>OZ007529.1:4419919-5040916 GCA_963931895.1 Eupithecia pulchellata | reverse complement strand
CGAGAGAGAGCGCCGACCGCGCCGCACGCTCCCGCTGACATGCTGCCCCTAGTGGTCCTCGCCGTGCTCGCCGCCGCCGCCGCGCAGAACGACTCCAGCCCGACGCACCCGCCCGCGCCGCGCCGCGAACAGTTCCGCGTCACCTACGAATGGAACACCATCGACTTCGAATGGGACTCCCCGGCAGATCGCGAGGCCTACCTCAATACCAGCCGATACATCCCCCAAAACGTTTTAATCTCTGGCATAAACTTCTACGGAGAAAACTTGTTCCTGACGATGCCTCGGATGCTGGACGGAGTGCCGGCGACGCTCGCCAGCATCCCCCTGCAGGGCAGCAACACGGCGCCGCCGCTGCGCCCCTTCCCTAGCTGGAGCGACAACGCCGTCGGGGACTGCGGCGCGCTGCAGTTCGTGCAGAACATCGAGATCGACAGGAACGGCATCATGTGGATCCTGGACAACGGCCGCGTGGGTACTCTCACGCAGAAGCCCGACACGAAGTGCCCGCCTTCCATCGTCCTGATCGACCTCAAGACCGGCACCAACAAGATGGAACGCTTCCCGCTGCCCGCGGACACCGCAAACCCCAACACGACGTACTTGAACGATCTTGTTGTCGACAACAGGGACGGTGACTACGCGTACATCACAGACAACAGCGCTACGGATCCGGGCATCATCGTGTTCCGGCGCAGAGACAAAAAATCGTGGAAAGTGCGCGACACGCAGTCGATGGCATCCTCGGCGGACGCGACGCTCTTCCGCATCAACGGCACCACCCTCAGCCTTCCGGTGAACATCGACGGCATCGCGCTCGGCCCGCAGTTCCTCACCGAGGACAACATGGTCGACAGGAGAGTCTACTACTGCCCGCTCTCTAGCTATCACCTCTACACGATCAACGCTTCCGTCTTACAAAACGAATCTTTCGCCGGAATGGGAACCGGAGCGATTCGACCCTACATCACCGATGTCGGCACCAAAGCATCTCAGACCGACGGCATGAAGATGGACGCATCTGGCAACCTATTATACGGTCTAATAGGCAATTCGACCATCGCGGAATGGAATTCGACAGTCGATTTCCACATCGGTCAACGTACGATCGCCCGTGACCCGAACTACATTCAGTGGGTCGACAGATTCACTTTCGACGATAAAGGTAACACTTACGTCGTTATAAACAGGCTGTTTAACTTTGTGAAGAACCAAGTGTCTACAAACGAGGTGAACTATAGGATTTTGAAGTCGCATTCGGGTTCCAAGAGTTACGTGTTCGGGGAGGACATTGTTATTCCGGCGGATGGGCCGCAGAGTGCGGCGTCAGCTCCGGCGCTGGCGGCCTCAGTGCTGATGCTGGCTCTAGCTCACCTGCTGGCCTAGTCCTCCCGACCAGCGTCCCCGAGAAACGCGAATGCGTGACATTACCAAAAATTAACAGTTACCTTGATCTTACGGTCATACCAGTGATACGCGTGTAGATATCGCTTTGTATAATAATGTAGAACTTAGAAAATATTGGAATGTATCATGTACAGCAATGTTTTGTGTAGACTCGTAACATGAAGACGAGTCGAGTTGTGTGTACGAATCGAAAGGTCGAGGACGAGTTGCCAAAGCGATTTCGCTCAACAATACCAACATTCCAGCTATTCTATAAGATAAAGGTGCACAGCACAATATTTATTTTCTACCATTTAGATGTAAGTAAAGGCAGTTACATTAGAGCTCAGTAAAACGAATATATAAAGTAAAATTATATCACACGAGCAAATCTATTAGGTAATATTATTTTTACTATTAATATTTAGTATGCTTGTGTTGAGATCGTGATTGTATGGTTCGAGAATAAACGTGTTTTTAATATTAAATATACTTGTGGTTTTTATTTGCAAGTGTATGCGAGGTTGTCTGAGTGATAAACAACTGTGTTGACATTACACTTGTGGTTCCTAAGTAGCATCATTTAGCACGAACATTACAAAACATAAGTCAATATTATATAGCAGCACGTATATAAAGATTTTTTTATTGTTATAGCCGTAAGCCCTTGTGGGATATAATTTTTTCCAGATTTACCCATAATCTGGAAAAAATAATATCCCAAAGGTACGGGTGCGGGTGCGGGTGCGGGTTTCGGGAATCATAAATATATGGGATAATATTTAATCATTTACCTTTATATAAAATGAAACAGCAGTCCGCCCCGGCTTCGCACAAGTATTTACCAAAAATTTAATTTTTCATGTGGATCCCTAACTTTTTTTTATAACTTCTAACTTTTTTTTCAACTCTCTTAGATCCTTTTCCCTTATCTCTTAGTCTCTTTAGACCTAAATAAATATTGAGATTGAATTTGGAATGTAATTTTTTTACTAAAGAGATCCGTACGACGAGGTCTTCTACAAAATTTCTACTCTACCATTCTTGGTTCCTAATTAGTTTTTAGGGTTCTACATTTGAAGGGTGAAAACGGGAACTATATTTGGCTACTTTTGGCTGTTTTACCGCTTTTGGCTGTTTATTTTTTATCGCTTTATAATAGGTATTATATAAAAAGATTTATATAATTTATACTTTAGAAGAAAATTTATCTTAAATTAATTACTATGAAATAAATCTTTTAGAATTTTTTTTATAAATAGTTTTGTACGGGATGGTAAGGAACCCGCCGAGTGCGAGTTGATTCGCAATTGACTTGTTTTATTTTTGGCAATGAGTGTTTTTTATTTTGATAACCTCATTGTCATTAAATGACTTGCCCAGACTATAATTTATTTAACTTCTATAAGACTACTGGTTTTATAGTAATTGATATTGATGCAATTTATTCAATATACATGTACCATTCCACAAAACAAGTCATCGCATCAATCATTATATCTTATTGATTTACTCATCTTGGAAAACTACTGATGAAAAACACAATTAATCATCAATAATCTTAGTGTTTGTCATAATAATTCTTTATTGGATACTAACAACTTGCCCCGGGATCGCTCGTCGATCAGAAAATCCGGTTTACACGGGCACGCCAGAAAAGTGTCAAAGTCCGTTGGATACTTAAACAGTCATCGTGTAGGTCAATCTCAGCCATTAATTACTAAATCTTTATTAAATTATCCCAGGTATATAGAATAATTTCAAAAATATAAGTGATTCGTATGAAACTTCAATAAAATGTAACCCAACTTACCCAACGAGTGTATAAAAAAGTACAGTTTTTGAAGTTTTTCTTAAATATCCATGCGAAACCGGTGTTTTATATTAAGTAGATAAGGTTGGGGAAGGTGAACTGATTCACTCCTTACCGTGCTATTGCTACAGAGCTGTAGAAAGATGGAGCTTCCTTTTTACGGGCTCTACCGTACGGCTAAGTAATTAATTAAAAGAGTTCAGTCCAAAATAAATAAAGAATAATATAATAAAGAAAAATTATTCTCCTTAGATAAAAGTAAAAAAATTATGTGTCTTGTCTTGACTCTTTCTATCCAGAAAATCGTCATAATTTATGAATTATGATGATTTTGAGACCTTATTATGGGCTTTTACTTTACGGCTGGAAAATATTAAATAACAGTTCGGTCCAAAACGTCGATTTTTTTATCCGTTTTATTCCGCTGCTCTCAAAACGATGGCTACGGTGGTTTTTTCATGGAAAATATACTAATAATAATCGTTTATTTCAGATATCAAGATCCATATAATTACACATATAGGTACACAGTCCTTTTTAAGTACTAATTACAATTAACAATGTTAAAAAAAAACAAAATTCAAATAACTGCCTACCTTAGGTATAGCTACAAACTTACTACACTAATATCTAGGTGGCTAGTTCCACCCAACGTTTATAAGTATTAGTTAACATAATACGGTCGGACAGGCTTTTTATAAGTGTTATTCATAGTAAAATTTAAACATCCAAACATAACTAGCAAATTTCGACTGTTTTAATTACTTTCATGAGAAACAGGATGTTTAGGAGTTATAAAAACTAACAATGGGACCCGTTGCGTAGGTAAACGCGTCGAAACGTAAAACGAAGATATTCTTGACGTCCTCGAATGTTCGAGAGGTCGCGTTTCTTAAGGCAGTAAGGTGAACAGCATCGAAACCTTTTTGTAAGGTGCAAGGTCCACCAGAGCTTTATAAGGAGGTATGATGCACTTAATAAATAAGTAAATGCTTGACAATTCACACAGCATCATCTAGCCGCAAGCTAGTGCAAGCAAGCTAGTTGTTCCAGGCGTTCCGAGTATTTTTTAAATAATAAAAAAATACCTATCTAACATTATTTAGTATATTGTATTAAGTATACCAGAACACTAGTACCCAAAACATGAGCGCTGCTTAGCTTGGAGCTAGATGATGCTGTGTAGATTGTCCTGTATTATTTATATATTTATTCAGCTGCTTCAAAAACCTAAGACAGGTCTTATTTAAGTTACGACAAAAATGAAGTATAATACCTATAATACCGCCATAATGGAGACTAGCCCTAACATATCCAACAGTGAGGTCACTACCGCGCTTTACGATGATGTAAATTGGATGCCATGCGTTTGCAATCGTGAACATTCAATTATTTATATCAGGTGGCAAAAAATAATATTATTAATACCTTAGATAGCAGAAACTTAGGGAAGGTTATGCATTGGTATACGGCTATTAAATTCAATTGAATGACATATTTAGTTTGTCTTGCAAAAGATAATTGTTAGCCACTGAACCTTGTATCTGTATATATCTACTTATGAAAGCCTATGTCCACTGCTGGACATAGGCTTTCATAATAGTTTATGCTTATGCCTAAATAAATAAAATATTATATGATAAAATACAATAAGCCTTTATGGCTGGATCACACGTTTGTTGGTAATATGTACCTAGTCCTATTTTCTGTTATTTTACAGCTTACCCATATCTTGATTATTAGTAGTAATCTTGTTTAAACACCTCCAAATAGAAAAGTTTAAAGACCGATCGGTAAACTGGTCTCACACCGGTTTTCCGGTCGATAAATGCTAAAAAAAGTTATCTCTTTTGCAAGAGACAGGTGTCCGTAAGAAAGAAAGAAATAAGTTATTGTTTACCCAAAATGGGTAAAAAAGAATGAATATACATAAGTATATGAACAAAATAAGATTTATACAGAAACAGAAGAGAGAAAAAATCTAATAAAGACAGTCATGACAGCGATTAGAGAGAGAGTTGGTTTTAAACTGTGGTACAGGTCACCAGGTTCAGGTCATCATGATGATGTTGACCTCCGAGACTGTATTATCTGCTCCTAATTCACATTGCAAGTAAACTTCTCAGGTCATGATGATGTTGACCTCCGAGACCGTATTGTCTGCTCCTAATTCACATTGCAAGTAAACTTCTCAGGTCATATGATGATGTTGACCTCCGAGACCGTATTGTCTGCTCCTAATTCACATTGCAAGTAAACTTCTCAGGTCATATGATGATGTTGACCTCCGAGACCGTATTGTCTGCTTCAAATTCACGTTGCAAGTTCTCACCGTACGTAATATTTGCTGAGACACTTGTACTTACTGATTTTTCTTCCACTAGTGGAATTAGTAAAAAAATATGCTATAATGCTTGATCATTGATGACTGACATGTAATCATGTTACGAGTAAAATGCTGTCCTGTTAAGATTTTTCTGTATATTATGTTTAATTTGCGAATAGGGAGTTCAGTTGCTTCAGATGGAAGCTTATTAGAAAATCCGACACTTTCCCGTCGCGTATACTTTACTACTGTACCTACCTATCAGTAATCTAGTACCCATAACACAAGTTCTGCTTAGTTTGGGGCTAGGTGATGCTGTGTGGATTGTCCAGCATTATTTATTTTATATATTTATTTACCTATGTATCTCTTGGCCTCCTGCTTAAAAAACCCTCCAATGTCAGGTCTAAATGCAGTTGCAAGAAAGAAAATCGTTAGGTATTGTGCCGCCATAACGAAAACTAACCCTAAATAGATATCTCTAGGACTGACGCCCCTGCATGTTCACATACAGCAGGAAGCAATGGCAGCGTCTCTAAGAATTAAATCAACAAACCAGTGGAAAGGTGACACAGGCCTAACGAACCACTGCAGAATAATAACCAAAGCAATCGCTGCAATTCCAGAGGCGGCGAAGGGCACTGATAGAATAGCGACTACCTACTTAACTGGTAAGACCTACGATATAACGCACGAAGAGAACGCAGCAGCGATCACCTCACATGACGTCACCACATATTACATCTACACAGATGGAGCCAGAAATAAAACAGGAACTGGCTGTGGGTACTTCTGTCCCGAAATCGGACTCTCAGGAGTCCAACCCTTAAATTCAGCTACTACGGCCTTTCAGGCAGAAACGCTGGGACTCCAACTGGCGGCAAATCGTATGCTTCTGGAAACAACGATAAAAGAGCCCACCAGACAGATGCAGCTGGTTTTCAAAACGGACAGCGCTGCACTCATAAACGCACTCAAAAGGACAGACACAAGATCTAAATCAATTGTAGATTGCCACAATACTCTACAAGATCTTTCTCAACATAGCAAAGTCTGCATAGAATGGACAGAGAGTCGATCCTGTCCAGGCAACATAAATGCAGATAGACTAGCAAAGGAAGGAGCGAGACGGACCCCCACACAACAAGATATCAGTCTCTCGAACCCGCCCACAGCTGAAGTCAAAAACAGACTAAAACTAAACTCAGAAAAAGAACATCTCAAATTATGGGAACAGCGAAAAGACTGTAAGCATACTAAATCAATATTTCCCTCAAAAGATAGGAAAACCACAAACACGATGCTCAAGATGAGCCGCGAGGACTTAAGAATGATGGTGGGCATCATCACAGGTCACTGCGAACTGAACTATCATCTTTTCAAGACTGGCGCCACTGACAGCAGCCTGTGCCGTGGCTGCTTCCAGGAAGAGGAGACTGTGGAACACGTTGTAGTACACTGCACAGCCACAGAGGAGGCCAGACGGAAAACGGGTTTGATGAGTATCATTGAGGAATCAACCCTATCCACACCCACAGAAAAGCTGATTCGAAGCTGTCAATCACCAAAGGTCCTGCTCCGGTACTTCAAGGAGCTGGGCTGGTTAAGTTAGGTTCGCCTGTAAAGGCAGGGGGATAATGCACAAAACACTCCTATGCGAGATGTCAGTGCAGATCTCAGTTCCCCCACTTAGAATTAGAATTAGAATTAGAATTAGATATCTCTGAGGTCAGCGATATATTATTCACAATAGATCGCCACTGGCTTCTGTCTTGCGCCGTCTCCCTTCAGATTGGTGTGAAGACTTGTGAGCGAAGGTCCTTCTCCATTTAGGCCTTCCATACCTATGTATCTAAGGCCAGGTCGCTCTGCTGGTTGACAGCCGACTGGCACTCCAAGGAAAGTTTTGCAGCCTCATCACCCGCCATCGCAGCACGTGGTCGAGCCAACGCACTCATTCCGTCAAATCTTCATCAATCTTCATCAAGTAAAGTTCATAATCTTTACTGTGCTCGGTGGTGAGGTCAATGAGACAATTCCTTGTTTTTTCGAATTTGGCAATAATATATATAATTATCTTTAAAAAGCCTCTGCTTGTCTAGAGCACTCTGCACATTGAATCCACCTTTGGCTATGTGAGGTAGCATTAAGCTGAGGTGGGACCTTTTAGGCTGCACCGTTACAGCGTGGAGCGAGGATATATATAATCTAAATATATTGATCAAAATAAATATACTGTTTGCCGGCTAGGCTTACAACAACAACACAAAATAATTAGGTACATAAAAAAGTATGAATGAAATTAATAGTGTTGATCAAATATCATAAATAGGCTGATACCTAGGTAGGTTAAGTAAGTACTCACACTTGAATGTGACAGAAATGAAGGATTAATAGTTATTACTATTTTTGTTCTATGCTGTAAGTTTTGTTTATTAGATGCTCTTCTCTATCTCTATCTATAAATCTCGCAAAACCATGGCTGCGACAGTTACGTATGCAGATACCAGTGTGCATAAAATCTCAATAGAAAGTATTGTGTATGTAAATATTATGTTAATTGAATATAACGCCAATTCTTATCAGTTTTTACTGCAGATATTTATTTTAATTATTATTTTGATTGACGCCGTGTCGACGCCGCCGTGTCCATAGTTGTATTACTTAGAAATACCTTGCGAGGAATTTGATGTGTTTCAAATTGATTACATAATTATAATGCCGCCAACTATTCTGTCTGTGCACTTGGCATCGAAATGTAGAGTAGAGTGGCATATATTTTAGTAAAAATCTTGTAGTGTTGGTACATAAGTTTGGGGGTAAAAACAATCAAGATTGCGTTGTTTGATGAGCGGGCTAATCTCTTCGATCATTTGGTGATGTCAAATGATCTATGCGATATAGTATGACGTCTGTGCTGAGATTTCGTTTTATTTGGTGTAAAATAAAGAGTATTGTATTGAATTTAATTGTGACAGCATGACATTTTCATTCCCATTATCAAGACGACTTATAGTAATAGTGCGGTAACATTCACGTTGCTTTAAGTTGTATATCTGTACAGAAAAGGTGTGTGCACTGTAAACTAGTTTTTGTAATCCGCAACTGTCTTTTTTTCACATGATTAATTAGAAAGGATTACAACTCTTCAAAATGTACGTAGAAAGTAATGAAAGTCTATTGAAAGCTGTTTGAAATCAACCAAGTGTAAGACTAGAAGTTTGCCTTTTGCCGTATATTTCTTTTTAATTTATTTCATTTAGATATTGAAAAATCATCTTTAACACCCCACCAGTCCACTGCTGGCATATCCAGCAAGTTATAATTATATGTATAAACAGAATTCATCTAAAGCACAGCTTTGACAGGGGGGTACAGAACAGACCCACTCCCCAGTAGCAAAGGTATATCAAACATATTTCTGTTGAAATATTGGAAAACTCAATATATAAATCATAATAAATCAAGTCATATTAAATAAATATACAATGTGATGACAGTACTACTCCTAGTATTATAAAGTTGGTACAAATCAGGTGTTAGATGTTCCTTCCAGTAAAGTTTATAATATTGATTTAATGGGTTTCAAATAAATTTATTTTCTTCCTCTCTTGTTCCTTAACTCAAAAACTAACGTAGTTTTACCTATCCAACGCTAACCAAGCTGAAACTTGCACGCAACCAGACAACATAATTATATTATGGGTTAATTTATGCTTGTCTATAATCAAGCCATTTTCAAGACATACTGTTTGTAAACAATTCATGACACAAATATCGAAGATTCTCTTTTTTGCGTCGGATCAAAAAATAGTCTCAAGTAGCAGAACAAAGATCCTAATAAGCCTTCGTTCAAAAAGGAAATTAGAAATGAGTTCAAATATCTATTAAAATATCAATCAACCAAGAAAGTGATTAAAAATCAACGGTTATATTTGGCGGCCGTGATTAAAAACATAGAATCTTGAATTCGGAATGAGTAAAGTTTTAAATATGATATCCTATTTATTTGTTGGTCCAGCAATGGATCAACATAGACAGCTAACAATACTGATGATTATTGTCATTAAAAAGTTAACAGATAACGTGCGCAAAAGATATATTTCTTAATACTTTATGATTATACCTTGGCCATCGCAATCTTATGGCATATTCAAGGCATTTCCCCATTATAAACATTTACCTAGAAGTATTTTCCTAAGACAAGTACCTACGTAGAAATATGTAATAGCTTGGGTTCCTAGACTATTTATATATTTTCTCGGTCGTTTTGTATTTATTAGAACAATGGTTTGTACCTACCTTGTAGCTCAGATTAATGTAATTTTCAATTAATTCGATCGTAGATACTCAATTAATATCCAATTTTGTATCGAATGGACGATACGGTTCTAATGGAATAATAAACTAAGTTGCATATTTTATCGAAATAATCTTGTATGCTTGAACCTTTTGTGCCTTTTATTTACGGCGGATTTGATTAAATAACGAAAATGAAACAGTGTCCTTCATAGGTCACGTTTTTTAATCGAAAATCTGAATCATAAATATGAAAATAAATACCTCACCTACGTACCAAACCAACCTACCACATACCTACTAATACTTGTGGGTAACAATTTTCCTAGGTAATTGGTTCATTTTTGTTCATTTTATTATTTTTATTGTTTTTTTTATTTTCTGTTTTTTTTTTGTTCATTTTTTCATTTTTTCACTATAACTCTTAAAACTAATCCGTTGCGTTAGTTTTTATTTAAAACTAACGCAACTTTTAAACGTTAAAACTTTTAAAGATCTTACCATAAATAAGGACACAGACAGACAGCGGTACAACATCATCATCATCATCAGCCTATAATAGACATAGGCCTCCCCTAATGAGCGCCATAGATGGCATTATCATTTGGGGGTTCTTGCCCATAATCACCACGCTGGGCATGGGTTGGGGATCGCAGTTCGGTGGAGTTGTTCTGTAGAGGGCGCTGCTGCCCGCCCCCCGGTGTGATTCCCTTAGTCGCCTCTTACGACACCCACGGGAAGAGTTGGGGTGGTGAAATTCTATGCTGGCACCACACGACCAGACAGCGGTAAACGACTATGTTTTGTTGTATCTGTGTAACACGTTTGGATCGGCATTAGTGAAAAACGGCCCTGGATGCGATCCATCCAAGAGAAACGGCAGCAAAAACAAAAGACAACTTGGTCCTTCGTCTATGCATTCATTTGTCAATTCAATATGACAGCACCAATGCTACAGTCCCTATCATACCGACGCGAATAAAGAGGTTGTCATAATTTTATATCTTCTTTAACTAAGATCTAATTATTAAGTTCTTATCGAAGAAGTCAAGTCAAGTCAATTATGACACCTCAGACGTCACTTTAATTAAATTTAATTTACATATTGCCAAATCGAAGAAGTCAAGTCAAAATTTAATTTTAGAAAACGACCAGAACACCCTGTACATATCTGCAGATGCACATACATTTATCCCGAGGCGGTAATCGATTAGTACAAGGAGGAAAAAATACTGAAGTCCTTTCGTACCGACGACGCGAATAAAATGGATTTATCTCTAACTAATGGTAATTAGTAAACTAATTTGAACTCATCACATTAGTAATGACACCAATGACGACACTAAATAAAACTCCATTCTACCGCTAGAACGCGGCCGCAACGCGCCCAAAGATTAGGTAGTTTTATAGATGTGTAATTATGTGATTAATTGTAGTGCATTGTATTTGAGATGACAAATAAAGCGGACTGGTTTATCTTACACTGTAAACAATTATACCTATTTATCATTCTTACTATTTTAACGGGTTTATTTACTTATTTTTCCCGACGTTTCAACAGGTTTAAACACTGTTGTGGTCACGGAATAACTTAAAATATTACTTATAATTATGACTATTAATAATAAATATTTATTACTAGGTACTAATAATTATTGTTATTGTATTCAGATCGTGTAAGTTTAAAATATTTATTTATCGTTTTACACCTCGATCTTAAATTATTTTAATCTTAAATATGCAAAGTGATATTACATATAAAAAGTATATGGAAATGACTCGGCCAGTATATTATGTACAGAAGCCCGGTTTCACGTTGTTACGTGTACAATCTGTAGAAATGGATGAGACGAATCAATCTGTGTTTAGCAGCAAACGACTGTAAAAAATACACGTTTGTAAGGTATTGTAGACATTTTCCTATAGATACATTATATTTACGTACAATACAATTTTCGTGAGGAAAACAAGAGTTCTTTTTAAACTATTTGAGTTGTTTTACTATAAAAACTATCGTAGTTTGATGAATTCATTATGAATGTAAGCGGGTTAACTAGATGAAGTCCCTCGAACGTTGGTGTTCTTACAACATTATAATAGGTTCGTATTTGAGTTGTACCTATTACAGTTAGTACCTGGTCTTATTTTTATAATAATTTATGGATATTTTTTGCCATGACAAAGAAAAATTTAATAACCATGCTTATTTGTGACCAAGGCTGAGTGTAAGCCAGTTCGAAAAAAGCCACGTCGAAAAAAATGAGTGAATCAACAAGTTACCTGTGAATACATATTTATGATAATGTGATGAGCGCGTAAGATTAAATATCTTTAAAGTACAAGTTAAGCACATCTTGTGTACTAAATGATTGATATACACAACACAATAATATATTTTAATAATTACATAGAAAACGACCAGAACACTCTGAACAAATATCTGCAGATCGTACAAACATTTGTGCCTAGGCGGGAATCGAAATCGCAACCTCTTGCATCGCAGGAGGACCTTCGCCGCGCCACAGAGGTCGTCAAAAGACTTAGGTTTCAGAAAAAAACGAACCCAAGGGGTTCCAGTAAGCATAAGGATGCATACCGATCTGCAGACTATTATGGATCAGGGGGTAATTTATTGGAATTGTATTCCTGGTTCAGCTCTGAAAAGTAGGTACTTACTTTATAGCTTGGAAATATTATTTTGTTTATGTGGGTTGAAACGCTGACATTTTTTGGTACGAAACGGCAAAAATGAATTTATTGTGAGATCCTGTGGTGCAAAACAGCGCTACACCAAATAAACAGCGAATGACATACATTTTCTAAGCACATCGTGAAAAGAGAAATAATAACTATTTAATATTATAAGTACCTATAGCCCTGAAGAAGAAATCTCTTTTCTATCTATGTTTTAGAATTTCAACCGTAATCAATTTACAATTTTATTAGGGTAGTTCTACAGCGCTCCAAAACCCATTGTTCTCAAAATTCTCTCAAAGCTCATACATTGATTCCACTGCGCTTCAAGATTTTTTAGGTAATAATATTATTGAATTAATGAATTCCGCGCATCAAAGAATATTGAGAAGAGTTAGCAAAAAATCATGTAAAATAAAAGATGTTCCTTCCTAAAATCAAATGTGTTTATTCAGTCGGACGTGTAATCTAAAAATAATTATTTATTGAAAAAATAAATTTACCTAAAACTACACTACAAACTTACTGCTCTTCCTTACTTATTAATACTCTATTAGACAAAATCAATCTACAAGATAAAATTAATAGCCCTGATGAAAAAGCCTGTGTTTTCCATCCATCTTTTTGTTTAATAATTTCAACCGGGGTTTCAAATTTACCTACCCTAAGTATATACCTACCTATTATAGTTTATTTAATGTTGTGTCTACCGTCTACTTGTCTACTTGTTGTACGTGTCTGTATTTAATATTAGAACTTAATCTTATCAATTTTTAAATTAATTTTAAGCTTAATAAGTATGGTGTAGTACCAGTATAAATAAATAAATACATATGATAAGTACTTCTGATCCATTGTTTATGTTGACAAAACAGCTCCAAAAGTAGCTCATCAATAATGTAACGCAGGTTCTTTGAATGTGACATCATACTGAATGTGGCGAGGTTTGACAATCAGCAACAAAAGTCGGTATACAAGTTAATTTACAAAACGAGTATTCAACCATAATTAGAATAGATTACTAGCTTCCGCCAGCAGATTCACACGCGGGTTTCTAGGTTTAATAGTAGGCTATATACCATTTAACATGATCCGGATTAACATTATGTTAGGTTATGTTATTCGGGTTTAGAACTAGGTCCATGCAAAATTTCAGTCAGAACCGTAATGAGGGTAGATGTTTCAATATTAGTAACATCGTCAAGGCATTTTGACGACCTCTGTGGCGTGGTGGGCGATGGTTCGCCTGCTACGCAGGAGGTTATTTATTTCTTTATTAATCAAAAACATATTCTATCTTTATTTCTACGACACTTTAAACTATATAAGTTTTGTCTAATGTCGATCGTTACAGCGTTGCGACACATTTAGCTTAAAGTTATACACAAATAAACAAATCATAAATAAATAAATAATAATATCATAAATCATAAATAATAATAGGTTGCGGGTTTCCATTCCCGCCTCAATATAAATTTATGTATCATCTGCATATATTTTTTCAGGCTGTTTTGTACGTTTTCTAATAAATAATATTTATTTGAGTTATTTGTATTAACTATATCAGTCATCCAGTATCCACAATACAAGCTCTGCTTAATTTGGGTCTAGAGATGATGATTTGTTGTTGTTCAGCATTATTATTAATATCCAGACTTCTAATTTTAAAGAGAAGTACAAATGGGGAGTTCCGAGAAATTAAAATCACTTTGTGTTCAACGACTTTCTTCGGTGACTGTACACAATATTTTGACCACAACACCAACAGTGTGAAAAACAGTGTGACGGGTCCATTCCATTGTCAAATATCAGTTAAAATTATTTATTCTCAATATTATCAATTTACTTATTAGATTACTTAAGATCATTTCTAGTTTTTTGTAGCTAGTGACATGCTAGTGACTAAGCTTTAAGCTTTAATATTAGTAGCAAATATTAGTACCTAATCATAATCATTAATTATAATAATATTTTGTAATCGGCAATATATGGTGTCGAGTCCCACAAATTCTGGTAAAGACCATAGAAGTAATATTACTAGCATACTCACTGGTCAAGACTACTTTATTCGGAAACGTATAAATAAAACAAAACCCTAAAAAGGTAAGATAACCTTCTTAACATTTAATTTTTATGCATTTGCATTATCCCGATTTTCATTAGACTGTGGACTTAAATACAAAAGAAACGGCTGTCGGAAGACCAGCATTGGTTGTAACGAGTGTACAACCAACTCGTGCCGAGACGAAGACCGTTTTGTGACTCATTGGGAAAACCAGTCTGGTCTGCTCTGACTCGCAATTTATTTAAGCATGTTTTTGTTTGAGTTGCTAATAAAATACTATCATAAAATACTATTATAAAATACTACCATAAAATACTATCAAAAAATACTAATAAAATACTATCTATTCTAGTAATATATAAAGTTAGGGTAGGTAGCTAATACTCGAATATACTATACTAGCGGTCCGCCCTGGCTTCGCACGGGTATTTAACAATAAATTCAAACATCATACACACTAACACGTTGGGTTTCACAGTTTTAATTCAAAAAGTAGTTGAACATATAGCGCACGGTTTTATTATTGAATTTTTCATGCGAATCCCTAATTTTTTTTTAAGTTTTCTATAGTCTATGTTTATCAGGGAATGTGTTCAATTCTAATGTTGAATTTTTTTTCAAATCTGTCCTGTAGTTTTGGTGCCTATTCAATTGAAACAAACAAAGAAACGAATTTTTCCTCTTTATAATATTATTATCTATATTTAAATTATAATTAATAATGCTGGACAATCCACACAGCATCATCTAGCCCCAAGCTAAGCAGAGCTTGTGTTATGGGTACTAGATGACTGATATACGTACCTAATACAATATTATTAAATAGATAGATATTTTTTGTTATAAGTACATAGAAAACGACCAGAACCGCTGAACTAATATCTGCAGATCGTACAAATATTTGTCCCGAATTATTTTATAGATATAGATTTTCAGGCCTATGCCTGAAAAGACTTATGTCTATCATAAGTATAATAGTGGTAGGTATCTTAAAAAAATTATTACTTCATTGGTCATTATAGGACGAGTAAAAGAAAGTACTGAAAAAAGTAAAGCACCTATTTCAAAATTTTCTTCTTAATGGCTGAGTCATTCAAGGACTTTTGTCAAAACTAGATAATTAATACGAACAAATAATTAATTAGGTATGATACTGACTTATGTATAAGTACTTATTATACGTATTGTTCGTATTTATTATTCGGCTAGTGCCCTCACCATATCCAATGCATAACAAAGTGGTGTACATTTGTTTGGAGAGACCTTCAAAGGTTGTTTGTGTTTTTTCTGTCTGTGTCAATATATATTTTAATATGTATTTCATTGCTTTTTTTCTAATACATTATATTCTTTATTAACAAAGAAAAAAGTCCACCAAAATAGAACGGGTATCATTTTAACGGTCTAGTACTAGCTATACTTAAATATTTTTAAACTTACGCGATCTGAACACTTTTTTTAATAGGTAAATAAACGTATTTATCGCGTTTATTTACCTATTTAAAAATAGTTTAATAAATGCGATAAATACCCGTTAAAATAGTACTAATAATTATAGTATTACCTAGTATTTACAATGAAAACAATTGAGCTAAATGCAGCTTGTGCAACAATGTACAGGTCTCTACGTATCAGTTGGTACTAAATAGTTTTGTTTCTGTAGATTTTATATGCTTTTTGAAATATTTAAACAAAGTCCTAATATTGACTACTCACCCATTGTCTATCTCCGAACTTTGCAAAGAGAAAAGGAATATATTGGAAAAATATAGAGTCTCCAAAAAGAACAATTAATAAATAACGTGTTAAAAAAAATCCTATTGGGCTATTGGCTATCACTGAGTGCGATATCAAATTAAAGGTTGGAAATGCCAAAACAGTTCTTTAAATTATTCTTAGTTTCATACTTTTTGAAATTATATTGAGAAGAGTCGAGAAGTTTACTAGTAAAATACCTACCTAGTCCACTCTCCAACCTTCTTCCTCCTAACTAATCTCCGAAGTGTTTCATACCTTTATATGTATTCATAATCGACAAAAGTTCGAAACCCTTGGTTCGCGTGTTGTACTCGCAGTTGACGATCTTGTTAAATATACAGGGCGTCCCAAGACTATGCGATATGAAGGAAAGTAGGTACCTTAAATATACCGTCGCTGAATTTTATTTCTAAAACTTGCATTTAAATATTATTTTAAAGTACTAGCTGTAGGCCAAGCACGGGGATTGTTCTCTAGGGTAGAATAGACAATAATGGCATTGCATCGCCATACATTGCGTACATTATTGAAGTTGAAGAAATTAATTTCTAAAAATTTACGCAATGGATGACAAAGTGACGTAATTTTTCTCTATTCTACCTTAGACAAGAAAGCCCGTGCTTGCCCTACTGCTACTTTATAATTAACGCAGGTCTACGTATGCCTATGCGCCGTATGACAGAGTCCTATAGGTAATGTAAATTTTGTAGACATTGACTTATTCACGAATAACACAGGGAAGTTTAAGTCTCAAGTCCTTAAAAAGTTACATCCCTAACTCTATCTACCTTAAGTAATCTTTTAAACTTTTCTCTATTATCGTTGTGACCTATTAATTAACTTTAGTACTTATGTAAGTTAGTTTTTACATACATTGCTTATATTCTAGAGTCAGCAACCCCTAGCGTAGTTATTGATAAGCATTCTACCATATTAAGAGCACAACTTAGTGGGCTGTATTTTTAATATACCTATAAATAATGTAACTCACTTACCTAATTCTAAGATATAGCTGTTTGTTGTGCCTTCGTTAAATAAATTAATTAATTAATTAAGGAATCGAACCGACTCTTATGTGGAAAAGGGTGTGTGTGTATTTTAATTAAATATTATAATAAATAATATATATAATAATTTTTAAACAAAGAAAATTATCCCTTGAAAGTTAGTTTTATTCTCGAAGAGGTACACGAACGAGGTATTGAGCCCGCAAATAAATAAAATACTGTAAAATAAAAGGAATAGAAGTCGTAATTAGTTATTAAAATTTTGTCATAAAGTTAACAAAAAATCAAAACGATCAATGTAGTCCTACAGCTTCTTAACCCTCTTTAAATTTATTTTCACGATAGTATTAATTAATAGTATTAATTATTATTAATTAGTGTTAATTAACGCATTCAGTCAGTGAAAGCACTGATGCAGTATGCGCCGCACGCGGATTGGATTTGATTGACAGAATATCAATCACCTCACGGTAGTACCGAAGGTGATAGTCAAAAACTAACTCTTATTTAATATTTAGAATAATAAAGAAGTAAAATTCGGTAATATTAATTGAAAGGGTTCTAGAGCCAAAGCAAAACCCTGAACGCTTCTATAGCGCCTTCTAACTTTACCTGTGGCGACATCTAGTTAAGCTCTGTTCGATTTTATTTCGACACCATGAATATGCGGAGGCTACGGAGTTTGTAATATACCTACATATAATAAGCTAGCGGTCCGCCCCGGCTTCGCACGGGTATTAGACAAAAAATTCAGAAATTATACACACTAACATGATGGGTTTCATCACAGTTTTCATACAGATCCCCAGCATTGGGGTTTTTGACATTGAATTGACACTCCATAAGCGCACGGATTATTGAATATAATAAATTTATTTTTAATTATTCATTATTGAATTTTTCATGCGGATCCCTAACTTTTATGAAAATATTATATAGCCTATGTTCATCACGGAAAATTTAGGATTCAAATGGCGAAAGAATTTTTCAAATCGGTACCAGTAGTTTCGGAGCCTATTCAATTCAAACAAACAATAAAATCTTTCCTCTTTATAATATAAGTATAGATATAGATACACTAGCTACTGTCCACGGAACCGCAAGTGTTTTATCGGGATATGTCAAGCTAAATGTACTTGTCTACGCCTAGTATATCAAGCTAACCTTTATCTTTCTCCCGCCGGCGTGCTTGCTTGTCACCTCGTGTCCACCGGTGGATCTTCAGACGGTTGGATGGCTTCTTTTGAGTAGGATACCTTACCTCACTAGGATACCTTCCAATTATCTCCTTCATAGATAATTTTGACTCAGCGGCTATCCCAAGGTTTACTGGAAGAAATCGCTTTTAGCGAGAACACCGCATTTTGTACGGTTCTAAGGGAGGAGGTATTTGGCCCGCAAACTATAATGAGAATTTGACTTTAGTGTTAATGTGTTTGATAATTTGAGAATTTAAAATTATTGGTCTTATTGCTTAATTTAATAACTTTATTTCTTTAGGCTTACAATAGCACTTAGACAATAATAATATAACCTATACCCAGTGTTGAATTAAGGGAGTCGAAGCCGTATTTTAGTTTTTTCAAGAAAACCATCACACGATCATTATTCTATTTTAATATCACGATATTATTTATCGCATATTATGTCATTCAGTGAGAAACCACTGATGCAAATGTAAGTTTATCAATCACCTGACGGCAGGCAGAACCGCAGGCGATAGTCAAAAACTTCATACTTTGTTTCAGTTATGATGTTATCAATAATCCTCAATAATCCTTACGTATAATTATATAAAAGGGTTCGAGATCCAATGTAAAACCGTAAACGCTTCGATAGCGCCTGCTAATTTTACTAGTAGCGGCATCTAGTTAAGCTCTGTTCGAATTTGTTTCGACACGATGAATGGAAGGGTTGGAAGCTTTAGGGCTACATCTCAATACCGCCGGTATGACTAGATCGCTTTAAGACTAAATTTCGATATGACAACATCGCATATAGCTGTCCGACCACATATGCATACGTGTTATCAGAATGACTAATGTCTAGCAGTCTCATTTATTTATGTCAGTAATTTATGCGGTTTATAATATACCGGGCGTCCCACCGCTATGCCACATGGAGGGAAAGTACCTCCTTGTGGTCTCCAGTAAGTAGCTACGGGTTTGCAAGCATTTTCTTCTAATATGACTAGCTAAATATAGTTCACTGGGAAACCTTCCAATTATCTCTTTGATACAAAATTTTGCATTCAGCCGTTCAGGAGTGATGAATTAAGGCAACAGACAGATTAATATGATGATGATGATTATGAGAAAATAAGAACGAAACCCTATAAGCGATAAGACCGCATCTACGGTTCTTAGAATTATCCTCCCAAAACGTAGGTACCTTTTTTCATACTTCTTGAAATATATTGTAAAGAGTGGAAAAAATTATCTTATACCTAAGTATCTTCCTATTCCCTCATCTCCGAAGTAGCTGATATCAATTATTTTCGTATACATAATGGACACAAGTTCGAAACCCTCGGCCCGCTAGTAACACTCGCACTTTTCGGATCTTGTTTTGCACTGGAGCATCAAGGCAATACATGTCCGGAACTTATCCATTCATCAACCAACCATTGTGAGCCATGTGTGCAAATAAATAACTCGATGGTGCAAATAAAATGATTTTGTATTTCCGTATTACTTATTGTTTAAACTGTGAGAGGGCGCTACCTCTACTTTGTTTACATCGGCTCCGAAATCTTCGAATTAATAATACTCGTATCCAAACTTATTAACACAGTAAACACAAGAAACATGCAAGAAACATTTCAAACTATTTTTTACTTGTTCGATTCCTTTCGATTTGATGTGAAGTTGGAAAACAATTCAATAACACCAGGCGAGGTGCGTGTCGCTGTCATTCATTTGTTTTATAGGTAACTCTTAATAACATGAACTATATGTTTGTTGTATTTGTTATATATTAATAGGTAGTACTGTGGGATTATGTATAGTTCCAAAGCAACCAATTATTTCCTACTCTACGTAATGAACCGGAGTTTTTTCTATGACGCCTTTAGGACCCTAAACTCTGTGTGACCCTTAATTTATCAGTAAAAGAAACAGCATCGATTGGTATCATAAAAAGAAATTGTGATAAATACCCGTATGACTAACTACTTTTTTTAACTACGTACTTTTTTACTATGTACTCGTATAATTGAAAATGTATCAAACAATTTATGGATAGTTTCTTAGGATTCCTGTAGTTTAGTCATAACGCGATATAGTCTCACTAGGAATTAGGTACTTATACAAAGATGAAGCGGCTAAAACTAACTAGCTACTAAGCTAAGCTGTCCAAAAAGACCAAACTTTAAATGAAATTAGCCTCACATCCAGGCTTTTTTAAATCATAGTCACATCTATTTATTTTTTAGAGTTTTATTAGGTTAGATATTCCTACTACTAACAATAGTACAAAGACCTAAAATGCCATAAAATATGTATGTAGATGTGTGTGTATGTTACCTTGGTCAAAAAAGTTTTTTAAGTAACCGAACACAAGCCATTTAAATTTGTGTTTGATAGTAGAGTCCAGTCCATCTTAAGGCTGCCTGCCGCTCATAGCAATAAGGCTTCTATCCATCTATTTGTTTCTCTACAAAAAATTCAGCTTGATCCGTCCAGCACTATGTTAACAAACTCTCTATTACTAGAAGGACAGTCAAAAGCATAACCAAAGAAAGGTCTTCTATTCCCTTGAGATTTTTAACCAGTTTAATAAAACGTTGCCATGGAAAAAAGAAAGGTTAAATTAATATTCTGTGGCTACATTTTATAATAATTTATCAAAGATTGGACCATTATATTGAATTATTAACTGTGTGTACTGGTATAAGATTTTACAAATTAGCATTCTAAGATTCTTTTGGAATATGTACATTTCATTCATATTCAGTTTAAACTAGACCGGACGCAACGCAACACAATCACTACTATAACTTAAATAGTAATTACATACAATGATAATACAATTTTACAATCACCTAAGTGGCTTCCACAGGTGATAAACAAAAAACTAGGATAAAAAGTAGCCTATATGTTTCTGTCAGGTAGAAATACCCGCAGCTTCGCAACATTGCAAAAGAGGGTTCTAGGGCCGGTCCAAAACCCTGAACGCTTCGATAGCGCCTTCTAATTTTACTAGTAGCGACATCTAGTTAGGTTGCGTTTGAATTTGTTTAAACACAGATGATATGATAGTCAGTATGAGGGAGCTCTACATTGTTATCTATTAACATTTATACAAACGTGCGTGGTAGAGTAAATGAATAAAGGAACTGGCTACTGCCACCGGCTTTGTACGCATTTTGCTGAGATAAGAGTAGCTAAATGTAGTTGGGTTACTGAAGATTTATTCAATCTTTAAAGTGATTATGGTAACAGACGCAAACTGACACAAAGTTAGGTATTTCAGCATTTATAATAATATTAGGTTATCTTAAGGTTGCCTAAGGTGCATCGCTTTCAGCTATAAAGCTGCCTTTTGTACTATTTATATATCGGATTTAAGTAGTTATACGGTTATTTTTAAGTACCTATTCAAAATAAGTTTTCTTTTATTAAATGGATTTATTTTCTGATTTTTAGTTATGAGAGTTTGACTTTTTCTAGTGTATCTAAATTTATATGTAGATACTAGCGGTCCACCCCGGCTTCGCACGGGTATTTAACAAAAAAATCATCATTTTACACAATTACTAATACGTTGAATCTGAATCTAATCTGAATCTGAATCTGGTTACAATTACATTATCGTTTTCATAAGGATCCCTAACTTTTTCAGCAGCAGGGCTTTTTGTACTAATATTATAAAGAGGAATGACTATTACTTTTGGACCGATTTGAAAAAATCTTTCACCATTAGCATCCTAAATATTCATAGGGTATAGAATATATTCAAAAAAGTAAAGGATCATTCAAAAAAATGAAAAAATCCGTTTTTGTTAAATACCCGTGCGAAGCCGGGGCGAATCGCTAGTTTTATGTATAGTAGGAAAGCAAAAGTCGTAATTGGCGTGATATCAATTCAATTGGGCCGGTTCACGGTGGTAGACGGTGACGCAATCTTGCCCTTTGGTAAAAGCGTTGTCGAATATAACTTTCTCCAAATTTTGGAATTACTGTCCCCACCTATAGCATGGTAGATATACGAGTACCATAAAGCAACACGGGGTCCGCCGGCCGGGGGCCCGTGTTGCTCTGTGACGAGTACAAATTATCAAGGTTTCAGTGAAAACGTGGCGTAACTTATTATTTTGACATTATCGTATTAATAGTGATCCGCTCCGGCTTCGCACGGGTACAATAAACAATAAAAAAACCTTATAGAATATATAGATGCATTTGATTTATAACTTCAATTACTTTTTACTTATAAATAGCTAAATAAGAACTAGTATTTATTATTGAAACAATTGAGCTAACTGTAGACTTTTGAAAACAATCTACAGTTGCTCAACTGATATCATACCTGTCGGAATTGTCCCCAGGCGCTGGCTGAATTGTCTCGCTGTATGGAAAATGTTGCCGTGTGGTGCCGGCATTGCCGTGTGGTGCCGGCATAGAATTTCACCACCCCATCTCTTCCCGTGGGTGTCGTAAGAGGCGACTAAGGGAAACACAGCGGAGGGCGGGCAGCAGCGCCCTCTGCAGAACAACTCCACCGAACTGCGATCCCCAACCCGCATGCCCAGCGTGGGAATTATGGGCATTAACCCCCAAATGATAGTGCCATCTTTGGCGCTCATTAGGGGAGGCCTATGTCCAGCAGTGGACTGTTATAGGCTGGTGATGATGATGATGATGGAAAATGTTTGTGTAGTTTTTAATTGTTTGTGTTATGTTTTATTATTATTAGTTATGTAAGCTTTAATGTAGAGTTTTTAGTGTAAGAGTTTTTAGTGTAAGAGTTTTTAGTGTAAGAGTTTTTAGTGTAAGATTTTTTCTGTTGTAAGTAATTTATCTCTGTTTTTTGTGTGTGTGTTAATAAAGTTATATTCTATTCTATTCAATAGGCCGTGTGGTGCCGGCATAGAATTTCACCACCCCAACTTTTCCCGTGGGTGTCGTAAGAGGCGACTAAGGGAAATACAGCAGGGGGCGGGCAGCAGCGCCCTCTGTAGGACAACTCCATTGAACTGCGATCCCCAAACCCCAATGTGGGGATTATGGGCAAAAGCCCCCGAATGATAAATAATGCCATCTATGGCTCTCATAAGGGGAGGCCTATGTCCAGCAGTGGACTAATATAGGCTGATGTTGTTGTTGTTGTTGTTCTATTCTATTCAAATGAAAGGCTAAAATATTCATAAATTTTTATTACTATGTACTCGTACAATAGCTTCTGAGTTAGCGAAAACCATCCATGTTCGGGCAGAGTTACCTTGACTCGCAGACTGAAACCGTGGTTTCAGTGTCTTCATTACATCATAAGTATCGTAAAATGTACGAAATCGTTGCAAAACGCGTGGCCGTTGAACCATAGAGCTAGTTTCTATTCTACTGCTATTATAGTCAAAGTGACGTGTTTTTTATGTAGTCTATTTAGAAACAGTAGGTTGAGGGACAAATTCTCAGGAAGACAGATTCCTAGATATATTCTCAAACATTAGTATATAAAATTTAGATACAGGAGCATTGTTCTTTTATTAGATTGGTGACGAGTTTTTTTATATACTCTCTTTAGAATTGAATAGGCTCCTAAACCACTGGACCGATTTAAAAAATTCTTTTACCATTAGAATCCCAAATTTTCTTTGATGAACATAGGCTATAGAATATTTTCAAAAAGTTAGGGATCCGCATGAAAAATTAATTTTTTGTTAAATACCCGTGCGAAGCCCGGGCGTACCGCTAACACTTATATTAAACAAATAAACTATTTAGCTACGATCAAAAGCTATCGACGCCATTACTAGAACATTTTTTGTTATGACTTGCGTAATATAACGGATGGTGTAACATTTACCAAATTACTTTATGATGTAGCGTTTATTAATTTTTATATCGAAGGTAAACAAATAAACGGAAATGTAGATAAAGGTGCAACTGTGTACTATTATATTATATTCGACGACCTCTGTGGCGCGGTGAAGGCCCGCCTGCGACGCAGGAGGTTGCGGGCTCGTTTCCCGCCTTGGGACAAATATTTGTACGATCTGCAAATGTTTGTTCAGGGTGTTCTGGTCGTTTTCTATGTATAATCAAAAATATCTATCTATGCATTCGTATATTATTATGTATATCAGAGCTTGTGTTATGGGTACTAGAATAACACAAGCTCCTAGCTTGGGGCTAGATAATGCTGTGTTAATTGTCCAGCATTATTTATTACTTATTTATTTATTATTGATGTTGTATTTGTTGTGCCATGTACTTGTGTGCCTTAGAGTATATAGGTACTCAGTACCTAAACGGTTCGCGTGTTCACATTAACCATCGTTGAGTTGACTACATCAATTATTTTTCCACTTCAGTTGTACTAAATAGTATGCTTGCCGTGTCGGTTATTTTCTTTACCACGGATAATGGAAAACAATTGGTAGTTCAATAAAACCGGAGGTAAAACCAACAATATTGATGTAGAGTTCTACAGTAAAAAGTTTAAAAGTAGTTTTGCGTTTGAAGAGTTTGAATATACTTACTAGTTACTAGAAAAACCATGGCAAGTTAGAACAAATGAACGGGTTTCTGAAAAAGTTGCAAGATTATTTTAATCAAAGATTTTTTTACATAGAGCAATAAATTTCTTTTATTTCGTTGTTTTCTACGTATAATCAAATCATGAAAATATAAAATCTAATAAAAAAATCTATGTAGGTACGTATATTCTTATGTAGGTATATCAGTTATCTACTCGTAGTACCCACAAGTTCTGCTCAGCTTGGGAATGCTGTGTGATTGGCCCAGCATTATTTATTTAATTTGAATTATATAAAACACTAGGTTAATTACCTACTCAAAGCCTAATTAATTCCCGTGTGTAAGTCTGCCCCTAACACACATGTAAATTTCAGATCATTTATTTAATTAAAGAAAAACCAGGAGCTTATAGTTACAGACTTAATAGAAATTTATACATGCCACAAAGCTTATTTAAGGTTATCACGGTTAGATTAACAAATTAAAGTAAGATGACAATAATCATGTTCATTAAGACAGCTCTAAATGAACGATAATAATACTCCTATATTCTCATTCTAAAACATTAAGATTAAATAGGTACAAATTCAAATTCTAAAACATTAAGAATGAATATTTCTTTAAGTCCCCTCTGGCATGGTCCCATCACCTTGTAATATCCTTGGTAAAAGTTTATTTAAGTCCCACCAACTCTACCAAGGCAAAATGTCTCAAATATTTACTTCAATATTACGTGGCTCGTCCTATTAACTATGGTATTTACCACATAACATAATACAGGTACATATATTTGTGACAGTAACAAGCACTTGCTTAGGTAACAACTCTGGAATGTCACGTTTGTTATTTTTATTTGCATTGCATGACCAACCATGTAACCAAGGCGTTTTCGCGGCGTTTTTTTATGGTGTGAGTAAAAGCCGGCCTTTTAACTTCGGTTGGGGGACACAGGCTTTCTAAAATAGAAATTTCTAATCTAATTATACTATAGGTAGGTAGGTAGGTAGGTACAGGGTACAATTTAAAATGGAGTTCGCTATTGTATCAGATTACTGCCGACCGAAAATCTCATAGAAAAAGAAAAGAAAAGAAAGAAAATCATTTATTTGGTTCATAAGAAAAAAAACATAAAATAATTATAATAATTAATTAATTAATTATTAATATTAATTATTATTTTTAATTAATTATATTAATTATTATTTTTAATTAATATTAATTATTATTTTTGATTAATTATATTAATTATTAATATTATCTGAACACATAATGATTAGTAATTAACGGGTATTTATATCGCGTTTCCTCTTCTTCCTTTCTTCTTCTTCTTCCTTTCTCTCGCAGAGAAGAGAGTTTCTCTGAGAGAGAAAGGAAGAAGAAGAAAGGAAGAAGAGGAAACGCGATAAATACCCGTTAATTACTAATCATTATCATAGAATAATGACCCTCCTATCAGTTTTTCCGATTTCATCATTTGCAAGTTTTGAATGCTTTCTAAAGAACGGAAAAAAAGGTGCAAACCAGTAGACCAAAATAAAAGTCCAAATGTGGAAAAAAAAGAGTAGGTACCATTAGCTATTAACTAAGCCAAGATTCCAAAAAGAATCAGCCATTTCAACAGATTAGTTACACAGTATTAATCTTTTATTTACTTCAAAATAAGGAAATGCTATATTTTTTACTATATTTTTTGGTTCCTACGTTGCTCGTGGATACTCTTATTGCGATCATTCTCGATAAAAAGGTTTGTAAATTGCCCCAGCACACGCTCGGTATACACGCCATGACTCGAAGAAAGAAAATCATTGCAATTTACAACAAGTAGGTGACCTACCTGCCTACTTATCATCTATGTAGCGTATTCTAGGAAAATCTTGTAATAGATAGTTGATCTATAGAACATCTAGATTTCATGGGAAAGAATGATACAATACAATACACTTTATTGCACACCAAAAAAAAACAAATTTACAAAAACAGGAAAATAAAACTTAACTTAGTTGCACAATGGGCGGTCTTATCGCTGAGAGCGATCTCTTCCAGACAACCTTGGGATGGACACGAAGCAGCAGTAATAAAAGACGGTGGCGTAATATTCAAAATCTATATAATATATGTTTTATATACAGGGTGTAAATGTGAACAGTGTCATCCCCGAAACCCGAGGACAGGTATCATGAGTGATGATAATGATAGAAGTCTGAAAGAGAGCCTGTTGAATTTTTCAAACCGGTCCAGTAGTCTCGGAGCCTAATCAATTTATACAAAAGAATCTTTCCTCTTTTTAATAAAACTATGTAGATGATAAATATATGTAGATGAAGCATATTAACTTTAAATCACAGATATCTGAGGCCCATATTTAGCTTTAGGAAGGATCGTCCAATTCAGTGGTTCATTTTGAAAATTCAGTGAGATAAATACACAGAAGAGTAGTAGTCTTTAAAAAAGTCATTATCTTATGTATGTACAGTGCTCGTCAGGATAATTAAGTATCCCCCTTGTCTTCAAAATATGTATCATCATCATCATCACCAGCCTATAATAGTCCACTGCTGGACATAGGCCTCCCCTAATGAACGCCATAGATGGCATTATCATTTGGGGGTTATTGCCCATAATCCCCACGCTGGGCATGCGGGTTGGGGATCGCAGTGCAGTGGAGTTGTTCTGCAGAGGGCGCTGCTGCCCCCCCCCCCCCCCCGGTGTGATTCCCTTAGTCGCCCGCCTCTTACGACACCCACGGGAAGAGTTGGGGTGGTGAAATTCTATGCCGGCACCACACGGCCTATAAAATATGTATGACTACTTCTAATTCCCTTGTAACTGATCACAAATTTTCACATGCAAAAATGTATCACGCCGCCCCGCTCAGGCTCGAACCGCCCACCCATAGGTAATACTCAAATTCTGTAATTCCCAAAAATAACAACTATTGTGTCCCACATACATTGAGATAGGGGGGGGGGGGGGTTACTTATTTGTGACGCGCACTGTACGTAGCTAAGCTGCCAATCGATGGCAATGGAAAATCATTGTTTTTTGCAGAGACAACCATTGTTTCCCTCGTTTCATGGTTTGTGTCGTTAACCAGCGAAGTAAATCGCCGATTAGTGTAGTCATCCGCGATCATTGTCAAGGTAAAGGTTGACTTACATACCTTCCTATTGTGTCATCATCATCAAGGATTCATCATTGGTTTGGTACTCTTTCTGCTTTACGTCATTATTTATTTATTAAGTATATTCATTTACAATTTTAGGAAAACAGGCAAAGTGAAACGCATAGTGGTTTAACAGACTGACTTTTATTTTATATTATTATAAAACCTATCTACAGTACAAGGTTACCACAAGTTATATATGTAATAGATGGCGCTGGGCGTATTTATATTGCACTTTAATTATATTTTTAGGAACCTAATAACAATAAATATATAACTAGCAAATACAGTTACACAACACTTTTACGGCTAAGTTTAGACAACAATTATTAAAATTTCTTTCGCCATCTAGATGCTAGACATGGCTCCCCCAAATTAGCGCCAATAGCGCCCTGTACGCATTAAGCATCTAGGTAGACTTAGATTGTATGTATAGGGACAGTCTTTCGCCGATAGTCATCCCACTTAACCAGAGGGCGTACTACACTACGATTGCCGACTCGAGATTTCTAAGTCGATCCATGATGCCATAGAACTTATACTGCAACAGTACTTTGGTATGCTAATTCTTTGGTGTGTCATTATTGGCACAGTTGCTTATATATTGTTACATAGTGCAACTATCTTATTATTCTACCTATGTGATCTCACATCACAACTATGTTAAGTAGGTACATAAATTTAAGAGCCACTTTGCACCGTATGTTTAATAGTTAGTTATCTATTAGTAGGATTAAGTATAGTATAGAAACTGCGATCCCGAACAGCAGCGTGGGGATTATGGGCAATAACCCCCAAATGATTATGTGTATATTGCCATTGGCGCTCATTAGGGGCGGTCTAGCTGTCCAGCAGTGGACTATTATAGGCTGATGTTGTTGTTGTTGTTAGTATAGTATAGTAGAGACTATCTGCTTTACATAGCCTACTATTATTATAAACGCGAAAGTTTGTAAGTGTGGATGGATGTTTGTTGCTCTTTCACGCAAAAACTAGGAAATGGATTTTGATGAAACACATAGTTGATGATCTAGAATAACTTATGGGAAAATATCACAGGATCGGGATTTACGCGGGTGAAACCGCGGGCACCTAGCTATAATATTTATATTTATTACGTACTTATAAGTGTCTAAGTTATTTAAATTTTATAAGCTAGAACGTGTACCTCCATAATGCTTCAAATAATTTATCAATGATACAAATTTTATCTATCTATTTTACCTATCCGTGGCATCGTCGCAGCATTTGACACATGATTAACTAAAGGGTACAAAAACCTGTCTTAAAATACACATATAAGTGCTTTATGTTTACGTAGAAACATAATGCATCGTTTTCCGCTTCAGTTCATAATTTATGAAACGATGCACCAACACTTGGCGTAAGGTTTTAGGCCAAGGCACACGATAACTTATGTTGCCTTTGCCCCAGAATAGTGAGTAGTCGGTAACCTGTGCCTTGGAAATGGTAAGCGCAATGCCGCTTGGCACCTTTGGCGACGATGTTGCTAATCAAGAACTAAGTCATGCTAATTATATACCGACTACGTCAAGTCATGCTATAATAATACTTGGATACAATCGTTCAGTTTTTAATGGCTTATGTAAGCAAATAAATATGTAAATAATGATGGACGATCCACACAGCTTCACCTAGCCTCAAGCTAAGCAGAGCTTGTGCTATGGGTACTAGATGACTGATATACATAATACAAAATATTAATTAGATAGATATTTTTTACTATAGAAAATGACCAGATCTCCCTGAACAAATATCTACATCTCGTACAAATCGATCGTACAAACCTTTTTCCCGAGGCGGGAATCGAACCCGTAACCTCCTGCGTCGCAGCCGAAATTTCGCCCACCGCGCCACTGATGTCGTCAAATATACTTATGAATTACCTATGCCACAGATAACATAATACTAGTACCTATGCTAGAAACTTACGACCTACGCGGAACTTGAACCCGAAACCTTCCACTCTGACGTGTTTGCCAACACCGTGCCACCCACTCCAAATATTTGGTTTAAATAAATAAATAGATATCCAGCAAAAAGTACCTAACTCCTTAAATTAATTCTATATTAACAAATGATGGATCAATGTAGTCTGAAACAAAAAGATAATGTATGTATCTATTACTTTATATCCGCTCTATGATTTTTGAGCGTTAAGCTGGGAGATACTCAGCATTCTCATAAAAAGGATTTTAATCATTAAATCCCTTGAGACTTACCTGAAATCTTATAAGTAACGACTTACCTTAAATTAATATTTAATATTAAAATGATAATTAAAAAATATCTTTGAAATACCACCATCATCATCATCTCTACCTTGATTTTCCTTACGAAGTGTCGAGTATAGGCAGTCCGAAACTACATATTTCTTTCACGTTTTCAGTGACGCAGAACGTCACAATACCTTCATAAATCTCACAAAAGTATGTATAGTTAATATTTCTGCAAACAGCATAAATATAATTGATAGCAATTTCAAACGCCCCCTATAAAACGAATATAAAATATTATTGTTATAGATCCGTTACTTTGTTACTGTTTATCGTAAGAATATTTTGTAACGTGATCATTTCTTTTATTGCAAGTGAATGATTCTACTTAAGATAAATCTGCGGTTGCACAAGTATGTGATCTACTTAAACCACCCACAATTTAATATTTTTCAATTGCTTTTGTGTACGGAATTTTTTATGCTACTTACTTAACTACGTCTACGTCTTATAATGTAGAAAGAATTGACGGTCGTCTGCGGACCCAACCATTTAATGATCATTATATTATAAGAAATCGTCACTTTGTCATCGAATGCGTAAATGATTTGAAATAGGTAATTTCTTCAACTTAAATAATGTACGCAATGTATGGCGATGCGATGTCATTATTGTCTTTTCTACCCTAGAGAACAATCCCCGTGCTTGGCCTACAGATCCACAGTACAAAAGTCTCTTCCGTGGGCAGATTGGTAGGTATACCTAAGTAGCGCGCCTATTATACGCTTGCTTCTTAGAAATATTCCTTCTCCGAATACAGTTTATCTATTTGATTTTTAAGAGAGAAGATCTGTAGATGTACCTACAAGGCAAGATATAAAGAGTAGATTTATGGCATCGTCTCCGAATATCATTGCATTGCACTGAATTTCTTAAAATTAGGCCTTTAGCCAACATAGACTATCGTAGACAATCTTCACCTCGAAGTATATGGCACACATGATTTACGCAATTATAAACCGTTTCACCAACATCGGAAAAGGAAGTAGTCAACTAGTCACGCTTGGCCGAAAGCGAGTGTTCGAGTAAACGAATAATTCATACAATTCACGTAACTGGCTCTTTAGGTAATGGGTGTAAACATGATGGCAGTATTGGACGTTCTTCTATGTTTGCTTAACTAAAGGTACCCGTACGTAGGTACCTATTTCTAATATTCTAAATGATTGGACATAATCTTGGGTTTTTGTCTTCACAGCGCCAAAGTACCGCAGCAGGTAGAATAGAGAAAAATTACGACACTTTTTCATCGAATACGTACCTACCTAAATTATTTGAAATTCCTCCATTCATTTCAATATTTTCCGCAAGTTAGTGGGATGTCATTAAGGCTCCGGCGAAACGGGTGAATTTCCCAAAACCTAGATTTAAACTATTCTACTTAAATACGATTCTTATACAAATAATAGCAGAACATGGTAAAAATTTGCTCAAATTACAAATCATTTTGGTACCCTACGTTTGTAGGGAAATTCATCCGTCGCCAGAGCCTTAATGTTTATTCAACCCTAGAAAGCAATCTCCGTGCCACAGATAACATCCCGTGCTTCGGTACTAATCTAACGGATCGTCTTGAATTTCACAGATGTAATCTTAGTTCTAGAATAACAGCTACCAACCCAAGTAGGAAATCTCGAAACAAAGTATGCCAAGCCGCCGGCAGAAGTTAGTGTCAGCTATAAATGCGAACGTGTGGTTGTAACCAACACATTCAAACCCTTTTCACTTCATGCCAAACCTACAGAACGGTACTTTTATAAAACTAATAGGTATTATTATCTTATGATTCACGTGTTTCAACTTTACAATGTTAATGCATAATTCATAAGTAACGAGTAGCGATCATCACGTCGCGTCGTCATCTAGGTAAACATCATGACTTATAAGATTTTATGTGCAGTCTTAAAGTTCCGGAGTCTTTTATGTAGGTATTGTAGATTCATTAGTAAGCCCTGTCCCTGTTATGATACTGTGTAGACTGTTTTTGTAACCTATAGTTCTAGCGTTATAAATATAAAAGCTAAAAACGATTAGTTCAATTTAAATTACCTACATTATAACGCTGAACGACTCGCTCATTATCTAGTCCCAAGCTAAACAGAGATTGTGTTATAGCGAGCGTTTTACTAGCGTAAAACTGCAAAAATGAAACGGCTCAATTCTATCGATAAACAAAAGAGCATGGGTTGATTGGTCTATGATATTACTTTACTCTATGGCTTTCTTCTATAGCTCAGACGAGATTGTTCTAACTGCCTGGCCGATGCTGGCGCGTAGTGGTTTTATTCTCTTTGGCTGGCGCAGCGAATGCGATATACTAACCATATACAATAAATTATCAAATAAAACAAATTCATAAATAAAGATAATGTATATTCACTTTCTTACAAAATTATTTACATCGCCATTATTATGCACATCCATTTGTCATATAAAACTTTACCATCGAGATAAATAATTCAGGCGAATTTACAGCGCTTACTGGCGTACCTACAACTATGTATATTTATATTATGGTTTACAGATCTATTTTAGGCACCATTCCAAGATAAACATAATATTCCCATTTCATAATAATCTACGTTTTATGGTGAAATCTGGATACAGTGACAAAAACAAACATATTAAAAGTCCCCAAATCAAAATGCCAAATTTTGATCGCCTCACCAAAATAAGCTACCATTCAGAATCTCAAATATTTCTATCCATTCCAAACATACCAAAAACAAAGAAACTTATATTAAGGAAACACAAACGTACCTCAAAATTGAATAATAAACTTTTAAATGAACAGCGATAAAAACCTATCCATAAGATAAATTATGATTTAGATTTGTTCTCAGGAATGTTATTCACATAATAATACATTTTGATATTTAATAATCATCAACGTTTGATAACCAAATTTTCACCATTGTGCACATAAACATTCAAAACCATCAAATCCACGTATTTTGTTCAGGCCATCCAAATAAAGATTAAAATTTACAGTCGTAGCATTTTCAAAAAGAGCAGAATTCACATTTAATTGGTGTATTTAAACTAAATAGGTACTATACTCAAAATATAGTTTGAGTATAAAAGTACCCAAAGGGACGTATTCATACTCAATGCGAATGTAGGCACATTTGATACACCTAACGCCATCTGTTGAGCAGCTGCAAAACATCAGAAACCGTACTATTTTCCGTTCAGCTGTCTCAAGTTCCCTTGGTTTTTTGGTTGCATACATCTAACTAAATACTTCATTCGACATTTGCATAATAGTTAACATTAGCGTTAATTTATACAGCATTAATATTTTACATTTACAGTTGTATGTTACATTGCATAAAAGTAATACTTTCGTTTGAATACGATAATAATAAAACTAATTTAATTTGACAAAATATTGTCAAACCAATATTTAGATCTTCAACTGCGTTAATACCAATCCCAGATGAGCTTAACATAAAACCTTTGAGTTCAGCTGATGTTTTAAAACTAAATCAAACTAAAGTTAAATTAATTAAAACTAAAATGGCCCTTCCCGTACAACAACGCAGTTGTAGATCTTTTATAGCTATTTATTGTCAAGCAAGAACATAGCTTCGGCAATGACAAACAAATCAAATTATTCAAATAAATAATTATGAGAAATCGAATTAAAATTTTAATGACCAATCACTAACGTAATTACATCTAGTGGCTCGTTCATTCTACATTACATAGGTTTAAACCACGCAAATTGGAAACGGCAATGTTTTTCAGTTGTAAACAATAGAAAGAAAAAGCGACTTAACAAAGTTCTGAGTAAAAGTTTTCTATACTTAAAAGATAGGGATATTTTGTCTGTAAGGTAGTAAAAATAAAAGGATTACAGAGTAAAAGAAAAGAACGCTAGGCTACAGCCATATGGAAATAGAAAACCAGCTGATTTCCTAAAGAACTAAACTAGCTGATATTTTAATGTTTTGAAACTTACGCGATCTGAACACATAATGATTAGTAATTAACGGGTATTTATCGCGTTTCTTCTTCCTCCTTTCTTCTTCTTCTTTTCTCGACGTTTCAACAGGTTTGCACTCTGTCGTGGTCACGAGATGACATGAAAGGAGGAAGAAGAAACGCGATAAATACCCGTTAATTACTAATCATTAGCTGATATTTTCTCAGATCGAGCTAGAGTGAGAACATGTTCGGAATATCTACGTGTCAAACTTGCAGTTGCCAATTTGCGTTATTTCCGACGAAATCATGTACAAAATTACACTGTCTCAGTCTTACCTCCGTTATATACAAACACACGTGGACAAGTACTGACGAACACGATTATTTATAGTTCGTTTGATATTTTTGATATGATTATAACGTAACAGGTCTATTCTAAATCTCCAAACCGAATTCAAGAGTTTCGTTTCGGTAAATTTGTGGACTCTAGTACACCGAATTAGAGTACCAATTTGCACATAAAATTAAACAATCGATGGCGTGTTTTGAAGTATTCAAACAGGGCCTCAGCTTATTTATAATACAGTCTACAATGAATATTAGGTTATTTGAGGTTATTTTTTTGGTGTTATTACATTCACGCGCATCTTCAGTTCATCACTATGACGCGAAATTATGGATAAATCTGTGTTTATCTGTGTTTCAGTTTAACTTCGATGTAAGCTTTTAGTAAAATGAGTTGTTCCGAACTTTTTTATTTCCCTATAGTTACAGATCAGATCACTGAAACCCGTAATTTCTTGGTTTATTGTGTTCATCGACTTTTATAATCTATCAAAAATGGTCCAATAACTAAGCAATTTCAATGTCAAAAAGCTCAAATCTGTTTAAAAAAAACACAATTATTGCACAAAACCAGGCATTTGTTTATCCAGAATGGATAGTGTATGTTTCAGATACACAGGAATGTCACAAATAATTGTATATCGGAATTGTGTACAGAAATCTCAATATTGGACCACAGTTTGACGTATTGCTACAGACTTTTATGAACATGGCAGTTATCAAATACGACACATTATATAAACGAATGATTGGAAGCACAATAATTACCAATGAGCTATGTGATTGATCGAATATAAATGTGTGGTAAAGATATCGCCAATAAACACACAGAATGGCTCAATAAGCATGATTAAATCCTTGTTTGTCTGTTGCTATGGAAACCTCAAGAAGTCCATACAGAACCGCAAAAACTTGTCGCAGTCAGTTGCAACTAGATAGGTTACTTTGCTTAGATATTTGACCATTCGGTGTAAATGAAGGGAAATATCACCATACCTACACCACGCCGGCTTATTCCAGGCGGAAATGGACGATGGAACCCGATCACAATCACTCATCAAATTGACTTCTATCACTACATTAGACAGCATTGGGTCTATCACAAGCCAATGCCATACTCTAGTTCCAAGTTCTAGAATGCACTAGAATGTTCTAGATGGTTTTACGAGACTAGTGTGCGTTGTGCACATTGTGTTGGGCCTTTTTCTTGCGTTGTGCTAGCATGTCGTAGAAAGGATTGTGGCTGATCGAGCGACGGAGGCATTCGATCCATTCGTCTCGCTCCTCCACTGTAGCTGCTGACATTCTGAAATAAAGAAAAAAAGTGTAAGTCTAGTTATCTAGTCTAGTCAAGGACGGGCGAAACCAAATGCTTTCCAAATTATTTTTTCGGATTTGGAAAAATACGATTGAAGATTCTTTCGTAATCGTGTAGAGAAATGGTATGGAAATGGTTATATCTCTAAGAAAGGGACGGTAACATCAGTGCTCCATAAGTGCTATGAGATGCACATTAAAGATGAGGGCGTGAAAATTATCATGGCATCATTTTTTTGCCGTTACATTCGTTTAGTTATGTTTTGCGACATCAACCTCTTTTTATCCTATTTTGCTCTCTGTTGCATATACAGACTTACACATGTCTCCGTTTTACTGTTCCGTTTTATCGTGTACGTATTTTGTTCGATATTGTTCGTCGATCTGTATACAGAATACTGTGCCATGTGTGAAGTCGCTCATACAACCACATGCGCCATCGACGAAAAAACTACGTACACGATAAAACGGAACAGTAAAACGGAGACATGTGTGAACCGGCTGTTAGTTGTTAGACATACCTACGTATGCTCTATCAGCCTGCCTGCGGATAAGCGGCTTAGTACCCACGGTTTACCTGTGTTTTGTCTTAGCTAATAGACCACTACAGTAATCTTCTTGTATCTGGCTGTTTACTAATATTATAAAGTGGAAAGATTTGATTGTTTGTTTGTATTGAATAGGCTCCGAAACAACTGGACCGATTTGAAAAATTCTTTCACCATTCAAATCATAAATTTTCTCTGATGAACATAGTATATAGAATATTTTCAAAAAATTTAGGGATCCGCATGAAAAATTAAATTTTTGTTTAAATAACAGTGCGAAGCCGGGACGGAGCGCTAGTATATTATATGTTTAATTGTAAATTAGTATTTTACTGTATTAGTTTTATACTTAAGACTAGCTGACCCCCTCGCAATTTCATTTGCGTGGACTTTAGGGTTAAAAATCTTGACGAAATCAGCTAATACCCTATTTTAAGAGTCGGAAATTCCTGAAACCCGCTTTAAATATCATGTATCCCGTAATCCCGTTATAAGCGTTTTCGACATTTCAAGACGGAGCCAAACTACGAATCTCAAACTTGAATAACCGTTTATATCCCATTTTCAGGATTATTTTGAAAAATCCTAAAAAACGTATTCAGTATTTTTGTTTGTGTAGTTTTCTCTGTAAGTTTTAAGCCAATAGCGTCAATGGTTGATAAATTTCACCACAATAACCTCAATTGTTCGACTTCCTTTTCATACTTACAAAGTGAAATTTTTGAAAAATCCTGAAACACGTGTTTTAATTTATAGTTTTTTCAGTACGTACTGAAAGTTTCAAGTCATTAGTGTGCTATATTAAAAAGTTATAGATATTTAAATACGGAGCCAAACTACGAATCTCAAATTTAAATAACTCATATCACCCTATTTTCAGGAATATTTTGTAAAATCCTGAAACACGTGTTCAATATTTTTGTATGTTTAGTTTACTCTGTAAATTTCAAGCCAATAGCGTCTATGGTTGATAAATTTCACCACAATAACCTCAATAATTCAATTTCTTTTTCATACTTATACAGTCACATTTTGGAAAAATCCTGAAACACCTGTTTTAATTTATAGTTTTTTCAGTACATACTGAAATTTTCAAGTCATTAGTATGCTATATTAAAAAGTTTTATACATTTAAATACGGAGCCAAACTACGAATCTCAAACTTGAATAACCGTTTTTATCCCATTTTCAGGATTATTTTGAAAAATCCTAAAATACGTATTCAATATTTTTGTTTGTTTAGTTTTCTCTGTAAATTTCAAGCCAATAGCGTCAATGGTTGATAAATTTCACCACAATAACCTCAATAATTCGACTTCCTTTTTATACTTATACAGTCACATTTTGGAAAAATCCTGAAACACCTGTTTTGATTTATAGTTTTTTCAGTACATACTGAAATTTTCAAGTCATTAGTATGCTATATTAAAAAGTTATAGACATTTGAATATGGAGCCAAACTACGAATCTCAAACTTGAAAACCCATTTCACCCTATTTTAAGGAATATTTTGAAAAATCCTGAAACACGTGTTCAATATTTTTGTATGTTTAGTATTTCCTGTAAATTTCAAGCCAATAGCGTCAATGGTTGATAAATTTCACCACAATAACCTCAGTAATTCAATTTCTTTTTCATACTTATACAGTAAAATTTTGGAAAAATCCTGAAACACGTGTTTCAATTTATAGTTTTTTCAGTACATACTGAAATTTTCAAGTCATTAGTATGCTATATTAAAAAGTTATAGACATTTCAATACGGAGCCAAAATACGAATCACTCAAACTTGAATAACCCATTTCACCCTATTTTCAGGAATATTTGAAAAAATCCTGAAATACGTGTTCAATATTTTTGTTTGTTTAGTATTTTGAGTAAGTTTCATGTTGGGTCATTTGTTAGAAAAAATCACAAAAATCTTAAGTAATTCGACTTCCTTTTTAAACTTATATAGTAACATTTTTGAAAAATCCTGAAACACGTGGTTTGATTTATAGTTTTTTCAATACATACTGAAAGTTTCAAGTCATTAGTATGCTATATCAAAAAGTTATAGACATTTCAATATGGAGCCAAAATACGAATCTCAAACTTGAATGACCCATTTCACCCTATTTTCAGGAATATTTTGAAAAATGCTGAAACACGTGTTCAATATTTTTGTATGTTTAGTATTTCCTGTAAATTTCAAGAAAATCGGGCTACCGGTTACAGAGTTATAAAAAGGACCAAAAAAACTTCCACCCCCCTTTTCACCCCCTTAGGGGTGGAATTTCTAAAAATCCCTTCTTAGCGGGTGCTTGCGTTGTTAAAGAAACCTACCTTCCAAATTTCAGCTTTCTAGCTTCAGCGGTTTAGGCTGGGCGTTGTCGCCAGAAAATCGCTCGTTCCTTTATATATTAAGATTACGGTTTTATTTTTGAAATTATTATTTTATTCAGGTTGCACTTGTACTTCGGATAGTTACTTGGCTGACACGCTAATAGCACTTCATTACAAACCTCTGTGATTTACAAGTTTTCTTTTTAGTATAATTTTTAAGTTGATAAATAAATAAACAAAAATAAAAAAATGTGCTTTGTATAATATAAATCTTATAAACCATTTCGTTTCATGTCATTTAACTTTAAAACCCCTATTCCAAATCCTACGTCCTAATTAATAGCACAATTACCTATAAACAGTGTGTTTCCCCTCCACGACCTTCCCCTCGGAGTCTGTCTTGCAAGCCTTGATGAGATCAGCGCCGCCGCTCGCGTACAACTCGAGGCAGTGCGGCCGCTGTCTGTCACTCGCTGGACGCACCTGAAAGGGACAACGAATGGATAAGAGTGAGGAGAGAGTGAGAGAAAGAATTTCTTAACTCCTAGCCTCTTCCTAACCTAAATGAAGAAGAGTAAGGAGAAAGTGAGAGAAAGAATGGAGATGGTATTGTTTAACAAGCAATGAAATGTGGACTTTTCTTAACTCCTAGCCTCTTCCTAACCTAAATGAAGATAAGAGTAAGGAGAGAGTGAGAGAAAGAATGGAGAAGTTATTATTAAACGAAAAGTTAATGTTAAATGTTTAGAAGTTATCTTTAATGATGTGTCGACTTTTCTTTGCTCCTAGCCTTTCTAACCTAAACGATTTTGGTGAAATAAACTGGAACTTCTATTGTGCCACACTAGATTAAGTAGTTACTGTATGTCAACTTATTTCATAAATAATCTTTTTTTTCCTTGTTTTTTTTAAATTTCCAATCCTATGAAAAGGAAACAAGATAAGCATGTTCCTATTTTAGTTTAGACCTATATAATTTTGTTAAGCAAGTATTATTTTAGTTCAAAACTAAGTTTAGTTTAATCTGCAAAAACAGAACAGGATATTGATAACATTATCTTTATCCTGTTTGGCTTTTGTACAGTGGATAAGAATATGTACTCACTAGCTTTTTTGCTCTGGTTGAATACTTATCTGCAGTTATTATTGTTCTTTAACAATAATAACAACAGATAAGTATTCAAGCTTTAAAATTAAAGGAAACACATTTTTACAATTATACTTGACACGTTAAAATCCATACAAAACTTATTATATAAATTGTAAAGTAATTCTGTCTGTCTGTTCCCTTTTTAACACTAAACAGCTGAACGAATATTAAGTAAAATTAAGTAAGATAGATTAGTTTCCCATTATGCTACTTACAACTACATAAAATCGTGCGAAGCCGTGGGCGTAAGCTAATTTCATATAAGATCTAAATGATTGGGTATAATCTAAAGTTCAGAACTCCTGGTTTACTCAACCTCTAGCAAAAGGCAAGGTTGACACCCACTACTGCTGTTGCATATAACTACCTGCAACGGATGATTTCATCTTTATAAATACCTATCTAAAACCGCAATCATTGATTCTTGAGATGAATGTTTTCCGCTATGGAAAATTCCAAGCATTACCGGCATAGATCGCACGAGGTAATAATTATTTCTTATTTTATACATATACAACGACAGTTATATACGTCTAAAATTATAAGAAAAGACTAATAGTTACGAGTCATCTGAAACTAAGATTGATTGTGCGTGTATTTTATTTTTTATGTGCATTATTTGTTATTTATTATGTTACTTTAGCTTTTGCTTGCGTAGAAGTAGAAAATGGTTCTGGTAGTTAAATAGTATATTGGTTTTTATCGTAATGATTTTTTTTATTATTACTACATAAATAATATAAAAAATAGGGACTGTACTATCCCGCGGGAAAATGACACCGGGATAAAAAGTATCCTATGTATTCTCCCGTCGAGACAACGAAGGTGCCAATTTTTTTCAAAATCGTTTCAGTAGTTTTGGCGTAATAGACAGACAGACAGACAGACAGGCCGGCAGACAGACAGAGTTACATTCGCATTTATAATTATTACCTAAGAATTTGAATAATTACTCTCTTAAAGGATCTCATCTTGACTCAAAATATTTTAGAAGCTTGAAATTTCAATGTTTTTTAAAGGTTTTTTTTTTTAATATATTATCTAGCTAGGCCTCTTTTTATAACGAAAAAATCCTTTCGTATCCCACAAGCTAGTGTTCAATAAAGAAGCCCATGCAAAGAGAACATTCTAGTAGCAATAAACAAGCCCGTAACATTTACAAAGTAACCCGGCGCAGTCAGCGCGGTCGCATTAGCGTAAATTACCGTTTACAGCGCATTATCCAATTACCCATGGGCTTTGTACTGTTTTGCTAAGCTAGGAAAATAGTGGGTAAGTACGAGTTAGCTGCAAGTTCGCTGCATTAAATGTATGGCGATTAAAATATTTGTGGGAAATATGTCTAAACTGGGTTTTAGAATCTATGATTTTTATTGTGACCAAATAAAGAACGTCTGCCACATTCTTAGGAGTGGCAAATTGATGTTTCTTTTCATCAAGTCTTAGTAGTTATGTTTTTCTGAAGTTCTCTATCTCTTGCTTGACCGCAGGCTCTTCGGTTTAATTTTGATCTCCAAGTAAACAACTTTAATTATACTTTTTAGTTGGGGAAAATACGTGGAAACCTTATCTATACTAATATTATAATCAAGAAAGATTTGATTGTTTCTTTGTATTAAATAGGCTCCGAAACTGCTGGAACGATATGAAAAATTCCTTCACCATTAGAATTCCACATTATCCCTGATGAATATACATAGGTAATAGAATATTTTAAACAAAGTTAAGGATCCATTTCTTACCCTATTCAATTCAAACAAACACAACTATTTCCTCTTTATAATATTAGTATAGATACTGGTAATTATTTGTATGAGTACTTGTGTAAGTGCTTATTTTGTAAGCCTAGAGAAATTAAATTATTGAAATCTGAAATCTATACTTAAGTAAACTGATTGAAGTGGGAAACATACGTTTCCTTTGTTGCATACGCAATACGCATCCCTGCTTTTAGCATTTCGCATGCGAAAGAATATTGATATGACATGATTTCACAGTTTCGTAAGCAAGACTCATAATGACGACAACCAATGGCACAGCGAGCAAAGGTCCGCCTGTGGTGTTCGATTCCCGCTTCGGGACAAATGTGTGCACGATTCAGAGTGATGTGGATGTTTTTTATTTATAATAAAAAAGTTAAAAATTGTATATGAGTTATTTAATGCCCATAACACAGTTCTGTTTAGCTTAGGGCTAGATGATTGTGCAGATTATCCAGCATTATTTATTTATGTATTCATTAATCGTAAAATTAATGTGTATACTAATAATATACTGAATAAATAAATAATGCAAACGTGTATACCTACTGCAAGTAAACTTTGGAATTTGACCAAGTTCAATATCTTTACAATTCATGACTCATGATGAGTCATAGAAACATTATGCATTATAGACAAAAGGCGTCACTTCTCGCCTCAAATATTCATTTATGACAATTTTATACCGCTTTTGGTTGTTCCGCTCCAATTCAATACTAGGCTTGAGTGTGCAATATGCAATTTTGTAGTTAGTTATTTATCTTAGATGTGTGAAATCCACCTTCATATTCAAGGAAATGATATCTTTAGATACTTCGACCTTTTATCATGGACTAGCGACGCAGCCCGGCTTCACACGGGTGCAATGCTAATACCAATGCTTTTATACAGAATAATTTCTTTTAAATCGAGCCCGTAAACTACATGATTTTAAACTCCCACGCACTTTCTCTTAGTATCCATGAACTACTTGGTAAACTAGATCAAAGGTTTAAGAGGTACTCACAGATATATTTTCTAATGGAATGATTCCTCTTGGCTCCTTGTCCGTCGTGTATTCGAAGTAATACAAGCAGTTATCGTTTAATATAAACCACCGTCTCTTCCACGACTTGTATCTGTAATTTACACGAAAACAACATAAAACAGAAGTTATATAACGACGAGCGATAGCTCGACGAACGCTGTGGAGTAGACTCTGAACCTTCTTGGTCTACTTTTTTTATACATATTTGCTATGCGCGCCATTATCTTTTTTGCATTTTTAGTCATTTACTCGCTGAGGTGGGATTAAAAGTTACGTGTTGCACTCGAGTGCGAAGACTTTATTATGCTCTTTTGATTCCCTTGCTAAGCTCAGGATTCTTATTTTTGAATCACGAAACAAAGTTCACACGTCACAACTTTGTATGCGTTATTTTCGTTGTCCACTTCGTTCGCTTAACTTTACTCATAAATTACTTGCGGACTTAAGATGTTTGTACGGTTTTAGTGTAGGTACTTGTAACAGCATTTTGTCTTCCCCGTACTCCGAGGAAGCCAAAATGCTAGCCAAGCTTTATTTGCAGGTTATGTAGGTTGGTTAGTATTAAAAATCCTCATCGTCTGTGATGTAGGATAAGTAAGGTTGTAAAGTAAGTTTGTTTTGTAAGCTGCATAGTGTTATCCACGTCCTTATGGAGGTGGCCATGCACTGTCATGCGGCTATTTGTTAGGTATGTTTATTTTTGTTGAGTTTGTGTGATTTATAAAGAATTGATCTCTTACGGGAGTGACATAGTCACTGTGTGACTAAACTCCCATATAATAAATAAAGAAATAAAAAAAAAAAAAATTACTTGCGACCATAGATAGATTGCCTCTACTCATACATATATCGGTCTCAAGTTAAGTACACGCCATCTATCGAAGCATCTATGCATCTATCGAAAACTACAGATCTACTTCGAAAAACCTAACGAAGCTGACGAATGACGTCGAACCGCACATAACCCCTTTGGTTATGTCTTACTATGAAAATATTCTGACATTTATTTGATAAGAGATCCGAAACGAAATGTGTCGGTCAGATACACCCGAAGCAACTTGGTGATAGTATTGTTCATGTGGGTGATCCGACGTTATCCGTCAACTTCTTTCTCTCTTTTAACTCAACGTCATAGTGACGTTCAAGTTTTCTGTGGGATTTGGTGCAGCGCTTTTATTGTGCGCAAATGAAATTAAACAAATCTCAAACGAAAATGAGACGTCTCGGTGACGTGTCGATGCTACTGTCAAACTGAACTCAGTCTGGTCACATTTTTATAGATGAATTCTAGATCTGGCTAACAAACAGCCTCTTTCATCTCTCAATAACCCTTAGGGTACCCAAGCGTAGAGTAGTAGGTACTAGAGTGGCGTCACGACCACTGACGAGTTCGGTAAAATATATATGTATAGTAAAAAGTTAATATACCTGCCACCCTGCTTCCACAGCCAACCTTCCTTATCCGGATTGAAGAAGGTATGCATGAGATCGTTGCCATCGTCCTCGGGGATTTTGAACGGCTCTGTCTTTATTGACTCGTATAATGACTGTAACAATACAAATTAAAACATCAAATACAATGCCTGGTAGAAATTATTAAAAACACCGTTTTCTGGACCTTTATTCTCTATGAAATAGGAGATTCCATGCTCAAACGGTGTGACGTCACAATGTATTCTTAATACGATTTTATTCAATTCCACGCCGCTATCCTGTCATATCTGTGAAACGCGTTGGCATTGTCAATAGTGAATAAAGGCCCTGAACATTTCTTAATTTACCGAAAGTATGTATTTATACTATAATCTTATGATTACATTATTTTTTGTAAATGTTATAAAGTGTTTATTTATTAAACACATAATTATGTCATATATGTAAGAAGAACAGCAAAGTTTCGTTCTTTCATGTGGGAGTTATTCCTCTGAAAAACCCCGCCCGACTAGACCGCACTAACTGTTTACTGAGGTCTAGTCGCGCTCGTTCCATTACATAAATTAGATACAGTTGGATAGAGAATCTTGTTAGTAAAAAAATATATTATAATAATGCTCGGGGCCTACTAGGAAATAGAAAATCGAAGGTTCTGATTCGTTTTCGTGCAAAACCTAACTAAACTCTTAAGTCGATTGCACAAGATTAGCGTTTGCACGGAAACGAATCACATATTGTTTCGTTTAGTAGGCTCTCGGCTCTCAAACGCCAACTGAAAATGGATTTCCAAAAAGGGGGCGGGGGTGGCATACAGTATAACAGTAATGTTTGTCAATAAATAAATTACAGTTAGAAAATTACTTTCGTTGTACAAAAAGGGTCTCAAATACTTATATTTTTTACTTATAATACTTATTATTTAGGTACAGTTAAAACATTAGTCTTTGTTTGAAAAGAAAAGACAAGAACTTTACTATAATATTAATAATTTTATTACTCCACTTCGTTTTAGGATCAAATATCATTATAAGTACCTACGATATTTCGCGCGGTAATTTTTATTTTCCTGATGACGCAGCAGGATAACCTCGAGAAATACCCAGTGATAGTAAAATTATAAGTAATAACAAAAAATAACCCTCTAGAGCTTTGAACTCTACGTAATTGTAGTACTTATTGTTGAATATTATTTAAATCTTCAAGAGACATTAATATGTGTATAATTTGGATTTATTCATGGATGGATGTTTGTAACTTCTCACGCTGGAAGTACTGAACAAATCGGGCGGAATTTTACATAGATATTTGTAGGGTATATATGCAATAGCATTTACTTTCAAAACGATAAATTAGTTCCCATGAGATGAGGTGTAAATTACCTAAGAGCATTTCCATAGAACAATAACTTAATTTTTGTTGACTTGTTCCATAAAGTCTCAATAATTTAGAATTTATTTTATAGTAATCTTCCATTTTAGGGTTAGATTGGCGTTGATTTCGTTGCATTTTCAGTAGTAAACTGGGTCACAAATACCAGGAGAGTATAAGTCTCGAAGGAGTTGTCACCTGTATTGTGCGAGTATCTAACGAGTTTCCTTGAATTTATATTGATTTCTTGCATTCCTAACACTTTTACACATTGAAAGTACCTACCAGGAGAACATAGCGACAAAGGAATAGTAGGTTTCCGAAATTTTTATATTGTATTTTTATCCCGGAAACAACGCGTGCAAAGACGCGGGCAGAAAGTATACAGTATTATGAAACAGCAGAAATATTTAGAGGTTTTATGAGTACAATAGTGAGAACGTAACGGGTTTCCAAACCGAACATATTAAATGATTATGACCTGTTGAAGGTTATCTCAGTGCAATTAATACAAAACTTAAGGAAAAACATAATGGATTTTCAGAAGTGGATTAAAATATTCTAACTGTAACCGCCGCCAGTTACCATGCTGAGTGGAACGAGATGTGTTTTATCAACCAATAGCATATTGGCAAAAAATACCACGGCATATGGTCGATCCAAATGCCGTGGCTCTCGAGATGGCGTATAGCGAAAAACCATTAGTACGCAGACCAGTCCCTAGGTATGGCTGGTTTGAGGAATTAAAAGACGATCTCCGTGATTTATTTACTAAACTGGTAGACCTCCGTTTGGCCACGATCTCACCAGATTAAAGGGAAGGCCGATGGTGTACCACGAAGGTTTAGTAGACACCTTTTCACCCTAGTCTTGAAGAGACCCAGGATCTAGTTGGATAAACAGAAGCAGGCAGCGAGTTCCGTTGTTTTACGGTGCGAATGATGAATGTGGAGGAAAATCGCTTTGTGCGAGTGGAGGGTAATCAATCAACCTAGTAATCATCCCTACCTATTGCGCCATACGCCTGCTTGTCCTGGAGATTAACCCTTGGGGATGGTGGGAATTCGACGCTACTAGCTGGCGAGAGACAGCTCCAAACTGAGATTACTGGAGAAATCTTGTACCGTCTCTGAGTACATTAACGATCAAGACATGTATTCGAGGTATTTTTTTTATTGACACTGTTCTGTTTCTAGAGCAGTGTCGCAGTGTCAGTTGTAGATTAACACTACTCTGTTTTGTTAGAATCTTAAGCGACAATACAATATAATAATTTTGACTCCACCTGTAGGTGTCTTGACATTGGAATCGTTAATGTAAAACATACCGTATAGGTATTGAATGCAAAATAAATATTTATTGTTCGTAACTTGACACAAATACTTGAGGCCTTTCGAACAACCAAAATATTCATGTCAAGTTAGTTATATTTTAACAATTGTTAGTGGGTTAGTCCATTGTAATGTCATGCTATAGGAATCAGAGAGAGGTTTGTTACTTTCAAATTAGTGTTAGAATGAGTCATAAGTAAAAAGGTATTATGTCGTCATCAGGTAGTTAGGTTAATCATAAAATCGAATATGACATGCGTCCTTTCTGAAAACCAGCGTCGCGCCACCAGCTTCGACTTGAAGCGGCATAATGCTGAGACAGGGCCTATTTGGACCCCTGTAACACTATGCTTGTTTGTGTCGGTTTTTCTTTTGTGTTTGGTTATTATTATGTATCTTATAATTACCTCGTCTCACTAAGGGAAACACACCGGGGGGCGGGCAGCAGCGCCCTCTGCAGAACAACTCCACCGAACTGCGATCCCCAACCCGCATGCCCAGCGTGGGGATTATGGGCAAAAACCCCCAAATGAACAATGCCATCTATGGCGCTCATCAGGGGAGGCCTATGTCCAGCAGTGGGCTATTATAGGCTGTTGTTGTTGTTGTGGGTTCAATTTAATTAATTTTCTTTCTTTCCTTCTTTCTTCAGTAGATTTGTTGAAAGATACACAATAGAAACCTGCTTATCTTCCCTCGCAGGTTCCATTACTCATTGTCTTTTAAATCTTGTACCATCCCAGGCCTGATTTGGCGTGATCTGAGTCGGTGGAATAAGCTACAGTACACACAAAATAGCGCGCATCCAAGTATATTTACTCGTACCAACATAAGATTTAGAAGACAATCAGCTAGAGTTATTTGGCGCGCAAAACATTTTATTGTTAGAAGTCCTAGGTATTGTATACGCAAAGTACACTCACCAAAAGCAATTCTTGCGGTAAATCCCCACCATTGTTGATCCCCCGATTCATAGCCACGAACTGTTCAGGCGCCGGTTTGTCCTTCACACTGGGGTTGTGTAACGAGGTGTTGAGCATTATTATCGCGAAGCTGAGCACATAGCATGTGTCAGCATTCGTGAATATGTCCGGATTCAGTTGGCAGTAGCGTTGCGCGAAGCATTCCATCATTCTGTCGATCTTCTGCGCTTCGCCGGGTAATCGGAAGCTCCAGAGGAATTGTCTGCAAAGAGGTTATGTCATTTAATAACAACTATCGTTGTTTCAACGAATTCGTTATGAATGTAAGCAGATAACATCTTAAAATTTTTGTTTTCGTAGTGAGTTCTAGGAACCGTATTAATGTTGAAAGAGCACCAATTCGGGGAACTTCTACAAGGTTCGATTCGAACACAATTAACAGAAGGTTCGTAGTTAACCCGTTTACATTCACAAATAATTTGAGAGGTTATATTTTTCAAGTCACTAAAATACTATACAAAGAGCTATAGGTAGTATTTTAGTTATTATGTATATTATATATTAGTATATTATAGCATGTGAAGGTAGGTGACCTTTCTAACATATTGCTGGAGAAAAATCTCGCTCGCAAATTGCACGGCTAAACATTTTTATTACGTTTATGACATGTCACAGTCAATTTAATTAATAATTGTGGTTCTAAAAGCGCACTTAAGATAAAAAATATGACTAAGTACTCGTAGGTTGTTAAGCCTGGACTTTTAAAATGGGTCGTGTCGCGATTGAGTCAAAACTTTCGTTTCCACAAGCTTATGCGTTTAGTAAGCCAAATAAAGGAAGCTCATCAATTCGAATTGACGTCAATACACCCCAAAAAGATATCCCCCTACGAAGTTTCAAAACAATTTCATAAAGAGACGCGAAAGCATAAACATTTGAATTCATGAACGCAGCGATAAAAGGATTCATTTTCGCCCACAAAGAATGCCAGACGGGCAGCTTTGCGCAAGTTATACGAGCCTGCCAAGCCAGACTCTCGCGTTCGTTTGCCAAAATAAAATACCAGACATTTTTCATGCGAGAATATAGGTCTAGAAATATGAAATGGGAAAGTTTGCACATATCTTGACGCTCATTCGTCGCGGTACCCCATTACCATACCAGCGTTTTTTCCCGGAGTTGAGAAAAAGTAGCTTAGATAGAAGTCCTGATTACTACATAGTAATGTTTCTTGGGAAAGGGCTAGGATAATGTCTTAGATTTGCAGCTATCACGCATAATGGCAGCCCTTCATCGTAAAAACCTGTTTTCAACGTCGCTTCGAGGTTCAGTGATAAGAAAGTATTTACCCGATATACCCACGTCTTATGTAATATTACTGCAGCATTTTATGATGCATGTTGAACACCTATGGTCTGTCAGCCGTGTAGAAACTCACGCACGAAATATCTTGCTAGGAAACCAGAGCTGCTGGACTGATGATCAACATGCTGAGGTAAGAGTTAGGTGTTTTGGTTCACACGCTGTAAGCCTATTTTATTTTCTGTATTTTTACGTTTTTTTACAATCGGTGTGAGCCTAACAGACCAGTTTCTTTCATTTTTACTCTGCTTAATATGCTTCCTTATTGAAATGAATCAACAAAACTGACTCTACCAACGCCTACAATTCACACACAGATTGTATCATTGATCCGAATGCTAACCTAACCAAGCAGGTAAACACTGCAAAAATCCGGGGGCTACTCGTAAACCGAACTTTCTGATTCATTTTCCTCTAAAAACAACTCTTATGTGTTGTTCTGGGTGTTCTTTTTCTATGGTTTATAAAAAAGCTATCTATATTACTTAAATTGTTTTAAGTATATTCTGTTATACCATGACACAAGCTCTGCTTGTCTTCGGGCTAGATGATGCTGTGTGTGTGGATTGTCGAGCATTATTTATTTATTTACTTGCATAACAATAAAACAGCGCTACGAAACCGAAACTTAGATTTTTTTGTTTTCGCGTACGGGCCCTGTTTGCAAGCAGTAATCGGAAATACCTCGTCTCTGATAAAGATTCACATTCCGATCACAACGAAAACAAATTATAAGATCATGTTTGCTCTTCAATTTCAACTCCCATTTTGTTTGTTTGGCGAGTAAACAGATATTATAATAAAGCAAACAACCGCTTCTCGGTATTTCGTATCGCAATCTTTCTGTTTTTCTTCCCACAATCTACCTACTTGCAAATAAATATGACAAAGACAAGATACAATAAGGAATATTTAATTTTGTGGCTCATAACATAACATTATCTCTTTCCTGAAAGCTCCTTACGAAAATATAGACAATCAAGTGACTTTAGCACATTGGACAATAATATTTAACTAATAGAACAAATATGCAGTGGTAGTCGCGGCGAAAGAATTGACCCCTCAGCCCATAGATGCTATTAGAGCCGACTATGAGAACCCAACAGAGGAAGGGCAGTTTCATTTTGTTTATTATTAAGACTGTGCAATAACGCCAATACGAGATGGACTTCTTAATCTTGGAGCGAAATGACAAGGCATGGTTTTCTCGTGAGTATTCTCTATGACATAGGAGATTCCTAGCTCAAACTGTGTGACGTCACAACGGGTTTTAAATACGGCTTTGTCCAATTCCACGTAGCAGTCTTGTCATATCTGTGAAACGCGTTTGGATTGGCAATAGAGAATAATGGCCCAGGGCGATAAACGCGCATCGTACTTTCTACGAGTAGCACCTGAACTATTTTTACCTAAATTAAAAGTCTATTAAACAATCAATCGAAAAATTTTGACATAACTGAGATAAAAGTTCGATTTATCATTTCCTTAAATATGAAGGTGGTTTCACAGATTTTGAGATAAATAACGATTTCGAATAACTAAATTGGCATTGCACTCTCTTAACACCCCCACTACGATCGCCGATACGCCTGCTAAGCGTGGTGATTATGCCAAAACTGAGGGAGCTATTTCAGTAAGTATATGAGCTGATGAGGTAATTGAACAGAGAACTAAAGGCACATTGAGGAAAAATGATAGCACAATGGCCGTCAACCAAGGCAAGGATGACGTCATTAAAATAAAATCTACGGGTCTATATTTCGGTTTGTACGCTCGTTTAATTAACCATTTATCCCTCGGCTTTCAAAACTTCGGGCTTGTCATATTTTGGGGTTTAATTAAATAGGCATAACCCAAAATTTTGCCTTTCAGTTAGGAGTTATAACAGCTGCTCTATCTGAATCCTTTATGAAGGAACTAAATCGCGACTTAAGATAACTCCAGCTATCTAAGTTATCTTACGTTCGAGATTGTTCGGAACTGAACTTACTAATAGTTGCAGCACTTACAACTTCATGTAATCGTCATACATAATACATACATAATGTGTAGCTCGCTAAGGCAAGAGCATTTCTTGGCTCAGAAGTATTAACTATTTATACAAATTTTTAGTTTTTAGATTTCAATAACTTTTGTTTTAGGATTACAAAATAAGCAATTAGACAAGGGAAATTTTATAACAAGAACTATTCGAAAATAAGAAATAAAAGAAAATTTAACCACTGGGTGGTTTAAATTTATAAACTTTAATTACTGTCTATGATCGGACATCATTATTTTAATTCAATTTTAATTTTTAATTTACTTTTTGAACCTGCCGTTGCAGCTGACGACTTTGTTGGTTTACTTATTTTATACGATTGTGTCTATCTTATGTGTACCAGTTTTAAAAGGTAATCAGACTAGGTACGAGTATTTGTCTTGACTTAGTGTTTCTTGTGAAACCATGGTTATTTTATAAATTTTATAGTCTAATACATGTGTTCTAATCGAACTTCTTTCTATTTTAACATCGGCTTGGGAATCGCTTTTCCTAGACAAAAAGGAACCTATCTCCTTTCACAGAGATTGCCTTGCACGAAATTGCCAAGAAGATCCTTCTTAAATTTAATTCTAAACCAAATCGCATAGTTTATTCGTAAATATGATCAACTGCCAGACAGCCACTTTATATTTCTTCAATAATAACGAAGTGAGCCACCCGGTTTATACCTAATACTGTGGACCCAAGTCTGGGAAGTTGGGAAGATGTTCGATGAACTGTTCATAATGCCTTTAGTGTATTATCAAATTCCTTTGGTTTCAGCGAGATATTTCTAGACTTTATTACATTCAGTTCATCGCTTTCGTAAGTCTCAAAATGCACAGCCGCAAATTTCTTCGGGAGAGAAAGCATTTATATAAATTTTCCGTTGCCAGTAGAGTCAGTCAGCTAAGATTTGAGGTCAATTCATGGTCATTCAATATAATAAATAAATAATGCTGGACAATCCACACAGTATCATCTAGCCCCAAGCTAAGCAGAGCTTGTGTTATGGGTACTAGATGACTGATATACGTAATACAATATTATTAAATAGATAGATATTTTTTATTATATGTACATAGAAAACGACCAGAACCTCTGAACAAATATCTGCAGATCGTACAAATATTTGTCCCGAAGCGGGAATCGAACCCGCAACCTCCTGCGTCGCAGGCGGACCTTCGCCCACCGCGCCACAGTGGTCGTCTAAAAAATATCCTCTAAAATTCTAATTCACGGAAATATTTTTACTTGTTAAAGTTTTCGCAGTATGTTCTGAGTGGTTTTAAGGCTTTTAAAACATTCTTTGACGCCTGGGACGATTTGACACACGATTTTTCGCATACATAATGCATTTCTAACGCTGCGGTAGTTCTTAACAACCATAACTTAAGTTTTATTATGACTGCGAAGAACTACCGCAAGCTGTTAAATCAGATAATCTCACCTTAACGCCTGTACAAGTATGAGGTCCGTAAAGTCATGTAGCTCCACGAAAGCTTTCAGCACAGCTTCGTTAAACTCGGATCGCTCCCCGAGATAGTCGCCTATGGCCGTTTTACTGAGTCCTTCGCCTTTGTGGAGGAATTGCGCGACATCTTCCGGCGTCCTCTGAAGAAGTCCGTTCTCGTATAGATACTCGATACCTGTGAAACGTAGGATTAATATACAAAAGGGTAGAAAGTAAATTGGGAATAATGACAGGGTTGGGCCGGAAGGGTTATTTGAGTGTTCTAATTTCGAATATTTATACTAAACCCACGGTGTTTTTCTCGTGCTTCGAAATGTATAAATGGTGGATCATTATTTGCCATAACTTATGATTATGAGTTTCTTAATAGAATATTTAATGAATGTAAGAGGTGATAGCCATACAGCAGAAATCGCATTCCAGTTCATATAGTTATGAGGTTAACACTACTCCCACTAAGACCAGCACTTTGCTTTACAGAGAAAGTAGAGTGAAAAGAGAAGGCTAGGCTACAAGAATCGAAAGGTCCAGAAAATTCCGATCACGCGCAGTCTTGAGAGAAAAGTGAAAAAGTACAAGTTGGCAGTACGTGGCGAAAGCGTTTACATTCTCACATTAGGCTCTCTTGTCTATATGGAAATTCTGCGGAGACATGTTACATCAGCATAATATCCGCATGATAGAATATGATGTCATCGAAATACGCGTTCGTAAAAGCCTGGCTGATATAAAAGAAGACATCAAATATAGACTTTAAGTAAGGATCGTCTCGATGAGTTTCGTTAAAATTTCAATAATACTAAAAGCTCTACACATAATTGCATTAAAATTGCACCGCCGGTAAAAGCCTTATCGCTGAAGGACTAGCACGGCGGGCTTTCAGGTTGGAGTGAATGATCGCGCACATGCCTCGAACGTTTCTTTTTATTTTTTTACCGATTTAGTGATTTAGTTTGGTGGCATTCCAGTCCAGCATTTAATGTAGGCATCTAATACATTAATGTAGCATCAATATAATCGTCTATTGGTGATGTCATGCTTTGTTTACGTCTAGTTTTTATCCAGTAATTACCGCTTTAAACTAAATTTTGTTTTGCGAAGTGTTGAAGCGATTTAGTAGTTCACTAGAAGTAGACTGGATCATTTAAAAGCGGCCATTATGCAGAAAATGTCGGAATAGTGCCTGCCTACTGGCCGAGCCCAACTACTCTGCATTCGTAGGAACTAAGGAATGCAACTTCAATACGAACAATGCCCACAAAATGCATTGTAAGTACCGTTCGTCATTCTTCAAATACGTTAAAACGTCGGGTAAAGTCAAATGTTGCTTGCAAAAGGAGAGCTGCACGACAATGGGTATTTAAGTTCTTGCTTGCCTATTGATAAAATATTCAGATTTTATCGTGCGGCTTTTTACAGAATTGCCCAAATATTTTTACAAACTTACTCCTTTATCATCAATTCATTTATTCCGTTTTGATATGGTATTGTACACTAAGAAATATAGAGTATAGTCCAACATAAATTAAATGAATAAAGTTAACAAATCATATTATAATAATATACATTTGGTAGGTACCTAAGCTACATACTATATTCATTAGTCAGAGCTTCGTCAATATGATAATAGGAGTTCAACAGTAAAAATAATCTCATTATTCTACTAAATTCCTTACTACTTCTTAAGTTTCGGACGTTGAAAGGAAGTTCGTTGTAAAACTGTTCGCCTATGCTATCAAGTCTTCGACTTGGAAAACTTTTAACAGTTAAGATGGGTAATGACCAGTGTTTCAGGCCTAAATTACGTATTCCATAGAGCATTCGTTCGGGGAAAGAAGAGCGCCTTCTTTCCCCGAAGTGACTGCAACGAGAAAAGAGTTGGATTTCAGTAGACGGTGTAAAGTATTATGCTGCGAATGGTACAGAGGCGTTCATCGTTAGCTAGCGCCACTGGCTGGTTCAAAGTCACTTATTTACTCTAATTAGGGTTTTAATTTATTAAATTTATTGTTTTTATTATAAAACAGCAGCTGGCTATCATCATTTTACCCAAAGATTCACTTTTAGAAAAGATCTGTAATCATAGATATAGACTTTAAACCTAACAATGAACGCCACTGTATATTACGCATATGTCACCGGCCAATACCCGGCTTTAGAAACTCGAAGAAGCATTAGCTTCTATCTCTTAATACAATATATACATAGATAGATATTTTTGCTATACATATAGAAAACGACTATACTATACTATACATACAGAACACCCTGAACAATTCTGCAGATTGAAAGTACATAGGTACTACCGCAAAGTACAGACGAGTGTACTTTAAGGGTCTAAATCTATGTAGTTCGGAGTACGATACGCCATGATAGGTTATTTTATCGCACAAAACATCTAATCCTTATCAATATTCAACGAGTGTTGTCTGGCCGATATCGGACAGATACCATCACGTCCCATAAGTAGCCATTCTAGGGACAGGTTTCGAGTAAATGATGTCATATTAGACGACCTCTGTGGCGCGGTGCGCTATGCTAGGCAGGAGGTTCCTGATTAGATTGTTTTAGTTACGTAAGATATAATAGATATTCTTCGGGATTAACATTTTTATGGGTCCACCTTGGGATCAATCTCTATATAATAACGATTTTTTTACAAAATCGAACCATAGTTGACAAATAAATCAACAAGCATACAATAAAAAAGACAAGCAAAACATAGAACGTCCTCTTTTTCCAAAGTCCATTGAAACTGAAGAGGGGTCAAGTCAACTTTACGTGGGAATTTTTTATGAGAATACGAAAAGGATTGTGACGTCGTACGCCTCCGCAGATTCGTGCTGAATGGAGGGATATTTCGTAAAACGTGGGCGGAGAACCAGACGTGCAGTAGTAAATAACAACAGTCGCATGATAATATTTCTCTAGAATTTCCCGAGTAAAACGATAAGAGCTCCTTGAAAGCACGAGTGTGGTGGAGAATGTTGGTAGCTGTTATTAATTTATTTCAAGTAGGGCTCATGTTTTTCAAGTTTTTTAGTGTGGTGACCATGGAAAAGGGAATTTAATATATTATTATTAGTTTTTTATTTTTTAATCCCATCTATGGCGCTTTAGGGGAGGGATCAATTGTTTTTGGAATTTTGTATGTGTGCGTCTGAAGTTTCAAAGAAAGTCATATTTATAATCACTTTAATAAGAGAGCAAATTATAAAATTCGTCGATATCATACGGAAATAAATGAATAATAAAATTTAATGCCACTTTTGAAATTTTCTCCGGTATGTACTTACCCCAGAACGAGAATTATCCTGCATACAAACAAAATATTTGCTCCGAAATTTCTACAGTCTACGTTGTTGGCATAGTATCCAGAGATTCAATTACTGTGTCTACGACGCAAGCCCTAATTGGTTTTATTTTCTTAGGTTTATGTAGGTTTCAGCGGTAAAAGTCGTATAACTTTTTATAGGGGAAATATCCGACTTAGATTCTAGGCCATATGAAGCCGGTAAGACATACACAACGGTTGCGTAGCACTTATTAAAAACCTAGGCAGGTGTGTGACTTTCCACAACAAATTTGATTAAGAAAACACTCTTCTTTCCTCCCAGTATATTCTCAAAACGTCGAAGCCCTGTGTTAATAAATCAGAACAAAGAAAATAATAATATGAACTGTTAATGACTGCGACTTTTTAATATGTCCGGTAATTTTTAGAGACAAAATGTCGTTGCGTAGTTTTCCCAATCCATATCCATGACAATTATTATTTTGGGTCCTTCGATCGTTTATTAAATAATAATAAGTCTCCCAAAGAACAGGGTCACGGTTATATGACCTAGAACATTTTTTCACTAAGAAGTAAAGATAAAAACCAAACAGACAGAGTAACTTTCATAATATTAGTTCTGTGTTTACGTTTATACAAGCGCTTGCAACTAATCAATCTGTTACAGACAGCGCGAAACAAGCTATAAATCTCCCGCTCGCTGCCATAATGATGTAGACTGTCCGACCCTGCAAAATTGCTGATAGCACTGAAAGTAAAGTGAGAAAGACCAGGCCTTGACTACATAATAACAAGCTTGTTAGAAACGGTAACCACTGCACTAGGACTAGATGCAGACTCTACCATATGTTAGCAATAATTCAATACATACTTAGTTATTTTTTGTAAATTTTCAAGGCAAACACTGTCCATTTTAAAGTGGCATCATCTGGTTTGCATTTAAAGAAACCGAACGACCAGTTTATAGGCACAGTTTTATAATGTTTTGTTGTAAGTATAAAAGGAAAAGATAAAACATAATGGACAGACAGTAAGCACTCGCGGAACCTAAACATGGGCGCGACTTGATTAATAACGATAATAAAAACCTATTTTGTCGGCATAAGTGTCTAACAGAGTAATGGGCGTGTTTGTTATAATCACACGTAGGTATTTTCTGTAAACTTGGGCTTGCCCACCACCAGCCATTCATTCGTAAAACACAGATACCATTTCCTAGGGGAAATATGAGAAATAAAGGCATATGAGACTGGAGGAATATTACTTGAATTATGCATGATTATTGCGCATGCAAATCAGGAGCATTCTGCACCAGTTGTGCAATATTAAGGGGACATACTTGACATGCCTCGTACGCCTACTTGATCGTGAAAGCACCGTGCGCAATATGAAATAGACCAAGACTTGTCCACATTAAAATGTACATGATAAACAACCAGAATACGATAAAAAGTCGTCCCTTGGACTGGCTTCAACTGATATAGCGGGAAAGTATGGAAAAGGCAGGTGGCAGCTGAACCTCTGTTATAAAAGAAATCGCACGATAGTATTATATGCGAAATTTTGAATGGGTATTGTTATTGTTGCTTTTTCACACCAAATGGAATAAATGGTTAAGACTGAAGTTTTAGCGATAAAAATACATAAGTAAACCTGGAATATCATAGGATTTATAACCCGGAAAAACACGTGCTGCGCGCAGTTGCAAAATTCTCATAAAAGCTGATATTAACTTTATGCATACCTAGCTAGGTTTAACCGTTTATGTAGATTAGCATAATTATCCGTGTCTAGAAGCACCTTGCGTTAAAGTTCACCTTGCACATTATAAAACGCTTGACAACTAACACTTGCGGACATTATTTCAATTATTATTTTGCAAGTTCTTTTGAATTGGTGAGGCTCTGTTTCGGCAAGAGTATCAAAATAATTCCACAGATATTAATTTCACAGTTAGGGCTTCAAGCCTGCGCTAATTAGGTCACAGTACAAGCTTGGCTCAGGTATGTCGCCTCAATGGATGCTCCAGGCCGGCTCGCTTGCCCACTAGAGCTCCCAACTTCCTAATGATGTAGTCTCGCCCGAATTAGGACACGGTTCGTGACTACGAAAATCTTTCGTGAGGTATTTTCTTGGCGAACAGCTATTGAAGTTGTGGTTATTTTTAGTAGGCTGTCACCGAACGCTTTCAGGTGTTTTATTGAGTACTCGTAACTATTTATAAACGAGCTTCAGCTCAGAAAAAAGCAGGGCCTAGGAATGACATTCTTAAAATTGCTAATGTACCTACCTAATGTACTCGTAACGCCTACAAAAGACCAAAATTATCAAAACTTTTAATTATTTTCAATCTTCCCCAAGACGATTACTTATGAAGGAAATTTATTGTACAAGGAAGTTAAATAACTGCGCAAGTCGAGGATCTTCACTAAGTAAGGTAAATTTGAGGAAATTGGCATGAGCAAAACAAGATGAAACCCAGAGTAATTTAAGTTCATTCCACAAGCATAACAAGAAAAGTGTTAAGACTCATTCGTTGAACAAACGTTAGATATGAATAAGTCCTACGATATTGAAGACTTTAATTAAGTGTATGAAATTCTACGTAGGCGGTTGGCAGGTGGTAAATAATAAGCTAAGCTATAAATGATGCAGTGTCATCAGAAAAGTCGTGAGAACAGAGCACCTGCCATCGCATACCGTAGCACCGGGAAATTCTCGTTTTACGCCATTATTTTATTGTAATTGGTTGCATACAGCCCTTATCGATCTCACGTATGCATACCCGTTTGATTGTTCCATTGAATAGGCAATTCATTGTTTTGCTGATATAACTGGAGTATGAAAATGTTTTGAAATACTTTTTTTTAAATTCCAAATGCAAGTTATTACTGAAATCGAATCACTCCAGAATCACCTTGTGCTATATTATTATCTTTGACTTTCAAACCAAGCACTCATTCTGGTTTAAATAATGTTTTAGTTAACCCAAGTCTTTTGTTCTACGTACTAGTTTTATTAACATTATCAATAAAAAAATCAATGTTTTCTAAAGTAACTCCAAATAGTTTCTCACCTTTCTTAGGGTCCATATTGAATTTCTTTCTGCCTATGCTCATCTGTTTGGCTTTGCTATTCTGCTTGCATTCTTCTTGCCCGTCCAGGGCATCCAGTTCTGCGACCACCTCGCCGAGCTCATCTTTAAGTTGCTATAACAAAAGAAATAAAATATTAAAAACAGAAATTCACCCATTGAAAGCTTCGATAAGCCTAATATTTATCTTGATTTTATGCATCAAAGACAAACGCCTTTGATGACTACAGAAACTACAGATCTATAAGTATAAGTGGAAGGCAAATCAGACAAAATGACGCATTTCCTCTGCCATGATTCTATTGGGAGACACATTAAATGAAATTAGGTTTATAGCAGTATTTTATGATTGGCGTTCAAGATCTTTGTACTTAGGGGCGCTCAAGACGTTAGGTCTATTCTGTCATGTTTAGTTTTTTTGATCACATATCCCTTTACGAACTATTTGCAATGGAATAATAGCCTACAGTGTCTGCACTTTTGCAAAACAGACAACGTTTTATAGCCTTAAGCTAAACGAATCATAATCATTCAAAGAAAATATTTTCCAAGCAGAACTTAGTATCAGTTCAACTTCGTGATAAAATAACGACTGCACCGTGCCAAACTAACGGCTATACGCCAATAATTAGTCAAGTCATAATTCTATTACTCTGTAGATACTAGCACTAGACGCCGATAAACTGGTCCGGACCAGGAGACCACAAGGCGAACCGCAAGTCAACACATTCTATAGAACTTACTAACAATCTAACAATGTTACTGTGGGAATGTCAGTATCGAGTTCAGATGTACAGAATGTGGTTTGCTTGACTACACTACGACTGCTCTGCTTAGTAGTGACAACTTTTTGTATGTAGGAATTTTTACATTGAAACAAAGATCAAAACAACTTGTTACTAGATACATTGAATATGTAGATTCAAGTTTTTGTTGTGTATAATTAAAATTGAATTCTATTTTGAATAAGTGAGCAGGTTAAAGGCTGACTGACTGAATAACATACATGTATTTTTGTGAATCTAAAGCTGTTTATCGAATAAGACGCCAAAAAACCATGTCTCAGCCTCGCTTTTCTAAGTTACTCCATTAACTTTTCAGATCAAATATACCAACAGAACGAATCGGAGATGGTAAAATATCATTTTAGTTAAATTAAAATAGTCCAATTGCTAGTTTCGTAACTGTATAGCTTTTACTCAGTATAGTTGTAATGCGCGTATAATTGATTACATGGAAATAACCAATATTTATAAACGGTATTGGCTTAGGATTTCGTTTTGATACATTTATCACGGTCAGCTTAGTATTGAGGTTAGTAGAAATTGTTTGTTTGCAGAAAATAGACGAAATGTTTACGGAAGTAAAGAATGGGGAACCCAAAGCCGTGTTTGTGACATTTCGCCCGAAAAAATTCGAGTCCTAATAATACGAAATGTCTCAATATCTTCGCGCCAGGAACAGCAGCGAAGATTAAAGACCCATTTCATGTAACAGTCTGTAATTTACGGAGCTCATCAGTGAAATTATCCGGCATTTAGCTATCTGTTGTTCTGTTAGGGAAAGGAAGGAATATAGGTCGAGCTCGGTGATTGCGAACTAGATTTTATGTAAAAAAATATGTAGAATGTTAGATTGTGTGATTAATGGTTTAACTAAAGTAATCTGTATAATAGATTTGTTGTAATGGTTGTAGTAAACGACGCAATAGCACAGAGCAAAGTTCAACGGCAACAAAGCGTTGCAAACAAAGGTGTACCGAATGAAAACGAAACAGTTGTTGCAGATCAACAATAATGAAATAATGCGGATTATGACATCAACCATTGAAGCGGATAAAATGAGCTAAGCAGAAAGTCACAAAGACAAACCCACTGCAAACAATGACCGCATAGGCGAGTTTCGTTAGTTTGTCGCTGTTTCATTTCAATGCAGTCAAAACGAAATAACCACCCTTCGTGGAACTACGAGCTTATTTTACCCCTATTTTGCCTTTTATGCAGCAAAAGTAATAGCGCATTTTTCAGGCTAAACGATCAAAGTTTTATAATTTGCGTTTTTATTGGGTGTTCATTATAAATGTGATAGACGAGCATTGTTGCGTGCAAGCGTATCAAACTCGCCTGTCATCCATCACTCAAGGTCTAGAAAACGGAAAATCAACTCTTTCGATTAAGCAGACCAATATTTTGTACAAGGAGGCATCAGTGAATAATGCCTTCTAGTTTACACAGCTAAAAGTTTCCACTTCCAAAGAAGTTGAAGGTAAATGCAAGTACAATTTTCAAACAAAAAGATTTACAGATCTAAATAAATTGATTTGTCACATAAAGGTAGTCTGAATCAATAAAAACGCAAAGACATGGGTCCCGATAGGAGCATAAAAGATGCCAAAGCGCCATTTTATGGAGGAGTACAAAATGGCTTGCACAACGATAAGTAGAGTAGGTGTGCACAATGCTGCTTGTTTTCGCTACGGTCTGGCTGCGCTAACATCATTTGCGGTCCGCTACATACTTCCCCTAGAGACATGATACCGGCCTTCCTTGTCTAGACGATACAATACAAATTAGAAATGAAATATACCGCCATATTTAACAAGTTTCGCAGAATTCAATGTATTTAGCCTGTTGTACCCCCTTTACTTAATAAACGAGGGCTTGCGTGCTCTAGGGAAGCACTAAAGCGATTAAACGCGAGCTAATGTTGCTAATTATTTTATGGCTTTGGGTTGAAATTAACCTCATTTTAATTCAAGGACCAATAAAATGTGAAACCGACGATAAACATATCATAAAATCTGCTGAACCTTTTGAGTGGCATATAAAATACACCAACGCAAAAGAATAAATTAGATTTAACCCTTAAGTGTGATATCCAACGGGCATACTTGTTCGCTAACGAGGTTATTTCCACAAGGGCATACAAGGCATCTTTGAGCCGGATTGTCCTCACCCCCTCGGGTGTGGAGCTGAAACATTCAGAGTTCTAGTCAATTTTAACCACTTTACGACTGGGTATAAGGTCGACAATAACTTGGAGGCTGCACTGCAATCATCGATACGTAGAACATAGGCGTGCTATCGTTAACGCTCTCTCGTCTAGACGGCTTTTTGCACTGTTGACAGCAGGTGCCGGATTTGTATAAGGAGAGTAAAGCTACATCACGCTTCGCATAGATGAGACCTCGGGTGTTGACTTAAGGATGTCGTCACCCTAAGACTTTACACTCGGATATGCCATTGAACTCTTGGCTAATGATTTCAGATCTCATGTTTTCGATGTAACATCATTACATGTATGTATATATAGTATACTATAGCAATAATACGAGATATTCATATTCAAAAGCGATAAGCGTATCAATTAATTCTCAACAATACACACTTTCGCTTTTAATACCTTTCACCAATATTGAGATATGAAAGGTGAATGCTGCGAAATCACAATCAGCGACATCTCAGACGACATTCAAAACATTTCCACCTCTGTTGAGTTCTTATAACTTTCGTTCTTAGTAATACATCAGCTTATACATTGTTACTGTATTTAGCAACATAGATAGGTGATGTCGAATGGCGACCCGCTAGCTCGATCATGAAGATAGAGTATGTTTCTTTTAAGTCGTGCGTCCATCGTTCGATCATGGAGGCTTTATCTAGGCGCAATGGTTTATACGGGCAGGCTTCGAAGATGGACGACATTGTTGACTGTCGCAAATGTTTGTAATCGTCACTAGCATGTTGTGACACCATACTCATTAGGATGCGATGCGTGCGAAGGCAGTAATGGCTGGCGATTAGAGCCCGGACTGTGTAATATAAATAGAGACACAAGCAGCCGACATTGTAGCGATTGTGAGGAAAATGGCGACAACACGTGCGTTGACTCTGGAACAGCATGATAATATGGTGTTTGCTGTGTGCATGAGAATCATCCCGAACGAGACAATGAGTCAGGTCATTGTTTAGATAAATATCACCCAATGGTTCCACCCAATTGTATCACTCAATTTTGAATTTGTGATTCATTGTTTGTACGTTTAACGTTTCTGTAATTTAAATGCCGGGTATAATGGCATAATATTAAATACTTTAGTTTACATACTTTGAATGTCATTATTATGAGGAATAAATGAAAAGATATCAACCCTCGGGACAAATGTTCGTACAAACTGCAGATATTTGTTCCGATGTTGTGGTCATTTTCTATGTTAAGTAAAAAATATATATTTATATAAAATATTAAATTAAATATATTTTTTAATATAATCTTTAATAACAAATAAAATTACAATTATACGACAGAACGACTTTAGAACTAGTATTAACAATTGAAACAATTGAGCTAACCTACCTGTAGATTGTTTCGAACAATCTACAGGTAGATCAACTGATCCATAATAATATCAGTCGGAAGCGTCCGCGTCCCCAAGATGCTGCTGGCTGTGTTGCGCCAGATACTCAGCAGCCCTCGGGTATTCGTCGCTTCGACCAGACGGCGCACATTATTTTTTAAAGACTCGGAGAGCTTTATCAATTCCTTGAACAGTTAAGTGACTTGGATCATCTTGGAACGATGTGCGCTAATTATTCTGAAGTAAAAGTGTGACCAAATTTTATTACATCATCATATTTTTGCTAGAAAACTTTCTACGAAATCGAAAATTATCTAAAAGTAGTCATTGGCGATGATAGGTATTATATCATCGACTGAACTGCAGAAAAAAGTTAATTTCAAAATACAGTAAGTAGTACCCAACCCACACGACGAAAGTTCAATTCTATCAATCGAAATGACGTGATTGAGACACAATCTACCGAAGGCAGAGATCAATGGATGTCATTTAAGGAAGGACCCTTTCCGAAACCAGGGGTCAATGAGAAACCACAATTGATAGCCATATATATGACCTGAAGTTTACTGCACACCAATAGCGTGCATTATAAAAAACCTAACAGGGTCGGCGTTGCGTGTAAGGTTTCATGTGTTTCAACAAGTGATAAATAGCAATTAGTTTTTAGAAAAAGATTAATCTGTTGTAGGGACCGTAATTGGTAACACACACCGGTACTCATGTTTTTGATGTATTTTTAGCTTATTTACCAGCGTCGAAAATATCTTTACGAGTAGCTGGGATTGGTTGAAGTTTAGCTGTTATTTATTCAGCAAAATCTGTTATCAGGAAGAGAGCAATAGAGCGTATAATTTGAAATTTCCATGCAAAAGCCCGCTTATCGCACAAAAAAATGAACGACAGGTTATACATAAATGCATTTCATTCTCGACATACATCAACCACGGCACAATTCTATGGGTAAACGCGGATCCCGCTGGTTATATAATTTTTTATGGATATCACACACGGATATAGGGATGGCGGAGCCTGGCACGTGACCCACATAACGAAAACTCGAATAACTCCCTCCAGCACTTAACGGTTCAAATTAAGCCATTTTAAACACGACACATGTGGGCGTGTAGAATTTTAATTTGAACCTGCTTCATCAATCAATATCATAACAAGAAAATAATAAAACTCAACTCACAAATAAGGGCATTTGTATCATTGAAATGACAAAGCCGGTCCATCAAATGAAAGACCCTGTAAATCGAATAAAATCTGAGCATGGCACAAACTGGTCCAATTGTGCCCCGTGTCGTACAATCATCTTCATGAAATCTATTGAACGACCGGCTCTATAAATCTACATCAACGATGACGTTGCAGGCAATCATGCAATTCAAACTGCAAAGGCAAACCTCTATTTGCAAGTTCGCCATTCGCCAATTGCTTACGTTTATCGACTAACTGAATTAGCGGTTGTTATTTAATTGCTCGCTTTCAGCTGGAGAACCAGCTGAAAGTGCGCTTCTATCTCAACTGCGAGTGGATCTTATGTTTTAAACAGATTGGAATGTTGAATTTTGGCTCGAGATCTTTCTTTTTCGTGGTTGATCACGCTTCTAAGAGGCGTCGCGCGTATGATACGCGGGACGCCTTTTCAAATAACTTTGATTATCTATGCGGTGGTAAATCAAAACGTAATAAAATAATGTAGAGAGCAAGATAATTTGTGCAATTTACTCTCTAACAGAAAAGCAAAAGCTATACATGTTGTTGGAAGCTAATGTGTTTTGGATGTGACATTGGCATCACGTAATGAAAGCGACCACGCGAATCCTTGGAGACTTTCCCCGATTAATTCACTTTCCCATTTCTGTTCAGCGTCAATCCCATAATAAGGATGCCTTGTAATGGTTTGATAGTAGATAAGAGTAGGTAATATATTTAGACCTTCTACAGTACATGTTTTTAGTATAAAAAAATAAATAAACATGAATCCAATAGTGTTAAACAATAATGTTAAACAAAATTAGAATGTCATAAAATTTTGCGGTATAAAATATGCCCAATGCGATGTCGAAGATCGTAAAGTAGAATTGTTACAATTGAATGACTCATAAATAATCGAAGACAAGAATGAATTCCTGTGACAATGAGAAGATGGACGAAAATAATTGATGACAGCATCAGCAATGGTAAACTAACAGTTCATATTATGGAAGTCGAGAAAGAATGTTGTCGACTTATTATTGTTTAAAACCATTGTCGACCTGAGAAAATTCTTTTTAAAACCTCATTGTGATTGGACTAACCAAACTGTCGTCGGAGCGCGTGCAATATGTACATTGTTACTATAGGCAATGAAGCTAAAGTTCACAATAAGCCGCATTAGGTTCACCCCGGGTCGTGTTTCAGGCATTAAATGTGTGTACAAGTTCACATGGGCAAACAACGGTCGTGAACCCTCCGGACGGCACGTCAATCTTAAGTATACAAATAAACTACGCATCTTTACTGGGTTTAAACCTCATGGACCAACATACGCCCTTAGAAAAGCCGATCGACCGTTTCAATTTTCTTTATCCGTCAGCAGAAGGTTTCATCCATCACAATAATGTTTAAATCGTAAGTTGTGTACCTAATACCCCCTGCAAAGAATACCATGATAAACGATCTTGTGACGCGCGCCGGCCTTCCCTTCCCTCCTTCCCGGTGGTGGCCCAAAAGACCACCACCAGATGCATCAAAAAAGGTGCGCATAATATTTTTACGACAAAAACTGCGCCTCAACGCAATTATTGTCAATGTTTTATGCCGCGACATTTTATAACACGATAAAACGCCGATGGTGTTCCATAAGGGATGGTTTTATATCGGGAGCATAGTTAATAGTAGCTCGTGTTTACAAACTTGCCCTCCTCGTATCTGACAGCGCCTAAAATATTAACATCATTAAGGGTCAGAGAGGGTATAAATATAGCTACTGAGGATAACCATTAGGAGTGTTATAATGTGTTAACCAATTTAAGTTTAGAAACGTATCGTATGTTTATGACGCTGTGGATACTAAATTATGACAACTATGAAATTAAAAACAAAATAAATAGGTAGATAAGAGTAAAAATTCGCTTAGGTACCATAGCTCGGCGAGACATCAGAGATAAAATTAATGAGAACACCTAGGAATATTGTACTGCAGAAACAACCTCATAATAAAAATATCGGTGGCCAATAATAGATTTAGGTCATCACTCAGCCCTTAACGTACCGGCCAGCATCGGCTAATGGGCCGGCTAATGTGTGCCGAGCTATAAATAATTTTGCTAGTTAGCTATGCCTATTTTGCAAGTAAACGGACATTTTGCGATAAAACCACCTTGTAAAGTAATGGCTTACGCAAAGTAGATCATCGCCTAAAAATCATACCGCGATTAGAAAAACATTTCATGGATCAGCTAGGTAAACGATTCAGCCACACGAAGATTCATTTTCATTACAGACATACATAAAATTATTTTGAAAAAGACTATTGATGCACAAACAGATTATTCGGATAAAGTGAATAACGTTGTATTTAGCAGTACCCAATTCCCCACCGGACTTCAAATTGGCTAATGTGAAAATGAATTTTGCTACAATTTAAGAGTTGAAAATGGTCAGTTATTCTCATCAAAGCACGACAGAATAGTTATTGCTAGGCAGTTGGCTGCAACGCGCGCCACAAGCGCCACCAAGGTGATTCGCCTTCGAACAAATGCGAACAATATCTGGCAATCTTCCCAACCGCACATAAATCACTATTGTCATTGCACTGGCTACACTCTGTATACCTACAGCAACCTTCGCGCATACATGAAACCGGAGAGCGTTTTAGAGCAGAGTTCCGTTAATTTCCAAGATGCCGCGTTGATTCAATTCGCACTCAGGGTTAGCGCCGCGAAAACGTCGGAGAACTTATATTAAGTGGTTATGATTTGTATGTGATACGATAATTGCTCATTGGCGATGCTGACGACATCGTAGAAAAAAGATCGTTTATACGACACCATAGCAAAGGATTGTATTTAGAATGTTTGTTTCGTACAACAACAATTATTTCGAACATATAGTTATGTTATGTGGCTGTTGTACATTTAGAGAGCTTTCTTGTGGCCTAGTGATATTTGCCATTGCGGCAGCGTTTCGTCTGCCAAATTTCTATTCCCAGGGCATCCATTTTCGGATGAACTCTGGTATATAAAGAAACAGTTTGCATGTTTGACCTATCAACAATGTAATGTAGTTTAATAATAGTCTCATGCACTTTGCTCTGAAATGTATAAGATATAAATTACCGCGAGTGTTACCGTGGGTGGGGTCTCGGAATCCATCCTTGTCATTTCCATTCGTAGATATCTATTCAGTTATAAGTCCATCATATGCATTATCGAAAAGGTATTTATAGAAAGTGTTGCAAATAATTTGATTATTTTGAATAAACTTTAAACAGACTTCGAATTTATTTTCATGGGACCACCTCGGGATCTTCACCAACGGTCCATAAATGACGGACATACATAGAAATATTAAATAAAATACATACAGCAGAACATAGAAGCTCCTAATTTCCTAATTGTGTTAAAAAGGTTTCATATCAAATTAGCTGCCATTTTGAACATAGAATTCTGACATTAATAACACTCTAGCTTGAGCATAATAAAGGTTAAGTGAGTTTATAAATACGGTTATCAAAGCTCTATTAACAGTTGGCTTTTGACCCCTATTAGTTTTGACATTTTTACATTAATCGACCGACTATGATATAACTTTTAGTGTGCACGCAGAGCACAATAAAAGTTATAAAGGTTTCAAAACATTTTGATGACTAACAAAGTAGCTTATTAGGTGTTCCAAGGAAATACCTATGTTGCAAATTTACAAATATTATGTTCAATATAATGCAAATATATTGTGTTGAAAAACTGTTAATAGTCAAAACATATTACTTTATCTTTATTTATCATGCTATTTTGTACCGTATTCTTACTATGCTGTGTCGTATTTATTCTTAAACTTATATTACATACTACGAATAAATTGAATTAAAGTATCGATACGATCAAAAGCTAAAGCCAACCATTTGTAGAAACTTAATCAGGAATTAGACGAGACAACGCAGGAAAGGAATGTAATAAAATAACTTAGCGAAACCATCACAGATAGAGGAACTAAGTTTACTGTCCAAGTTGCCAGCTAGAACTTATATTTGAATAATATCTTCGGCCCATGAAGCTATTATGCTACTTTTCCTAGAAAAATAATTTGATATTTCTATATCTTTATGAAAAAATCTTGGTACAGCATCATCTGGCCCAAAGTAGCTTGAGTTAATTAAACCTGGTGACTGATACAGTACGTACATAATACATACTTGAACACCCAGACCAGGAAGAAATATATTATGTACATAAAATATTTGCAAAATATTTGTTGTTTAAGAACAATATAGGTAGTTTATGAACATTATGAGAAGCTTGAAGTCGATGTTGTAATTGCTAAAGAATTTCCGATCGACGAGATCATCGTTGCGACACGACCTTCGGTTGAACTAGCAAAATGCGCATTGAACTAGGCAAGTCAGCGCAGTGATAATGACGTAAAACTAAGAATAACATTCAAGACAAAGAATAGTAAAAGGCGAAAAAGCCTGCTTTAACTAAAAACAAACTCAAAGAAAGCAAAGATATTTGTGGATGACTATTTCCACTTCATTAGATAGATCTAATTTCGTTAATAGGTGATCTACGTGGCACCTAGAGATACATAATACAAACCTTAACAAACAACTCATCAAATTCAGTACCAAAAACATTTTCACACCTGTTTATTTTGAGCTGCCAATATATTTAGCAAGCTACACAAAGTGCTAAAGTTAAACAAAAGTATTAGTGTTGCGCACCTACATACTTTTGTTATTTGCGAATCAAAACTAAAGGTAAACTTTAATTATGTTGAAACTTAAGACGTAGTTGCAGGCTAATGTGATTTTCAATGTAGTAAATTCAACGATGATTGTGCTGACCTAGGTGCCCTCAAACAACATCTACGTTCTCAACCTGTACTTAATTGAAGAAAACATTACACACTAACTAATGTAGAGACAGAGGCATACTAATACGTAAGATAGTAAATATACAGACTTTATATTACCTAAAAATATTTGCATTGGAAATAATTGTGTGGTATGGCTATATAGGTTGAGTCATCCGAAAATACCAATGTTATCTGAACCGAACGGATGCACAACAGTAAAGACCGGTTATCGTGACAATTTGCAAGTCCACCCAAACGGCACTGATATTTCTTCTGGTAAATACCCAATACCCACGCTTTGGGCAGTTTAATCAAGTTCCATGAAATTGTAAAAATAAAAGATGCATAAAGTAATTAATTAGATGACTGAAGCAGCCCCAGTCAGTAGTCTCCGGGTACAAAAAGACGAGCGAGTACAATGGGTTCATATTTCCGGCCGCGGTCATGGCACGGGTACCGACCGAGCAACTTGTAAAGGTTCTCGCTTCGAAATCCCCGACAATCCGCGTGTAAATTAAGGCTGATTGTAAATCTGGCAAACGGCCAAAAAAGACAGAAAAACGGAGAGACATTAGAGAGATTTAGGAGTAGCGACCGGCCCACTTATGTCGATTGCCGATAGAATCACACGAATGCTCTTGTTCTGCCCTAGTTTCAGCAGTTGAGTCTAGTCGTCAACAATCTTTACTCTCTGTCTGACCAAATAAAACCATTATTGGTTATTTCGTTAAAACTATGAATGTATTTATAAATCAATTATTACGTAGCCGGAAGAAATAAAACTTTCCCTTATATAAACTAAGAATAACTTTCAACGTTGTATGAATATTTAATTCGATGAAATGTATCCTGCCACAAGATTATAGATTCGACAAGATTAGAGTCACACATACAACACCTCCTTGACTCAATTCCTCGTAGCCACTTACTTACTAACATGAATGACTGGAATGACGAAGCATACGATGTTGAATTCATTTCAATTAGCGGAGCTTCCTAGCAAATAAAAGAAATGTTTGACATCCGACGCCACTACAATTCGATAAGTTAACTCAGAGGGTCAGCCGGGAATTAGTACAAACAAAAAGAAATAAGTAAGGGGCAGTAACTATTAATGTGGGAAAAAGGTCTGCGCTTTATCTTGTTTTTCTTGAAATAAAGCATAGCTTGTGTTATTTATTAGTACTAAATAACTGATATACATAATAATATACGAGTACATAGATAGATATTTTTATTATAGATATAAAACGATCAGAAACGACGACAAATAGTTGTCCCGAGGTTGGAATCAAACCCGCAACGTCCTGCGTCGCAGGCGGATCTTCGCCAACCGCGCCACAGAGTAAATGCAATAAATTAGACTGTATGTCGAATTTCGCGAACTAAGTACATTTTAGATAAACTTTACCAACTTATGTTTGAGTACATCATAAATTCAGTCAAATAAAAAGCAATAAATATTTACGATATTTCTAAATCTCCACATTTCACATCCTTTACGCAATAAGCGAGGAAACATAAAGCAGGAACATAATACAGTTAAAGCTAAATATACTGTTCATTCTAATGACTGGTTTCATAAGCTATCTTTCACAAAATCTAAATCTTAGCAATTATTCATATTCCATTGTATCGTGTACCTAATCCCGAAGAAGACGGTGCGCATTTCATTGTTTGTTATGTAACGCAACAGTAATTAGCGTAATCGACTGTATGGTTATCGCTCTAGTTTCTTGACGGTTCGAATGAAACGTTTCATCATAAATCTTATTGTGAACATAAAAATGCTTTCTGGTTTCATGTTGCAGACATACCATTTAATACAATTAAGTGTACGTCATCCAACTATACAAAAGGTCAATAATCTCATAATCTACAGATCATAGAACTTCATTACTACTTTAGATCGTTAAAACACAGAAGCATGACAAATGCCATCTCTATGTAAAACTTAAAACCACATCCAATTTAAATAGAATTACAATGAAGTCAAATAGTTAAACGTGAAATATCAATGGTAGTAAATAAACCTAGCTTTGTTGTAAAAGTAGAAGGTTAACTATGATAACTTTGTTTTTGTTTATCTCCCGAACGTCTTGTTTCCTTTCAAGTGTTATGAACTTGTGATAAGATCACCACATGGCCAGACACATGTTCCGACTTTTTGAAACGGCCGTGACCGTGATGCTTAAATTTTAAGATCATGGTAATTTATTAAAGTCAGTAAAAGAATTATAAACATCACTAGCATCCTCTGAGTAGAAAATACGAATTGTTAAAAATAGCCATACTTTCAAGTGCAAGGAAAACAACTTCTGCGAGAAATAAAATACACAGAAACATTCCCAATGTGACAAACTGACATGTACAGTACTGACGTACAAAGCGGTAAACAAATGTTAAAAATAAAATTAAGTACCAACTAACGGAATTAACCCGAAGCAGAAATTGCAAAAGTTAGGTAAACAAATGAGTTCCCGAAAATAATAACTACCTGCTCAATAATGCTCAATTTGCTACACATGGAACTAAGGACGGTCAAAGAATACGATAATGGTCGAACAAAAAATGGGGAGCATAAAGGAGTAAGGGTAAAAAGTAAACCCAAAGAAAATGTGAGTGACTGGCGGTCTTAGTAGAAGTCCAATTACGTCTTTAGCGGGATTACAACGCGGCATTGACGAACCCCATGAGAATACAACAATTTGCTCCCCCGCGCTTTTATAGGATCCCTCATTCCAAGTGCATCACTTTAGTTACGCCAAATTGATTCCTTAACATTTCAAGCTTTAGCAGATGGTAATAAATAAAAATAAAGTGTGCGAACGCGAAATGTAAGGATGTTCCAACGTATAATTTCATGGCACTTCAAAGTGAATTCTAACGTAATCGGTGGATTCTAACTAACATTTAATTTTTCATCAAAAGATAAATCTATTAGGAGGTACATAAGATAAGTTTTTAAAAGTAATATAATATCTCAGTCACCCGATAAGCTAATGTGTATTTTATTTCTAAAAATATTTCGGTGTTGAAATAATGGATAAAGTGTATGGCCAGCTTGGATTTCGACAAAGGATCAAGCTACAAATGACAAGGATATACGAGATTACTATGGCACGTAGTAAATCATGAATTTACAGCATAAGATAGCGAAGGAATAACTAAATTGTCACGCAAAACTAGATATGTAATACTGGCATGAATTTAACTAAGAATGTCTTAGGGCCTTTCGTAATCCGTGTCCTACGGTATAGTTATATGGTAATCATATGTGTTTGAAATTATAAGTACATATTCTAGAGTAGAGATGCAGTGAATTTGGACAAATACGCTGTATTCTAGATAATTATGCCACCAATTCACCTTACCAATTATCAGAGTAATAGAGTAACAGACTAAGTATCAAAGATAACCGCTTAAAGGCAGGCAGATAAACTGAACTGCACACTGAAGGTAATTAACCAAGAGAAAGAAAAAAACAATTTAAATAGACTTCAAAGACGGTAGCCAAGATTTCTAAAGAGCACTTTGAAAGACGTAGGACAGAGCTTGAAAAATTTCACGATGTCTTAAAGCGACGAGACGATACCATATTGAGATTCTACAAGAGCACTGGATTATTAAAAACAATAACAGATTTTTGCTAATAAAACCAGGTTACGCAAGAATGTTTGGAATGTGTCCATATTACCAGTTTTATATTTAAGGTGACGACTTAAAATACAGTTAGCTGGCATTCAATTAGTTATTAATATTAAACAAAAGCGTATAGAAGAGAAGACAGGCAATTTAAAATTTTACGGTTTATATTAGTTGTGTGAGAGTGTAGTCGACAAAGCAAATCATAATGCAGCAGTCAAACCAGTTAGTCGAGTCAGCGACCGTTCTGCGTGCAATCTTAGGCCTTGCTCCCCTCTTCCCCTGGCAAGGTCAATTCACCCCTCTTTCTCGCTCTGACTAAGCTATTCCAACTCTAAATTAATATTTATATTTATATTAACATTTATTAAAAATTAATAAATTTTATATGATTTCAATGATTCATCTTAAAAATGTTTATTGGGATTCCCGCTACTACGTGTTATTAACATAGAGAAACTATGCAAAAAATTGGAAGAATGAACTATGACATGATACAAGAAAATTGTTCAGAACAATGAACGCTACAATATTCAAAAAGCTTGTCTCATCAGATCGGTCACGTCATGACGCTATGACAATCGCATGCGACCTATTATTTTCACACTGAGAGTAGTGCAGCAAAATGGATCACGAGAAAATTTGCAAGCTCGTGACAATGTGTCAAGTATGTCGACCGTGGCACGCACGGACTAATAAACCGACTCATTATCACAGGTGACGCAAGACAAGATGGATAAGGTCAACCTGGTAAAGTGAAACAGGCACGCCATAACCGTAACAAAACACGGAGACGAAACGAATTGACAAATCGATGTTTACATAATCAAGAAGAAATGGACAAGCTGTGTAGAATCGCAGATTTGGATATTCCCCGACGGAACCCGGAGAGGATATACGATGTATCTGTTTTCTACACAAATGCTTTCATGCATTCTATATTACGACTTGTAGATTATTGAATTTTTATTTGACATAGTCAAGAAAGACTAAACTAGGTCAACAAAAACAAATACATACTTTTCAGGTTATATGAGCCAAGAAACAGATTACTTTATTCTTTATAGTATAATTTTAGAGTTACGTTCTAAACATGTTGAAAGATCTACATAATTTAGCACAAAATTGTTGCCGAGGAGCTAATTTATTAGAGCAACATGGTTTTCTACTTAACACATCCAACCATATTTTCTTCCTGAAAGATGAACTCTGCGAAAACATGATTATAACGAAATGAAGATGACAAGCAAAAATTCTATGCAAAGGGTTTTGAAATTCTATAGCGGACGCAGTTGCAATACTGCTTGGTGAGAATGTAGAGCATATAGGATAAACAAAACACCTAGCGTAACTAGTGAACCTATTGAAAGTCATGCACGACCGGATCTTTTATGTGGGATTTTTACATAAACTAGTCACGGCAGGCAAATACTTCAATGTAGTGTAGTACCGTGTAACATTTTTGATTTAGAACTGCCACCGTGTTCACAGCGGCAGTCATTGACGATGACGTTCACATAATCACAATAATTAAGAAAATATATATGGCAAAGATTTTACAAAGAAATCAGATATACACCAAGAACAAAATATTAACAAAAATAGATATTTTGCTTTACATGATAAAAGTAAAACACAAAACCACAGTGACTGTGGTCTTGCAGCTCTATTTCTTTAGCTATTTAGCTGATATTTATCTGTAAACCTAAATTGGTTGAAAAAATTCGAGTGAGCCCGTTGATATCGGCGAAATACTTTCATGCAACCTATGTTGGTGAAACAAAGGAGCATTAGCATGCCATGGAGACCAATGACTCGAACTAAATGAAAACAAAAGCAAACCATGCGCTTTGATTGGCGCAAATTTTCTGTTTAACAAATAAGTTGAGCAACAGAATAAATGCAGTTTATTTTTAAAATAGAGATGTGAAAGTAATGATGACTTCTGATAGCCATTTTTATACTACAATCTGTTAGTATAGATTACATTTATACTAACAGAGTTAGAGAGTTAGTTTAGATTACATTGTTTCTCATATTTTTTTTTTTACAGCATTGTACCTGTAGTCAAAGAATTCGTACAAATAAATTAATAAAAACCATCCCTGCAAGAATGAATATGTGGGAGGCCTTAGCCCAGACGTGGACAATGTAGTTAGGAAAAGAGGTTAGGCAAATAAAATATCAGTTGGTTTGGTGTTTATACAAGTGTAACTAGTATTTACGATTGATGTCATCTGTCTCGTCCGTTCTATTGTTCTCATGCTCCCTTTATGGACTATTGGGTCGGACAAACAATGTTTCAGTTAAACACACACTGCAACGATACGTTACGTGCTGGTGTCAGACACAGGCAATGCGTCGGACGGGCATAGCGCAGCTTCGTTACCTACTTGAAAATTAGCAAAATAGCTGACAATTCCAACCTATTGTTATTGGACAGATCGCTTATCTTTGTTATTAAAAATTCTTGTACCTTAAAATATACATGATGGCATAAAATAAGTGTTGTTTAATAAAATTATCTATAGACAAGATTGCGATGGTCATTCATTAGTCAGTATCTAATGGCATTTCATTAGAATTGAGATCAGTGCGCAGATACAAAGCAAAAGAAATGGGTTGGGTTTCCCAACCAACTAGCTTTTGCGCAATATAATATTTTTATTATATTGCGCAAAAGCTAGTTGTTATTGAATATTTTTGACGAAAGTTTGTTATTTCGGGCAATAACTTGAATGAATCATATTTTAAACAAGATAACAAAGTAGACCAGTTCGCACTAACGATATGGCCATTTGTGTTATCGACGATAAAGAAAGATATTAGCTACCCGAGATCGTTATTGTGTAATGTGACGTGTAGGAGACCATTAAATAAGAAATTGCTACAACTAAAAACATTAGTGAAAATTGTGCAGTCATTTTGTATGCAGACACAAACAGCGTGATCGATCCAGTGATTTGGAAATTCGCCAAAAGCAATCTCCAGCGAGTTGTCTCTGCAGATTATAGGATAAAATCAAATAGATCTAAGTGAGATACAGACCAGTCTGGCGACGGAGGTAAGGTCCCAGGCGGACCTAGTCTTGCCTCGCGGCTGCGACCCGTCCTTCCGTCTTCCCAGTGAACCGTAGTTCGAGGGTACGGCGATCTCGTCGCGCTTACGGCGACCCGCGCCGCGTCTCAACGACGAGAACCAGTTGGACACAGAGCCACGGCGCTCCTGCTGCTCGGCCACCGCTGGCCCATTCTTGATAAACATAACTTCACAGGTGCTCGAGCACGCCGCACATCACACTCTCAAACACACCGTGAACTTCAGTATGTACCACACGAACACAACGATATTAGAGAAGCTTGCAGCACACGTTACCTATAAGAAGCCGCATTATAATAATTGCCAAAATAATAAAGCGAAAAAAATCGGAATGTGGATGACTGCGCGTCGCCGGATTGTTGATGTCGTGACCTACGTTTGAAATTGATGCCAAAACAGAGCGGGTGAAGCTACACAAAGAGGTTGGGTTGTGAAGTGCACAGTAAGCGGCATCGCTGGCTGATCGCTTGTAGACACACCTGTTCATAGTCGTCGTCGTAGATACGTGCAGCGCGTGCGCATCGCACCAGCAGAGGCCACCACAAGGCTCCACACAGCAGCCGAAAATGTAAACACATTGCGCGCCATACACTTCCCTCTAAGGAACGCACTCGACTGAAGATAGTCGCGGGCGACACTCCAATGTTTGGCACGGTGACAATTACAATAGCCAGCTATACTACATATAATTCTGTTTATCTTTTTTGCACGCTTTAGTAAACGTCACATACTGTTTACTTTGTTTGAGCACTTAATCAATATCAGCAAGAGATAGATACGCATCTATTGCATAAACATTCAACGATTAAGATTACAAAGGAAGCGTGGGTTGGATTGGATAACAGAAAACTAAGGTATTACCTAAATAGGGTAGGGCTCTAACTCTTCCTCTTAAAGAAGGATCTAATTAGTTCAGGTCCGTTGGCGATTAAAAAGTCAAGGGTCATTAATCGGAAAGGATAAAGACCCTGGAGTGGGCAGACAACTTTAGGAGGTCCAAGTTCAAAGTTCATATGAGGCGAGGGGATACAAGTTAGGTATAAGAGTCACAGCACACAAAGAGTTGCAAACATTTGCAATAAGCGTGTGAATGCGTATGAATCAGACGGTTGTTATCGAAAGCAGCAGCCACAGCACGGAAGTGGCAGAGGAAGTCTGATAAAACTGAAATGAATCGCAAACACTGACCAGTTCACGGAAATTTCACACCCAGCTTCAAACTAAGTACTACATTGTATGTAGAACACGTGGGACTTTCAAATTATGGTCATATTATTAAATTAACTGGGGTAGGGTAAATTACTAGACTTAATTTAAGGTAGTTTTACTTTCGGGACTCGGGTCGGAAGAGCTTTATTACAGGCAAATTTAGTTTGTATTTGGAAAGAAATTTAATAATAAGAAAATAAACAGAAAAAGAGTACGTATTAAGTTAATTAGCTGGGTCAAAATCACCAAGGTGGCAAATTCCAGATTTGGTTTTATGATAAATTTACCTAGCAGCTATTACTTTAATGATCAGCCTAAATGATCATTTAACTTGTATTTAAACAATATTTACGCTGGCAGAGCATAGAATTAATAACGTATCCTGTAATTTTAGTTTTAAAGAGAGGTATCGTTTAAAAACATCATTCCGGGAACGTTTTTGTGAGGTTTATAATAATACTAATATATAACATAAATATTTATTTTTTACCTTATTCAACAGCGAATTATGTTATTTATAAATAGAAGTTAAAAAAATGCAGAGAAATTGCCAACAAAGAAGTTTAATAGCAAAACATAGTGCAAATGGAGCACTCTGACTATTTTCTTTGTCTAAATTTTCTGAATATGAGAAATATCGCTGTCTTATATTCAAATTGTTATGCTATAGGTATAGAAAGTTTGCTTTATTTTTATATTACCTGGAACTTTTCTTAAATATCTAAAATAATAATGTGTTATCTGTCCATTTTAGTGATGTTCCCGGAAATGATTAGTTGTTCCCGGAATGATACGCATACCCTATTATGACGATAAAGATACAATTTAGGTTTATAAAATTCATAAGCAATGTTTTTTTATTCGACGTACTTACTTCATTTTCACTTCTACTAGTGGACAAAAAGTTTAAGTGAAGAGAAATCAATAACAAATTATTTCTTTTTATAATAATTGTCAGTATGAAATTTGACTTGTCTAAGTGCTTATTTTGTAAGCCTAAAGAAATAAAGTTATTGACTCTGAATCTGAATCTGACTTATTTATACATTTTAGCGTAAGGTCTTAATCAACAAAAACGTAGCTTAAATCACTTTACAGTATTTTAATTCCAATACACAGTCGATTAGAAATATTTAATAATCATTATCTAACTTTTATTACAAAACCATACATTATACGTAGGGTTTTGTAGTTTTTTGGAACAAACCCCCCAAAACAGTTTCGCTTCTAATAATGTTGCATAAGGTAAACTTATTCCAGTTTATTCAACGAATTTTGAAGTCAATTCTTAAACTATGAATAAAAAGGGGCGTTTATGCATTATTGGTACCTCATTATTAGTTTTATTTTATCATTTCTTCGTATTTTTTTCTTTTAAGTTAAATATGAAACTTTTTTGTTATAAATTATAACGTTTTATGTTATAATATAAATTATTTTCTTTGATGTTTTATTTGACGGTAAGCTTTGGCTCTATACTTCCGAACAATTTTTCGTCCCACAGTTCTTCTAACTAAAGGTGCTGCAGCTTATTCATAATAATAATGGGAAGGAGTATTGTTTTTTTGATATTGCCGAAAAGGCTTTATGATTCATTTTGATGCTTTTTTTTCGAAATTATTCTCTCTGTCATATCATCAATGTTTTTAACTTTCTATTCAGCTTTTTTGTGTGATAGTATGCTCAATCCTAAGCTCTTTTTAACTTACAATCTTCCTGCGTCATCTTATCTAAAAAAAATATTTTCCTGGCATTGATTTTCTCTAAGTAAGCCGAACAATTTTTTTAACTTGCTTTATCGCCCTTATCGGTCGTTATTCATTTTATTCAGCCACATGAGACTCCATATGGCTAAAAAATATTAAACATATAAAAAAAAAATGTGTTAGCACAATAAACATTAAATTAATTAACCAATAGTTATAATAACAGGTGGCGTTTATATGGAAAAGTCATTTCGGGAACGTCATCATCATTTCAAGAACGCTCCATCAAGTCCGGGAACGGTCCCGAAATGACCGTTCTCGGAATGACTTTTTTAAATAAACGCGCCCTTTTTAGCCGGCAGTCATATTTGAAATCAAGTTCGGTTTTGTTAATGTAAAATATATAAGGTTACTATTTGCTATTAAAACACTACAAAACGTATTTTTCATTATTCCAAGTTGATATATGCATTCCCGGTATGATGACGTATTGATGTACGCTCTGTATATAATGAATTGAAAGATACTTAACACTTCATTTTCAATTGTTTTGGCGTAAATTCTTTGCTTAAATCGTTCACGTCACTGTACCATAGACAACTAAAGGTTACGTTTAAAAACTAAATTTTTACTAAGAATCCAAATTGCGTTCACTAAAATGACGCTTACATTGACGGACACATTATTCTGAGTCGATTTTCATAAATTTATTTTTTTTCTTTAAAAGGAACAATAATTAATAGACCTTAGATAAAATTGTAGACCATTAAGCCAGAAAAACTTATCACTATATTTTATTTTATGAATATATCCAAAGCTCGTTTCTGAAGATTGCTACATAGGACGCGTTCTCGAAATGATTTTCGTAGTTATTTCTTCAAATAATAACCAATGTGCTTTACTTTTGCAGTATAAAATATTATGTACAGTTAATACAAACAGAGTTAAGTAATATTTACAATAATGATTTGGTGAAATAAACAAAATTCAGGCATTAAATTGCTGGCGAAGCTAATTCTCCACCTTGGTGATTTTGACCCAGCTAGATAATATGAAGAATATTGTAGTTAATGTGCTCGTATTTTGGCCTCTATCAATGTCTTCGCAATACCTTATTCACCGAATTACTTACATAATTTAGGAACACCTGATTAATTAGTAAGATATAGAGACAGGTAAAAGGATAATAATGGAAAATTTAAGATAAAAATTACAGTAAGAGAAAATGATTTAGATTGGCAAATCATCATCACCACATCGAAGTTGGGAGTTGTAAAGGTTCACAAATTAAATTACAATTTAAAAACCCAAACCAAACCGAGAATTCTAATCTTTTTCCTGAATACATTAGACATGCAAATACAAACAGATTTTTCCTCGTAAAGGTGACTAATGGCCTGGTACACATACACAGTAAAAATGTGAAAGTACTGCTAAATTCAAGATGAAGAATACACCCAGCTGTTTGCAAACCGTGAGATCCTTTATCCCAAACAAGAAAGCCGGCCAAGTGAAGCCGAATCTAGTGATAATACAATCACGATCCAACGACGGTAGTCACCACAAATCCATATCACTGCAAACTTACGTACACCGTGTATTTTTTAATAAAAACTTTTTCGAAAATTCTTTTTATACGCGACGTATTCACGAAAACGTGGTTTTTGTTAGTGCGAATTAGGTTTATTGTTAAAGGAACATAACGCGCGACGGAGCGAGACGTGCGTCCGTGCCGCGATTCGGCGCTCACTGGCTGGCTGGCTGGCTTACTATGACTGGTGGTTGAGTACAACCCTAGTCTGTATATGGCCTACGTCAGAGCGGTCCGCATAGTATTGAATGAAACGAGGGGACGACGCGGTTAGGGTGCGGATTGCTATACCGTTAATTTAAATCTATCTGTATCTATCAAGTACTGCGCCATTTAATGGCGATTACATAATGCTTAAAGGTTTTAGTGAATAATATGGAATCATGACTATTACAGACGGTAAATTATTCTGTAGGCATGGTGTTTTATGACTATAAAGCGTTCAGAGGATTTATTACAAAAGAGCACTTAAAAAGTGCAGGTAACAAATCTTAAGAGGTTATTTGAAAAAACTTCATATAATAATTTAGTTTTGCATTGCCTAAATTAACTCATCATCAACAGCAAGTATAATGTCCACGGCTGAACAGGAAGCAGTCTCAGACGACGACACCATGTATAGCCATATCCGTAAAATATTACAATAAGTACATGAAATTCCATAAAAATTTACTCAAATTATATTCACCAATTTATTGCAAACTTGCACGCATCTTATTACACTTTTATCACAAACGAATATAAATAATGTAAGTAGGTAGGTATATTATAAAGATTAAAGTTTGAATGTAAAAAATCATTTCAATGTATCTGTTGTGTCAAGTGTCCTTAAGAAGGATAAGTCACGAGGTTAACAGTTAATGTTTTTAGGTAAATTTATGAATATAGAAACGCGAACAGTTCGTCAGGTATTTATTTGACCTTGAATATAGAGAAAAGGTTATATTACCTATATTTTTAAAGATGGTAAATCATTAGACCACCGCCTCATTGTATGTATGTTTAGTCTAACTGCGATTTTAATGAAATTTTATATATATACTATAACACCGATTGAATAAAATTTCGCATTTGATTTAAGGTAAGAGAAGATTTCCAGTAGGATGATCAAATAGCTGAAACACTTTATCAACACTTATTTATCGAATAATAACGCAGGTAGCACTCCGGAGTACAGGAGGCCTAATACGAACTTTTTATTAACCATCCAAGTTCCAGGCAGTTCAGTTTACGGCCTTATACTGCCTTGTTCTTTTTCGTATTATGAGGTACCTAAATCTGGCCGGATTCAAGCTGGCTGGCTACGGATACGTTGTCTATGACGAGTTTTAAGTTTCGTAAGCATCGTTCAGAAATGCCGCTGAATATGTTTCGGAATGTTACGGTTTTATTTTCTAACACTTTTAGTGGGAAAAATAATTCATTTTAATAAAATGTTGATACAATCTGTGTCAATGAACGTAGGTTTAGGATTTCCATTATCTTCAGTATGTAGCTAAGTACTTAATTATGGTTCTTTTTTAGTATGCAAAGTGACGTACATACTAGTTTTCCGAACAGAACGACGTCGTCGATGTTGTTGATGCATAGCGCCATCTCAAGGAGAAGGTGCCGTGAAGAATTGGAAGGGATGGTTCTGCGTATGTAGGTATATTTTATTAATTCCTACTTTGGTTGTGCTCGGTAGAGAAAGACTGCGAATAGAGACCCGACTTGGTGATAAGTTTGAGCAACTTCTTAATACTTTGGAAAGAATTGCAAATACACTTGACAGATATGTTATATGTACGTACTTAGATGACGGTGCGCCTGATAGCTAGGCCTTCATTTAACTCTCTGTTGTTGTTAGTTGATGGTTCATTAACACTTGCATTATTCTGTTGTATCTTATCTTCATTCTGTTGTAATTTTTACTGCAAAACTTCTTCATTGGGAGTACCTGTTCTTTTTTCCAAAAGATCAAGAACCAATTCTTTCCGATACCGATTGATAAATTGAGCGTCGTTCAAAGAAAACTCTCATATCGGAGCCTTTCTGTAAGTTTTTCTGTAATTTCATATAATGTAGTCTCCTGCGTAGAATCACTCTCCAAGAATTCAATTATTTTTAACTCTTCACTCATTTTTATGGAGGCGTAGTAGGTATGTATATACATTCTGTTTTTATGGAGGTATATAATTGCTGACCGAAAACAATATTTTTTTTAACTAAAACTCCAAAACAATTCACAAAAAGCTCAATTGTCGCAGCGTAAACAAAATTGTTTGATTTGACAGATAAAACATGGATAGGAATGTCAAATGGACCCTCATAATACGGTATTTCCATCCAGCAGCTTTATTGTCTAACTTGAAATCCATTACCAGTGAACTTCAAACCGATTACTAGTTGTAGACCCAGTCAGAATGTTGTCGGTATCGTCTAAGGTATTCAACTGGTCTTCGGTTTCAGCTATTTACACAATACGAAAGTGGTAATCGAAGTCCAGGCTAGGTTTGAAATGCCAAACTAAAGCCGATTACGATTACCAGTTGAGTTAGACAATAGAGCCACAGTTTTCGTTCAGAAGACGGCCAAGAGTCACGTGATCGCTGACTGGCTGGTATTACAAGTTCATATTACAAAAATGCCGGGCAGTTCAGTTTACGGCGTATATTGCCTGGAATTAAGAGTTCATAATAGGCCCCCAGGAGTGTAAATTAATAAAGCAAATATAAAAATAATGAAATTATTTTATTTTTCTTTTTTATTTATTTATTTTCTAGACATTAGTCAAAAATCATAAACCTAAAAGTAGCTTCCGTTTTCAGAAAAAAAGATATCAGCAAGGTTAAGTAAACCATAAATATACAGTGTAAAATTCTGTAAATTTATGAAATATGAGTCCTAAAAAACTTATTCAATCATAGTTAAAAATTAAAGATGTGGTTTTAGATTATTTCATTATTTTAGCACTAGCCCAAAGCTCCATACACATGTTTCTTAGGTAAAAATGCCTAGTGTCTTCCCCTAGCACACAATAAACTTTCTGCATGCTTTATGCATCACATAAGACTTTTAATAATATTTTAGCAATTTGTTAAGATGAAATACCGATAATGTATATGCAGTTGTGAGTTTTTTTTTGGGGCTTTCAGGGGAAGAAAGCAGTCATGAAAGGATGCAATAATAATATTTTTTTCTGAAAATTTCTACAAAATTGAGTAATTTATTTAATTATTTAAATATTAATTAATTTTAAAAAAAATCAGACTTACTTAGTTTAGGTGTTCCAACTACTTTGGTACTCTGTTTTCAGAAAACCTAGTATGGCTTTTGGCCCTTTTTTAAAGCAGAACTTATTTTTTCAAAATCAGGCAGTTAACTTCTAACATGACTTTTTGATAACTCTCATGGTTTAAGACTTCCCTTTGGTGGCCCGTAAAACACATTAGATATAGATTACATTTTACATATGGATCCTTAACTTTTTTGAAAATATTCTATAGCCTATGCCGGGGTAATTTAGTATTCTAATTCAAATCCGTCCAGTAATTTTGGTGCCTTCTCAATATAAGCAAACAATCAAGTCTTTCCTCTTTATGATATAAGTTTAGATATTTAAATACTGTATTTTAACTTTATAATACATTTTAAGTAAAATATGTGAGAACCCTAACCTATTAGCAATTACGCACTTCTAACAAAGTTACGTACATATTAAGCTTTAAATTAATAAATAATCTTTCTATAATCTCTTTCTCTTGATTCTTTCTCTGAAGACAGTAACATGAAACTTAAAAAAGTGATGCAAAGTCAGTAACCTTAAACTCTACACCACAAAGTAGTTTTTATACACAGGAAACTCTACACTGTGATACAGTCACCTCAACCTCATTCTGCTTGACTATTTTCACAAATAAATTAAGTAAACAAAGAACACCTTCATCCAAGTCCAATCCCAAATCATTTGACTAAATCATAGAAGAGAGGAGTGGTAAAAAAGCTCGCAATTTTGGTAGTTAGCAAATTATTTTTCAAAGCCCAAGTCTAAATTTTTTACATCAAAATGTTATATGCTACCTCATTTGTAGATTTGCTGAATTGCTAAAGAATTCAATTGTTTCTTTTGACTCACTGAGTGTGTAGGTGTAAACACGAGGGCTGGCCTGGAAGTAATGTTCTTGAATGTGAAATCCTAATTACCTGCATCCTGTGCTTGACTTACCTGGATTTCTAACAGCAATTCAGTCTTACGCCGTCGTATATCAATCAGGGTCTTCTGCTGATCAGGTGTCAACTCTGAAATCAGAAGTAGACTTAGAAACTCATCGCAGCAATATTCTAGCCATTGAGGTCACGATGTATTGGTAAAACTTGTTCTACGTCTACAATTTCAGTCATAGCTTTTATTAGTAAAAACTAACCCGTATGATTGAAGGGATCACCATGATTACTTGCGACATTGTTTCCTCCAAGGGATAAATTCTCAAAATCACTAATCATGACTCCTTATTTATTTACTAAAAACAATAAACAAAGTTTACATCGTTGGAATTTGCTTGGCCGCCATATTTATTTACAAATCTTGATTGACTTGACGTAAGTTGACTTCGTTCGACTTGACATGACATTCGTAATGACAGTCATATAAGACAACTTGACAAAAAAAACATAATCGTTGTTGTGTTGGCTTCTTGCAGCTTAATTAATATGCAAAATTAAAAAGACGTAAGTACTCAAAAATGTATTAGTAATAATAAAGTAGTCATTAGGGGAGGCCTATGTCCAGCAGTGGACTATTATAGGCTGGTGATGATGATGATGATGACTCAAAAATGTTAAAAATTCTAATACTTGCAATCTTTCCTTTTTAAAATTGTACCTTTACCTCCTTTACAAATAAAGACTTTTCTCTCGCACCGCTATATCGCCTACATCGCATGGTTCCAATCTTGAAGTTTTTATATTTTTTGACATTGAGTTTCCTCTCGCACCCCACAGTAACGAATTGTGATGTCTATGACAATCCATAACTGGCACCGGCGGAGTCGTCGTAGCAAAAGCGGTGACATAAAAAAAGAAGTTGAAGTTGATTCACAGCAAAAAAGAAAAAAGAAGAAGTTGATGTATAGCGCTATGGTTTTATTATTGAATTTTTCATGCGGATCCCTAACTTTTTTGAAAATATTATATAGCCTATGTTCATCACGGAAAATTAAGGATTCCAATGGTGAAATAATTTTTTAACTCGGTCCAGTAGTTTCGGAGCCTATTCAATTCAAACAAACAAACAAACATACAAACAATCAAATCTTGCCTCTTTATAATATTAGTATAGATTTACCTATATAACGATGCTTAAAGCATCCAAATAACAGACGTTTGTAAATTTTATGTGAGCACTTTTATGTACAAAAGTTTACGTACGTACCATGCTTGCAATAAAGCTTGCACTGGACTGTGCTTTGGTATGACGACGACGACGACGCGACGATGTGGTAATGACCAGACTTGCCGGCTAACGGATTTTAGCAGCACCCAGGGACCAATCAATCCGGGATTATTGGTCTATGCTACGCTATGCTACGACGTAAGCTGCTTGATCTTAGTTATATATAACGATTGCACTAATACTAGCCTTGAATAGCGTAGCATGGAGTAATATTTATATATAGGTACGGAGTAGAGGCTGTTTGGGTTTTTGATGTTAATTTAATACTAAACGTGCCTTGTCCACGTTATTTGTAGCGTGATGTGGTGAACGCGTTTCGCTGATGAATATGGCATTATGGCCGTAATTTAAATATCACAGCGTAAATGCGTCATCTGTGCTCGTAAGCCTATAACGTTTTAATAATAACGCGGATATCGCACAGATACAAATAACGTAGGTAGGTACCTTGGCCTTAGTTTTGATAGAAGACTTGAAGACTGATTGATGTGGATTGATGACTTGATAGATAAAGTGGTTTGATGAAGTCTTACGAAGTTTGAAGAAAAGAGAAAAAAAGAAAAGAACAACACGCGCAACACGCCCCGCCCCGCCCTCTACCCGAGCGCCCTCCTTCCTTTGGTATATCATTTCATCTGTTTTTGAAATATTTTGTTTTTCTCAAAAACGCTTCTCAGACTGTTCTCAGAGTAAAATGATGAATTTTGGTGCTGTATGATTATTAGTGCTTTAGTTCAGAGAGTGTTTAACACTGAAAATCGTAAACTTTAATAAAAGCAGCCGGTTTACGGTTCCGATTTTACAAGCAAGATGAATGATAGTGGTTGCATACACTTGAATAATTTTAAGGCTGCGAAGGGTACAAGCCCTTACAGGATCGTCCATGCCTTTTTCGTATCGTGCACTTCTGCAGAAGCAAGGAAATACAAAGTAAGTTTCGGCCACAATGATCCCCATCTGTTTTTGTTCTGTGTTGTGCCCCACTAACGACACAGCGAGCGCAAATTTATTTTATGAGATGTTTTATGTTTTGCACTTTCTCGTTCTCTCCTAATATTATAAATTAATTGTTCCTATACTATCTCAGAAGAAGAAATCATATACAGAGCTTGCATTGGAAAAATGCTTCAATAATGTAATCAGCTGATTATTGATCTTTGACCTTGAAACAGCTGTTTTGTTTGTTTTATGAGTGGGATTTTTATAAACTGTTAAGTAGGTACCTACATGAGTTTAACTGCTGTGTATGAACTTAATTATGTATAAATAAATTATCTGAACAACCTGGCTTTCTATATACCTAATTCTTAGAAGCACATGTTACCTTTTTTCAGGCCACAACATGTCTTTGTTTTGCCTGCGGCAAGCCAGGCCCTCGCATGCATTCCTGCATGCACTGCATTTACTTTGCTTGCTACAATGGCCACATACAAGAACATGCCAAGGTCAAGAAACATTTCCTCCACATTGATCTCAACTATGGAAATATTTACTGCACCCAGTGTCAAGATTATGTCTATGATCGGGAATTTGCAGAAATCGGGATAGCTCATAAAATTCTCCAAGCCAAGTAAGTTCATTATCTCTTCTATGGGAAATCCCCAATTTCTAGTTCTGTAAGTGATAAGAATGTTAAGTAAATAGTAGGTAAGTGATATGATATCTAAAAGGCTCCGGCGATAGATGAATTTCCCATACAAACATAATACCAAAATTATTTGTAATTTAAGCATATAATTGAACCAAACTCTGTTCATACCATGATTTTTTTATAATACTTTTACTGAATTTACTGAAATAAAACTAAACCAAATTGGATTTCTACACAAAAGACATGTTTTCTTATAACATATTTGTGTAAATAGGTAAGTATTTTCAAAAAAGCTTGTGGCAGAAACCTAGTTAAATACTAATGAACTACAAATAATAAGGAGATCATGGTGAAAATATGCTCCAATTACAATTCATTTATGTATTGCATGCTTATCTCTTAAACTTTTATAATGTTTTTTTTATATATATATAACATCTCTCATCATAGATCTCTTGGCATCAGCGTGCCGCACATGACCTGGCTCCCTTCAACTGATGAGGCCATGGCATTACGGCGCCTCCGCAAGCGGCGCGTCATCAGCCCCCACTCCACTATTGGGCTGCGGGGTCTACAGAACTTGGGGTCTACTTGCTTTATGAATTGCATTGTACAGGTGAGATTATCGTCATCAGCCGATATTAGTCCACTGCTGGATATAGACCTCTAAGAGCGCCTTAGATAGTGTTATTTATCATTTGAGGGTATTGCCCATAATCCCCACGCTACGCTTGGCATGCGCGTTGGGGATCGCAGTTACGTGAAGTTGTTCTGCGAGGGCACTGCTGCCCGCCCCCCGGTGTTTCCTTTAGTCGCCTCTTTCGACACCCACGGGAACAGTTGGCGTGGTGAAATTCTATGCCGGCACCACACGGCCAAGGTGAGTTTTATTTTGGCCTTTATAGCCTAAAATTAAACAATTGTTCACAAACATACAGCAAACGCAACCTTTGTCCTTGCAACAACTACCTAATGTTCTCTCTATTTAATATAATATCACATCAATGAGTTTCTTATTTGTTAACCCCTGAAGCAAAAAGCGCGGTGTTATCTTATTATTCAACCATGTGTATCTGTTCTAATGTAAACATGAACCCATTTCAAATTAGAAATCTTTGTTTGAAATATAGATAGTATTTCTGATACTCTCAGACAGTTCAAAGGTAACTTTGTCCGGAGTGTTCTCTTGCCTTGACTTGAATATAGAATAGAATAATAGAATATTACTTTATTGCACCATTAATACAGTTAAAAAGGTTAAAATTATACACGATCTTAATACTAACTATATCCAAGATGGCACAATCGACGGCCTTATCCCTAACAGCGATCTCTTCCAGGCAACCTTTAGATGGATAGGATATGTATCAGTATAAAGACTGATGGTGGCGGAGTTATGATAGTATATTAAGTGATAAATATTTTGAATATCACTCTTTAGATTATCTCCACATTTGAAAGGTGAAGATGAAAATAAATGCAGTGGATGATGTAGGATTCTAATGGAGAAATAATTTTTCAAATCGGTCCAGTAGTTTCATTTCAGAGCCTATTCAATTAAAAAATATAAACAATCAAATCTCTCTCCCCTCCCCCCCTCTCTCTCTCTCTCTCTTATTAATCTCTCTTTTATTTCCAGACGCTGATCCACACTCCGCTTTTGCGTGACTACTTCCTGGCGGAGCGGCACCGCTGCCGGTCGCAGAGCTCGGGGAAATGCCTCGTTTGTGAAGTCTCCAAACTGTTTCAGGTACATACTAAATCAACTTTCTCTAAATCAAACTTAGAGGAAAAGATGTCACTAAAACTACGGATAAAATCTCGAATTAAGTGTATTGATGCCGTATCTTATGACGCTATTTAGATTGTTATACCCAAAGACGTATTATATAAATAAAGTCGTTTTTCGTTGTCTCATTTTAAGTATTCTTAGATCTTTAAAACTACGCATCGGATTTAGATCCGGTTTTTTTTTATAGATGGAATGATTCAAGATTAAGGAATAGAATGACTTAAGTTATATAATTTGATTGAGGTTTTTGTATCAGCATTCCATCCGTGCGAAGCCGGAGGGGGTCGCTAGTTATTTTATATCTTAATATTTTATTTTTTATCTTGTGATAAACAATTAAGAACTTTTAAACTAAATATTGTTTCAAAATTAATTTCGCATTTTACTCGTGAGTTTTGGCAGCCGTACGTATGGCGCCGGCATAGAATTTCACCACCCCAAAATCTTCCCGTGAAACGCACGGGGGAGCGGGCAGCAGCGCCCTCTACAAAACAACTTCACCGAACTGCGATCCCCAACCTGCATGCCCAGCGTGGGGATTATGGACAATAACACCTAAATGATAAAAAATGCCATCTATAGCGCTCATTAGGGGAGGCAGTCCAGCAGTGGACTATTATAGGCTGATGATGAATGATGACGTGAGTTGTCATCGTTTCCAGGAGTTCTACTCTGGCGCCAAGACCCCCCTGACGCTGCACCGGCTCCTGCACTTGATATGGACGCATGCGCGCCACCTCGCCGGCTACGAGCAGCAAGATGCGCACGAGTTCTTCATCGCCACGCTCGATGTACTACACAGGTATGCTTACTTATAACATACTAGCGGTCCGCCCCGGCTTCGCACGGGTATTTAACAAAAATTTAGTTTTACGGAAACCTAGCTTTTTGAAAATATTCTATAGTCTATGTTATTGGTAAATTTAGGATTGTAATTGGTCCAGTCTTTTCGGAGCCTACTGTGGGCGAAGGTCCGCCTGCGACGCAGAAGGTTGCAGGGGTTCGATTCCCGCCTCGGGACAATTTTTGAAGTTATCATACGGATCGCTAACTTTTATGAAAATATTCTATAGTATATGTTCATCTGGGCTAGTTGATGCTGTGTGGATTGTCCGGCATTATTTATTTTTTTACATTCTACTAGCGGTCCGCCCGGCTTCACACGTGACCCAAACACACGTAAACAAAAATTTAAATAATTACATATATTTTTACATTTTGAGTTACAATATTTAAGTTTTTATTCGGATCCCTAACTTTTTTTAAATATTCTATAGCCTAAGTTTATCTGGAATAGTAAAAAATTCGAGAAATTTGAATTAGAGAAATTAAAATCACCATTAGAATGCAAATGTTGGTTTTAAAATTTTAGATTTGTCTATAAAATTACTTTCTGCCCCTTCCAGACACTGCATGAACGGCGTGGACGAACAAATCAAACCAGAAGACACAACAGAGAACGGAAACCGCTGCAATTGCATAATCGATCAGATCTTCACGGGCGGCCTTCAAAGCGACGTTGTATGCACATCCTGTTCCGGCGTCTCAACCACAATAGATCCATTCTGGGACATAAGCTTAGACGTCGCCGGTCCCGGATCTCTCCACGCGTGCCTCGAACGATTCACACGCGCAGAACACTTAGGATCCGGCGCAAAGATCAAATGCTCCAACTGCAGGGCCTACCGCGAATCAACCAAACAACTGACGCTCGAAACACTACCGATCGTAGCGAGTTTCCACCTCAAACGTTTCGAGCATTCCTCACAAATCGACAGGAAGATATCAGCTTTCGTCTCGTTCCCCGCTGAGTTGGATATGACGCCGTTTATGTCGTCGCATCGGCGCGCGGCAGATGTCGGTGCGGATAATAATAACGCGCCGGAAGGGTTGTTTGAAGATAATCGATACTCGCTGTTTGCGGTGGTGAATCATCTGGGGTCGCTTGATGCGGGACATTATACGGCTTATGTGCGTCAGATGAAAGGCAGCTGGTTCAAATGCGACGATCATATGATTACTAAGGCGTCGCTGCGTGAGGTGTTGGAGAGCGAAGGGTAAGTTACTTGCTTTAGATCATTTAATTTCCTTGTTGTTTCTGTAGATAGGTAAGTATTTCCCAAAAAACTTGTGGTAGGTACCTAAATAAATACTATTCTAGTACAAAATAGCAGGCCATGGTGAAAATATGCCCAAATTAAAAATCATTTTGGTATTACGTTTGTATGGGAAATTCATGAGTCGCCGGATCCGTAAACTTTTACTAATAACCCCAAATGATTAATAAGGCCACCTATGGCACTCATTAGAAGAGGCCTATGTCCAGCAGTGGACTATATTATAGGCTGATGATGATTACAATGATGATGCAAAAATTAAAATAATAATACAACATACCTGATATTAATTAAAAATTATACCTAGGTAGGTTTTTACTGTCTAGGATTTGAGCGACAGAAATCAAACATATCAAATGTTTGATTTTTGTCGCTCAAATCCTAAGAATAAGGGTTTTAAAGTTTTCTAATAGTAATTTCTCTATTACAGATACCTACTCTTCTACCACAAGACTGTCTTGGAGTACGAATAATCCAACATTTCTCAGTAGCAGTAGTCAAGGTCCTACCTTATCTGAATGTTCTATGGTCTACACAAGTCACTGTGTACGTAAGTCATTTTCCTCTCGTGATACTAGTGTTAGATGTTCGATGGAACTATCATCTTGGTGTTGTCTGAATCATTCACGAATTTGTTAGTCTTTAAGCTTTAATGTAACTTATTAGAGTTCAAAATTGTACTATTCTACTCTATAATATTGGTTTTCTATATCAAAGTTTAATGTGGTATGAAATTATGAGTTCAAATTAGTTACCTGTACGTTACTCTTGCTATTTCTAGAATCTATTGTTATTTAATTGAGTGCCAGAATTGGACAACAGTTAAATAGTAAAGTCCTGAGCACATAAATCCAACACTGCTACCACGCAACACTAAATATGGACTTCAATTTTATCTTTAAATACATTTTACTATGACTAAATGGCAACAAACTAAACGAGTACCCCTCGAGCTGTTTGTCTAATACCGTCAATATAAAATTAATCTGAATATAACGAAGTAAATCCCAGATCTAAATGCATATCTGTGCTGTGCGGCATCGGTGCGGTCATGATCTGGGACAACCTTTACTCTGTAACTTATATTTCATATATCTACCTTATATCATCATCATCATCAGCCTACCTTCAGGATATAGGCCTCTCCTAAAGAGAACCATATCCTATGATCCAACTGTCTTTTAAAAACAACCATAATAATAACTTTAACTCCTTGAACCTTGGTATAGCGGAGATACGTAATATATCTAAATGTTGTAGTGTTTTACCTGAGCTTTAGCACAATATTCGTTACTTGGCTCGTACAAAACCTCTTCTGTAATTTAGTGTAAACTACCTACTTATCTATAAGAACGCAGTGGCGTACCATTCCTAGTTTATACGCGTATATTGTCTTATACATGTAGGGCCTGACTTGACGGACTAGTTTTGAACTTCATTTTCCAAAATAATAAAGGATTGTTTCGTTTTTGTGGTGCAAATTGGTGGTGTAATTCGTTGTTCACAAACTGGCCGAAATTAAATACTAATTCATTGGTACATTTTAGACGATAAAGAACAATCTAGGCACATTGTGAGCGGTTTTCGATTTGAAATTTTTATTAAGAAAATCATTATTTCCAAAAATCGCTATAGGTGGTGGGCATCGATTGGAAAATAGGGTATATCAAAAATATCAAATTAAAGGAAAACAAAAACAACAAAATATGATGCTATGTTGGCAACACTGACTATAATCTTGAAAAAGTTAGTTGACATTGACATACTCTAATTTCCAATTGATGCCCTGCCATCTTTTTAATTATTTCGGACTAACTTTTGTTTTTTTCAATGCAAATCGAAAACCGATCATTAGTTACGATTCAAAAAAAATATTCACAGAAAATAACAGTTGAATGTTTCGTTTCGAAATTAATGTTCGAAGGAGTCCGTCTTGCGATGGCTTTCAGTTCTGCAGAACAAAAATGTTTAATCTACCTCGCTAAAATTTTTTTTGCATTTTATTAGAGCCTTATGATGAAATGGGTAAGATTTTGTGAGTCGCTTCGTATAGGGTAAATATACATGAGCGAGTTCGACATTCAATTATTGTATATTGGTAGGTATATCGGGTACCCTTTGAGATGATACATAAAAAGTGGCCTAGCTTCGCCATTGATCGCGATTCTAACGAGATGTAAGAAGTTGAGTTGTAAACACTGACCTAAGTGTTTGTGCTATGGAGGTCAGTTTTGTAAATATTATCCTGAAACTGGATCATATCCTATTATTTTATTTATCAATTGACTATTATTTCTTAGTATATTTGTCTTATGATTAGGAAGAGTATGTGTTCTGTTTGTGTTCATGATTATTATTATTTTCGCTCATGTGTATTTATCTCAAGGCTGGGTGCTAAAGGAAAGAGCGGTTAACAGGCATTGCCTTTATACTGGTTTAGGATACCTGTTAACTGCTCTATGTATGTAGTGTTTGACTGCTCTGTCATGATCGGTTTTATGAGCAGTCAGTGTATACCCGGCCTAATTGGATAGAGTAGAAAAACTGACTGTACTGACATTAGCTTAATGTGATATTTAATATTTATGACTTTAAAATGTAGTTAGTTGTATGGAATTTACATCTGATTGTAGATATTAATTGTGTTTATTTTATTGCGCGCTTTGCTGGCAAATGGTCGAGATTTATTTTTAGAATGTAATGAAATCCATTGTTTTAGGGTTCCGTTAGTCTTTGAGGAACCTGTCTTTGGGCATCATTCTGTACATCGCCACAATCAGTTTGACTTTTGTTAGCAAAAGATATTTGCATTTAGTCATTTAATTTATTAATTTGGAACCGAGCTTCAACAAGTATTTATTTCTGTAATACTTTGACGCAATTATGTATGAACTTAAATACTCCTTTCACTCAAAATAGTCTACTAACTTAAATCATTGCTATTTCCAACTCTATCTTCTTCCATGGACATGACAGAGTGAGATGTAACGGTATTGACGACCTCTGTGGCGCGGTGGGCGAAAGTCCGTCTGCCAAGGCGAAGACGAGGCGGGAATCGAATTACCAACCTCATACGTAGGTTGGTAATTCGATTCCCACTTCGGCACATATATTTGTACGATCTGCAAATATTTGTTCAAGGTGTTCTGGTCGTTTTTTATGTTTAATAAAAAGCCTTGGGGCTAGATAATTCTGTGTGAATTGTCATGCATTATTAATTTACTTAGCACCTGTTTTAGATTAGCAGACCATTGTGAATGAGGGGTTATGTTATATAGCATTTTATAATTTGTATTGTTTGTTGAGTTTAGTCCTTGAAACAAAAATATTAATGTGATAGACAGACGGAATGTCGCTTCTCGTATATTATATTGTGAATATAAACAATTTCAGAATGAAAAAAATTGTACTGTCGATCAAAATTTAGATGTAAGTATGAATCATTTTAGTGTTTCTAAATCAAAACAGGTATTCTATCAATTACTATAGGAACACTGTTATTTGTATTTTTGACTGTAATAGATCAACTGTAGCATTTTTGTGTAAAGAGTGTGAATCTTTATGAAAATATTCATAAATATCCAGAGTTTAAAAATGTACCCAAAATTTGCTATCAAAATCATGCCGATAAACTAAAAATAGGTTCCGTAATTCCCGTAATGCTCAAAAGGTCCCACGATAATATTATAAATAATAATATTCATTGAATTTAATGAATGTTGTAACTTTTAATGGATGTACTCAATGTAATGGACTAAATGTTGTAACCCTGAATCGCTATCAATATATAACATATGAAAAAGCAATCCTCGATAGCCGATTAATATCCTGCCGTGCTTTAATTGTTTAGAAAATTTATATTTTTAAAATAATGGAGCTCAAAAAAAATATTGGTAAGGCAATTGATGCGCGACGGTACGGTTGCGTCCGGTTTACAAACGATAAAACTCTTTTACTCGGTTCTAGAATCCAAGATTTTTTTTTTTAACAAAGATTTAAGAGCAGCTCTGCATTTAGCAGAGCAAGGGTAAAATTACAAACTTATGTAATAAGACGTAAATAACACTAGCAAAACAAAAAAGGTTCAAAAACGGACAAGAGACAAGACAAGAGACGAATGAAATCTTTCAAAACTAAAAACTTGTTTTAAATGTTGGCTTCGACCAGTGTCCAGTTTAATATTTTCCAGTCATGTTTCTGTTTCTGTTATAACTTTGTTTACAAAAAATATCTAGGATTCTAGAACAAAGTAAAGATATATCCTGCCCACCCCTAAGGCATTTATCAGTTTAGTTGGTGTGTAGTTAATAATTGAATGTTTTATTCTTAACTTTTATTAATAATATACCAAATGTATGGAAGAATATCAATGTGAAACAATAAACATTTGTGAAATAATTTGATATTTTTATGCTAGCCCTTTTAATACCTACCTTTCTCCTTCTAGAATGTAGAGATTTCTCACTCTCTCCCGATAAGGTTTGCTGGAAGAAATCAAAATCAAAGTGCTAAATTTTTAATGAACTTAATGATATTTTTATGAATATACATCAAGTTTTCATAAATATATTGAAGAAAACTCTTTCTAGGGTTAAGTTCGCCTTTGCCATTATTTTGTTTAAATGTTTTACTATACCTTTATTTTATCGTGCAACAAAGGACGATCTTTAAGCACACATGTAAATAAGGATAAGTACTTCTAGGTGGATCAGCATTGCCATACAGCAACGGGGCAATGCAGACATCGTCTTTGGGACGCTTAGATAGATAGAATATACTCTATTATACCACACAAAGAGATAAAATTGCTAACAGCATGCTTAAAGTTGAGGAAGAATAAAGGGCCGCATTATCGCTAAGAGCGATCTCTTCCAGGCAAACTTACAGTAGAATTACTCCTAAATTGTTAGAATCAATCTCCAGTATGCTTAGATCTTTAAAACTACGCAACGGATTTTATTGATGTTTTTTTAAATAGATTCAAGAGGATGGTTAATAGTATAATATGCATTAGTATTATATCAGCGTTGCAGCCGTACGAAGCCGGGGCGGGACGCTAGTTTATATAACGATTTCCAAAAAATCATTGGGCAGATTGTCTTATTATATTCGTTTTGTGCCCTTGTAAGTTTTATTTTCTTTAGTGTAGTTGTTCTTTTTTGCCCTCTATTTTAGCATCTCTGCCATTTAAATCTATTATAAAAAAATTTGGTAACACAAACAGGCCAATGAAAGACATTTCCTTTGTTCAACATAATATAAAATAGCTGCCGAGATTTGGGTCTTGGTAACACCTAATTCAATAATATTTTTGAAAATTAACACACGAGGTTCACAGGGGACAAATGCTTGTCAACTTCCTTGAGAAGGAGGGGTTGTTCTTAATGAATTCTTTCTTTAAGAAACAGCCCCAAAGGAAGTGGACATGGCGGAGTCCCGATTCTGTGACGAAAAATGAGATCGACTTCATCATGACGGATAGCAAGCATATATTCAGAGATGTCTCAGTGATCAACAGGTTCAATACCGGATCTGATCACCGACTCCTTCGAGGCTCTCTGAATATAAATTTGAAGCTTGAAAGAAACCGTCTGATGAAGTCCACGCTCCGACCGAACCCAATCCAAATCATGGCGGGCACCGAGAAGTTTCAGCAGCTTCTCGGGGATAGATTCGCTGCCTTGGAACCCACTGATGACGCTGACGAGACCCTACATAATCTGGTCGAAACTTTGAGGGACGAGGGCATCAAGTTTTGCAAAAAGCAGCGTACGGGTAAGAAGTCCAAACTCTCGGATGAGACTCTTGGGCTGATGACAAAAAGACGGGAAACCACCCAAGCGACTTCGTCGGAAAGGTCAGACCTGAACAAGCGAATTGCGAAGATGGTACGGCGTGACCTTCGGAGCTCCAATACACGCCTCATTGAAGAGGCGATAGAGCGAAACCGAGGGTCCAAAGTATTCACTCAGCAGCTTGGCAGGAGCCACCTGACGAAGCTTACAACGCACGACGGAAGGACCGTATTGTCGAAGCCGGAGATATCGGCCGAGATAGAGGACTTTTATGGCCGTTTATACGCTGCACATGCCCCCCGTTCCCAACGAGACGACCACGATTCTAGAGCCACCTTGATACGCCACTATACCGACGAACTGCCAGACATCAGTCAAGACGAGATCGAGTTAGCTCTGAGGCAGCTTAAAAATGGAAAAGCCCCCGGTGAGGACGGAATAACATCAGAGCTTTTGAAAGCTGGAGGATACCCTGTTATACAGGAGTTACAGAGCCTCTTCAACGCCGTCCTTCACAGTGGGAGAACTCCAAAGGCGTGGAGTGGGAGTTTGGTGGTGCTCTTTTTTAAGAAGGGAGATAAAACCCTTCTTAAAAATTATAGACCCTTCTCGCTCCTAAGTCACGTCTATAAGCTTTTCTCACGAGTTATATCGAACCGTCTCGCCAGGAGACTCGACGAGTTTCAGCCACCGGAGCAGGCTGGGTTTCGCGGAGGATATGGTACCATAGACCACATTCACACAGTGAGGCAGATTATACAGAAGTCCGAAGAGTATAATCAGCCCCTGTGTCTGGCTTTTGTGGACTATGAGAAGGCCTTTGACTCCGTTGAAACCTGGGCTGTTCTACAATCCTTACAGCGATGCCAAGTAGACTATCGTTATATCGAGGTGCTGAGATGTCTTTACGAAGCCGCCACTATGAGTGTCCGAGTACAGGACCAGCAGACTAAACCTATCCAACTGCGCAGAGGAGTGAGGCAGGGGGATGTCATATCCCCGAAACTGTTCACGAGCGCGTTGGAAGATATGTTTAAGACGCTGGACTGGAAAGACAAGGGCATCAACATAAACGGCGAGTACATCTCACACCTGCGATTCGCTGATGACATAGTCTTAATGGCGGAGTCGCTAGAGGAGCTGAACCGGATGCTGGACAGTCTAGCTTCAGCCTCCCGATGTATCGGTCTTGGCATGAATTTGGATAAAACCAAAGTCATGATCAATGGCCACATTGATCCAAGACCGGTGATCGTACATGGCCACCTCCTCGAAATTGTTTCTGAGTACACTTACCTCGGGCAGATTTTGCAGTTGGGTAAAAACAATTTCGAGAAGGAAGCCAAGAGGAGGATCCAGCTAGGCTGGGCAGCGTTCGGAAAACTACGTCGAGTCTTCTCGTCATCCATACCGCAATGTTTAAAAACGAAAGTTTTTAATCAGTGCGTCCTACCAGTTATGACCTACGGAGCTGAGACGTGGACACTCACGATAGGGTTGGTCCACCAGTTCAAAGTCGCTCAGCGAGCTATGGAAAGAGCTATGCTCGGAGTTTCTCTGAAGGATAGGATTCGTAACGAATACATCCGACAGAGAACTAAAGTCATCGACATAGCTCAGAGAATTAGCAAACTGAAGTGGCTGTGGGCCGGCCATATATCGCGAAGAACCGATAACCGCTGGGGTAAACGTGTTCTTGAGTGGAGACCGCGACTTGGTAAACGTAGTGTAGGACGCCCTCCGGCCAGGTGGGATGACGATCTGCGAAAGACTGCTGGCAGATGCTGGATGCGACAAGCCGAAGACAGGGCGCTATGGCGCTCATTAGGGGAGGCCTATGTCCAACAGTGGACTAACATGGGCTGATGATGATGACACGAGGTTGGTAAAAAAAAACAACAGTTTCTACTAAATATGTCAATTTATTAAGTATTATTAAATATCACAAAAACTTAAAAAAACAAACTGCTTCAAGCAAAATTAAACAATGCAATTCTATAAAAATAATCGAAATAATTTATTCCTATTCATATTCGAGTGGTTATCATTATGACTACGATACTAAACGATATTATGGACTATAAATAGTAATTATATGACTTTGCTTCGTCCACGCATTAATATTCTGTGACTGATTAAAAGAATATCATATTTCATAGACTGCTTTTTTGTTACATCGCATCGTCCATTATACATACAATACAATACAAAAATTCTTGATTGTACACCAGAAAAGAAAATAACAAAAGACATTACTTATGTACAATTAGCGGTATCTCTTCCATTCATTCAATTATATAAATGAACAGGTGAAAGCCATATTCCCAAGACTTACATTTATTTTATTTTCGTTAATTTTGTGCAAATATACACGTCTTTACTGGTCAACCATTTTCTTATGAATGCGAATCTACCGCTTCATAAAATATCGGGACTACCAGAACGAAAGCTTTTATATTAAATAAATATGAAAGCTTTCTCATTTTATCATTTTCTACAAAATTAGAAAGTGTTGTAGCGTAGTTTTGTTCTACACCTCATTTATCAAGCTGACAGATTACGTGTGTATGAAAAATTGTAATTGTCTTTCATGAAATCACAGATAATAAATGCGTGGACAGTATAACAGTGACTGTGCGTATATCAGATATGCAAAACGCTGGGATTACAACGGCTGAAGGTTAATGGCTTAACCATTTTCCATTAAACCGTAGAACACTCAATGAGATGTGAGCTTTCTTACAAAAAATAAGATTCTGTTATCCGTGTGTGAGATAAATAACAGATCTGCCTAAACGGATTTACACTTCTCCCTCTGTAGGTAAAAAGTGGCACAATTTACTACAATTACTAAACTGTCAATGATACAAAAATAGTCAAATTCTATTAAGTTACTGTTAGTCTAAAACTCTTTAAACGTTGACAAAAAAGGTGAATTAAAACCAATTATTTTTCCATCGTCAACTACATACCTACTTCAATTTTAATATCTATCACATCAAGGTATACCTACATGAAATCCACCATAACAGCCTTTAGGTTCTAATATAAACAAGCAATAAGAAACGGACTACAAGAAAACAATATAAAGCATTTTTTACTATAAAACTATGGTACTTTGACGAATTCATTATGAATGTTAGCGAGTTAACTACAAACCTATATTGTGTTGGAAGAACACCAACGTTTCATCCCTTAACGAGGGCAGCATCACGAAAAGCGATATGAAAGCGACGTGAGCCGCACTCACCCTGATGAAGTCGTTAAGAGATGAAACGTTGGTTTTCTTCCAACACAAAATAGGTTCGTAGTTAACCCGCTTACATTTATAATGAACATAAAGCATTATTATATTCCTCTATGGGTCCATCGGTTGTCTATCCTTGCCTCAAAATCCAGTTAGTTGTTAGAAACACAAGCTCTGATAATTTTGGTAGGTACTCAATGTGTGAAGTAAATGTCCGTCTGACGGACATTTACTTCACACATTGAGTACCTACCGTCATGACACAGTACTGACAAGGACGGTCCTATGTTTGGTTCAACCATACCCAGAGAATTAATAATGCCGTAGCTCAAAATTGACTGAATTGTTTCAATGCCAACATGAAGATACTATAAAAAGAAATCTTTAAGAGGAGGATATCAACACGCTGTTAGAACTGATTCTTACTGACTATTTATGAATACTGGTTATAATAAAAGACACGGGATCCAAGCAATACAGACCTTTGTGTCATAGTACATAACAAAGGTGGGCAAGACATTACAGGTGTAATGTAAAAGTAAAGCTACCGTTGAAGAAAGAAGTTATATAATAGGACACCAAATGTGGCTACACTGATATTTACGGATAGCAACCAATATTTTAACAAAATTTTATATTTAAGGGCCCTGACTTGGAGATTTTGACTTATTTCGAGATTAATGTCAATCTTCGAAACAGCTCGCGACTCTAAACATCGAACAAGTTTCTAAAACTCTGCCCTGAACATAAAATTCAGAATTTTATGACAATTGGCACATTAATAATTTAAAATAGCAATCCAAAATTTGAGATCTAACACAAGCATATTTTTTTCGTTTACCGAAAGATTCATCCTGGAAATGGTTTTATTTCTCTTTGACAGTCTGCGCCGGAGTTTCATCTAGAATATTCTCTAGATCCTTGACTTCTGTAACAGGTAGGGAGCAAGCATAGCGTCGGCAAACAAACGCTGTTGGGGCGTCGTTGGTCTTCCTTACCCGACTAAGCACTGTAAAAAGAAAAGTGAGTTTTAAGTACACTACCCAAGTTATGGTTAAAGCCTCTCCACCCTCGCGCGCGAAGCCGTGAACCAGTCTATATTAATTTCGCATATTCTTTGAGTTGTTTTCGAACACAAGGGTCTATGCCCTTGTGTTCGAAAACAACTCAAATGTAAGTGTGTTAAAGATACATGTAAGTCGTCATTCGTCGCGACATCGCTTGTCGGTTTGTTCCGCTACAATAGGTTTGTAAGGCGCGCGTGTGGTTCGGCCTTGGCAAGTTCGCGTAACGAACCGCGCGAGTGTGGAGAGGCTTTTGGAATAAGCTAAAGGGCAGTCTACAATGTACATACAGTACAATGAACAATGAACTGGGGCTATATGCCAACGAAAGGTGAAATAATAAAATAAATAATGCTGGACAATCCACACCGCAATTGTTATTGGTTAGTAATTGTAGGGATGCTAAACAAGTTAATCACTTATATTATTTTCATCATGCATTTTGCTAGTGTAAAATGACTGATTATAATTTGTTTATGATAGGTACTGGTAGATGTACGAATATGATATTGTTGCTTGGGTTATTTATGATATCAATATTGGCAATAGTGAATATCAGTAATGTATGGCTACGGTAAATCTATGCCTGAATGATATATTAGCACTCTATTGCAATTCATACAAAGATATCAAAGTATCTTACTGTCCCCCTCAGTAGCGCTGGTCTCTATAGGAAAAAAGTAAAATAAAGCCGTAAATAACTTAATGGTATTTTACTTAATTGTTCCCTATGTTTATGGTTAGTAAATATGATATTGTTGGTCCCTTTGTGGCCTTCTATAATATGCAGTTGATAATCAACGAACCTAGCTCACTCTATTAATAACAATATTACTACAATGCATCAGCATTGCCATACAGCGAGGCAATGCAGCCAGCGTCTAGGGGACGCTTCCGACTGGTTGATATGGATCAGTTGAGCTACCTGTAGATTGTTTGCAACACTCTGCAGTTAGCTCAACTGTTTCAATTGTAAATACTAGTTCTAATTTGGTTATTTCATGGTAATTTTCTTTTCTATAAAGGTTTTACTCATAAAATGCAATTATTTTTGAGTTCTTTCTGAAAGTGTTAATCTGGGAGGTTTTTATAGTTATTAAAATCTTACAGCTCTTCTTAATTCAAGTGATATTAATTGGCGTCGATTAGGTTTGTACAAAAACTTTACTATTTGTAAATTGACTGCAAAATGTTGATGTTCTTTTGACTTGGTTCTTTGTTTGTAGTGGCAATGTCTTTCTGATTTGCCACTTTTCTGTTTGTCCAGTTCATGGAATGGAGGAGCAATTTACCGGTGATATCATTATTTTAAACAATTATTTGTGATAAATTTTGAAAAACACTTATCAGGTTTTACCTCGAATACAAATAAATTAACATAACAATCTAACTGATGCAACTTCGTAATTAGATAAAACAGATTATTTTACGTCCGAATGTAAACGTCAAATTAATTAATCTTTTACTACAATCAAATGTAATTATTTTTGTAACTATGAACTTATTCAACAACATGGTTTCTATAAATAATTTGAATTTATTTAAACCGACACCATCATCTATACTAATAATAAAATCCTACATTATCTCTGACGAACATAGGCTATAGAATATTTCCAAAAAATTTATTGATCCGCATGATTTTTTTTTTAATACCAATGCGAAGCCGGGCCGGACCGCTATTGATGATATAATTATGTATGATATAAAAATGCGAGTAAAAACTCACGTATATCAGACATACCGGTCTCCGCGTTGGCGGGATCAGCGACGCACAGCACTCTGCCGGGCAGCAGTCGCGAACGAACCACGCGCACCAGCTCTAGCGTGCGGGGGTCGGTGCATCCGCCGGAGATTAGCACCTGCGGAGGACGGAATAAGGTTCAGTTTACATGGTATCTTCTAAAGCATTCCTACGAAGGCACGATGGTCGGTGCATCCGCGGGAGATTAGCACCTGCGGAGGACGGAATAAGGTTCAGTTTACATAGTATCTTTAGCGTACGAGAGCCAGTGCATTCACCGGAGATTAGCACTTGTGGAGGACGGAATAAGGTTCACTTTATATGGTATCTTCTAAAGCATTTATAGCGTACGATGGTCGGTACATCTACCGGAGATTAGCACTTGTGGAGGACAGAATAGGGTTCATTTAACATAGAAGATAGATATAGCATTACTAGCGCACGATGGTCTGTGGATCCACCGGAGATTAGCACTTTTTTCAGTGGTTTGGTCGCGAACGAGTAACAGGCAGACAGATTTACCTCAGCATTTATTTAAGAAAGAAAAACCAATCCACAGTTAATCGGACGACTACTCTTACCTCATCGATGCTCATATTCGTAAAAATAAATACTTTTTCAAGTTGATGCAATAGACTAATCTCCAAAAGGTTCCCTAAATAAAACTAAAATAACAGATAGTGCAATTTACCTGAGTAGGTGAATCGCTATACAGCATAAGCGCCGACATCAATTCCGGCAACGAAGTAGGCGTTTCATTGAGTACTTTAGCGAACGCCTGCAGTAGTTGCTTAGCCATTTCGCGCAATGGTTCACCCGCATCTGGTGATGCGCTCTTGTCTGCGTACGCGGCTAGGCGCAGGAGATTGTGGCATGAGACGCTGTTTCCAGACGGTTCTGCGCTGTCTTGGTCTGAAATTTGATATTTATTTATTCCATATTAACAAAATACATTGTATGCGGAAATCTTATATTAAACGTTACAGTAAGAAACCGGAATAACATGTTACAATAACGCTTTGTCTATATCTATAACTATCGGTCTGTCCCAGCGTCGCACGGGTAAACAAAAATTTAATTTTTCATGCGGATCCCTAACTTTTTGAAAATATTCTATCGCCTATGTTCATTAGGGAAAATTTAGGATTCTAATGTTGAAAGAATTTTTCAAATCGGTCCAGTAGTTTCGGAGGAGAGAATGTATTTCGGGTTGGTTGAGAGAGTTTAGTTCATTTAACAGAATCTATTCCATATTTAAAAACACAGTACATTAAATTAAATTGAAGTGACTGGTTGGACACAGCTTAACTCGTGCAAAATGCTGAATTACCAAAAGCACCAGCGCTGAGTACTATAAGTTAAACTGTGTCACGACATCAATCCTCCCCTATTTTCAAATAATCTGGTGTTTCCCATGTTTAGATTGGCTAAAAACTCATTACACACGTATACAGAAAAAGCAAGTCTTTTTCGAAATCTATAAATAAAAGCTTTCTTGTAATCACACATTCTTTATCTCTTATGTGGAAACTTAAGCTGTTCTTTTTCTGATCTGTTGATCGATTTTACGCTCTTGAAGCTTTTTGTATATATCGAATAATGCGAAGTTAAAGCCATTCAAATAGCGCTAATCTTAGGACATGTTTGCGTTAACTATTAACGCAATTACTGTCCCGTGTCGTGCGACCCAAAGGCGCATGGCCATGACTACCATGGGATATTTAATCAAACCATCATCGTCATCAAACCCGTGGACAACTCTAGAAAAGCTGAAACAAAGCTGTAGATCTCCATAAGTCCTGCTCCGGTATTTCAAGGAGCTGAGCTGGTTAGGGCCTGGTTAGGCAGGGGGACAATGCACAATACACTCCTACGCGAGATGTCAGTGCAGATCTTAGTTCCCCCTTAGAAAATAATGGGCGATTTAAGTGATAAGCAAACAAACAGTGTTTTAATTACTTACCTTCCTTCAGCCGCAACACGACACTATCATCTCCAGCCGAGCATGTGAAATATCCACCTTTTTCTTTATCCCAGAAAAGGTCGTCTTGCTTGGTTTGCAGCTCGCTGGCCCATTTTAACCAACGGGAGTCTAGAGACGCCTCGTACAGATCTAGTAGACCTTTGATGAGGTAAGAGTAGTCGTCCAAGAAACCCTGGATTGGTTTTTCTCTGGAAATATATATAAATTCAATTATAATGACTGCAATAAGGCTTATTCAAATTATCCCTAAGTCGTATTTGCTACGCAGAGCGGTTTGGTGTAGCAATTTTTGGCGATGTAAACTTACATTTGCGTGACAGATCCATCGTCACCCCTATAGCAGGAATGAAGCAGCGTGTTTGTAGATTCATCATATAGGTGAGTCTTAATAAACTCTGCAGTTTTTATAGCATCATCCACAAACTCCTTCTCACCCAAGCCTTGACCGGCCCGCGCTAGCCCAGCAATCATCAGACCATTCCACGAACACAGCATTTTGGTATCCAAGTGCGGCCTTGGTCTTTTCTGGCGTGCCTCGTACACGATTCCGACACATTCCGAAATCACACCATCAAATTGCTCCACTGTTAAGCCGAACTTTTTAGCTGTTTCCTCCTTAGTGTTGTAAATGATGAGGACATTTTTATTAGTTAATTCTTCATGCGGATCGTTTTCGGGATCTATATTCCCATCATCTCGCACAGTGAAGTAGTCGGCAAACACAGAAAAGTATGGAACACCATTGATTTCTTTGCCATCGAGCAGTGTTTTCAGCTCATTATATTCCCATACACAAAATGCTCCTTCTCTTTTCTCTTTTGCACCAACATATGGGTAGGAATCAGCATCTTCAGCGCTGTAGAACCCACCAGATTCGTGTCGTAGGTCTCTGATCACGTACTTGATTATATCGCGAACCACATTTGCGAAGAATTCATCTTTAGTGGCTAGAAAAGCATCAGTGTATGAAATTGTCAGTTGAGCTTGATCATAGAGCATTTTCTCAAAATGAGGCAGATGCCAGTCATTGTCCACCGAATATCTAGCAAAACCGCCAGATATATGATCGTGAATGCCGCCATTCGCTATTTTAGTTAGTGTATATAGACAAATGTCTCGGCATTTCTTTCCCACTGGGTGATTTTTGTCCCTTGCATAGTAATGGAACAGAAAGTTGAAAGCAGAAGCCTGCGGGAACTTTGGAGCAGTTCCAAATCCTCCGAAATGTGACTCATAGGAAGCAATGTATTTGCTTACACCTTTCTCCCAAGTACTTTCATCGGGGGCTGGTACACTGTCTGTATCAGCAATAACAAGCTTTTTTAATGCTGTAATGATACTAGTGCCAGCACTCAGAAACTGTTGCTTGTTATCTTTCCATTTGGTAGCTAAAGATAGCAAGATAGTTTTGAAGCCTGGTCTCCTGTACTTGTCTACTGGAGGAAAATATGTTCCCCCCGTTACCGGCCGTAAGTCTGGAGTAAGGAATACAGACATTGGCCAGCCACCACTGCCACTAGTTGCCATCACAAACAACATGTACACTCTGTCAATATCAGGCCTCTCCTCTCTGTCTACTTTGATGTTAACAAAGTGTTCATTCATGATCTTAGCTATATCTTCATTTTCAAATGACTCCTTCTCCATTACATGGCACCAATGACAAGTAGAGTACCCAACAGAGAGGAAAATGAGTTTGTTTTCTTTTTTAGCTTTGTCTATGGCTTCTTGGCCCCAGGGGTACCACTGAACAGGGTTGTGTGCGTGTTGGAGTAAGTAAGGGGACTTTTCAGAGACTAGAGCATTTGTGTGCTTTGGCTTTTCAATTGGTGCATCTGGACTAGATGTGGCCATTTTAATTGTTGTCTCGCTGAAGCTCCTTGAACGTGGTGGTATAGGTAAATTGTTATGTCCAAATGTTGATAGCCTGTAAGTACAAAATACATATTTTAAATTGTTATGTACTTTATTGTTTACATTTTTATAAATAGGTTGGACAAGTGAGTTAGTATTTATAAGCAATCAAACAAGAGATAATACAAGGAAATTACATTAACCTTATCAACTTATTGACTGTTTTTATTTGACAAGGTCAATCTGATACTGATATATTTTATAGACGGAGTCCAGACAGATATTGGTCAAAAGATCTGTAAAACAAGGATGTTTTATGAATGCTGTAAATAAGCAAAGAATTAATTAATTTACATACATACCTACATTGTTTATTTATTTCTAAGACCAGAAGTAAGTACCTACCTACCAACAAGCTTAAGTTTAAAATAAAATTAGTGATGCCTTAGTTAGAAATACAACCTATTAAGAATATACTATCACACCCACACCTACAAATGATTAATTAGGACCAATTTATACTTTGTATTCAGAAATACACTTCATAACCAGTGATCGGAATTGGGTGAGCTAAAATACCTAAAGTTCAAAGAACAGAGGCAAAAAAAAATGGAGACTTCCTTACTACAATAATTTTATTGGACCCTATTGGGACGAAATTGAATAATTGTCGCAGTTAGTAAGTATATTTAATATTAACGTTTATAAAATATTACGAACTAATTCATATTATTTTTAACCATCCAACCCAACCAACCATCTTTTTAACCAACTGCAATAAGTTTCATATTTTATAACTTACATTTCTAATTGTTATTAATTCAGGTAAAAAACTGATTCACCTCATTGTTTTCTTTTCCCAGAATAGCCAAAGCTTGTTGTATCTTTCTAGCTTTTGCTATCTTTTGTTTGTCACTGGTTTGCAGTGTAAGTACTAAAAAGAGGTATATCACTGTTAATGATAAAATTGAATATTTATTTCAATTAAGAAATATACAGTACCTATTCAATAAACAATTACAAAAGTCTAATTTATTGTTAACAGAATTTTTCCAGATATTTGACGAAACAAGAATTATTCTAAGCTGGTGTTCATCTGAAAGGGTCAAAGTAAAACTAGAAATCGTTATGGCCAGAAATCCCGATCTAGATGCATAAAGATATATTTGTGAGAATTTAGAAAAAGAATCGGAGAATGAAAATGAATCTTTGTCATACTATAAATATGTACCTATAACTTCAGTTGATGTTGAAAGGTCCTTCTCTACCTATCAATGGATCTTATGTACAAAAAGAAATCGTTTTAAGATTGAAAATATGGAAAAACTCATGATAATTTATTTTAATACATCTGATGATGACAAAGAAAACTCCATTCCCGATGGCGATGAAACATTTAGTTATTCAGATTAGCTATTCAGACTGACTAATTTCTACATTAACTGAAATAATATTCTTCTGAGTCCCTTAACATTTGGTTACTTTCATAATTTTTACGTTGATTCCAATGATTGTACAACATGAATAAATGGTGTGAAAACTATAATTTTTTTTTTTTAACCTTTACCTACTTTGTTAGTCACACTGATATTATAAATGTAAAAGTTTGGATTGATGTTTGTTACTTCTGGGACGAAAAATTGGGACGAAAAAATATTTAGTCCTAAGGCGTCTCCATTTGGTCTCTGTTATTTTTCGAAGTTTAGGTATTTTAGCTCACCCAATTCCGATCACTGTTCATAACTATACCTAAACCTTCTGAATAATTCATAGCAGTTCCCTTCTCTCGTCTAAATAAAAACCACAACAAGTAAACAAAACAAGGTCACCCATCAATTTGATAAGAATGTTGGATAATAATAGAACCTCCAGACTTCCTGGTCTCTAGATAAAGATTGTTAGTAAATTATAACGTTGCATTACCTTTTAGGTAGTCCCAAATCTCTATGATTGCAAGCGGGATTCCCTACCAAAGCTTCTTTGGTAGTATTCTGATTCAAACTTATCCCTTTGAACCTGTTATCCCCAGTCGACAAACGCCGCAACAAAAACACAGCTCGGCCAGTAGGCATAATAATTCGCTGCAATAATTTACAGCTTCACAGCAAGGAGGTGTGTAAACCACGAAACACTCTTACATAATTTTGAGAATTTCTATTTGCAAATTGTCTTCGACGCAACACGACGTTCGCGAAACGAAAAACAAAACAAGCACGATCTATTGTTTTTATTTTGACATTTTTGGTTTGACAGTAGTATAACATGACACAAGAATGCGAAGTTATCAGTGCTTCCAACTCATGAGGGCATTCTGGACCTCACTTGCATCATAGATGATGGCTACTTTTAGTTAATAAGAGGAAGCTTGGAGTTCCTCCCAGATATAAATTGCTAGCAAGATATATTGAAGGTATGATCATAAATCGACTAGGTATTTAAATTGAGTTTTTATGCCTAGTATACTTCTAAAAAAGATTAAAAAGCCTCTGGTATCTTATGATCCAAAGGATATCCCCTCTGCTAGTTTGAAACAAACCTTGCGGGCCTAGGCAAAAAGGCGATGTTGGATAAGTAGGTATACCAGTAGCATCAACCATTTCATACCTACCTAATCCGCATTATGTAAATTGTGTTATACCACACTTGTCGCATTATTTATGTATGTTCATCAATTTGATTTCTTGCACGAAAGAGGCTAACTACCCACAGCAAAGGTTATTCTAGGGTAGGAGCTGCCGCTATTTATAAATTGAATTAGCAATCTCTAGAAAATCTAGAAACTTCCGAATCCCTACCCCAATATTGTGCGTTCTGAAGGATAAGACTGTTGACACAATTTTGTAGTTATAATGGCTTATTAAATAATTATGTATTGTGATTTTTGTTTATAATCTACATCTGTAAAATCGCATAATACATAATCCAATCATAAGTAGATAAGTATACCTACCTACCTACTACCATGGTTATAATGTTTTTAGTCACGTAGAATATGACTTGTAATAGGTAGGTACAACAACAGTCTGTCGCTATATAAGCTACCTGAAGAGCAGACTGTTGGAAACAATCAAGAGATAGCTCAACTTATTCAAGTCAGAACGCAACCGCTGCTATCCGCGCCGCGCCGCCGGCTGTATTGTCTTGATGTCGTAGTTTAATAAAACTAAAAGTATTGATGTGATTTTCTCTTAGTAAAATTTGAAATTAGTTTTGTTAGATTAAAAAATTTGTAGCGGTACTATGTACCTCACATACTTTTCGTTTGATTCTAGCAAATTTTAAAAGAGTTGGCAGCTTTGTGCTACATTAGACTGACTTTAACATAACATGAAATGATGACAGACTGGCACTGACTGACTCTAGACAGGAGACGAGACCGAAGCATGTAGTTATGTACCTACCTACATTGTACAAAGTAGGTATATAAATCGATCTCTGTAGATTTTACCCTAAGAGATTCGATCAAGGTACATTATGAAATTTAGAAACAATTTTCACGTTCTTCGCACACTCTTGGTATTATTTTATGCGGTTTTATATATTATCAGAACTGCTGCCAACCAAAGCAAGGCTTTAACGCATTAGGTACCCGAGCGTTTTTATATAATTAATATAAAGTGCGCTAATTTATAATTAATTTGAAACTTCTACTTATCTTATGTCAAATAAAAAATTATCATTAAAAAATCCAACCTACCTACTACTATTAGCATTCCAAAACAACGAAAATACTCAAGTAAGTTTGCTATAAATTTTATTCAAGGGGCCAAGCGTATACTATACTTGCTGCGCAAACTTGAGAAGGTATAGAAATTTCCAAGCTAAAGCAGAAATAAGGTCATGTACACAAGATCTATGGAACTTACCTTTAGACACACATGAGGGGGCCACGTACAAAAGCGCACGTTGCTTATATCACGGCATGCATGATGCATCCCTTCTGCTTGAATGGGAAGGGAACACGCATGCGCAAAATGCTGGACGCCGTGATGAACACTTTCACTGAAGACAGTACCAACTGTTTTGACGTTCAGACAAATGGCCACCGCGTTTCTAGGCCTAATGTGTTCTTGACACGAAACATGCAGATAATTTTAAGAAATGAAGCCACGTGTGTGCCCCCCTTTATGATAGTGAAGTGTAACAATAGAGAAATTTGTTAAGGTAAGTGCTCATTGGTTGTGATCGCGTTATAGGCTGTTTTCAACCGGCGGCAATTGAATTATTTATGTAAACAAATGTGAAATAGGTAGGTATGTATGCTATAACCCTATCTAAAAGTGCCTACGGTAGGGGTGTAATGATTGTTACACCCCTACCATGTTTTGTTCCTAGATTATGACCTTTTATACTAGATATCTATAAAATACTCAGTTTAAATACATTTTACCTACATTACATACTTACCAAGTACCTAGTAAAAATGCTACATGCAGGTTGTTATCCTATTATGGCGCTGGGAATACAAGTGTGAATGGCCGCCTTAGGTACCTTCTCGGAGTAACACCGTCACCCATAAATTATGTGAGGCATTTTGGCGATTTTTGAATCTCCTTCTCCCCTTGGTGAAATGGTGCAACCCCGTTCTCACGTGATATTATGAGCTGGATTGCATTTAATTTAATACTTTCAAGAACGTAGGCAAACTAACACTAGCGGGAAAGTACTGAATTGGCCGCAAATCGTAAACGATTTTGTATTTTAAAATTCGAATCTCGCGTCAACACGGAGAATACGCCTTCTGCACCTAGTAAAGTAGGTAGGTACTAACTAATTAATTTCGTGGAAATAATATGACATTCGAGACCACCAACTCCCCGATGATGTGAGATTTGGTTGAGTTTTGGCTCTATACATACTTACGTACCTACCTACGTAGGATACAATATTTATTTATTTTGTTTGTTCTCTGGTATAAGCCTACCTACTTTAATAAATACCTCGGGTATTGTTAATTCGTACTTAAGTATTATTTAAAGCACAGCCTGACAGTATTTATAGGTCAAAAGACGTACGAAAGATACGTAAATGTAAGGCTAGTTCTACACTACATCGATAAAAAAGTGTCGGGCTGCGAGAAGCGTGCTAAGTGGGGTATATAATTGCGGTCCGTTGCCATGGCGACGTCAAGAGGGTTGAAGCCCTCTGGCTCCGCTCACGTTTTCCTCCCTCAGCTGATTGCCTATCTGGCTGCGCGGAATTGCATACCTAATGCTTCATAAAATTCGTTCATGCGAAATTCACCCTTACGTAAACTTTAGTGGACTTAGTTTATAGACAGGGAAAATCCTTGTAGTTTTCCGTGTGCACGTGGGTTTATTTTAGATTGCTGATTGATGAGTGCTTATTTTGTTAGCCTAAATAAAATAAAGTTATAAAATTTTTAAATCTGCTTAAAAAAGTTATATTAAGAAAATAGCTAGTACCAGGGCCGTAGCCAGAAATAATATTCGGGGGGGGGTCGAGCCTTAGACCCGCCCGAGACAACATGCAACATCTTTATAAATGTACTTATGCTACTTATGCTAGTACCCGGAGGGGTTTTCAACTAAGCACTTTCCAAAAAAAATCGACATAAAAATAATAACCATGGGTAACGGCGAGCGGAGCGAGCCGCGAATTTTTTCAGATTTTTCCGATGTTTTGTAAAAAAAGTAGGCAAAAAGTGTGACAATAGATGTGACAGCTAGCCCCAAATATTTTAAAAACTGCGGTGGTCATTTTGGAGATTGGTATGCCAGCAACAAAGAAAAAAATGTGAGAAATACAAAAAATAAATAACTTCGAGTGTCATTTTCGGGTGACAAAAAAGTTAGTAGTATTAGTTAAGGGGTAGGTATAACAATTCACATTATTATGAGAGAATGGCGAGCGAAACTAGCCGCCAATTTTTTTACATATTTTCACAGGCTGATGAAAATGACTAAATGGCTATAGAATGATCGGCGAGCGAAGCGAGCCGCCAAATTTTTTACATATTTTCGGCAGGCTGATAAAACTGACCGAAAGGGTACAGAATGAACGGCGAGCGAAGCGAGCCGCAATTTTTTTTACATATTTTCGGCAGGCTGATAAAAATGACCAAAAGGCTAAAGAATGAACGGCGAGCGAAGCGAGCCGCAATTTTTTGTGCGACCTTTCGGATGATCTATAAAATAGATTCAAGAGTGACAAAAGATTATCATTAGCGAACCCTGAAACTTTTAGAGCCATAATTATAACAGTGAGTGGAGTGACCGCCAATATTTTGTTCTGTTTGCGGCCGCTGAAAATTTTTGAGAAATTGTGGCATTTTCGCAAGGTTGTTAAAAAGCTTAGAATAATTCCGAATTAACGGCGAGCGGAGCGAGCCGCGAAATTTTTTGTGACCTTTTCGGCCGTTACTAAATAATTTAGAAAAGTATGTTATAAATAAATACATGACAGTAAACGGAGAAAGCAATTCAATTACTACGGAACGACAACAAAATAGGTCTATTGATTTATAAAATTAAAAGTAATGTCGTGATCTGCCTGCCTAGCTGGAATCGGCCGTAAATGAAAGCGATTCGTGCACCCAGCTCATTTAAAAAGTAGAGACGAATTTTGTCGAAAAAAAGTATGAGTTTTCAAAAGATAATAATTTAAAGAAATATTTAAGTGCTTACATACAGTACAATGTATGTAGATACACAATAGGAATCGCATGGCATGGTGCGCGAGCGCGCCCCGTCCGCCACCGACGACTCAGAGCGCGCTGTTGTTAATCGGAGACGAAATGAGACGAAAAAATTTTTGTGTTTTTAAGAGAGAATATCTATTTAAAGTAAGTCGCACTTTCCACGTACGAGTACGTATCCGAGAAAATTTTACCTATTCAAGTTTGATTTTTAACGGTGCCTCAACATTTCGGGGGGGGTTTGAACCCCCAAACCCCCCCCCCCCCTCCCTACGGGCATGGCTAGTACACACTCGATAAAATATAATTACTTTGTTTCAGGTCTAACGAAGCAATACAAACAAGGTGCCTTAAACATTTCACCCATTTTCTCTACATTTTTATATACTGGTTTAATAAAATCATATAACTGTCCAATTTGAAGTCCAGAAGAATTTATCGTCCAGAAACTGTCCAATTTTGTCCATTTTATCGCCTGTTCAAAAGGACCTGGTCTAAGATAATTTACTGAATACCATGAAAACTGTGCCTATCTGGATGTACCAAAACTGATCAGCGATTTTACCAAAGCAACCGTATACAACAAGCAGGCTCATTTAGATGAAGACCCAACACAATGTTTAGCAAGTAAACCTCTGATTTCATTCTAAATCTTGCTCAACCTGAGCTGCTTAGCTCTTCAATCGTGGAGTGGATGCTGTTGCAAATACGATGTCGGTCTGGGTGGGCAGTGGTCGCCAGCCGTCGGGGGACACCCGCCCGCCCGTCACCACAGCCTCGCTCATCTCAAACCACACCTCGATGGAGTCAGGGATCGAGGCTGGGGTGCTCCCTACCGTCACGGGATCTCTGGCCTCTGCGAGGGATTCGTTGGGATCGCTCTCCCGTGCGGCGGAGCCGATTTATGATACGGACCATACGGATCTTGGCTCGGAGCTGGATGAGGCGGAAATACGGAGGGAGTTGATGCATGATGTGAGTATAAGGTGATGATAATGGCTTCTATGACAGAATGATCACGAAGGTATAGGATTATAATTCATCACCATCATCATCACCAGCCTATAATAGTCCACTGCTGGACATAGGCCTCCCCTAATGAGCGCCATAGATGGCATCATTATTTGGGGGTTATTGCCCATAATCCCCACGCTGGGCATGCGGGTTGGGGATCGCAGTTCGGTGTAGTTGTTCTGCAGAAGGCGCTGCTGCCCGCCCCCCGGTGTGTTTCCCTTAGTCGCCTCTTACGACACCCACGGGAAGAGTTGGGGTGGTGAAATTCTATGCCGGCACCACACGGCCTACGATACGGATTATAATTACCTATGGCGAACTCCAACAGGCTTCCAAAGTTAGGGAATGAGTGTAGAGCTGCTTTATATATGTATAACTAGCGGCTCGCCCCGGCTTCGCACGGGTATATAACAAAAATTTCAAACATTATGAATTTTTAAATACTCTTTTACAAACACTTCGGGTTATTGAAGTTTTCATACTTACTATGTATAATATTTACATAATATATTTTTTCAATTCGGACCGATTTAGTAGTCGGAGTAATTTTGGAGTTTATTCAATAAAATCAAACAAACAACAATCAATTATTTTCTCACTATAATATTAGTAAAGATTAAGTGATTTAATTAGTCATAGATTTTTACCAGGATACATAAGTTCTGAATTACCTACCTATTACCAGAAAATGTATTATTAATAATACCCATTACTGTGCCATTGCAAATTAACATGGTAATAGTTGGCTTCTAGAAGATGGCGCTACGTGTTTTGTTTTTTTAAATTCCTACACAAAATTGCTACATCTTTATTTCCATTTTCAGAAATGGCGTCTCCTCTTCGATCGCGTAAGTATTTGCATTCCCTGCACACCACACTACAATGGATACCACCAAACCCATACAATTAAAACCTACCTGTCATAATAACAGAACATATAAATTCGTAAAACACAGGTGTAAAATAATCATAACTCAAAAACTTTTACGATTCGGAAACAAATTTCAAAGGAAACTTTGTTTTTTACTGTTTAAAATGTACAGAAGCGGGGTTAGCCTATAAAATTTTATCGAGATAAGAGGATGGATAAAAGGCGGTAGCACCCGAGGATCAAACATACTACAAACGACGTATGGTCACGTAGCAAACGTAGCCCATTCAGATAATCTGTAGTCTTCAAATCCGCGGGTTTTTTGTCTGACGGTTGTTTTAGGAAAGTTCTCCGAAGCACGTGTGAAGTTATAAAGTAGCGTGTGTTATGGGGGTGATACGTGAAATCACTATTATGGGTTCATTAGGATGTGACCGTGACGGTGGAGATAGACGGGGTAGGGACGGGGAAAGGGGACGGGGGTAGTGTCTGTTGCTGTAGGATTGGTGTAAAAATATGAAGCGAGATTTAAATTAAACTACATATGATCACATCATAAAGAAATAAATTAACAGTAAAATAGAAACCAATTACAAATACTATTTACAATTAAATCAATTGAGCTAACTGCAGACTGTTGCAAACAATCTACAGATTCAGATTCAGATTCAATAACTTTATTTCTTTAGGCTTACAAAATAAGCACTTAGACAAGTCAAATTTCATACAGTTAATTATTATAACAAATAGAAATAAGGTGTTATTGATTTCTCTTCACTTCAATTTTTTGTCCACTAGTGGAAGAAGTGAAAAAGAAACCACTAGTACATTAATATATAACTTATGTGTCTAATACAATGTTTTTTTTGCCTATCTAAATCTAAGTTTAAAATGATTTAGATACATGTCAATAATTATTTAGATACATATATGAATGTAGCTGAGCACAACATTCAATTTCTTACATGCTATTGTCGGTGTGGAATGGAGCGACATCTGGCCAAGCATTATTATCGTTAATGTAATCATCTATTGAGTAAAATGCTTTCTTAATAAGATTTTGTTTTATGTATTGTTTAAATTTACGAATAGGGAGCTCAGTTGCTTCAGATGGAAGCTTATTATAGAAACGCACGCAATTTCCTATAAATGACTTCCCTACCTTATGTAATCTGTACGATGGTATAAGTAATTTATTTTTGTTTCTGGTATTTCTAGCGTGAATATCACAGTTTTTCAAAAAGTTGTCTCTGTTTTTATGCACTACATTAAGCTTAACTGATCCATACCAATACCAGTCAGAAGCGTCGATAAGACTGCATTACCTCGGAATGCTGCGTGCGCCAGATACTCACCAGCTCTTGGGTCAAGCGTCACTTCGTCCAGCCGCTCATTTGTTTTAAGAAAATCCCATGGACCAAAGGTCTTGATTATTTTGATCAGTCAAATGTATTTCTTAGTCATTCTCGGTCACCTATATAGACTGCACAAATAAAATTTCCTCAGAATTAACCAATCGGAATGATCCTTTGCCCGTAGTTTCTATAGTTTCAGACTTCGCATATTGCTGTACTAGACACACCTATATTTTTATATAATATTTTATCGATAATTTACTAACAAAGAAAATAATAATTATTTTACTTAACCAAATAAGAATTAACTGGAATTTACAATTGAAATGATTGAGCTAACTGCAAACTATTGCAAACAAAACAGGTAGCTCGATCAATAAATAAGTAAAATAAATAAATAATGCCGGACAATCCACACAGCATCATCTAGTCCCAAGCTAAGCAGAGGTTGTGTTATGGGTACAAGATGACTGATATACGTTCTGATATACGTTATAAAATATTATTACATAGATAGATATTTTTATCATACATAGAAAACGACCAAAACGCTCTGAACAAATATCTGCAGATCATACAAATATTTGTCCCGAGGCGGGAATCAAACCCTCCTGCGCCGCAGGCGGACCTTCGCCCACCGCGCCACAGAGGTCGTCAATACCAGTCGTAAGACTCTCCAAAATTACTAATTATGATGATTATTCATCTTTATGACCTGCTTTTCCCACTTTTCGATAGACCTCCCAAATAATGTGCTATATTTTAATACGTTTGCATCTGAAATGGTTTAGCTTATGTATATATGTATTGTTCCAGTTCGACCCAGAAGGATTCGGCGAGATCCCTTGGCCAGACTTCATGCAGACGCTTCAGCATCCCGACTTTATAGCTCAGGTCTCGCAACACAAACGAGAGGTGAGCATCTATGGTAGAGTATGGTAGAGCTTTTAAAAAGAAGTCTATACTAATGTAAGAGGAAGGATTTGATTATTGTTTGTTTGAATTGCGTTATTATTTCAAATTATGTAAGATTTTACGTTATAAAGAGGATGTGATTATCGAATAATGTCAATAAAGTTTGTCTTTAGAAAATTGCTTAAACATAATATTACCAGTTCTCTGAAGGTTTTGGGGTTCGTTTACAAATAAAATAACGGAGCAACATAATTTTTTAGGGTAGGTAGGCAACTATGCATTCGTAACCCGAAGCGAAGTAAGAAAAAATAATCCTTTTTCTAGTTATCACATTTACTAGGAAGTCTGGTTACACTATAATTTATTATTATGATTGCATTAGGTACTTAAATGTCTATTTAGTTAATTAACTAATTGTGACATAAATTCACTGCCTTTTCAGATACTTCTGGACAAAGCGCAGAACTCTTCGAGCAACGCCATCACCTTCCAGGAATTTGTCAATGTGGTAAGTGAGCTGTTTATAAAACAGAATAATTTAAAGGAACTCAATAAAAATACTTACTAATATTATTAATTTAAAAACTAATATGACCTAAAATAAACAAAATAATCAGGTACATTTGAGGGGGTTAATTTAATATTCAAAGTAATTATTAATATCAATAAAATATTAACTGTGATATCCTCCTATCCGAATTTCGCCCATGTTGACGCGGTAATTTTTAATGTACTACTATGCAATTTAAGACTCGTATCATACATGGACGTCGTGCTGGTTGCAAACCACTATTCTGAAACTAGATTGTGGTTAACACACAAACTGCCCTCAACCATTGACGTACAGACGTAGTTAGCGCGTTCACTGCCGAAACGTAGCGATGTCTGAGCTGCAAGGGGAAGCATTGCGCTACGGGCTCTCAAAACAGCCTTTATCTCACTGGCATTCAATGTATAAGGCCTTTGCCACCCAACGTCTAAAACTATTCACTTACCTAATACAATTCAACATTTATACAATATATATAAACTATATTTAACATTACCGGCATGATTTACCCGACACGCACACAATTAGGCTAATATATCTCTACGTATAATAAATATGAAAGCACGGCGGCGGTCCTCACTGAGTTGTGTTGGGTGAGTTGGGTCACACTGACTCTGTTTACCAAGTTATATTTTGACTTGAGAGTGGCGCTAGTTGTCTCAAACTAATTCATATTCTAAAGGGGAAAAATGTGTCGATATGAGAAGCTTAGGCAAAGACATCGCCAAAAATACTAAACTAATCGAGCTGAACTATATAGAACACAAAAATCATATTTATTTCTGCTATATCAATACATCCTATTACGAAATTATTCTAATATACATAAATATCTTAGTAAAAATATATTTATTGTAATTGCATTAAATATTCTTTTACTTTTTTTTGTTATTGTTATGTGTATGTGAAGAGATGGTACATTATGGTATGGTATGTTTATGTACATGAAATTTGTGACAATGTAATTTACCCTTTAACTTCTTGCGTATAAAGCTAAGTATTCCTAGAGTACGTGCACATTGAAAACATTTTTTATAAATATGTATTTATAGAAAGGAACATTTAAAATAGGTAGCGCGTATATAATTAAAATAAGCTAAAAAATTCAAACAGACATGAATTTATTAACAGTAAGGTTAAACAATATGATATCGTTCTAGACGTAGAATATAAAGGCTGTATGTTATTCTCCATACATCTACCCAGCCTAAATTCGTGCAAAGTCACGGGCAGAAGCTAATTTGTATTAATCAGAGGAATCTTCAACGAACGAGTAGTTCCAATTTTGACCACCTGAAGAGATAATGTTAGCGGCTCGGACCGTCTTCCATAATACAAGACAAGTAAATTAAGATGCAACGGCGATTAAACCCAGCTCGCGCCCGTTCAGAAAACTTACAAGTCCCTATCACCAAACGGATAAAGTTTAAGTTACCAGTTGAATAAAGATGGTAAAGGTTTTGTTACACAGGGCGAGCTGTTTAACAACAAGGATCCGACTAAGACCACTGAAAGCGTAGCGCTCAGCTGAAGCTTCATCTCACACCTGAAATACGTATAAATTATATGTAATAAATATAATATATATATAAATATAATGTATATTAAAGAAATGCCTTTTATATCAGTAATGCCAAAATTATTACGCCTGAAAGAAAAATTACTACATATCAAAGATCAAGGCACCTTACCCCAAGTCATCATGACATAAACATAATACCTACCTAAACTGAGAGTAACTTTAATAGCAATATCATTTTGGTAGCAAAATAAACACTAACGCAAAATAATGTGTCTGTACTTAGTCTAGTCCTACTGCGTAATGGTAACAAGACAGAGAATAGTCCTATGAATGCAAGGTGTGTGACACATCAATCTGGACATTTGAATATTTATGTATGATATAAATAGATGGCCTAGCTAGACATACAAAAGAACTACAAAAAAACTACTTGCCACAACAAAGATAAATTATAAGATTATTAATACAATCTTTCTTGAACTTATCATACGCCCTGCCGTCCGAAATTTTCTGCATTGCACTGGTAGCGCACGTTGCGTGGCGTGTGGGCTCAGTCTCTCGAGCATAATCCAAATGGATTTGAGCTCGATGGTCACTCGCTGACTTTACTCGCCCTGTGTAACCAGACCCTAACGTAAACCTTGTAGGTTTCTCTCAGGTAAAGGCTGTCGCTTATCGTCCCTTACTGTCCGAAATAAGATAACGCCCAGCACGATTTATTAGGTGGACATATATTTTTGTATGGTTTAATATATTATCTTAAATGCGTATTAACACTGAGCAGTGTCGTTTGTTATTTGGTTTTATTCTGTTTAGATAATGGAAGGCGCTAATTAAGTAAGATAAATTCTATTTTTTTCTTTTTATGGAGTAGTTCATCATCATTCTATTGAACAATATTTTTAAAACAAATTCTGTGTTGCTGCGTGATTGCGATTTACACAAAATAATATAGGTTTGACAGTTTGGTTATATACTTTGATGTATATCAATGTTTGTTACTTCTTCGCCCCAAACCTAGTGAACAGAACGTGTAGAATTTTTTCAAAAATTTAGTAGGTTAGACCTGGAAAAAAACATAGGTACTTTATTTATATCCTACAAATTAAATCCTACTCAGTACATTTTAACAAGATTACGTAATTTCCTTGCTAAAACAATGGGCAATAAAATAAATGCCTAAAAGTTATGCAAGTATGTGACTAACCTAAGTGTATTTTAATAACTACATTAGAATACATTTATCGACCCACGCTTTTGCATTTTGCAAATATCAAGTCTGCCCCAAACCAATAATAACAAACACATAAAGATCATCTTCCTTAATTTATTTTATTCGTAAGCACTTTAGATAATTAACTGGCCTTATTATCCCTCATTTATAACATTACGACAAATCCGAGCGTACCCCCAATTCATTTACTCGGGTGATATTTATGCATATAAAAATAAAACAAACAAATAATAAAATTCGATTATTTGCATAAAGGAATCTTAAGAAGCACTTTGGGTCCATCGTGATTTATGTGGGTTTAAAGGAGCTCAAATATAATTAAGTTATATTATAGAGTTGGGGCGAATACATTTATAATACCTATATTGAAGGAAGATGTTTTAACTAGTATCGTAAATAAAACACCATTCCAATATTTGAATTTTACCTTGATTTCGTAGTAGAAGACAGAGAAGTACTATAAAATATTAATTATAAGTCATTTCAAAAACAACGATTTGTCAGAAGTCAAATAAAAATTGAGATTTTTTTACATTTATGGAGTAACATCAATTATTGTCAAGTAGACTGCCGCTACAATATTCATAAACTGCCCCTAGCACAGGAATTATTTGCGATGCCTATTCTTTGGTAGAATAGACACTTACTTACGCATGGTCCTCATTATTGAAGTTGAACGAAATATTTTCAAATAATTTACGCATTCGATGGCAAATCATAATTGTGTAAAAGAGACGTAATTTTTCTTTGAAAAAAAATCCGGATTAGGCTGTCTGAAATGCCGCAACTACCCGCCGGGCTGTGTCGCCGACTTTCGTCGTTCTTGTAGACTCCATCAGACGTAAGAAATCGAATTGCTTCCCACGCAACCACTGCACCGTGGAAGCCGTTATGTAAATAATGATTGTACTGTGGAAGGGTGGTACAATGATCTCTAGAAAGGCACAGTCAACGATGACGTGTGTCGGGACCAACACACCAAAACTCATTTACAAAAAAAAATGTTTTACTTACAATTGTATGTACGGCCGTAAATCAAAATTAAATTCGACGTATAAACAGACAACGAGGGACATTGTGGTCGTAGGCGTTCTGATGCTGCATTCTTATGCTAATCCGGGCGAACCGTGGATGAACTTATACTTGAAACAGGCGTGAGACCCAAAGGGCATTACTAGCGCTTTATTAACCCCTAAAGCGCTGGTAAGAGCGACCTTTTGAGTTTTTTTATTATAAATATTTTAAGGCAAGCAAGCATTATTATCTCACATACAAATAATTGTTAAGCTTTTTGAGTTAACTTTTGTAGGACTAGTCATTCAAAGATTGTTATTTAGGTATATACGACTTAGGTAGTCGTATATAAAGATCAATCCTGTTATGAATCGTATGGAACCAGAACCAGTTGAAAATGGGAACCCTTTGTCTAGTTAAACCTAACATAAGCACTTTTAACAAAAATGTAATGTCGTTTATACCTGATAATAAGATACTTAAAACTTTAACTGTATCTCTTGAGTCAGGGGGTTTCCCGATGCGCTCTTGGTGGTGTGGTGACTCTCCCTAAATCTCTTCCCAGGTGCAACTCATGCTCACTACTAGGCTACACAAAATTAATGTCTCTTTAAAACTTTTAAAGGGTTCTACAACAAAATTCCAAGTGAGTTGCAAAAATTATCTTTAAATAAATTCAAACGGATAGCAAAAAGGCTTACTATAAAATATCAGATTATCTAAAATTTAGATCAAACTTTTAATCATTTAGATTCTAAATGATTAAAAGTTTGGGACCATTTTTGCTCCAACTCCAAAACTAACAATCTAACAAGGTAAAGGTTCCTTGTTCGCTTCTTTTCGTTACCTTTAAAAGATTGAAGTGAATTCATCAAAGTGATCACTTTATTTCCCAGTATTACTTTTGTGTTATTTGGTCGTAAGGAAATAAAGAACTTTATTTAGATTTTTTCATTTGATACAATTTAGTGTGCCTGCATGCTGGTAACCTGTTTTCTATGTAAAGCTTACCGCACGAACGGGGTGGGCAAAATTGTTATTTATATTGTCACCTCGCGCTTTTTTTGTTCGAAATGCACCAAACTAAACTAAATTACTGGCTGACTTCATTGCAGGCCATATCGTGTGTGATATATGGCGGAATATATGGTATTGATCTGCCATTTTAAGAAGCTCACATTTTTGGAAACTTCCGTGTGGCAATACTTCATAATTTTCTGTATTTGATTGACGAATAATTTATATGCACATTATTTTGGTGTAAAGTAAAGTAATATTTTATTGCATCAAATATGAGTAGGTTATAGTAAAAGATAAATTGTAGGTATTAATTACTGACATGTACAGTCACAAACAAAATTACTTTAAATTCAATTCAATGCGTTTATTTCAGCTTCATAAGGTAAGTGCATATTTCCGCCATAGATAAAATATTTACAAACCAATCTTCAATTAAATTAAAGATAAAAACAATGTGAGGTTAGAAACGCACAACGCTATGTGCGTCCAATGCTTCTTGACAGCGCAGTCGTTATCCAACCTTCTAGCTTCGAGTTTCAGAGAGCTTTTGGTACCGCTGCTACTTCTTTGTACATTCATCATCATTCTCTTGCCTCCTTCCGAATAATTCAAGCTCTGTTTATTAGCTTTTCTTCTTCAATTCTATTACGAATAATTGCACTGCCCATCCTCTGGATATGCACATAACATGAGCGTCGCGGGCTATGATGTTAGATATGTCATTTAACTGTCTATGAGATCAAATACTAATATTATAAAGAGGAAAGATTTGATTGTTTTTTTATTTGAATAGGCTCCGAAACTACTGGAGTATTTGAAAAATTCTTTCACCATTAGAATCCTAAATTTTCCGTGATGTACATAGGCTATAGAATATTTTCAAAAAAGTTAGCTAAGATCCGCATTAAAAATTAGATTTTTTTTAAATACCCGTGCGAAGCCGGGCGGACCACTAGTTAAATATAAAAGAATTGGTCTCGCACACAAACCACAACAAATAGTAGATACTTAGCAAAGTATGATTCCCAAAATATAGGGAGAATCGGTAAATAACATAGTCTCAATATTATGATTGATGATCAGAAGTTGCCTGATACAGGCTTTTAGGGAAATAGGAGTCGACTGCGCAATTTCCTGAAGGAAATTAGTTCACTCCATTTGGCTGATTCAGCAAGTTTACAAACTCAAGTCTTGGGTAAAGTGTTTGGATAATCTTTTCATGAATTTTGTATGGTGTTCGAAGAATATTAGAAAAGATTGGTGGCATTCCCTCGCTGTATGAATTTACAGCGAGGCAATGCAGTCAGCATCTTGGGGACACTTCCGTTTGTTATTGATATCAGGATAGGATAGGATCAGCTGATCTACCTGTACCTAGTTGGTTTGCAACTGCGGTTAGTTCGATTGTTTCAATTATAAATACTAGTTTTAATTCGGTTATTCAATTGTTTTTTCTATTTGTTCTTTGTCAATGAAGGTTTTCGTCAGATTAATAATATGCAACATCACATTTCCTGCCCAGTCTCAACGTTTCAGTTAAGTGCACGCTGTATTTTATGCATTGTCATGCATTTTCGGCACTCATACTGTTAAGACTGTGTCTATATCCCTTTTTAACAAGGTATTTTAAGGTTTTTTTTTATATCCAATGAAATAAATTGTCCGATATAAGCAGAAACCTTTGGAGTTCTCAATAATACAATCTTATCCAGAATTATTCATTTTATCAGATAAATAAAACGTCCTTTTAATTCAATGATAAAAACTATTTAACCCTTTAGCCGCAGTAGGTTATTTATATAGCTCATATTCAAACAGCACGAACTCTTACGTGCATTTTGCTAGTAGTTGAAGATTAATAGAGTGAAAAAGAGTAAAAAAGTTTTTAAAATTAATAAATCTTACTAACTTATCACATTATGTATTATGAAAAAAATATAATAAATAAAGCATTTAAAATAAAAAAGCCTTTATTAACAAATAAAATTACAATTATCTAAATAAATGAAAACTATTATTTACAATTGAAACAATTGAGCTAACTGCAGACTGTTGCGAACAAACTACAGGTAGCTCAACTGATCCATATCAATACCAGTTGGAAGTGTACCCAAGATGCTGGCTGCATTGCCACGCTGTATGGTAATGCTGATGCGCAATAAGGCGTTTTAATTATATGTTGGTACTTAAAATTTTATATGCTATTACAACCATATAAAATAAAAACGTTTTAACCTATGCGCCAGTGATTTTAGGTTGTTACCAGTTTTCCTTCCTAAGAAATAAAATCTTGCCTAAGAGAATTTCACGATGTAGAATGTGTTTACTAGGAGCAACTTGAAATACTGAAGTATTAATTAATTTCAAGATACGCAATGTTTTCTTTATAGTAATAAATAATATTAATGAAATAAGCCTTACATGGTTTTTTAGTAATCCTGTGATCTTAATCCTATTTTCTGTTATTTTTCCAGCTTGTCCTTCGACACATACCTCTAAAGAATAATATTAATTTATATATAACTGGATATAATTACTAATTTTCTTCAGTGATTGAGCCGCTATGCATCTTACACTGTGTTACCTGGCCCGCGTCGCGCCTAAAAAAACTTTTGACCGTCGCCGCTGATGTGTTGACCCTTAATCAATTTATAGGGTGCTAACTAGAACACGGAAAGTGTATTAAAGCCAACTGTGGGAAAAACTCACGCCAAACCTTAGAATTCTACCTACACGTGTGTACAATGGCGTTATATCGATGCTAATGAACGCTTATGTTTTTACTGTGTTGGTATCAGAAAATACTATTATTGTTTACTCTGTTTGGCATGAAGAAAAGAAATAAACAGAATCTCAATTCAAACAGAATATTTACTATCTTTAATGCAGAACAATAGTTTTACCGACGTATTGTATATTATATCAGAAATGCTTATCAGTACAGCTTATCTTGGGGCTAGGTGATGCTGTGTAGATTGTCCAGCACTATTTATTTATCTATCTAATACACATAACACAAGCTCTGCTTAGTTTGGGCATGATGATGCTGTGAGTGTAGATTGTCCAGCATTGTTTATCTATTAGTAAAAGAAAGATACATTTCGTTAACCAAAGACAGACACGAACCTGAAAAACTTTATTGTGTTCAAATCAGAACATGAAGCGTTTCAAATCCACATTGGGAACAAAAAAAATTACTTAATAAAACACACCTCAATCAAAATTAATTGCTTTACGCATAAATCTCTTTATCTCTGAACAAAACAACTTGTCCGTCTGTCCGTCCTGGGTAATGGAAGCAATCATTCGAGATAAGGTCCCTAATGTGAGAAAAGGTTGGATCGTTAATTTAATTTGAAATAATAAAAGTTATATCCCTCATTTATCACTTTCGACAAATTTATTTTTAAATGCCCACTTTGACGTCCTTCTTATCTGTGGGGTGGGGAAAAAAGACTAGAAGAAGGCACGTAAATAAGTGTAGGCGGACCTCAGTGGGGAACGCCGGCGTCTATCCGGGAGGTGGCTATTACGCCTCTTTGAGGCTTTTAGCTGACGAGTGAGCCTGGATAGACAAATAGGTCAGTGGTGGCTTGTCACTGTTTTTGTGCCTCTTATCGTGTTTTTATACAAACGCATGAAAATTGTGCTTTTTAGGATCAAATATCGCATGATAGGGCTACGAATGCCGTATAACTTACGTGTGACGAATAACGTAGCCCTAATTGTAATTTCTCATATCTTTAAAGTACTAGCGGTCCGCCCCGGCTTCGCACGGGTAGTTAACAAAAATTGAATTTGTCATGCAAATCCCTTACTTTAAAAAAAATATAGCCGGGGAAAATTTAGGATTCTAATGGGGAAAGAATTTTTCAAATTGGTTCAGTAGTTTAAACAAGAAAGAATTTTTCAAATTGGTTCAGTAGTTTAAACAATCAAATCTTTCCTCTTTATATTATTAGTAGATTTAGACTAGTCTCATAAGTAAATATTTTCCCGCTGCAATCAGCCGGGTGCATAGAACACAGTTTTGCCAGCAACTAAAGCATTCTACACCCGTACAGTAGAAAAGCAGTATTTCAGGTTTGCAGTAGGTCAAGGTAGGGCTTTCTAGCAAGGTCGCTCTAGACTCACACCGTAGGTAGATACTGTACGGTAGAGACGAGATCTAAATAGGTTCTGAAATTCTTTGATCCCGTAGAGCATTGTACCTAAGCTCTACTCTCTACTAGATCATTAGCTGTACCTAAGCTCTACTAAAGCATTATCTTTAGGTGGATTTCGTATCATTGCAGTCATGATATGATCGCATTTCAAAACTATTAATGCCGTAAAATTCTGACAAAATTATTTTGGGTACATAAAGTAGTCGCGATATTATATTCAAACATATACAGGATGTTTGGTTGCATCGTTTGCGAAAATTATAGGAGGGCTTTTGCTATTTATATTATAGATAGCGGTTTTTTGAGGTGGTCGAGAATGAATCAAAAGCCCACCTCCACCCCCATTTTATTTTGGCAAATGATGTACCAAAACACAATTTTAATATAAAATTGAAAATTAGGTTTCCACTTGTTTTATTTCCACTCACTTATAAAAAGCTCTAGGGTCAATTCCAGAGTTCTACCCAAAAACTAAAAAAAATACATAACGCCTTATAAATTATATCGCTCAGTATAAAAAGCAGTATCCAATTCGTTAGCCCGTCCTGTGCATTCCATCGTCAAGTAAGTTTTCGTGTTCTGTGTTGTGTCGGACCGTAACTCACTGGTATCGTGCCATCTAACCCGAGATTTTACTGTCGATTACTGTTCTAGTGAAGGTATCTTGCGATCTTGGCGCCCGACGGGGCGATTGATCCTCTTGTTTTAATTTTTTAAGGTGCGATAAAAGGGTCGTCGATTTATTATGAAAGCTTGGTGTTGAATAAAAAAAAATGCTGACAATCCACACAGTATCACCTAGCCCCAAGTTAAGCTGAGCTTGTCTTAAGGGTACTAGATAAAATACATAACAATATGCGAGTAAAAAGATAGATATTATTTTTATGCATCGCATACGACCAGAACACTCTGATCAAATATTTGCAGACCGTACAAATATTTGTCCGGAGGCGGGAATCGAACCCTCAACCTCATGCGTCGCAGGTGGACCTTCGCCCACCGCGCCACAGAGATCGTCTATCGAATACTTGGAGCTTTTATTCAATTTAAGATTGTATATTAAATAAATAATAAAATAAAATAAATAAATATTTAACACTCTTTCGCAACAGTCTGCAGTTAGCTCAATTGTTTCAATTGTATATACTAGTTTTTTTGTAAATATTAATTTAGTTAGATAATTGTAATTTTCTTTGTTAATAAATAAACTAAGTTTAACACTAGGTACAGATTATATTCTTATTCTAAAATAGGGGCGGTTCCCATTGGAGAATATGGTCAGTATGTGGTCTCTTATCTTATCACATAAAAGTTCTAAATGGATCATTTATCCGTGACAACTTTTTTATTGAATAAAATTTTGTGCCTACGGATCATGATAATTTTTTTGTACCACCCTTAGTAATAAAGTAGATTTTTAGTATTTTGACTTCAATTTAGTAGATACTCTGAGGTAACAATGCTACATCAAAATTACCTTTATTTCAAAATACAAAACTTCAAAACACACATCTAATATTTTTAAAATCACAACCGGTTTATCTTTTATTAGATTCATGTAAAACACATATCCTAAGTTATTTAAAATCACAACAGGTTTATCTATTATTAGATTGATCTAGCAGCGATGATATTTATCAATCTTGGCGTCAGACTGACCCTTGCGGGCGCCATATATGATCCCACTTCTGATTGTATTTTTTTAGCAATTCTTGTGAAAGTAGTTTATAGTTTTACCTGTCGGTCATCTACTGAGTCGATATCGACATATCAATTATAATCTGCTACTTAGTGTTATTGGCTCGAGTCATGACGCAAAAGTACTTAACGAACAGTACTGTCCTGTTAAGTACCTAGTAGTTTTAGATACAAAAATTTTGTTTATATTACTTATGTATAATTAACGTAAATTATGTAACCAGAGGAATGTAACATTCGAGTCAAATCCTCAAGGGCTTAACGAATGTTAATATTTAATAGATAGAATAAGTTTTTTTTAAGAATAAATAAAAAAAAACCTATAGTTAAGGTACGCAAGGTTTATACCTAGAGGGAATGGCCTAGTTACAATACAAATACAGGTCAAATCTTCGAAACAAACATAATCCCAAACTTTACCACTTTAAGGTGAATGAAGTTGTTATTCCCCGAAATGTTGATGTTATTGACAAAAACCTAACCCTCCGCGGAGGTAAATGATGATGGCATTCGGAGGAGTCCGTGCCGAATCGTCGGCGGGGGTTGATGTTTCGTGAAATCGTCATATTTTTTCTAAGACCACACCGAAGAAAATTCACAGTCATTTCACGGTCATAGGTTCACACGCACCTGTACCCACAATGGGTTTGTTTACGCTTTTAGGGTTAAATGTGCTTATTTCGTCAGTTAATTAAGAATCTTCCGAAAGTGGCGTGACTTTCTTTTAGGGTTAAATATCTTAATCGTCAGTTTATTGAGAATCTCCCGAAAGTGGCGTGACTGTTTTCTATTAATCGTAGCCACACAAGCTTTACCACCCACTAGTAGTCTATCTTTATAAAAGCTATGAGATTTTTTAGCGATGTATTTATTTTTCTAGTGGATTTTTGAACATGTTCTTCATGTTAGAACATATCTCATGAGACATCAGATGAATTTGGTTTTAGTCTAGACATATTTCTAAATAAATAAATATAAATAGTAAAATGTTAAAAGATATCTTCAGCTAGGAGATATCTTATCTCCATTTAGCGATATATTAGCTCTAACCGCTCAAGCTACCGTGAGCTCTCGACCTCATCATAATTATTAATGTTAGGTTAACGAGTTAGCGATCTTTAGACGTTTCTCTGTTCACAAAGTCTCAAGGTCTTCTCAGGACAATAACCAACTAATGTGACATAATAACGACCATGCTACTGGTCTATGCTAATAAATCAGCTGCCCATTTGAATATAAAGGCTCATCGTTATAGGAAGGGAAATCCAACTATTATTGGGCCTATGGCCTTCATTTGCGCCTAGTTTTATTATACTGGCGTTGTCCTTCATTTCCAATTAAGGATCAAGATTATTATATCGGTGCGCACGATCTCAGATTTAATGAAGTAAGGTAGGAACTGTGTGTGGTAAGTAATATTGCTCTTTCTAACACTCAAGAGCCTTTAGGGAATAAACATAGGTACCTATTGAAGACAAGAAAACTATTGTTTTGTGTATAATATTCGATAAGTTGAAACTGGACCGTATAAACAAAGGAGCTGAGAATAAATGTAGGGTAGGCGTACTGGACTCTTGTTGACTGCTCTCGTATGGGGATTTGAACCAGTGGTCTCTGACACTATTGTATAATCTAATATATCTATACAAAACCTGGAAAACCCTAATACAACAAAACCACGGAATAACCCAGAAGACAATACCGTGGAGACGAGACAAAGAGGTCATCGGCGGATGCCAATAGATATAGCCAATGACAATGACATTCAGATCCGCGGTGTGAACGAACCGCGAGGTGTGGAGGTGGCGAGCCAAAACGGGCCCCTCAAATGATCGCATGGGGCCGGTGACATCACCTCACAATAAACTCTAAATAGTCAGACCTTCCACGCAAGCAAGTGCCATTTAAATAAGAAATTGTAATCGAAAATAAGAACCGGTAAGTTCGAGCCATTTGCGGTGTTTTGGTTCTGTCGTTCCGGGAAAGCTTAGTCTGATACCAAAGATATATCCCAAAACCATAGGCACTCATAACGACCTGTAGTATATAGTGTGTTTCAGAATAATTTTTTTCGCGTTTGACAATAAAACCAACACAGGAAATCTGTTGACAAGACTATAAAATTTATCTTTGTGCACCTGAACGTTTGCGGATTCAATCACAGGACCCTAAAAAGGATAATAAAACAATCCAACACAGAGAACAAGGCGCATTCTTCGCGGAATGCAGCTCTATATTTAGCGAGCTCGTTTGCGTTGTCCAAATGAATGATATTGTATTGAACAGGAGTTGGTTATAAATTACCAGATAATCGGCATCACCTGCTGAACGCGGAGCACGCGACCACAAGCCAATTTCTACGTGCAAAGCGGCACCATCAGTGAACTTAAGTACTATAACCAGTTGTACATCACGGACCACGGATCGAGTGCGGCTAATTTGTTCCTCATGTGGTTAAGGCTAAAGTTAATATTAAACTGCATTATTATGCTCAAGACAAGTTAAGCACATATTTTCTCATAAGATGTTGCTTTCCTTTCTGTTCCATTCTACTAGGTCAGTGTGGATCAATCCAAAAAGGCTCAATCAGCTACAAGTACAGTGACTGTAAGGCTTTATATTTAGAACGTGTCTGATTCAGTATGTACCTCTTAATTTATCAGAATTAGATTCATCGCAAACTATTGTAGGTACTGTTTATGGAGATTGTCTAGTCCATGTAAATATTTCCCTAAAATCATTTCACGCCGATAAAGGGCGAATTACATTGATAGAGTAAAATTTTATGTGCCATCTTTTAACATGCAATCAAGCAATAAAATATACTTTTACTTTTATAGGTACCAACCGTAACGATGTTCCAAATGATTGAGATTATAAAAAGATAGTAAAAAAAGCTATTCTCCTTCCCGATATCAACAAACCAATTGAGTAGAAGCCCATACCTTATCCAAAGATAGTAAAAGAAAGCTATTCCCATCCCCATCCACAAATCAATTGAGTAGAAGCCGATACCTTATCGTCGTCAATCGCCCGACACGTGCCTTAGATGTAAACAAACAATTGCGTATCTTTCAGGAAGCTAGTTCAGGTGCCACTTTCTGTTTAACGCATCCTGCCTCGAAATGTACGATAGAGATAAGGCAAGGGTGCCAGACGGCTCCGAGCTAAATATTTACAAAATACTGCACGCGTCTGTTACTCTGGCACTTGAGGGTTCTATTAGTATTTTTGTTGCATCTGCCTAAGTACATCGTCAGCTTATATCAATCCACTGCTGGACATAGGCCCTAATGAGAGCCAACGATGGTTATCATTTTGGGATTATTGCCCATAATCCTATAATCCATAAGTAGGGCATAGGTCTATAGTATATATAAGGCTAAGAAATATTTTCTAGCTTTCTGGGTATCGTTTTAGTATAAGTATTATCAAATTGACAGTCTCGCATGTAGGAAAAGATTAGCAATATAATCATATCATTTATGCATTACTAAAGCGAACGAGCCGAATAGTTTGTAACGTCAATCTTAGCTTTTTCTAACATTTTCATAACCAAATCCTATGGTAGAGGATAAAAATGGAAAATGGAGGTTGGGATAACATCGCAACAACGCGTCCGACTAAACGTCGGAAGAGTTCCTCTAAAAAAAAATTGGCTCATTGACAGTGTTTTTATAATGTTAATGAATTAACTGCAGTTAAAATGGCTGTTCAACATTTATTATTATTTTATTAATTTCATATTAATTTATTAGGTATAAGAATATTTTTATGACATAATATATTGAAATGAATTATTACTAATAAATGAAATGTGATCTACTAATTAACTAGTTAAGTTTAATACTTTAAGTAACAATGTATAGGTACCATTATAATGAGACCTGTAACTATGTTGCCAATAAATAATCTGAATCTCAATCTGAATCTAAAGATGTCCAATTGGAAAACATTTAGCACATCCAGTGCGACAACAACACCCGTCCACTGTAATTGTTTACAGTGCGATTGAGGAAAGGAAACATAAATAGTGCACATCCGACAGATTCGTTAGTGTTGTTAATTGGACTCGTCATGTACCCCGCGGCTGCAAGATCAGACCCGCCTTTGGATAATACCTACGCTGCGAAGTGAAATCATATCTCAGATGCTTTCATTTCAAGCCTTTTATTCAGAAACTATTTAGGTACCTACAATTTGTTTCAAACTTACATACTAGCTTACATTAGTGATATGACATCGATAATTTTCTGTTTGCCCATTTTTGGCAAAGGCCTCCTCTTGTGCTTTCCACTTTGCTCTATCTCTCGCCGACCTTATCCATGTATTCCCCGCTATGACTTTTAGCTCATCCTCCCACCTTTTAAACTGTCTCCCTCTATTTCTTTTATTATACACCAGTCCATCAGCGTCTTGCTCCATTTCTCTTTTCCTCTTGCTGTATGTCCGTCTACATCTCAGATGCTTAGGCAGACACAATTACCATGATTTTAAAAAAAATTCTGAGCGTCTGGTCTTAACGACGTGTGACCTGAGAGCTGGTTAGTGGCGCAGAGTATCAGCATTGCCATACAGCGAGGCAGTGTAGCCAGCATCTTGAGGACACTTCCGACTGGTATTGATATGGATCAGTTGAGCTACCTGTAGTTTGTTTGCAACAGTCTGCAGTTTGCTTAATTGTTTCTATTCTTTTAGTTCAAATTTGGTTATTCGATTGTGATTTACTTTGTTAATAAAGATTTACGTAAGATAAGAATATTTTCAAAAAAGTTAGATATGAAACGTGCAATAATGTAACTCAACGTTAGTAAAAATTTATTAAGTATTATAAAAATGTATGTTAAATACCCGTACGAAGTTGGTCTGAACCGCTAGTGTCTGAATAAAATCAATCCAGCAGCCTTATTGTCTAACTTGAAAACCATTACCAGTGAACTTCAAACCATTACCAGTTGTAGACCCAGTCAGAATGTTGTCGCTATTGTCTAAGGTATTCAACTGGTCTTCGGTTTCAGCTATTTACACAATACGAAACTGACAATCGAAGTCCAAGCTAGGTTTGAAATTACAAACTGAAGCCGATTACGATTACCAGTTGAGCTAGACAATTGAGTCGCAGATCACCCTATACTTAATAAATATCTAAGCTACAATCAAAGCGAATCTATAATCAAAAGATTGTTACAATGTTGCTCTATGAAAAAGAACTAGAATTCATAGAAAAGAAAGCCGGAAACATTACGAACGCACCGATTGAGAAGTCACGCGAATTACCCTCATAGCTATGTACATAGAAATATAGGGTACGCCCCAACTGGCATGCAGGGTAACGTAATAACTAGGGCTTGTAAACCGGTTAATCGGTTAACCGAAAAACCGGTTAACCGGCCGTTTTTGCCTCGGTTATTAACCGGGTTTTTTGGTCACAATAACCGGGTTTTTCGGTTATTTTTGCGGTACTAAAAAATTATTTAAATTGCATTCTAAACGTTTCAAAATCACCCACCGACTATTAAATTACTTAGTTTATCATTTAATACAATATGGAAGGACAACAAACATCTCAAAAACACTTTTGAACGTATAAAAAGTGAGTAATTTTAGTAATTTCAGTTTAATATCGTAAAAAAATGCAAAATAATGGACTATTCATGTCAGTAACTTATCTTACAAAAAATACTATACAATAGGATAAATTGAATAGTAAGTAATGATGGAGATAATCTTGGGAAGTCGCCCCGTGAACAGCGGAATACGTCAATGGTCGGCGCTACTAGATTAAGTGCTTGTTTGATGAGTGACAGTGGTGCATTGTTAATCAGTTTAGTTCTTCCGCGACGCTTCGAGAACAAAGGTAGCCGCCTGCGCCCACCAACATATTCATCCGGTTGGCACAGACTTATCAATCCCTAAACACTCTAACCACATACAGTGTTAACGCCATACCTACCTCTCCTGATTTCCAATTTCCAAGAAAAGTTGAATACAAACGGAATGTATTATATTAGTTATATTAGCCCAGTACGAATAAATATACATAAAGGAATAGAAAGGGTTGACACCATATATTCATTTTAATTAAGGTATCGAGTAAAATTGTCCGTTATACGCTCCATAACGAGACTTTATCTAGCTTTATGAGGATTCCATACAAAAACGGCGCTTTCTTTTTGATTTCTGACCGGAGCATCATTATATTCCTGTAAGTGCCCGAATGTATTGTAAACCAGTTAGCTCGTAAAATGAATCCTAAAATTCTGTACGCCTTTCTATAAACGCAACTAGCAACATAGGGTCTGAACCTCAATTCCTTGTGCCAGTTGAACCCCCTGATCCCTCACCGATTCCACATTCTTCAATCGCTCTTCCTCTGTGTGCTAGTTGTAATGAAATGGAGTAGTTTCTCTGCTACTTAAATTTGTGCTGTGTCTAGGAGGTGGGCGTTGAGATCGCTCCACAGATTTAATATTATTTTTCGATGACGAGCGTGCTGGCCACCTCTCAAAGATACTCCCAAACTATCGCTGCAGTGTGGGGTCGCGCATTGTCCTGCATTAAATGAAAATTTTCTCCGATGTATGCGGCAAAAGGCATGACAATTGGTTCTAACATATCATTTACGTACCGAGCCGCAATCAGGGATCCATTTTCTACAATGTGAAAATCCGCACGCGCCCCTATGCAAATACCGCCCCATACCATTAATGACCCTCCACCATATGACTCTCTTCTGACAATGTAACACTGAGCGTATCTTTCGCCGGGGCGTCTCCAAACTTTAACTCTTCTATCATCTGGCTTTAGAAAAACCTAGACTCGTCAATGAACAATATTTTCCCCCAGTCATCATCATTCCAGTTTTGGTATGAGCGAGCAAAGTTAGCCCGAGCTACTCGATGATCTGTGGTAAGTAAGGGTCCTCTAGCTGGCAAGTACGTCTTTATTCCAGCTTCTTTAACTCTTCTTCTTACGGTTTTAGTGCTAACTGTACATCCTGGAGCATAGATCTGACCTTAAAAGAAGTCAAAGTGCGATTTCTCAGAACACTGCTCACCATAAATCAATCGTCTCTCGCTGAAGTGACTCTTTTGCGACTTGCCCTGCATGTCTCGTGTACTCAAATCACCATTCTGCTGATATCGTCGAACAATTCGAAAGATGACGGATTTGTAAAACCCGTAATCTTTGAGCAACTTCTTTATAACTGTGACCATTTTCAATTAAAGTACCTAACAGCTTTGGAAACCTTAGCTACTCAAAGATCCGGCATTGCTAAGCTAAATTATATGTAAATTTAATTCAATTTTACTGTTTTTTTTACTCTTGTTGGAAAAAACCGAAATAACCGAAAAAACCGGTTTTAACCGGTTTGAAAATAAAAAAACCGAATTAACCGACTTCTAAAATAACCCGGTTTTTACAAGCCCTAGTAATAACACGTATTTAGTAATTAAGTCGAGGTTCCCAGGGCTCGATTAGTATGAGCACTGGATGGAGCAAGGAATGTCCAATTGGTAATTAGTAATCTAGAAATGTAGAGATTTAAAAGCCTTCAACTGTTGATTGGACTCCATGAGGTCTCTTTCACTAATACCCCATCTGTGGATTGGACTCTAGGAGTATTCTATGGAATATTCTATGGAGTATATTCATTAGGGAATTTTGGATTCTAAATTAAATAAATAAAGTATTAATTACTAATGATATGAAATCTTTCACAATTTTTAAAATCCTGAAGTTTCAAAGCCTATTCAAACAAACAAACCAACAATCAAATCTTTCCTCTGTATAATATTAGTATAGACATAATTTTTGATGATTGTTTTGCGTTATGTGTTTAAACGTAATTTCACGGCGGATGGGCGAGGCAATTAGTCACTTGGACGTGAGAGGAGACTGATACCATCTTATAGTTACTTTATTCTGAAAGCAGAAGTAGGCGTTGCCAGGGATGTAGTCAGTGGAGTAAGATTTTCATGCGCCGGAAGTCACATAATTTTATTATTTTTATTTTATTTATTTTTATTATTAAAATTTTCATAACCTTAACGCACCAAAGAAATACAATAATTAAATACTAGCACTAAGCATCAACCTAGTAACTACATCTCTTATTACTATAGCTTAGAATGAAAAAAAATAACTACTTATTACTATTCTCATGTGCCCCATTCAAAGAATTTTATACCGCATCCCTAAGTTTTGTCAAGGACATATAAAATATATCAACATCCTCATTTTCATCTTCTAGTAACAAGTTTTGTGCTTAGTAACTGATTTAAGATATATCGAAGGCATAACTTCCAGTATCCAGTAAATAATAGCAAAAGAAAGAGTATACTTAAAGTAAAAAAAGTTAAAAGAAAGCTTTTTTTATACGACACAATCATCGTCAATATCAACTCAGATCTACCCAATAATGTAAAGTCGACAGGGAGACGAAAAGAAAGGGAGCAGTCGAATGATATAGGCTAAAATTATATAAAAAATGCCTTAATGAAAAAAACTTCACTTAAAACTTTTGGCAATATCATGGAGCCATTCAGTAGATATAAATAATACTTTTACATATATGGGACTTTGAGTCATTGGTATTACCATGTCAGTTCCGTATTGTCACAAGATAAACACTAAATTACTTTAAAACTTATCTAAATGATTAAAAGAGAGTAGAAAAAAAAATCTCTGGAGTAAATAAGAAAACCATAACACACCTTAAAGTTAAAAAGTACCACAATGAAACAACTAAATAAATAATATTGGACAATCCATACAGCATCATCTAGCCACTAGAACTGTGGTAACGATAAAAAAAACACATCTGTGACATTAAGGTGATTGAAAAAGGTTAGGTTATGTATGTATATGTTTTTATTTAAAGGAAAACCAGAAGCTTATAATTAAAGACTTAATAGTAATTTATACATACCAGGAAGCCTAAATAAGGTTTTCACGGTTATGTTAACAGATTAAACTAAGATGACAATGAGCATGTTAATTAAGATAGGTCAACATATAAACGTCTATCTATAACTATGTTCCTGCAATTCGGCCCTGTCCACCAGCGTTACAGTGCCTGCGCTTGCGCATTAGGCAGTTCTCACGAGCCCCGGGTTTATCTATAACTGTATGATCATGGAAGTAGGTTTAATTGTTTGGAAATTGCATGTGTCCGTAAGCTTTAGTGCTTCAGTAACTGGCTGATCCATCAACTGATATCTACGGCTGCAAGCAAAGAGGTAGGAAAATTGCAGTGATTGTACCGAGGAATACCGCCAAAAGGAAACCCCATAGGAATACAAAATACAAATGAGACAACGTTTACAATTTTACCTGCTATAACGTATGAATTGGCTACTGATTAGTAATTTAGTAACAAAAATATGCCAGTTAGTTGCTAAGCAGCCAATATGCTGTAACCTCGAAAGCATACAGCATATTGGTGTTGGTGTTCTTCCAACACAAAATAGGTTAGTAGTTAACCCGCTTACATTCATAGTGAAATCATATTGCTTAGTTTTGTAAGTATGTTGCATTTTAAGAGTCTTGTTAAGATATCAAACGATTTAACTGATTTAGTTTAAATTTTCAAAATCGTTACCACAACTCTAGAGATCAACTTCTTCATCCAAACTTTAGCTTGCCTGAAGTTTGTTTTGAGTTTTAACTTTGAAACCAAAAGCCGTGTTGTTTAAACTTTACGAATGACTGGTAGCATTGCAAAATACTTTCCCACTATCCAATGCTCAGTAGCTATTATCTCTGAGAAATGCAATTTACGAAATAATTATCGAGCTAATGGAAAATAAAAACGGTTAGCACATCAGCGTCAGTTTAGCGGAGGCAGTAAGTGGAAACTCTAGGTGTGAAATGTGAATGTGAGGCTCCCATGGCCGTCGCGTGTTGGATCTGGGATTAGGCCTCCGCCCCGTCCGCTGTTCCCACGCCCACTGCCTTTTAGACACGTGACTTTTCTATCCTTTATTGCACCGTTCGAGGCACTGGTTTTGTTGGGTGGGTAAATTAATTGTGTCTTTGATTCTTTATGTATAGACGGGACAATCATTTACTGAAGAAAATTACAGTAGGTATTTAACAGAACACGTAAAACAATAATGTATCATATCATATGCTTTTTGAGTTAAATCGTCTATTATCTATATCTATATCTATACTAATATTATAAAGAGGAAAGATTTGATTGTTTGTTTGTTTGTATGTTTGTTTGTTTGTTTGTTTGTTTGTTTGTTTGAATTGAATAGGCTCCGAAACTACTGGACCGAGTTAAAAAATTCTTTCACCATTAGAATCCTTAATTTTCCGTGATGAACATAGGCTATATAATATTTTCAAAAAAGTTAGGGATCCGCATGAAAAATTCAATAATTGAACCGTGGGCTGTATATTCAACCTCTTTTTCTATTATGGCGCGTCAGAATAGAAAAAGAGGTTGTATAGCGCACGTGAGTGTCAGTTTTGGAATGTCGAGTCAATGTCAAAAACCCCAATGCTGTTAAAAAAAGTAAAGATCCGTATGAAAACTGTGAAACCCATCGTTTTAGTGTGTATAATTTCTGAAATTTTTGTTTAATACCCGTGCGAAGCCGGGGCGGGCCGCTAGTATGCTATAAATACGTACAAGGTATGTACTCGGGATGTACATAATTATAAAACTACAAAGCTACAAACCATATTTGCGTTAACCTGCTTTCATCCGTAATTTACATATAAATAAATAAATCGTTTATTTCGGGCATATTAGCATATTACACGAAATCACATACAGTTTCAAAAATATACAACATTTTATAACAATAAGCAAAAATAAAACACGACTTTTAAACCTACCGCACGTCACTTTCTGTCTCCCTCCATAAAAGGAAAATTCAATACAATGTAATGAATGAATCACAACATTTAAATCATTGAACTTTTAAATACCGTTGCAAATCTTGCACTTCTAAACACCCTAGTGCATTAACATTGCAATTATTTTTACCGACATCCGGACGGAACTTAGCTTTACGTTCCGTTCTACCACACAAGTGGTGTATTAAAAAACCAAGTTAACTCTGCTGGACAAAACTAGATTTGCACTCTCATTCTCATACAGAAGGCGATGGTTTCGTCTCCGTCAACTGAAAACTTAAGTTGGTGGACTTGATAGTCTGTAATCCCTTTACTGAGAAAACTCGGAATAAGCCACGGGCGAATGTCGTTACTAATGTGTTGTTTACCTTACATTTACATCTAAAGGAGAATGAATTGTCATTGTTGGGCAAGTGGGAGTCAGGTTTGGTCTAAATGGTTCCGTACATTTTATTATTTTTACACTTAGATGGCCGATGTCACACATGCCCCTTTTTGATTTTCTTCCTGAAGAAGTTTGCGGGTCCTGGGATTTGAATGCGTCAAGCTATTAAAAAATAATAAGGAAAATAAAGGACTTATATAATACATAACATAAGCTCTGCTTAGCTTAGGGCGAAGTGTTTCTGTGTGGATTGTCTAGCATTATTATTATTTTGACTTAGATTTGTAACTTCTCGGCTTTCTGTGAAAAACCGGTAATAACTGAAGCATACATGCCTAGGCCAAGTGCGCTTCAGGTGGGTTTAAAGGAAGAACTATAAAGACACAACATGATGTTGAAAACATATTAAACTGGGAAAGCATACCTACATGAAGAACTATGAACTTTTAGAATTGGCGTTTAGGACACAATCATTTCTTTCAGTTAAATGGCTTTAAATACAACTCTATGTTGATAGTTCTCAGATTCGTGGTTTCGAGACAGAGATTGACCTGAATCAGTTACGTATCCCTAAAATTTATAAAGGCCATTGTAACGTTCAATGGTAAGTTCTGCCGCGCCCAAGAATTTGTCGACTTATCTTTGGGTCCGGTAACTAATCTGCTAATGTAAGGATTATGCCAGTCCTGCTTTTTATCGACCTTAGTATCCTTTTGAGGGATGAATGAATTTCTCGTCCATTCAATACCATTTTACATTTTGTATTTTCTCTCATTCGGAAACGTCACGCTGAAAAAAGATTAAGTAAGTTAAGTCTAAGTCCATTCATTTTGTGCCACACATAACATAATATTCACGTGTTAGATGCATTTTTTTTTATATTGTGTCATGACATGAAGCAATGGAATATTTACAAGTTTCCGATTCTAATCATTTTCTATTCTAATTCTGTATCTAAATTACTACTAAACGTTTGCACGATTAAAAGATTTAAATTAAATATTATAGGTACTTTATAATTTAATATATGTAATGTATAGTGATACTGTATTCTAAGGTCATTGTCAACCTATATTTATGCATATAACTGCTTATTTCATTTCAATTGGTTTTGGTCATAATAGACAATAATATAAAGGTCAGATACACACATGATAGAACATGGTTATCTATTAATTGAATTATTAATTTTATTCGCAGCAAACGAAATGTTCATTGTCCAATTAAAATGACCACTTCTTAATTTGGAAAATGACTGAATACATTTATCAGAACATGACGATCTACAAGCTATATACGGAAACATGTCCAATTAAATTAAAAAATATATTGCTAAGAATAGCAATGAACATAAATAACTCACAAAAAAATCTCTCTTAAAATAGACAAACCATCCATTAGCATTTTTTGTTAGAAGAACTGCAACTTCTCATATATCTAATATTAGTTATTCTAGTATGGTGATACAATTCGATATTAGAATATTTACAATAAATGAATAAAACAATTTTAAATAGATTTATATCTAGGTATAAATATGAGCCGTCACCAAACGGCAATTGCCCAAAATCCTGGCAGCTTTGCCACGTTGAATGGCAATTCTAATTCGGTTTCCGAAATAGAAGCCAGCATACCGATCACCAGTGGACTGTATGTTTGTAAGATCTTTGTATATTTCGTGTGCCTCAGATCCCCTAGAACCAAGGGTTTCCACCCCAAATGGCTTAAATAAGTAACCTCGCTCAGGATTAGCGTAATTTCGCCATTTGAGGGATGATAATGGATTCCGTTGATGTAACGGAGCCGGCCCTTTCTGATGTCCCTGCCCCCCTTATGTCCCACATGTAAAGGCGGTAGGCATTATAAGGTTAATAAGGCAATTCTGCTTTCACTAAATATACAAAACTTCTCTAAAAATAACGTGGAACATCGTCATCTACTGAGATTCTGACTCTCTCTTAACTGAATAAAGATACCTACTACCTAACCTACATTTGGAAAAATCAAATCATCATCAATCATCAAACTGCTAATGTCATGATAGGAACGTAGGTAACGGTGGTAAAAGTGAACAGAGAAAGAGAAAACATGTTAGGCCGACCCTTAAGTGAGAAAGGGGTAGAATCCCTCCTAATCTTGGGATTTTCTGCCTTCTGGTCATCAGATTCCTAATTACCGAGATACGTGACGTCACGTCTCCCCGCCGTCTAGTTGCTTCACGTGGGCAGTAGACAATAGAGCCTGCAGTGTGGGCGCCGCGACAAAACGCAAGCCTACACGATCACGCCATGCCACAGGGCTGATAAATAATCGCGATTGACCCAGAAATGTTGAATTTGGCGGTTTCACCAAATTTACTTTCACGGGTTTATTAGGAAAGTTGTTCTCTGGATTAATAATAAATAATGGTAGACAATCCAACTATAACAAATGTTTTTTTATGAACAGACTTCTCCTAAACACTTTCACGCACATGTCCCCTACACATTTACATCACAGTAATAGGTTGGAGGCAATATACTGAATAGGGTAGGATGATTATAAAATTGGTTATTAAAAATCATCCAAATAGCAGGAATTATTTGTAATCAGGGCAACACATTAAAACGCAACACATTAAAAATAACTGTTATAACATTATGCAATAAATTTGCAAGAGTCCCATTGTTGAAGTGGCTATAACATTTTAAAGTTCAACAGGTGGTTACAGAAAAGAATCTGGCGCATCAACCATCACAGTCTATTCTCTCAATACAAATAATGTGTATTCTACACTTAAGGTGCCCAAGTAAAGGTACATGAAAACTTGGGTAATAGTTTTGTAAAGTGTGGCAGCCCCTCAGGGCAGCCCTAGCAGAGACCGTCGACCGCTCTGACCCTGCGTGCTGTTATTAACAGATTTACATAATATTTTATTGATTAATTGCCATCAGATAAGTACTCCCGATAAAAAAGCTTTTATACTGGAAAATGAGCTCTAATCGGGGGCAAATATTTTGAGGGGAGCTTAAATATAATTAAATTTTATGGACGTTATATTGTTCGTTTTTTTAATGTTTATTTTTTATGGTTTTTACTTAATTAAGGTTTTGCTGATATACATAGTAGGTTGAGCCTTGAAAATAAATTCATAGCACACTAATATATCGTTATTTTTGTTAAAGAAAACACCCCTTTAAAGACTAGCGGCTGATGTTGGCCTAAGGCTAACCTTTAGTGGAAAATGTCTTTGCTTTAGATTTGAAAAAATAAATATAACTTATTGATAGAACTAGCGGCCCGCCCCGGCTTCGCACGGGTATTAAATAAAAATTTCAGAAATTATACACACTAAAACGATGGGTTTCACAGTTTTCATACGGATCTTTACTTTTTTTTAACAGCATTGGGGTTTTTGACATCGACTCGACATTCCAAAACTGACACTGGCCGTAGAGAAAAAGCAAGCACCGTGAGCTATACAACCTCTTTTTCTATTCTGACGCGCCATAATAGAAAAAAAAGTTGAATATACAGCCCACTGTTCAATTATTGAATTTTTCATGCGGATCCCTAACTTTTTTGAAAATATTATATAGCCTATGTTCATCACGGAAAATTATGGATTCTTATGGTGAAAGAATTTTTTAACTCGGTCCAGTAGTTTCGGAGCCTATTCAATTCAAACAAACAAACAAACAAACAAACAAACAAACAAACATACAAACAAACAAACAATCAAATCTTTCCTCTTTATAATATTAGTATAGAAAACAAATGAAACCATTTGTTAAACGGTAGTCTTTTATTCTACTTGACATGCACCAAATTATCGGAAAACGGAAAATAAACTAAAAACAAATGACGCAGACAAACATAAACTTTGCCCATTGGAAGGGCATCAAGTATTTAAACCATAAGCAATACCGTCTACTAATAAAGAGGTAGCAGGAGTGTGACATTATGTCCGGCGTGTGGTCCTGGGCTCCCGGGGTCTTTGTCGGCGCCCCCTGTGGACTGTCAGCGGTATATACGTGCGATCAAACTGTTTATACTTCATCGAATAAATATAGGACTTACACACATTTCTTCATATATACAGACTTGTGTATTGAGTTTTCAGAGCACAAGCTAAAGACGAGACACCACGACACTAATTATTAGTTATGCAATTAATATATTACATATTTCAGAAATCTACTTAATATCTTATGGAAGTACCTAAATCCTGATTTTGACCACCAACTTTTTCCCCGGGATTGCCCACTGAAAAAGTTGGTTTTAACCGCTCCATATTGTGTCTTTTCGATCACTCTTATTAAATATTTTTGATGTGCTAAAATTAGAATTTTATTTAGTTTTTGACAGTAACTTGTAGCTCGGTGAACTTTCAAGCTCAAAATAGAAAAATAAGTGAAAATCATTTATGTTGATACGATTGGAGTTAGAAAATGATAAAGTGAATGGATTCTGAAATCAAATATGAAAATAACACGCTGCAATGTTATACATATTTATTGACAGTTAACTTAAATTGAACTCTGTGGTGTGGCCCGTTGCCCATGGTCAAGGTGAAAAATTATACCCATAACCATACAAGTGACATCTCAATACGTTTATCGATATTTTTGTATATTCTTAGTGTGAAACTTGTTTGGATAACTTTAATAATCGGGTAGATAAAGAGAAATGTATTGGTTTTACAAGAATTTATGTTTTTTGAAGAGAAATACCTCTGGTGGTCGGGGAAGTGTTGTTTCTTTAGTGGTTCTGTAAATCACAAGCTTTATTTCGGTAGAGTATACCTAGCAAAGCCTAGCTATGTCCAATGTTCCCTTTTGCAAATTACATGTAGAGAAAAGGTCCAAAATGATGTTGTGAAGTTATGTATTTTAGCGACTCCACTTTGTAAATATCATGGATAAAAGTGTAAAGTGGAAATATAGATCCAAAAAAAAACTTATGATCATTATAAATCTAATAATATACCAAAAATTTTATTAAGTTTATTATGTGCATTGTTTGGTATTTGGATTGGTGGTCCTAAATGCAGAATTTTTATACGAACACGCGATCTTCCCCAGGTACGAAAAGTGGTACGTATACATTTAGAAAATAGATAAGTACCACTTTTTTATTAAAATAAAAAAGTGGTGAGAACTGGAGTCGTGCGTCAATGGTATGTCGACACAATTTATAGAGTCGTCAATGTGAGATCGATTCGTCAGCGGTCAATCGCTGTGCCTGTGATCTATTGTATACAGGGGCGTAGCTAGGTAACTTTATGTGGGGGCACGAGACTTTTAAACAATTCAGTACAACGCAAAATAATTCAGTAGAAACAGTTTTCAGCAGAAGATAGAGACAACTATGCACCGTGAGTTATTCGCTACTACAAATAATTATTATAATGTTAGCCCGACTATAGGGCAAAGTTGGTCACTAAGCCTACCCAAAACAAAACTATCTTCAAAAATAACGTTAGCGCAAAGTTATTTTGTGCCGCTTGAAATTAGACTTAATTCACACCTGTAAGTTAAAATCAATTCATAACGCATTTACTGCCCAGCCTCTGAGGCCTGTCCCTACAGGTGACATGAGGGTGCAATGAGGGCTCGCAAAACTAGATCAAATGAATAGTATCGGTTTGTAAATGCCAAAGGAGATTTCAGATTCAGATATTTCAGTACGTTTAATACCTTTCGAAATATATTGAATGTGAGTAAAATTTACCATTCCCCTATAAAATTTATTAAATAAATAAAACTGTTAACCTTATCTTGATACCCCTTTATTTGAAATATTTCCCCCTCTAGATACCTCTAATCCGTCCCTGCACGGATCCGTGAATGAGTCGCGACACGCCGTGTCGGCGGCGGTAACGATCCGATCGATTATGTACGAATAATCCGATACTCTCGATACTACGGTCACGTCCGAATCAAAAAACGTTCCGAATATAGAACAAGTACAAAATCAACTGAGGTGGGACCATTGAGTTGGGGTTTCGTCTATTTGTCTAAAAACTTATAGTACCTAAAGATAATTTTTATAAAAGAGATACAAATTAAAATAGTGCAAGTAAACTAAAAATAATTAAATTTTTTTGAAATGTTTTTATTTTGTGTGTGTTAAATACCGTATATTTGATCTAATTAGTCTTGTTTAAACAATTAAAATAAATTATAACTAAAAACCTACACCTACTAGTAAACAAAAAACAATTGAGTTAGCTTCAAAGGCTTAGTAAATAGATTTGAAAGAAATGGTTTTTTTCGGCTGTTTAAAATTTGAAAATAACTGTAACACACGAAAGGCCTTAGTTTGCTTCAGTTACCTGTAAATATTTTTTATTCCAATCTTTCAAGTTTAACCTGGTAAGTTTCATACTCGATTTCGTATTATTTGATCATGATGATTTGGTTCGTGTACGGATCTCTAAAATCAAGAAAATCGTGCGTAAAGCTCAGGCAAGTACAAACTTCAGAATATAAATTCTGCATTTCAGGATTCCTAGAATCTGTTCTTCCTTATTCCAAGTGTTTTACCTTCAGGGTTGATAAAGAGCTTTTACCTCCAAGATTTCTTAAGAGGGGTTCCTTGGTAAAGTTAACACGTTTAAAGGTGCATATCCACATCAGCATGCGTCGCAAAAGCCGTGATAAATGCAGGTAGTGACGTGACGAGACAGTCGTTATCGATAAAATATGAACTCTGTTGACTGTCATAATTTTGTTTTATTGCTTCGGGGCCGTTATTTTTTTGCCTGTTGGTTTTTTGCGTTATCATTATTGTTGCTGTTACGATTTCGTAACAAATTTTGTTTTGTTTCCTTTTTGGGTGGCTTAGTTTGAGCCGCTAGTTACATTATTTTTATTAATTGGCTACATGTGGAAGGGAATAGTATCGATAAATAAAAACCTAATGCCAAACACATTTCCAACCCCTTGCACTAAGCCCCATTTATAATAAGTTAATTTTTGACAAGGCTCATAAACCGATTACTGCTAACAAGGTGGTCCAACGTCTGCCATCTCTTTCCCCCACATTTGGAATAAATTGTCTCCTTTTGTGAACGTGATGAAGCACTGTAAACACAGCAAGATTCCGAGATTGCCACCTTCCACGGCCCTTATAATAAAGGTGTCTGAGAGCGACATCACATTCATTTTATTATTTACTTTTCCTTTGGATATTGTTGCCAGTTCCGCCGCGTTTGTACACGGCTATAAATAAAACACATTCTTAATTCTGTCAAGGAATTTGCGGATACATCAAAGCTGGTATGAGTCAGAGTTGCTTTAGGGGAGAGTGAATGGAGTCTAAGTGTTAGCTTTTAAGTGTTGATTGGCGTTTATGCACTCGGCGCAGTATCACCGGGCTATTCTTGTCTTGTCCCGGGATAGCGGTTCTGGGAACGCGACGGAAGTCCCGCACGGAACCCGAGGCCGCCTCCTTATTAATGGCCTGTTTAGACGAGCTCCTTTGTTACTCGCTCACGTCTCGCCACTTCAGTACACCACGCTGCGGAAAGAAGAGGCGATACTCATCTCTGCTTTAGTTTATGTTGATGATCTTGTATGTTATGCTAAAGAAGCAATGTGCATCGTTTAGATTAAAGCGTTTGAAACAATAGTTTGGCTTCGGCGTCATTTCGTTCTCTATTTTAAATTGACGTATCCTGTTGTCAGATTTCCTGGCGTTAATCCTGTGGATCGGCTGTTTAAATTAGTTACGAGCTTAACTCCTTTGAAGTGTGATCAGTACTGTTACAGTAGAGTATTTATAAGGTATTCGATCTGTTTCTGTGAAACGGTGTTGGTATGTGAGGAACCTGGTTTTTTGGTCGTGATTCATTGCGTGCCTTTGTGGGTCAGTTCCGGCGACTTTCGCAAGGACGTGCTAATGCCCTTTCGAGCTGCCTTGATATCTAGGTCTAGGATGCAGGCCTGTTATCAATATATTGTAAACCGCTGAAATACAACATAGATTAAAACTTTTTAAATTATGATGGTAACACTTAAGTCATCAATGAAATAATGGAATGAGGTTTTATTTTAAGTTTTGCATATTCAGGGCAGGGCTTTAAGCAAAATGGAAATAATAAAATAGAATTTAGGATTTAACCATCTACATAGATGAACCTGCATCTACATAGATACATTCGAACAAGACATTTTATTCTTATTCTATCTACATGTTAGGTACTCGCCCATCATTATCTTTTGCATGGTGTATTCACCTATAATTGTATTGACACTTGACATGTTACTTAACTTAGATAACTTTAAGCTAGTTTTAGTGTACAATTATGTTGGTGATCAATAAATAAATAAATAGATACACCTCTTGGATTATGTGTGACTAATGTCTGTCTTATCTCATCATCTGCAAGATTTTCGATTTCAGATTTTTCTTGATGATCATGCTAGATATGACCTGTTTGCGGCTTAGATATAAAACGGATCTTAAGAACAAAAAATACAAGGAACAGTCAAACAAATGTAACAAACAAAACAAACGTTAAAAGTTCATTTATACATAATGCGTGCGCTTACCACAGCGGGCTAGAGTAGATGATTGCTCAATTACAGGGACCTCCTTAGTAGAATCACTGACAGCGAACCAAATTATACTTTCGACTTTATGACATTGAGATAAACGCTTTTTTGTGTCGTCACATTAACGAGTTCGTCGGCAAGCGCAAAAGGTGGCAGCATTGAGCGCCTTGTCATTAGGCCTCAATCAAATATTGTGTTTAGGAGTCGCCGACAGGTTAATCTGGGTTTTTCATCGTAATTTGTTATTTTGTATTATAGGGAGCGTGCCGCGGAGACAATGTAAACATTAGTTGTATATTAGTAGTTCTGTATATTATATTAGTTTGCGCGGTGCCTTTGGTGATAATTGAGCAGAATGCTAGGATAGGCATCGTTTTGGCGTTTCCTATTCCTAGGGAATTTTCCTGGTCACCACAAAATATATTTTACTCATTAAGTACTATGGGAAACTATTGAGGGTTCCTTCGTAATGTATACTTACTTTAAAATTGTGTGAAAGTTGAGCTCTTGAATTGTTATTCTGCTTTTATTAATCATGTTTAAAGCATTTCACATAATAACAATTAAGTTTTCTAATTAATTTAATTTAAGGTAGGACTCCTAATGCACTATAGGGTCACTGACTTGTATGTTTTATCTAATTGAGTGGGAACTTGGTAATGATACATTTTTTCTCAACGTTTACGGAAACAAAGAGTATAGTTTAATATTTCATTACGTTCTATGTAATTTATTCTTCCAATTATTTTGTGTTGCAAGCCTTCGTTTCTATAATTTATGTTGGATGTAGGTGGTTCTATTAGACCTATTTTTAGCCCCAATGCCTATAAAAGATTTTCGAAATTTTCCCTAATTTTCGCAATGAATCGAATGTTTTTTTTTAAGAAATTATGAGTCACGTTTCAGGTTGACTATGAGAGGCCCGTATTTTCACAAATTCTTATAAAAAAAAACATAATAACATCAAAAACTAACCTTAATAATTCCGAATCAATCAGTGGTGCGTCTAATAATTTAGTCTTGAACACTAGAACCGAACTATACTGTGCTCATTTTTACTTTGCATCCTTAACCGCCGAAAAGTCTACACTGTTCAAAATAATAACAAAAGACAGTTGCGGTTCCAACGGTCACTATTCGGTCTGGACGGGACATTCAAAAGGTCTGCACCGCATACTTGCATGTAATCGTACATTTCCGGATTGCCCGTCACACCGTAATGCTAATGCCACTATCAGTTCCGCTACATACCACGCTTACACTGGTCAGTATTGCCAGTATTCTCATTTACGTATATTAGAAGATAGGGGCCGATTCTGAGGCAAGGATTTTGATTATATTTTGACGACCTCTGTGGTGCGTGGGCTAAGGACCGCCTGCGTTGCAGGAGGTTGCGAATTCGATTCCCGCCTCGGCACAAATGTCTGTAGGTACGAACTGGAGATATTAAAATTATGGTGTTCTGGTCGTCTTCTATGTTTAGTAAAATACCTTTCTAAGTAATATTCGTATTAAGTATATCAGTCGTCTTTTACCTATAACATGGGGCTAGATGATGCTGTTTGGATTGCCCAGCATTATTTATTTATGAATTATTTGAAGTAATTTGAGTTGGGGCCTAGATTGTATCGTTCCGCTAACAAACCTTCCCTGTGTTATGTAGCTTCTATGTAGGTTAGGTAACAGGTAAAATTTATTTGTGCATTATAACATCACACAGTCCACTCGCGGTTGATAACATATGTAGTAACAACTTGCAAAATGACAGGAATATTATAATAACCACTCAAAATGCTAAAAATATTAAAAAAGTTGACGGAATATAAACGTCGTCTAATAGACCCTGGTTGATGCTCGAATTGACAATGAAATTTTTCAAAATCTGCGTTTCTAGTTAATTATTATTTAGCAATTTAAGAACTCCCTACCCGTCTAATCCAAAGTTAAAAAGTAAATAAAGCTCATTACAAACCCAATACAAAAATTCCTATCGCAATAAATATTTTGCTCCGCACATTTTCACGGATGATTAGACGGCCTATGAGCAAACAGTTATATTTTTTGCAATAGTACATTGAACAAGCATGTAATTGTGCTGTTGACCTGACAATGGAAATAAAGAACGTGCATGCAACTCAATTGGCCGCAATGCAGCTGATGCGTATTGACAGTTAATGCTCTAAATATCCTCGAAATTTGCAGGTACAAATGCACGGAAATTAAGTGCGCTTTGGGTTTTGTCGTATCTTGAATTTTTTGTCTATGGATGTTAGTTTTGCTCTTTCTTTTATTCAAAGTTTGATTTAAAGTGCTTAACTATAAGCACGGGGATTGTTGTTTAGGGTTAAATAGAAAATACATCACTTAGCCATCAAATGCGAGTTATTTGAAATGAATTCCTTCGATTTGAATAAGGTACGCAATGCAATGTCTTTATGGTCTATTCTACGCCAGTGAAGAATTCCCAGTTCAGTTACCAATACTTTGAATTGCAGGCTATCAAATCTCCAAATCAAAATCGTTTATCACAGTTATCATGTGGGTGAAGGAAACATGATGTTATTAATGTTATAATTACTGAAATCCCGAAAGAATCTAGGCTATTATCCATTAAAAATAAAAACTCTAGCCAGTCAAATTTCTCTTGTGTAAGGTCGAACATGATGGGCTCACAAATAATTGCGCGTACCATAAAACCAAATGGACATGATCCCACAAAGACGCACCCGGATCTAGGACTTCTTACCTGCTTCCGAAATCGCAAAAACTAAATTGATTCACTGCACCCGAACAAAAACGCATTTTTTGTCCTATTTTTCAAATTCATGGGATGGCAATTTTATAATGCCGTGTATTTAGCGATGACAAATAAGGTAGAAAAAACTGAAATCACGGAAGGAAAGGAAATGTGCCCAAACAATGCAATATGCAATTCGATAATCGATGTGCAATCCAAGTGTACAAGTAGGTCAATGGTAGTTCGCTCCACAGCTACAAATTACCAGCTTAATTACCAAAGGAATGCTTAGTATTTAGAAGGTCCTTTATAAGACATCTAGCAGCACCCAAAATTTGAGGTAAATAGCTTCCGTCAAGCTTACTTTTTGTTTATATGAATAAAATCTTTATCGTATATGGCATACAAAGTGAGACGAAATTAGATTTTTTGAAGTGGGCAGAACTTTCTAGGGCCGAATATGGCATAAATTCGTAAAGCATAGACATGCAGTGATTTGAATTTTAGTAAACTGTAAGTTGATTTAATAATTACATAACCTTTAAAATGAATAGTAACTGAATTGGACCTCTAAAATATATTTTCTCAGATGTTTCTGCTTAAACTTTCAACTTCCAAAATCTTGAACTACTTCGCCTAAGATTTTTGGCGGCCCAGTTGTTTAAAGTAGTTCTGGATAATTCTGGAACTATTGAATGTGGCCTAGGATTACCTCAGTACAAGACAGGATGTCAGCAATGAGACCCGGATGGCCGCCTAACTAACCCACGCTTGTTCTACTTTTGCATTTCAATTTTATTGCTTTTGACCCAGTTGACGTAAGTACATTTGAAACCTACTTACCTCAATCCAAAAAAGTGAGTAAATTCTGAGCTTACACACACCACATTATTTAAACATATTTTGTTACAGGTTTCAATAAGATTTTCGATATTGTGACAGTTTACCTTATCATAATTTGCATCGAATGACAAAATTCTACATTTGGGCCAAACTATGATTCCTCGCGTCATCGCATACGTTGAGTATGACAGTTTGATGTATGGATACGCATTTCAATAACCTTTCTTCTTGACTCATCATACCAAAGTATCCATGATCAATAAAATTAAAGCGACGCCACAAAACACTGTTTCCATACAAAGTGAGTAGCGGCAGGACAAAAACACTATCCCCTGCATTCCACGCGTGCTGCAATGAGGAAATACCTGGAATGTCATAGCAAGCTGCAACCACACGTTGTTATGGAAGAAATACACGAGGCAGTGTTATGTTTTAGTATAGAAGTCGAGTACTTACTTAGGTATATCTTTAGTCAATAATAAAATTTGCTGAAAAAAATTGCATATTAAAGAAATAAGAACGACTATTGTACGTTGTTTTTCAAATTTAAATTAGATATAAGATTTATAATTTTTGTTCCAATAAAGGGTTCAGTCATTCTATACTTGAGAGTTAAAGATAGAAATTTTTCTTTTAAAATAAAATTTATGATAAGTAATAGTAATTTCCGAAGCCGAATGGGGAAGTAAGTTTTTCAATTTATTTTTATGAATTAATCATCTTGCTAAAGAAAAAATTAAGAGGTAGGGAAACAAGAAACGAACTAAGTCAGTACAGTAATTCCCTAAAGTTTAATCCTTTTTTAGCACATTTAGAAAGCGACACATCATTAGAATACTGCAAGTAAAGCAGTATTGTAGGTATGTAACGTATAAGATTTGACTTACTATGTTTCTTGATACTTCTAGTTATTCGTATGTATGTGCCCGAACCTTGGTTTTACGTATATGTATAAGTCCACTTGTAAAATAAATAGATGTCATTATTTTTGGGAGTATTTCCATTTGACCTAGTCCTGTAAAATGAATGGAACAGTGGGAAGCTAGCCTTATGCAAGTCGATTTGACGTGCATGTCTCAGATTTAGTGCATTTGCCCCGTGCGTGTTGGATTTGAGTGAATGCACTCATCTCATCATACGAATCTGCATTCAGTTTATAGAGTAACCGATATGCAGTGCAAAAAGCTAATTACGTTAAAAAAACGAATATCACAATGGTTTTACTTTAAACAACCATAACGTTCCATCGGCCGCCGCACTGATTTTTATAAACACAGCCCAGACTGATTCATTATTCACCAGAAAGTCACTAGTCCAGCAAAAAAAAGCTCGGGGGCTTTAACATAGCCTTACACACGTCAAATTTAACACTCTTTATTGGAGGTGGTTAAAATCTTTTTGAATAGATAGGATCCCAAAGTACTTGATCGATTTTAAATTCTTTAACCGTTAAAATCCTAAACTATCCCCGATGAACATAGGGTATAGAATATTTTCAAAAAAGTAAGAAAAATAAGTATATGAAAACTTTATCATGTAACTTAAAGTGTGTAAAATAATAATTAAAGAATTTTTTGTTAAATACCTAACCGTGCAAAGCCGGGACGGACCGCAAGTACAAAATAAAGTTATCTGCGTACATACTATTCCGAGATAAACTCACAAATACATATTTGTGAATTTACCTGCTAGACTTCTGTACGCATCTATAATGTATTTGAGAAGTTTTTTGAATCATATTAAACAATTCACAAGTTATTGGTGTTGACTCCTGACACTGATAAGATGAATGATGAGCAAATTGTGGCCTTCCGTCCGTCGCGGCGCCACCGATCATACAATCAAAGATCATGTAGACTATAGCCGATTGCCAATTACTGCACGACTTGTCATAATTTCGATATTGTGGTTATATTTTATCTTTTTCAATCAAATCTTAGGGTTATATTATGATATCAATGACGCACGCAATCCATACCGCGAACGCTTTTCACATTTTACCAGATTTTCTTTTGCTTTTATATCTTTTCGCTACTAGTTTATATTTCTTTCTTCTTAAAGGGGGATAAGAATTTCATGCCACTTATAACAATTTCATACGATATAAGCTAATTTATTGGCGCCAGGAAGTAAATAAAACTTGAGTAACTAACGACTGTAACTTTTAAGTAGGAAATAAAAGATGGTTCATCCATTAAATGTTATCAATCCGAAATGGGCAATAAACTGTATAAAAGGACTGCCTATACTACATGTTTTTCTTTTACTTAACTTAAAGGAGTTATGTTTTACGAATATATGCGAATTGACATACCTAATACTACCTACGCAGTACCCGGTGAAGAACTGTATTAATATTCGTCATGAGAATAGAACAATTAAAAAAAGAACCCCCGTGTGACTGGTAAAATACCGGCAATCCTAGGATTTTTTTTTGTACCTTATACTCTCTAACCACTAGGAACAGGCCTACCTTCCCCTAACATGGGGATTTTATCTGGGCTGAATAAACGATGATGACAATGTCATTATTGTAATATATTGAAGTTGAATGGATGATCTTCAAATTTTTTACGCATTCTATGTGGGTGCCTCGGTAGAAATGTATGTAGGAATATGCAGTTCAGGGTGTTCTATTCTTCTATTTATGATAAAAAAATATCTGTCTATGTTATATATTGTATTAAGTGTAATAGTCTGCTAGTGTCCATAACACAAGCTCTGCTTAGCTTGGGCTAGCCACAGGCTTATGCTAATACTGTGTTATCCACACAGCTAGAATAATTTATTTATTAATTAAACTAGGCGACCGAAATTTCGAAGATATCTAGAGAGGGATTTAAATCTCCCAATAACACATATCGACAACATTATCAACAACATAATCTTCTAGACACGTGTACAATTAGGGCAGGAAATTACCCACATTATTCGACCTCACAAGAGCGGAGGTCGGCGCCGTGTGATTGGATGATGAGCAATCCTGCTGTGTGATCAATTGGATGATTGGTCGCGTGGCTACCTTTACCTACTGCCTCCAATAGGCAAATTGGTTTCTGTGAATATCTGACGTGGTAAGACGGGATAGCGTAAACGGGGATAAGTCATACAGTTGGTTAACTGTTCCTTGGTGACCAACGAACTTTATTATTATGCAAACAAACTGACGCTTATATTGTTTTTTTAATCTTTTTATGCTAGCTTAGCTTTATAGAAAGAGGGACGACTTGAAATGAGTTTAAATAGATGTTCTTTTTGGCCGTACAGTTTAGATTGATCTGCCTGGAAAATTGCAACTTTAAATAATTCATGGTAGAGCACTCTCTACCAATAGATTCCATGAGCCGCGTCAATTGTAGAAAAAGAGGAAAATAAAATACAATAAAAAAAATATGTTTAAAGAATATTTATCGGGTATTTATCGCGTACCTTTTGTTTTTTATTTTCCCCTACGTTACCCGATAAATATTCTTTAAATATGTCAACAAATCGTGAAAGTTTAAAAAGTTTTAAAAAAAATATGCTTGTAGAGTAGAGTGCGCTCTACCAATAAATTCCATAAGTTACCGCGTCACTTATATCCGTAAAAGAGGGAAATAAAATAAATTAAAAATAATGCGGGACAATCCACACAGCCGATCTAGCCCCAAGTTAAGCAGAGCGTGTTATTGGTACTAGATGACTGATATTATGTATTACAAGATTTTTATACTTTTTTATGGTCAAATAATGGATTGTTTCCAAGCATTCACTCCATTTATTTTGAACTCAACTCAGTACCTTCACATATTCAAATAGACTGTAAAATTAATAATTTTAATTGCCATAAGAAAAAGTACATCATAAATGGAAACAAAAGACTATCTATCGCCACGCTTGTCTGCTTCCACGTGAACTCCTCCAATTAATGTTAATGAATGGATTAGCGGATTATCTTCAGAGCGCCACCTCCATTATTATGAACAATTAACGGCAAAAAACAACGGTTCGCTAAGTTCAATGCCTCAATTGTCTAGGGTACAGTCTACTGCCAAATTGGGAATGGTTTTGTTTGTTATCATCGCACCATTTTCGCTCGTGTGTTTTTTTTTTTGTATTTTCTGGCCGTGACGATAAGGATCTCTTCATTTCAGCCCGTGCATGCCATAAGAACCGATTAGTAGAATCTACGCCATCACGGGAAGCCTTGCTTCTGTATACTTTTAACACTATCAATGATCCGAGGAGAAAGATTTGATTGTTTAGATTGAATAGGCTTCGAAATTACTGGACCGATTACAAAAAATCTTTCTCTGTTAGGGTCCTGCATTCTCTCTGATCAACATAGGCTATAATATACCTCTAATATTTTCAAACAGGTGAGGGATCCGTATGCTTCAAAAATGTAAATCAAAGTGTGGGTGTGTAAAAAACCGACCGTTATTCTACCTATAAATAAATTGAAACAAATTGTGATACATATTTTTTACAACTCTAAAACTAACAACCTAACAAGGTAAAGGATTCTTGTTCGCTTCTTTACTTTACCCCAAACAGATTGAAGTGAACAAAAAAATATAGTGATGGCTTTATTTCCCAGTTTTACATATGCACTTTGTTTTTTGTGACGTGTCTAAGAATCCTGCAAGATATAAAGCACTATGTTATTTCATATTTGTATAATTTTCTTGAGTATTTCTTTTACGTAGCCTTGATTATAGATAATCATAGCAAGTTTGTAATCATAAAAAAAATAATTATTCGCAGCCTGTCTGCGCTACTATCCCATAAAGTGCAGAGCGCAAACTTTAGCTTCACAAATCACGTACAAGGAGGCAATTCCCATAAAGATCAAACAGCAAATGTTGACAAACCACGAGTTGAAAGTTTTCCCATAAACTTAGAAAAATAGTCCTTGACACGTCTACTGCTGCCAGTTCCATTAGGGCTGTCAGGGCTTCTGCGAGTTCCTAACGTATACACTATACAGTATATTTTTTTTTTGATCTACCTTCAGTCAACGAAACTCTAGATAGAACTAAACCCTCTCTTAACCTTTAAATGAGCTATGAGATACATGATTAAATAGCAAAAAGTAACTGTTAAAACTAGACTGGTATGACGATTCCATGCAATAAGATTGTTAATTGGGTCGTATGCTCGAATTTCAGAAAAGAGATCGAATAATTAACTTTTTAATCTGCTCGTTAGGAAGTTTTCATGAATAATAAATATTAATATTAATCAATATGTATTAATACTGCCAGCATTCAGGGCACACTGCCTTCTGGCTTAGATTTTTAGGAAATAGATAAAAGTGTAATTAACAGTTTTCGGAAATGTTTTTTTAAATAAAATGCTTCCTACGTTACCAATTACTAATATCATTCGTGATGAAATACTCCATAATTTTTTTACGTTAGAATTTCAGGGCCCGCCGAATTGTGATCAAAATGTAACCTTCACAAGCCTCATTAGTATCCCTTCGGCGTCATAAAGCCCAGCCAGTGTGAAATAACAGCACCATGCCACGCTAATGCATAAATAAGAGAGGGTTAAATGATAACCCTATGCCATCCATATTTGTTGGGAGCGGCAAACCATCGAACAAACAACTGGTCAAATCCCATAAGTAGCCAGCCAGTCAATATTTTTGTTAATAATTTACTATGGGCTCTTTCCCACGGGTAGACGTAGTGTTATGGAGAACCCGGTAACAGATCACACCCTTGTGGAAACTGAGGTGTGTTTGTATAAACAGTTTCGATTACTGTTTGAAGGGAGTTTACGGGTGTTTTGTATTGTTTATCGTATGATCTAAAGTTAGGAGCGAGTTTTGAACTATTTAAAGTTTCATTATTAAAAGAATCTATTCTTATATTATAAAGAAGGAAAGATTTAATTGTTTGTTTGTTGAATAGTGGGTAATGAATATAATATAAATCATGCCATACAAATCAGACAACGTGATCTAGCCCCAAGCTATTCAGACATGGCTATGGGTATTATTACATACCTAACTGATATACTTACCTTATACATCGATTTTATTAAAAACCTAGAACACCTGAAGAAATATCTCCAGATCGCAATACACGATCTTTCGACTTTATTAACCTTTTTTAATAACAATGTTATTCTGATCGCGTAAGTATAAAAAACTTGAAAACACTGTTTCAAAAAACACCCTATTAAAGTTTTTCTTTACCGTAAACACAGTGCAACTTAAACTCATCAGCACCTTATCAGCACATTTTATCGACGGCTACTTCATCTAATTGTACGGAGCAAAAAGTCTTTCAATGCTCAAATTAACAAACACACAAAACAAAGCCAAGGTGATAAAACAATGTAAAGACAAAACTTGCAAAAAGAAAATGACAATGGTATGGTACAAACAAGGCAAGAATCCATCGTTTTGCAAGATCATGTGTAATTTGTTTACCGAACTGTTGGTAGAGTTTAAATTGTTTTAAATTGTTATGATTAAAATAATTTATTTGATGATCTTTGATTTAATTCACAAAGAAAGTATTTACAAATTTATTTCAATTGTAAATATCTTCTATGTATATTCACAAAATAGATAAAACAGTGGACCTATCTGCAGACTGTTGCAAACAATCAAATAAATAGTTCAAATCATCTGTTGGTCACTTGAACAGATTTTCTTTTTGATCAATTAACAAAAAATAGCTTTGCAATTAATATTTTTGCCGGATTCAGGAAACTAAAATCGAGTGCTATTTCAACAACACTATTTACATGATCGCGTGTCGCAATCTGATCGAAATCGTGCTAAATGCATTGTTCACATCGTAAAGTTCAGCACCAACAAGGCTGTTCTAGTTTGAACATCGCTGTCTAAAATGGAGTAGCATAGAGGCTTACTACTTTCTTGATCGGAGATATAAATTGTTTATAAAAACATGTGTTTTTAGAAATTTTTGGCAACTCAAGAATGTAATCATTAGTTTTATTTGTGGACTGATACTGATCATTTATCAAACTTATAGCAGTAGGTACGGTCAGTCTTCATTCAAGTGCTCCAGTAATCTGCTGACCTGAAGTGCCAAGGTTTTCTTTCCCTTAAAAGTTGACTAGCTAATCCTTGCCATTATCATTTCCGTGGACTTGAGGGTAAAATATATTTTCTAAAAATCGAATTTCAAATATCCCTTTTTAGCAAAAGTTTGTGTAGTAAACTGAACCATCTAAATTTTATTTTCCTAGATTCTAGCTTCAGCAGTTTAGGCTGAGTGATGTCGCCAGAAAATCGCTTAATCCTCTTTAATATTAAGATTTTGAAAGTTTCAAAACCTCAACGGATTATATTCTAGAGACCATAAAATTGTTATAATATTCAAGGTCATTTGTAGCGTTCCATTTTTCTATTTTCCTAACGTTTCAGCGGGTTTACTCTGACGTGGTCACGGGATGACTCAAAATTTATAAAATTATTGCTTTATTTTTTTATTTAATTTGGTAAACAATCAGTTATTGTAAACTTTATCAAAAACTACACAAATAACACCAAACCAGCAAAGTCTCTACCATTAATTGAAACATTAAATAAAATGAACACAGACAGATCGGACATTAATAAATAACTAAAACACTCATCTATCAAATTAATAAAACAATTAAAAAACAATTAATACTTAATCTAATAATACAAAAGGGAAGTAAACGAAAACTGATAATAAACATAAAAGGCAAAACAATAACAAATAACTTAGGAGTAACATCAACGGTTAGCAAGTTGCTGTTAAAGTATGTTTGCAAAAAGTTGGTGGTACACCCCATAGTATGAGAAACGTAAACTTCAGAAGGCTGTTCTTTTCCCATACAGTGTACACTTGGTAGTTAACACCTTTTCGCCTCGGCTACTTATTGTGAAGTGGCCGGCTAATCCTAATTGGCGCTAAAATTAGTTCACAGTGACACGCTGTGGTTTTTTTTACACAAGCTATATTTTCCTGGACGCTTCTTAGGTTTAGCATCACAGATCATAAAACAGATAGATTATTTTTTTATTTGTTCGTTACAAAAATAAATCACATAAATAAGATAAATGCTTTATTCTCAAAAACTTATACTAAAACAATATACTGTATTTGTCTTTAGCAATTTTATAACAATAAAGATATAATATTTGATTGTTTGTTAGTTTGTATGATTGTTTGTTTGTTTGAATTGAATAGGCTCTGAAACTACGGGACCAATTTGTAAAAATCTTTCACCATTTATAATCCTACATTATCCGTGATTAACTGAACATAGATGATAAATATTAAAAAAAATAAGTAAATTCAAAAATCCTTTTCAGCGAAAGATTGTGCAGTGACCGGATACGGATCTGAATAAAATTTTTCTAGATTTTAGCTTCAGCAGTTTAGGCTGGGTGATGTCTCCTGAATTTTCAGGAGACATCACTTGGTCCTATAAAATATTAAAATTTAAAAATATATATAAGTTTCAAAAACTAAATGGATTATTTTAGAGACCATTAAATTGTTATAATAAATATTCACGGTCTTTTCTAGCGTAACATAGATAGATATTCTGTATTATATAAAGAAAATTTTACATTTAAGGTATCCAAAAAAATTGTACTTTCATCTGTAGGTCATCTTAAACCCAAATAATAGTGTTGTGTAACAAGATTCGATAAACCTACTTGCAATAACTAACAGCAATTCATACAAGTACTTCATATCCATAGTTAAAAACCTAATTATATTAATAATTCCCGTGGCACGGATGCACTTGATACTGAATCGTGAATGATCGTGAATGGAGAACAAAGGGAGCGCGCACCAAAACAATAACAATGCCGGCGGCGCGTGCGCAGCGTTAACAAGTATGTCGCTGTATGAACGTGTAGGTTTTATTCAAGAATGGAATGGCTAAAAACTTTTAATGTAATGCTGCTTGGTTTTTGTCGGGTGTCGGCTGTAAGGCAAAGGTTTGATGATGAGGTTGGAGATATTGGATCTAGGTTTTTGGTGAGCAGCTTATTCCCTAGCATTTGCATGATCACATCTCACAGTAATAAAAAAACTACAACAGTTTGGGTGGAGGAATGGCTTTACTTATGTTTTGTGGAAATACAAAACATAAGTAAAGCCATTCCTCCACTTTTATTACTGTGAGATGTGATCATGCAAATGCTAGGGAATAAGCTGCTCACCAAAAACCTAGATCCAATACGCTAAAACTAAACGGATAGGACAAACATTTTGCAAAGATAGTTCTAGATCTGTAACAGAAGTTTTTCGGTAAATCAGTTCCTATGGGACAGAAATGATTAAAACGTTTATATAAAACTCTTTTAATATTAGTCTATACTAATATTATAAAGAGGAAATATTTGATTGTTTGCTTGTTTGGTTTGAATAGTCTCCGGAACTACTGAACTGATTTGAACAATTCTTTCATCATTATAATCCTACATTATCTCTAATGAACATATGTAGCTTATAGAATATTTAAAAGTTGCCTAACTCTGTATGAAACCGTCGATAGCAAGACCCGGTAGACTTTATTCACCTGAAGAACGTGTCTGTACGTGTGTGTAAAAATTTATAATTTTTGAGGTTTATATTTAAGAAGCCGTGGCGGACCGTAGTATAATACGTTGAATGTACCGGGAGCATAACACAAACGCATCTACAGATTACACCTCCGCGTATCCATTGATTACTGTGATGCTGTGATTACAACACATTACGGTACAAGTTCCGTAACTAATGTGGTTTCCATTGACGGTGAGTCACCGGACGGCGCGCGGCGCGGGCGCCGGAAGGCGGTGGGCCGGACGGACATACTGACGTAGGTAGGCTTTGTAGGCAGAACACTGATTTGTGTTGACGCGTTCACCTCCGGCAAAGAGTAGGTGTAGAGTCCAGAGAAGTCAAACTTCATAGAAGATACATTCCGGTACAATTTCCGTAACAAAAGTTGTTTCCATTGACGGTGGATACCGGACGGCGCTGGTAGGTAATGGATGGACGGACATCACGTAGGTAGGCTTTGTAGGCTCAACTCATCACTGAATTGTGCTGACGCGTTCACCTTCCGCAAAGAGTAGGTGTAGAGTCCAGAGCAGTCAAACTTTATAGAATACATTCCCGTACAAGTTCCGTAACAAATGTTGTTTCCATTGACGGTAGTTACCGGACGGCGGCGCTAATGTAATGGACTGGACGGACATGCTGACGTAGGTAGGCTTTGTAGGCAGAACACTGATTTGTGTTGACGAGTTCACCTTCCGCGAAGAGTAGGTGTAAGGTCCAGAGAAGTCAAACTTTATAGCAGATACATTCCCGTCGCCGAGTCCCACATAATTCTGGTCCCCCCCAGACCAGTTTATTCGTAAAGGAATTTCCTCGCCGTAAAAGAAAAAAAAAAAAAAGATACATTCCCCTACAAGTTCCGTAACAAATGTGGTTTCCATTGACGGTAGTTACCAGACGACGCCAGAAGGTATTGGACTGGACGGATATGCTCACCTAGGTAGGCTTTGTAGGCAGAACACTGATTTGTGTTGACGACGATGACTATAATTCTTGACGAATTATCTTCTAATGAAATATATAATAATAATAATAAATAATGAATCTAAATCTGTAGGGGGAAATTACGTGTCTGACGCACTTTACTTTATCGACGCTGTCTACTCATAATTAATACCGAAACACTCCCAAGATTTGCCAATATATTACCTAATCTCTATTATTTTCCAAACGAATACTGAAGAAAGTTGAATCTTTTTATATAAGTCCTTGACATCATTAAAATAGTTCATAAGTTCTGTTTACGCACCGTCTAGATACATTATTATTATTTTCAAAGAACATGAAATTAGATTCAAACTGGAGATTATTACGTTTACAAATATACCCCATCTGTAACCAACTCTTTGTCGCAATAGCAACCGGTCTCGCGTCGGGACGTGTCTGCACTACTCAAACTACATACTACAACATCATCTGTGACTCCACCATGAATGAATTCATTCACAACTCGACACTTCACACTCATCTGTGGCTCCTTTCCGCAACAATGACAGAGTTTTACAATCACAAACCAGTAACAATAATCAATTGTTTACGTTACGGGTTGAACAATGGGAGTAAACAAAGGCTTTACTACCTATTTACTGGGAACGTGAGAATTTTGGGTTGAATCCCTATCCTGAGTAAAGTTTCCGTGTCCTAGACGTAGCTTAGGGATGTATAGCTGGTAAACTTCTGGAATTCACCAGCTCGGTTTAATTGTTATCTTAGTAATTTAATTTTAATCATATTTTAATTATTTAATCCTCGAGCTCTTTTACTCCGTAATATAGATACATACTTCGATATTGTATAGATACGATGGCTAGGATACGGTGGAAAGGTAGGGGAAAATAAAACAAAAGGTACGCGTCAAATAAACGCTTTCAAGAATAAAACACGGGTAACGAGACCAAAAAAAAACTGAAAAAAGTGATGCAATGACAAAATTCAGCACCGTATGATATAAAAACATCAGCCTTCTATAAAAATATTATAAAGAGGAACAATTTGATTGTTTGAATTGAATAGGCTTCGAAACTACTGGACCGATTTGAAAAATTCTTTCACCATTACAATTCTAAATTTTCCCTATTGAACTGAGGCTATAGAATATTTTTGAAAAAATTAGGCTTTTGCATGAAATATTAGATTTTTGTTAAATATGGACCGCTAGTCTCTAATAAAAATAATGTACACATTTGCAAACTTCCTCAGAAGTAAACAAGCTGCCTTGTGAGCTATAACACAAATAATATCTACACAGGGTTTCTTTATTTTTTCACCTGTACGTGCTTCATAGAGCACACGACAGACAAACTTTACGTTTTTACTGTAGGCGGCATCATAAAGATCGAAAACAATATAAAACTATTAAAGCCATTGATACTAAGCTGCCGAGTTTGCATTCAATCACGTAATCATTTTGGGCGTAGAAATGCTATTGTAGCCGTGGGAACGGTGTTTTGAAATGGCACGTTTCCTTTGGTGACTTTTTGTCTAGAGTAAACAAAAGTTCGTAAGCAATGACATCTTTCTATTCTATGGTGACTGAAGCTTAATAAGTTGGGTATAAACAGGTGAAGGCAACAATTAAATAACAGAACCAAATAGAAGTAGTATCTATATACAAGAAACAATTGAGCTAACTGCTGACTGTAGTAAACAATCTACAAGGTTCAACTGATCCATAACAATACGAAGATTCCCCAAGTCCCCGCTGGCTACATTGACTCGCTGTATGGTAATGCTGATGCGCTGCGCCAGATACTCACCAGCTCTCGGATCACACGTAGCTTCAATGAAACTCTCAGAATATTTTAAACACCCGGAATCCCTCGCTATTTTACGAATCTATGGACTTGACTGGTTCTTAGTAAAATATATTTATAATATAATTTTGTCGGCAGCATTATCAGAAAGTCCATGCCACAAGCAACTTATTAGTAAATAAATACTGCTGGACAATTGACACAGCATTATCTAGCCCCAAGCTAGGTAGTGGATAACTGATATGCATAATAATATACGAGTACATAAATAGATATTTTTTTTTAAATGGGAATACAATTTATTCGTAGTCATCACTTAAGTTGATTACGTGGTGTTCATTCACCTCAAATATAAGGGTAATGATATCGAAAATGTTTGGGTAAATAATCGCATAGCATCATTACAGCATAATATACAAAAATACCCAAGTACAGTGAACCAAACACCACACCAATTTAGCCTTAATTTTGATTTCCTATTGCTGTGTGGTCCCATCCGGCGGACATAGCCACTTCCGCCGCCATTGTCCCTATCCCTACAATGGGCAATGAGCCCTTAGTCACAGATTTAGAAGCAATTACTACGCTCATAGCCCTTCCCTATCAATGAGTTGAAATTGGTTGATTACCAACACTTGTTTCCCTTATGGAGCTATAGTTTTTGCAGCACGCATACATAGTACTACTTAGGGAGCACCAAATTCGAGTACTTATTCAAAACGAATACAGTTGAATAATAAAATATACATAATGAACATGATGACGATTCGTCAAGTGCGAGTGTAAGTCGCGCGCCGCGAGTTTTGAACTTTTTTGATTATGTTTACAAATACTATAGGTAGGTACCAATTACTTCGGAGATTAAAGGGAGTACTTCGACTCTTTTCAATTTATCTCCAAAACTTTGAATACATAGACAATTTTCAAACCGTTGTACAAACCGATTTGAACCTTTCATTTGATAATGCTTTTAAAATTATTTCAAGATCCTTTTAAAATTTCGACATCGACTTTTGTGCTGAAGACGTTCATTCCTATTTTTCATATTTTTACTCAAAATCTGTACAGGCTCACGAAATTCATAATAATTTCAAGTTAATAGAAGCAGTATTTGCTGTGATATTATAGATTGAAGAAAGGATAGGTAAGCGAGACCATAAGGGTTTCAAAACCGATCTCGAAACACTGAAAACCCACATAGAACATCCACCTTTTTTCGTAGTCGCTTAATTATAACACATTTACAACACTGCCGCTACTAATCCTACTATGCTTTAGCTGAGGCTAGTACTAAGGATTCAGGATATTTTTTTTTTCACTTGAAGTAGAAAAAGCAATTACTTTGTGATAGCAAATGATTATGATAGAAGATGAAACTTCACACTTCGAACTTTACTCTAAAAACTATAGTAGTTCTTCCAACACATAATAGGTTCGTAGTTAACCCGCTTACATACATAATGAAATCTTAGAACTTCTTATTTCTCCGCCCTAAATCCAAAAAACTTAATTATGTCTCGCGACAACCCCCTGTACCGGGGGTTGGCCGGCAGGTGCGCACACGCACGTGCGACGCAGCTTTCTACCCTCGGGGATCAAAATATAATTTGAATAAAGAATACGGATTTCGAATGGTAATTATTTAGATATCGATCGACTGGTGAAATCTTTGGGCTGTTGTGGTGTTAATTTGTTTAGCTTTGTTAAAGTTTATGGTTTTATATGGGGATGTTGAGGTAGATTTGTAACTGATAGAAAATTTTTGATGAGTTGACTAAACGATTTTCTATTTTTCTTCGCTTTGGATTCTGGGGATGACGCTGAAATTCATCTGAATGTAACAATGAATCAATTTCTTTGAATTCTCCACTAAAAAATCCATAGAAAAATATGAGCGCGTTGATGTCTTTTGAAGATAAAGTAGGTATTCATTGTGGCATTACTTATAGTATAATTCTATCCTATATTCTAAATATGATGAAAAAATGCTTTTATATTATAAACTGCCACATAATATAGGTACCTGACTGCCATGATATACCGTAAGTAACATCGCATCATACCCCCCGGATTTTTGTTGAAAGGGTCGTATTCGACTATCCGAAGGCGTTCATTCCACACATTAGTAAACACACAAATCGTCTTCGGATATACCATTACCTAAGTCTGTCTATAGAAATATAATACGACAATCAGAAAAATCAGTCGTGTATCCAACCTAAAATACGAAACACCTTGTTTTTGAGTATTGATACCTTTGTTCATCTTAAAATGGATGTGTTAATTTGAAGGTTACATTTTCATGTCTATATTTGTAGCGAGGAATGCACCGGCCATTGTCTTATTAACTACATTCCGATCCATATGCAATGTAGTCAATATGGACAAGTTAAATTGGTGACCACAAAATACTGCGTGGAGTTTACCTAGCCACAAAAAGTAAAGGAGAACCTCATAAGAATATCTTGTATTATACTCGTATTATTGTTCAGTGAGAGGTTACTGCATTCACTGCCCATCCTCTGCGGTGCTACCAAAGGCCCAAGGAGCTCCTCAGGCGAAGATGTCTAAGAAGGGCATGTGCATCATGGGCAATGGGTCATTAAAGTGTTAGGTTATTGTCATAAAATTTAATTTGACGAATTCACGAAAGTTTGAACGTTGGTGTTCTTACAACACGAATAAGGTTCGTAGATAACCCACTTATTACTGTAATGCGCTTTAAGTTACAATTACGAAAATCAAGTAAATTTTAATATAGCTTTAATTTTTCCATTGGTTCTTGAAGTCAAAGCATAGGGTAAGGCGAGGTTAGATGAGCAATTTATCACTTGAGTGGTTATAGCTCCTCAACCATAAATCTTAATGGCTCGTTATGCATACTGATGGATTAGTAATTTATTCCTTTGCAAAAGTGTACACAGTTATTTATTTCTAATGAGTCAAAATTAAGAGCTACGGCTGTTTAAACGTAGAAAGTCAAGATGCTCAACATACTCGTACTCTATAGGAGAGGTAAGTTGAGCAAGGGTTTGGGGCAAATTACGACCGCCTTAAATTCCAATGGATTAAATTATTTATTACATTTACATGAAATAGGTGGATGAAAATAAAGAAGCATCAAAATTAGCGTCATTCGTCGCTTTACACGGCGTAACCTTTCCAAGCCACATTGCGGTCACAGACGTGCTCGTAACATGGACTGGGCAGTCCCAACCGATTTCAAGACTTTTTCACTACATAAAAATAAATGAGGCTGGTCGTATCCACACCATCTAGCCCCAAGCTAAGCAGAGCTTGTGTTATGGGTAGGTACTAGATGACTGATATGCATGACACTGAAACAAAAGCTTCCATTGTAGAATGGCGCAGTTAGAATATTATATTGTTATATTGAAACTCACAATTTCAAGGACTGTCATTGATTTAAATATTTCAGTATTTTAACAAAAAATTGTACCTACCTTTAGCTAAATAATCTAAACCAAAGAAGAAAACTAAAGACTCTGTTTGAAGATAACTAACCTTTTTTCAGTCATCCTGAGAGAAATGCGCTTTCATATGGTAGGTACTGCCATGGAAAGACAGTACGGTTATGTGGAACTGCACCACTAAAACCCTCAGGGTGTGCCGCCTCTGCTGCACATTGTGGAGATGTGGGGACGCTCTCGCTTTCTTCCACGAGCCCACGGCGGCTGCCCCATATCGAGCCCCTAACTGGGACTCTCGGGGGAGTGTGTTTCTGGTGTTTCGCAAAGGGGGGTGTCCTTTGCGAAACACCAGAAACACATGACGCGCGCCCTCCTTGGGGACTTTACCTCCCAAATGAGCGGCGGATGACTCCCGTATACGGCACCCTAGGTCCCCCTGCGACAGGACAGTCAGAAGTTACCAACTTATAACCTGTTCTGAGATTGCAACTGACTGTCTGTCCCTATTCGCCTGTCCTTTCTATACACCGCTGTACTATTTTGTGCTATAATTTTAGTTTACACCTGCCAGAATATTTAACGCTCCGATAAGTATGGTAAATGTGGCAGAATAAATAGAAGTACGGCCATTACGGGATGATGCGCAGTTTTTGAACCTGAACGGAACCTCATTGTTTAGCCGGCTGTTGCAGCTGTTGGGAAATTACTTGGATAGGGATTAGTGCGGGGGAAAGCGCTGTATCATTATTTTAGGGGATTAGTCATTTTAAGTGTTTTGATAACACAATATCATATAAAAGATGCTTTATTGTGAACCAGAAAAAGAATATCACAAAGGGCATAAGACAAGTGCAACGCCTTGGTTGTGGTTGTGGTGGTTATCTCTTATGCCATTATACCAATATTTAAAAAGAAATATTTAGAAAAAAATAATATAATATACTTACTATATTATACTCCGAAAGTCACACTTATTGGAAAAATAGTGTTTCTCGGTTGTATTTCGACTAATAATCACGTGTGTGTTTCAAAACGCAGGCTTGCTGAATATTTTATAGAAAATAATTATTTATTTTAATACCACACTCAGCCCGCGGGAACAAAAATCTCTGTGGCCGAAGTGAGACTAAAACATCTTGTCCGTAATTCATAAAGTAAAATCTAGTAAATAAGGTCATATATTTTGGACTTCGGCGTCGCAGCACAGACCCCAGACTCAGTAAGGTCTCATTACTGTGGTGGTAAAAAGGTACAAGGTATATTACAAAGCTTTTTCTTTTGGTTTACACCGTTGCGTTGTTCACACAATAGCATGGTAGTGCACATCTAGTCCGCTAAACAATAGAAGAGTGTCATCAACAGCAGTGACGGTGCTTCAGTCTATCCTCACAGACCGTGTAGAACAGACCAGAGGTTTGTCACTTGACACTGCTTAAACCTGAACCGAGTAACTGTAAAATAGTGTAAAAGTATATTCATCTACTTTTTATGTATGACCTACGTAGGTAGGTGATGCTGTGTGGATTGTCCAGCTTTTTATTATTTATCTGTATCTATACTATCTATACTAATATTATAAAGAGGAAAGATTTGATTGTTTGTTTGTTTCAATCGAATAGGCTCCAAAAATACTGGACCGATTTGAAAAATTCTTTCACCATTAGAATCCTTAATTTTTCGTCATGAACATAAGCTATAGCATCGAGTACGTATCCAGGGCTATAGAATATTATCAAAAATATAGAGTTTTTTTTAATACAGCCAGCGTCTTGGGGCGCTTCCGACTGGTATTGTGTTGTATGTATGAATCTGTAGTTAGCTTAACTATTTCAATTTTTAAATACCAATTCTGATTTTGTTCTGTAAAGTTTACCATTATGTACGTACTAAATTCACATTAAAGTGAGTACTTAACCTACTTACTAAATTGTACATACGCCCCAGGAATCTGTCAAAAAAACGGCATCTGCGAAATTGTCGTCCGTTACTCGATCAAAGAAAGAAAATGCGTTGTATTATTTAACCGCGGCTTTTGGTATGTCAATTCATGTCCACCCTAAGTGCCCTTAACTGAAGGAGCAAGTACAATTGGGCGGAAGCGGAAGGCGCGCGTTTCGCGATCTCTCGCCGAAATTCGGGCGGCAGCTGCGTACGCGATTACACCTCACAGCTGCTATCTAATAGGTCATTTCCGCTTTGTTCTTCGGGCTGTTTGGACGTGTTTGCTCTAGATTTTTTCATAAGTCCAAAACAATCTGCTCTTAAAATTGCATATAAGGTGAATTACGATTATAACTATACGAGTCAATACCGAAATAGACATGAAACATAAAATTGCATTCAAATGTCTCACGATTAATAAACTGTAGGAGTAAAACCAAAATGCAGATAGTTGGGCTATCTGAATACTATTGCAAATACTCTGGAGAGAGCTCAACAGGATCAAATCATTACCAATCAGAATAGTCCCCACACGCTGACTGCTCTGCTACAAGTTTTCTGGTTTCGACAAAACGCAATGTCTCATAGAATATACATGTAATCCGTAGAACCGTGGTACGGTACCCCACGGACCAAGGACCCAGGGCCTTACTTCAAAGGAAACTCCATTCTGAACTCAAAGTGATATCAAAAATAAGAGATCCCCTACTATATTACTCGGAGATCTATTTTTAACATTTTGCACCATATGTTCACTAAGTACCGACCTAAATTTATACCTATTAAAAGTTATGATAAAAAAACTTGAAAGATTATTTTAAGATGACTCCTGGGGGACAGTGGCTTCCGCCGATTCATCACCTGGGTTTAAAATAATGATGTTTTAAAGCAACCATACGAAGGGGCTAAACTAAACAAAAAAGCCGAAACTTTTTATAACAGATGTGGAGTGCCACGTTTCCAAAAAACTAATTTTAATCAAATAAAAAATGCCACGGTTTTAACGTTAATATCTTTAGAATTGTCTTCAAAACGGAAGCGGTTACTTTTAAACTTTTTTGTTTAAAATTAGATCAAGAGAAACGAAATTCAGGAAAGTGTTTCAGGCATAGCCGTTGACAAATAGATACTTCGTTGTATTGCATGGTTATTACTGCCATAAGTTGCCGACCAAAGGGAATTTTATAGCAGATTTATAGGCTACTGGACTTAACAGGAAACATTAAGCTTAGTGGCTTTTGTTAGAAGTTTCATCGATTTTATGAAGGACAGCGGATAAGAAAAATGATAGATTTACAACCATTAAACGAAAACGGCAATAAGAAATTCAAAAACATGTCAAGTCCCGCCGAAATCGTTCATCTTGCGGTTCCTATAATATGCGAGGGATTACGTACCATACCTAGTAACAAAAAACTCTGGAAATGGCAATGTAAGTAAGTACAAAGTTTAACTTTGCTTATGGATGATCTGGTCTGGTGGGTTTTATAACTAGAGAAAGGTGTTAGAGAATCAACAACAATGTTTTTAAACATAAATAGCGGCTTCGCACGGGTATTTAACAAAATCTTCAAAAATTTTCCTTACATAATACGTTGGGTTACATTATTGAAGTTTTCATATAAATCCTTAACTTTTCTGAAAATATTCTATAGCCTTTGTTCATCAGGGATAATATAGGATTCTAATGGTGAAAGAATTTTTCAAATCGGTCCAGTAGTTTCGGAGCCAATTCAATCCAAACTTCCAAATCATCTCTTTATATATACACTTCTTATATATACTCTTCATAGATTACATATATATATATCGTGAAAAATTTCAAAGTCTTGAATAATCTTCAGGACTTGATAAAACGCTTGAAACTTTTGTGGTTATTAACACTAAAGTCATTATAACGGGATATTTACCATGATTTGAGTTTTGAGTTAGAGTCCAATATTGCGTAGCTTCATGCATCAAAACTGAAACCACAAATCACAAATCAAATCACCACAATCAAATATCCCTTTAAAAATGACTTTAGCACTTGGTTAGTACATAAAACTAAGGTGCATAATGCGAAAGTGAGTTCTAATCTTCGAGTAACCCAATCCTCTGCTGTCGGGCTGCAACTGCCAATGAAACCCCTCAACATACAAAACCCTCCAAACTGCCTTCCGGCAACCTGCTTCCGGTGTTAAGTACACTCAGCACTTTATTGTTAGAGGAGCATGAAAAGGATATCGTGTAGGATATTGGTCTATTTTGCGGTAGAAGCACAAGTTAGTAGAAGTATTTAACGTTTCGTTAGTCATTTGTTTTTTATTATAGAGCTTAGTTAAGTTATGGTGGCCAAAAGCTCAAGAGAAAGAAAAGTAATACATAAAAATGTTTTTTAAAAGGAACTTTATCGCTTAGCAAGCATAACGGTTTTTTTTGTTCATGACTTTTTTGACTATCGTATTGCTAGGTAAATTGTTGTACCTATAGGTAGTTATATTATAGATTAATACGTAGGTTTGTTATCATATACATTAAATCTTTACAATAGTATAATCTATCAAATTCTACGTCACTAATTCCAGTCAAAATACATTAAGTTGCATATAAAGTTGCAACAGAAGCTGATATTTAACCCTGACAAACAAAGTCGCTTGCTCAAACCAGTATCAAGTACTCAACTTTGCAGATGTTTATCGTATCGGCTACCTTTCGGGACCCGTCAATAACTAATTCCGAAACGAAAACACTCGAAAGAACCGAATGTACCGTAACTTGTGGCAACATCTGGCAAACTGTTGATATGTCTACACATCTTTACATAAAAACCTGACGTTACTGCCACAGAATAAGGTTCAAAAAGTATAACTTTAGTAATCAGCTGACTTACAAAATGCAATATTTTAGACGCTATTTTTATCTGACAGGCGTAAATCTTCGGTTTGTTTACAAGTTCTGTTGTGTTTATCCATAACTTCATTATGGTTAGCCAAAATACGTTTATTGAGTGCTTTGAAGTAGATGTTAAATATGTGATATTTTTTAAAGATGTATATATTTTTATTAAAATATTTACTCGTAGATACTAATGAGGCTATCATTTTTATTAAAATATTTAGATACTAATGGGGCTAAATGCACATCCATGAAAAGCTTGTATTGAATAAAAATGTTTAATGAAATAAAACGTCAAGTGCGAGTCGAACTCGCGCATCGATGATTCCGTATAATAAGACTGCTTCCGGCCTAATATCATGATCCTAGGTCAACGGGTTTTGGTCGCTAGCGAGATTTTTTTTTTGCGGTTAAACTAAATAATTAAGACTGTAAATTTAAAAAAAACCTTGAAAAGGGGCTTATTTTTACTTTGAGGCACGGAAACCTAAATTTTATTAAACTTATAAAAAAAAATACGGCAGCGGCAACGGCACTCGCTAGCAATTTACAAAATATAGGATTCTTAGTCAGCTCTTAAATGCAAAACAGTCTAAAATACAAACTGACGACAAAACAAGTAAGCAGTAAAGATTTCATGAATACAGAATAGCATTTTGACTAGACATTGTTGACTTTGTACAATACTGTAGCTATTAGGCAACTTGCCATCTTGCCATTTCCAAAATTGGATATGCCCAAAACAATTTGCATGCGAATTGTTTTATCTCGACATGGATTCCACTTATTATTTTATTTTATTTCTACTATCATGTATATTTTCCAGCAATTGTAAAAATGATAGACGTCAGTGCATCAAACGACATAAAACCCTACAACTGTTCTTCTTAAACCAATACTTTTTATTGGCAATATTGAATAATAACATTGTTAATACAATATTTCCATAACGTAGAAGAACTTTATTTTGGTATAAGAATAATATTCAAGAATTTTAAGTCGGTTTGTAATTTTTTTAAAAACGCTATTTTATTTCGATCATTATGTTGTTATTATTTTTTAAACACTTTTAGGACTGTCATAATTATTTTATTTTTTATTTTATTTTTTATTCTTAACAATCAATATTCTCTATATTTTATCATCGTATGCATAAGAACTAGAACTTTTCTTGCACATATTAAAGTTTAATAATCTCTATTGTTACAGGTACGTCTCCGATTACGTTCACGGTGAGATTTAGATAACTGTGAGATATGAGATTAAGATACGGTGAGGTTCACAAAATCCGTCGCACATTTATTCTGTAACTTGGAAGCTAAAGCGCCATGTAATCTTGTTACGGCAGTTGTTCGCGGTAAAACGAGATTAGCCTCTTAGCTCCCATTCTGTATCGCTGTCTATGAAGTCGCAGCTTGTGCACTTTTATACAGCTTTGCGAACGAGGGCGACACTTTTATAACCTGTCGAAATAGCTGAAAAGAAAGACCTATAGTGTCCCTGCGTAATTTAAGTGTCGCTGTTTATCACACTTCATTATAATCGGTGTCAAGATTTGGGGGCAGTTCCTAGTTTTCTTACGTTGTTAAATGGGTTGTTCAGAATCGCTCGCTTTTCGTAATACTGAACAAACTATTATTTATTCTATCACCACAAATTCTAGATCGAGTTAATTTCAGGTTAAAAAGCTGTTAGCTCTAGTAGCTTAGATTTTGTCTATCATACACAACACGTATCAAGTGTAAGTTTCAAAATAATAAGCTCTTAGTTCTAACTGTTTAGCCAAATCGGCCTACTGTGACACGAATTTTAGACCTTGACAACATAGCTTTCACTCATTCATTTATTTATCATAGGCTCATTAAACGGCACTAAACACTCTGTGTCTAGTTAAACCTAACATAGGCTTTAAGACACTACTAACCGAAACAAATGTTAACTTTTTATTACCGAAATAAATAAAAAATAAAATAAAATAAAGTCTTAAAAATAACAATATTTAATACATATAAATAATTAGTCTCAAACTACTTAGAATGTAGAAACGACCCAGCCTTTTCAATGCGACTGTCTCTTTAATCCTATATCTCCGCAATACAGCAGAAATCTAATCTATCGATAGATAATAAGATACGACATCTATTCACCTAATAGCATTATCTATTCGGATTTATTTGTTGTCCATTGAATTAGGTGTTTGCGATTTACAGATAACGATTACGACGTTATTGTCGCGCTTTAATGTTATCTTGTGTCGATATCTTTTTGTTATGGAGCTTTTTTATCGAGACAAGGATAAAAAGTACTTTTTGTGATTTGTAATATAAGATGTTCTTATTGACATTGGGTTAGAGCAATAGATATTCAGCATGAATCAGCCTGTGCTTGACATAGATAAGATAGCCCTTATGAGCGCCATTGCGCCCTTCCTTCAGCTTAAATATTATAGATGTCCATTCTTCTTAAATAATTAATTTATTTTTTGCTTTAAAAAAATCAATAGACCTTGTTCAAAACAGTTCGAACTTAAAAATCTCTTTGAATTTTTTTCTTATTTATAATATGGGAGTTATTCACACAGTTATGTGACTATGTCAAACTCATAAGAGATCAATTCTTTGTATATGTATACATGACAAAACACACAAACTCAATAAAAAGAAAATGCAAAACACAACATTTGCCGCAAGATTTTCATTTAGTAAAAGAAACAATAGGTACAGTTTATTGCAGTTAAAAGAAAAAATATACAAATACTGAATGCAACCTTAAGCAATAAATTAATTTATCTTTACTTGCCTTCATATTTAATTTTATGAAATTAATTACAAAATATCTAGAAACTTATGTACATGTTTTAAGAGAAAAACATTTTTAATATAACATTTATTTACACAGTATCTACTCGTATTTCTTCAAAATCACTCATACAAAACTCATATAAAATCACATACCTACTTTGTCTTACTTGCAGCTCTTGATGATATTACATATACCTACGTAGTACATACTGAGACTGATTAAGGAAACACGCAAAGCCACGGCTAACTACTAAATACAGATGAAGACCTAATTAATGCTTCGATACCGGATCTATGTAAGTACATATTACATAGCCTTAATAAATTAAATATACAATTACTTACAAAACAATAACAATTTACATTTATCTATTTCATAAAAATCTAAGCCAGAAGGCAGAGTGCCCAGAATGCTGGCAGCATTGCCACGTTGGATGGCGATGCTTACTTTCCTAAAATAAACAGTGTGACTGTTAACCGTGGAATGTCTTACGCAATGAGTTGCCATCGCTACTTTAATTAGGATTTAAAAGGATATCCTACTCAACCTCAGAACTCACGTCTGTGAAGTACATAGCTACATTAGGTAGGTATCTGCTTCAGTTGTACGTTATATATGTCACCTGTCAAACTGTATTCTACGTCGTTATCAGCAAAGAGTATTTATGTTTATCCTTTGTGGCGCTTTGGGTGCAAATTGCCTGCAGGAGACAAATGCTTGTACGATCTGCAGATATTTGTTCGGGTCCTCTGTCGATCGTTTTCTATTCTATGTATTATAGTAAAAATAATTATTAAAGTTTTTTTTTATGTCGCAGCTTTGGTAACGCCACAAACATAGCGTGTTCCTTCTGCGGTCATTCACATTATATTTTGATTGAGTCACATTAAATTTCTAAAATCGTTTGAATAAGTTCCGAGTTCCGTGTATTTTGGATTTGAAGCGAGATTTGCTAGCAAAAACAGCTAATCCATTACTCAGATAACATCTGTAGGCAAGGTGTCTTTGCACATTGTAACCATTCTGTTACTTGCATTGCACACGTGGTACCCTTAGCCTAGTAATGGTCGGAAGTATTGAACTCATGTACTTCGATTAAGTTTTTACATGATAAGTCCAAGGCAAACTTTGAGTCTACCATAATGGTCAAAGTATTGAAGTCATGTACTTCGATTAAGTTTTTACATGATAAGTCCAAGGCAAACTTTGAGTCTACCAAAATGGTCGGAAGTATTGAAGTCATGTTCTTCGATTTAGTTTTTACATGATAGGTTAAAGGGAAACTTAGAGTCTACCAAAAACCCATGTGCGTTTTTATTACTTTAGGTATTTCGTAGGAGCAACCTGGGGCCCAATTCTGTCACACAGTCGATCGCTTCAAGACAATGTACCGCAGAACCGTCACACAAAATCTCGAGATAAAAGAAACCGGCATTATTTATTATTTATTTATTGAATGCTGTTCTAGAAGGAAACTTTTTAAGACCAGATGAAATGATGAAGATAATGTACAAAATGATCGCAATAAAAACCTTGAATCTTGAATCAAAATAGTATTAATTACGCTCACACAATAATAGAATAACCAATAATCTAATCACCGATATGAATCTAAAAATCTTATATCTTACCATGTAAAGAAAATTCTTTATAAATACACATTTGCTTTTAATAGGTACTAAAATTACCTTTAAAATTGCCCTACTTTTTTTTAAAACTGCCCCAGTTTTTGCAAATCCCTTAAGGTCAACACATCCCGAGGGTGCAAGGGTGCAAACTATTAACCAGCTGTGGTTTTTTTCTACGACATGTGCTACCGATGAGCTAATTCAGTCAAGGTGTGCGCCGAGATTTAACATTTGTTGCAAACATGCAACACTTCCGATACGATCACCTTGCGATACGACAACAAAGAGGTTGCACCTTTTGAAAGGTTATATTTAAGATTTTGGCCTAATTGTAGGTACAGTAGAGTTTATCGTTAGCTGACCACCCTGGCAGCTTCCAAGTCTCGTTATGATATCAATTTTGATATTTTTACACATACGCAAACTAAACGCATTATTTTTAGTACTATTTTAACCTCCTACCTTACTTTAACGGCTTACCTTTATTCAGCAGACTATTATAGGCTGATGATGCGGATGGTGATGATGATGATTTAAATTGGCTTGCTACGTTTATTTTACCAGAACGCTATAAGCTTTTAAATAATTTTGTATTCATAGGAATTGACTTCACTCATGATGTAATCGAACGATGATCGCTACTGTACCAGCCTTCATAGTCCTTGAAGCTCCGAGTTTTTTTAAATTTTCTACGTTGCAAATCGCAGGACTCGAAATCCATTGCTTTTTCACCATGTTTACTCCTACTTGAACAAAGTAAAATAAATAAGGATTGATAATAATATGCCGCTCCTGCGTCGTAGATCCCTGTCTTCTGCGGCATGAGTGCTTATTTTGTAAACCTCAAGAAATAAAGTTATTGAAATGTAAAAATAGCATTGCGTATTAATATGTATAAAACACTGCAATATTGCTGTGCACATAATCACAGAACATCATCCCCAATTTATCTATTTGAGAGTAGATGAAGTTATTATTTACAACTGTAATAAACTTATCACCCTAATCCATTCGTTATCAAAAACATACGTAAAGCAATTCACTTAACTCCCAAAGCGATAGCAACTCGACCGTAAATGTGCCTGTGCATTGAGGCATAACGGACAGGCACACGATGCACAGAGGAATTCTGTATTGCTGATATCTCACTGCGTTTCCTTGGTCGCACACAAGCAGTGTATGATCGTATCCTAAAATACATGTCAAACTATTGTTGTATGTCATACATATATGTCCACCATACTCCAGTGCACGCACACCTCAGTACTTAACTACAATGAAACCCCATGACACAGCGCTCGTAAATAAAACATGATCGCCGAAACATCCGATATACGATCTTATAATCAAGAAAGTAGAGGCGGAAATAGAGTTTTTGGGCGGAAAGGGGGATGGAATAATAATAGGTATGAATGCGAGGCTAGGGGGCTATGCAGGTTTTATTGACCGGAACCATTTCGCAAATTGAACCAGTTAAGAACGATCATGGGGATTATGGGCCAACTGTCTATAATAGAGTTTGCAAATAACATTTCGCAATTTATAGAAAAACGAAGCCTAACTTTTCGAACTGCAAATAAATTCAGACCTATCGTGCCACGATAAAAAAAAAGTCCGCGATAAAAATATCTTAATAGGTCTTTCAAAACCAAAACATTAAGCACGACTTTTGTTAATGGGCAACGTGTAATTCGATTTTATAAAGATTTTTTGACCTTGTCGAAAATCCCTCACCTGCGTTGCTACGTACTGAAGCACAAACGACCATAAAAAGGGTTACCATCGCACAATACAATACAAATACATCTCAAAAGCTCCTTTCAAAGCTTTCGAAAACTCCGAAGTCAAAACTAGCGGAAACAATTTTGAATTTAAACAAACATTCATAGCTATTGATGATTACACGGTTATTAACCCTCAAACCCCTGGATTATTTGTATCACAATAGGCACAGAACACAATCCTACGCGTAATTGCTTTTAATTGGGCCTGTCGCAAGTTGGACATTTCCTTGCTTCTGCGATGCTAGGGGAAGAATTGAATTGCCGTGAATGCTCATTACCTATACTTAATAGTAGCACAGTATAGGTTGTTAAAGAAATTTCCCCTATTAAAATTAGTTGGTAGCTTTACCTACTAATTATTCTAATTGAGGGAACATGGACTGCACTGATATCTCATATGGTATTAAACCCATGCATAATGAGTCCAAGTCCTTGAGTCATTGGAACTATTGAATTTCGGTATAATAACTTTTATACCTAAGATCTTTTCTGTAGATCAGTTAACAACAAAAATCTGATTGTGTAAAAGCTTTCAAAGCTCCTAGGCGTGTTAAAAAACGTCTACGCATCCTGAGTTTTAAACTGTATTTGAGTTTTACGAAATAAATACGAATATTTTGAGAAACAGATTCGTATTTTTCCGTTAAATACAAAAACGAACCATTCTAATCGATCTAGCAAAAGAAACATCCTAATCAATCATTTAATTTCCGAAAAATACATAACCGACGGACATACGAGTACATAAAAAAACATACAGCCGAGCATAGACCCCCGGAGAAAGTGCTAAAGGCTCAGTGATGAACAAAGACAAAGCAAACACCATTGATTTCCCAGCACAGTGTTAATTCCTGCGACAAATCTAGCTGGCGCCACAAAGACTGGCGGGCCGAGCACTATAGATCACCCATTCAAGTCGACCTAGATACGATGCCTAATAAAATAGCTTTTATGGGAAAATATCACACATTAGGTACTACGTTTTCGTACGCATGTTGGTTAGAAAGTTTTTCCTAAATTACAAGAGAACTGTGTCCATTCGTATATCATAAACCTACTTACTGATCATACTTTTTAGAAAACTTTTGCCTATTGACATAAAATGCAAATTTTACAAATGACGTTACCAGTTTAAAGTATGCTCTAATCTGCACATAAAAATTACACGAATTAAGTGTATCATAGTCCGGTAAAAATCGGATAATGGAATAATAGATAGATGCCAAAATTACTCGAATTATAGAGTATTTAATTATATTAATTTATCAGCTATCTTGCTAAAAGAATAAGTAAAACTAAATGAATATTAATCGCTTAAAGATTGTTTTAATTTACGTTGTTTACAATAACGTATATCCGACAGATTTAGCTCCCGGTCTAAGTCTGGTAAGTTACGACGCTGATATTTTCATCCGCAAACCCTTGTCTTGGCCGTTTTTCCGGGAGCGGATCATTTCCCGGATCTATTATGCATGAGATGGTATTCGGACGTGGTTAGAACTATTTGTGAATAACAAAAAATAAAAAGCAACAGTTAATGAATCGGCGAGACAGAGTGGCGTCAACTTGTGCCTTAGGAAAAATGTGCGATAATAAGCGCAAATTTCGCCCTCGCCTTTGTTCAATAATTATAAAACTTGATTTAATAAAACTGATATGCATCGAGTTAAATGACTTAATGAACTTTTTGATAAACTTCTAACCTTGCCATCGCAGGGTAGAAGTTTTAACACATCGATAAATATAGCCTATAATAAGTACATAAATATATCCTGAAATGGATGATAGGTTCATTTTATTGGAGAGGTCTACGATAAATTTGGTAAGAGAGTTGATATTGGAGTTAGAATAACATAAAGTGATCCTGCGTTGACTCCACCACAGAAATGTAGTATTTCTGATAACTATACATAATAATATATTACATCTTAATATATAAAGGAACAAGCGATTTTCTGGCGACAACGCCCAGCCTAAACCGCTGAAGCTAGAAAGCTGAAATTTGGAAGGTAGGTTCCTTTTACAACACAAGCACCCGCTAAGAAGGGATTTTTGGAAATTCCACCCCTAAGGGGGTGAAAAGGGGGTGGAAGTTTTTTGGTCCTTTTTCTAACTCTGTAACTGGAGGCCCGATTTTCATGAAGTTTACAGGAAATATAATACTAACCATACAAAAATATTGAACACGTGTTTCAAGATTTTTCAAAATATTCCTGAAAATAGGTTAAAATGGGTTATTCAAGCTTGAGATTCGTAGTTTGGCTCCGTATTGAAATGTCCACTAATGACTTTTTGTGTGCCCCCCCCCCCCCCCTGCTCCGCACGGATATTTAACAAAAATAGGATCCTTAACTTTTTTGAAAATATTCTATCTAGGTTCATCACGGAAAATTGTTGAAATATGTTGAAAGAATTTTTCAAATCGGTCCTCTAGTATTTCATAAGTGAATGATTATTTAGTTTTCACAAGGTAAATGCACCCTAGAAGGGACCGGCAAAACTGAGTACGACTTTATTATGAAAATACGTCAAATAAAATAATGTACATTAAATAAATTTCATGAAATACAATCATGTTTCGTGAAAGTAGAATTAATATTTTTTTATACAATACAATACTAAAGATATTTCTTCCTGAACTTTCCAGAATGCCGACGGCATCGTTTTTCCTGTTTAGTCGCTGCTTTTTCCTTTTTGCTGAATGCTATGCCGAAATATACTAACAAGGACGAAACCCATGAAATGCGGAAAGGCATTAGTTCCCCTCACATCCCTTTCTCCCCAGAATTTATTGCAATTCGATACGTCTGGTTCTCCCCCTTGGATTTTACTAGGCAATGTTGTAAAAAAATAGCTTGGTATGGTTTTTTAGTTTCATTTAGTGGAACTAAGCAAATATTTTTTTGTCCTAGTTTTATGCTTAACAGAAATTAAGTACCTTCGACCTAATTATTCTTACTTCGCTACTACATAAAGGCGAAATCATTTATGAGAAATGATTATGGTGTCTTAAAGTAGAAGCTGACAGTGCTAGCATACATCTAAATTACTTTTCGTCTAGGCTGAGCTGACAGACTTCTGTCTGTCTATGAATTCCGCGATTTGACCTCAAATATTTTTATGGCGCTCTCTTTGCAAAGAATTTTCTCATCTCATCAATAAAGTGAATTTTTCAGCCTTTCGGTCCTCAATTTAAGAATTGTTTTGCAGCTCTGCATATTATAAAACAAAGTCACTTCCCGTTTGCCAATGTGTAAGTTTAGATCTTTAAAACTACGCAAAGGATTCTGAATTTTGATGCAATTTTTTTTAAATGGACGGAGAGCTTCACGAAGGATGGTTTATATGTATAACATGCCACCGTGCGAAGCGGACGGGCTAGTTATAATTATGAATTGATGGTCAATCACAGCATCGACCTAAGTCTCGGGTCAGTGGACGGCCACTGGTCACGCGTTTCCTCCATTTCAACCTCAAATACTGTAATAAACAGCCGTTCAGAACATGCAAGACCTTATTTAAGGTCGTGACATCTGTTACTATATCATTAACCTGGACTAGGGTAAAAATGTTAAAATATTTTAGTTTTTTATAGTGAGAAATCATGTTCAAAGTGCTGTTTCTGTATAACTATTTAGTTTCTTATTTAGTAACTAGTTTGTATATAGGTACATGTATTTGGAATGGGTAAAAATAAATATTTCTTTCTTTCTTTATTATTATTATTATTACCGGGTCTTTTATTCGCGGGTTTGGACTATCTTTACGTTGATGGATCAACATACTGAGTCACACGCCTTTTTGTAGCTTGATCTTCAAGATCTTCAAGATTCTTGAAGTTATTAGAATAAGTCTTGTACTGCTACAAATAAAGTTATCTTTATCTAAAAATCAATCATCACATCATCAAACAGATGAGCTTTGTCTTTTGCTAGATTTGATCAGATTGTAGTATGATATGCCAAGCCAATTACTTTTACTCTTAAAAACATTTTTTACATGATACTAGATTAATATGATGCTAGAAGAAGATATTGGTTATTTACAAAATTAACTCAATAGCTTTAGGTGCCTAAGAGACAATCGCTCGCGATCCGCCCAATTCTGTAAACCAATCGTCGTCGCATAGGTACAGTGCGCGTCAGAATTAAGTACCCCCCCTTGACTACAAAGTATTTACGACTACTCCTAATTCCCTTGTAACTTATCACCAGTGATCGGAATTGGGTGAGCTAAAATACCTAAACTTGGAAAAATAACAGAGACCAAATGGAGACGCCTTAGGACTAAATATTTTTTCGTCCCAATTTTTCGTCCGTTTATTTTTCGTCCCAGAAGTAACAAACATCAATGCAAACTTTCACATTTATAATATTAGTGTGACTAACAAAGTAGGTAAAGGTTAAAAAATAAAATTTATAGTTTTCACACCATTTATTCATGTTGTACAATCATTGGAATCAACGTAAAAATTATGAAAGTAACCAAATGTTAAGAGACACAGAAGAATATTATTTCAGTTGATGTAGAAATTAGTCAGTCTGAATAGCTAATCTGAATAACTAAATGTTTCATCACCATCAGGAATGGAGTTTTCTTTGTCATCATCAGATGTATTTTCGTCTGAAGTATTAAAATAAATTATCATGAGTTTTTCCATATTTTCAATCTTTAAACGATTTCTTTTTGTACTTAAGATCCATTTATAGGTAGAGAAGGACCTTTCAACATCAACTGAAGTTATAGGTACATATTTATAGTATGACAAAGATTCAGTTTTTTACCTGAGTTAATAACAATTAGAAATGTAAGTTATAAAATATGAAACTTATTGCAGTTGGTTAAAAGGATGGTTGGTTGGGTTGGATGGTTAAAAATGATTTGAATTAGTTCGTAATATTTTATAAACGTTAATATTAAATATACTTACTAACTGCGACAATTATTCAATTTCGTCCCAATTGGGTCCAATAAAATTATTGTAGTAAGGAAGTCTCCATTTTGTTTTTTGCCTCTGTTCTTTGAACTTTAGGTATTTTAGCTCACCTAATTCCGATCACTGCTTATCACAAATTTTCACATGCAAAAATTTATCTCACGCCGCTCAGGATCGAACCGCCCACCGATAATACTCAAAGTCTGAAATTCCCAAAAATAACAACTATTATGCCCCACATACATTGAGATAGGGGGGGTACTTATATCTGACGCGCACTGTACATTAAAGAAACTCCAGATAGTGCGTGCGGTGCTATTTGCACGGAAAGATTGATAGCTTTCAAACCTGACACTTGACGTATTTTCCTTTAGATGTATGCAGTTTCAAAATACCATACGTATTTATTTATTTATTTTTCGTTTATTGAGGCACAAACAATATACAATATTCTTAAAATTAACAATAGGTACATTAGAAATGTATAAACCAATCAAGATGCTACACAAATTATTCGAATGCATGGCACCATTACGAAATAATTTCGAACAAGCGCTAGATTTTGGCGGTGCGTGGATTGTGTCAGAAATTGGAATATTAACTTTGATAAGGTTCTGTCCCATTCTGATAGCGCACCGGGATATCCTCTTTGACCGGGTATTTAGAATAATTAACCAATATCGCGTATGCCACTAACGAGCATTACAAGCTGTAATGGCAATGGTGGTCTCATAAATACTCCGGATAAAGTTCGGAAAATTCAAATTAATTAGGCATGCGGGCTTATAAAATATTACAAGCGATAAAATGTTGGAACAACTAAACACACAATTAAAATGTTTCTGGGGCGCTAAATGATTTTAGAGCTTACTTTATTCTGTAGCTAGAATGAAAAGCTTTTGTCAGTGAAGCCATCTCTACGAATCTTCGTAGTTCATAGTTTACGACATCGTTGTGTACTTACCCTACAAACCACTTACTTTATCGAAAGCATATCGATACTCTCCAAATACCAATTGGTCTACTCTTCGTATAATGTTTTAATATTTGTGAGAAAACAACAAGAAGTATGTAGGCAATTCTTATGAATATTCTTTTTGCTCCCAGGGCTTACTTTAATCGTTTCTGACTTTTAAAACTGTATGAAAACTTTTTAATTTTAACCAAAAAGGAAGTATAAAAACAATAAACAACTATAATAGTTTCTGATTTTCGAATTCGTCGCGGATCGCATTTGAAATGTTTCCAGCTAACTTTCATCGATTATGCCATTATCGTCGATTCGTTCTTATCTGGCAGTGAAAGCGTTTGATAAAGGAAAACGTGGGAGTTTTCACCAAAGAAAGTACCACAATGTGCTATTCAATTACGACATTTTCTAGTGGCTTACCGTTTTTTGACGCAATTACAATTGTCTGGTTCGTGGAATATGTAGCGATTGGTGCGATTGCAGTGATTGTGAAATTCTTTAGGATGCTGTTTTCTAGGAAATAATAAGGTAATTTGTTGCTTACTGTACCGGCACTTGTCTTGTGTAAGAAAAAGAGCACGTGTAAACCTTAATCCAATTATTATAGTACACTAATTACAGAATCATCATAATTGTCGAGCCGTTTCCGTAAACTTTGTTACCTGTTATAAAAACTGTTTCAATGTTTCGAAATGAAGTCCCACAAAAAGATATCAGAAATGCAGTGCACCTGCCTTAAACAACGGTACATTTGAACATATAAAACATTGCGAATCGGTAGGTTACTTATTCTCGAGATCGCTCTTGTTGCAATCCGAACGCGATTTCAATCCCTGTAGTAGTGCGTTGAGCATCAAAAATTAGAACTGAGTATTACAGGTTACCGGTAGACCAAACAAAAGGCTTAGTACAACCAATTGATCACTCGATATCAATTCATCTAATGTAGGAGTTAAAAATACATAATTATATTTTTTAAAGTACCTAAGTTAAAAATATTTTCTTCTTCAAAAATTTTCGCAGTCTCTGTATTTTTTTTTTTTATTATACAGGCTATTATTATTTATTATATATAAATGAGTAAATTATAATGAAAAGGGATTTCTATCAAATTGCCACTTCCAGAGTAAGCCTCTTGGACAAAAGTGCAGTGCGATGCGCGACAAAAAGTCGCATTGCGTGCACGCACTGCTGATACGGGACATTATGGCGCACCTGTCGACGACGCGTGCGCCGGTATTCCACCACTTATGAGGCTTCGTTGCATCGATAATGAAAGAGGATCATTTTATTTATATGTTCGATGTTGATTATGATGATATAAGAAATAAAATAGGATGAATAAAAGGGACTGTGGTATTATTAATTTTTAAAAATGTTGTAATATAATTAATCCACACTTTGTATCTTAATTTTTCCTGTTCTTTATATCATGTTCTTCTTATTAAAGAATATTTATCGGGTATTTATCGCGTACCTTTTGTTTTATTTTCCCCTACGTTTCCATCGCGTTGCAGCGATCGTGGTCACGGGGCGACTGGGGCGACCACGATCGCTGCAACGCGATGGAAACGTAGGGGAAAATAAAACAAAAGGTACGCGATAAATACCCGATAAATATTCTTTAATATGTCAACAAATCGTGAAAGTTTAAAAAAATGTTCTTCTTATGCTGGAAATTACGTTGTTAAAGATTTACCCGACACCTGGTTTAAGTGTAAAGTAGTTTTGGCTAAGTAATCTAATTAATCGAAGGTAATTGTCACCACAAACACGAGAGTTGGAAACACTATACCTGCTAAATGCTCTTCACACATACACAAGTTTTGGTTATCTCAACTGGTACACTCCATTGAACAAATTGCATTTACTGAAACCACAGAACACCCAACAGTACCATCTGAAACAAGAACCCAGCTCAGGTCGAGATCCAGTTTTTGTCCACATTGCTTTCAGGCTGTAGGTACTTCATCCTTTATGATGTGAGGTGCATTTTAAATTCAAACTTTTTGTTCATTCATTGAGGTTTTACACTGCTATATCCTTGTTTTATTAACCATTTAGGTAGGTACAGTTTCAAGTTTACTTTAACACTCCAGTTTCGTGTTTGTATGAAATTTGACATGTCTAAGTTAAGCCTAAAGAAATAAATTTATTGAAAACTGAAAGTCTAGAGACGAGAGTTGTGGTAGCAAAGCAATTCTTTTAAAAGCAGGATCTACGAATTTTCCATTGGACATTAATGGGAGACAATGAAAAGAAATTCCGAGAATCGCGATGTCTAAGAATAACTTAATGTAATGAGCTTTATTCGATGACCTAGTTCCATCATTTTTTTGTTTTTAATTTTTCCTCCCGCTAACATTTAGGTTTTCCTCCCGCTAAAATTTTGTGCACAAGAAAAGGGTACCTAAGTATATAAGTAAATTCTTTATATTTCACTACACACAAACAATTTGGTTAAAATACACTAATTACAATTACACATGTACTTAGCGTAGGATAACTTTGTGGAAGGTGGGGTCTCTTATCTTATTTTTGGAAGAAATCAAAGAGAATTTTGTGGTAACGGGGCACTAATCACATAGGGCCACATAGTGAAACATAATTTATTAATTTCTACAAGTGCCACTAAAGCACCGACTACACGGCCAATTAAATCTTCAGCGTCACGCTTTCTACCTCGCATTGTTATGTAAATGTTACTCTTTATTGTCGTTCTAATAAATATAACGAAACCATCAAGCGTTGTATTCAATTAGTGAGAATGCATTAGATTATCTCAAAATAATACTTATCACTTGTAAGTGCAAAGACTCGTTCTAAAAGTTTATTAAGTGTTTCGTGTGTGGATTTCATATTTTGATATTTTGGTCAGATTTCAGAAGGTTTCGTCACAGTATACAATGTATACTGTGGTGTCGTTTACCGACTATGTATTTCTCCTTTTGATTATAGTTTTGCCGACTTTTGATTTTAATATTGTTACTTTGCATTTAGCTGATGTAACTTTATTTATTTTATACGAATTGTTTGAAATTGTTAAAGTTGAAAAAACAAAAGACGGCTAAGAAGATCATCATCAAGATCGAAATTCAAAACGATTCTAGAATATTTCGAACTGAAAAACCCAGCTAGGCTGTTGCAGTTTCGAATCTTATCCCTCACACGCCATTCCGCAGAGATAAAAGCAAATTCCTTCCTCAAAAATACTATGTTGCCAGCTATCCAGGAAGTTTTATATTTTCCCGGACCAAGTATTCCTATTCTATTTGCCGGCATCGTGGGAGCAGTTTAGTGAGTGCGTGTGAACCCACTGTGACAATGGGCTTAGCATACATGATTTACGTACCTACTGTTGTGTAAGCTGCAGTACCGACCATAGACGAGTAGGTACCTACTATTTACTAAAGAGAGCTCTGATTTAGAGGAGACATTACGTCAAACAATGCTGGATCGGAATGGTGCAATGTCACGATAAATTATACCACAGGCTTTGAAGTCGTCGGCTGGTTCACATGACATATGTACATATAAAACTAAATCTTTGCTATGCATATGTATGCTTCAATTGCTCTGCATATTTATGGTATCGTCACAAAATCAACACGTGAAATCAAAAAAAGAAACTCAAGTCAGTGCGATGAGTGTTATTTGCAAGAAGAGATTGATACACCCACATATTGTATGGTATAAAACTTGACTTCAAAATGTATAGTAAAATTGTTTTGAGTTGGCAAGACCTTTTTACTGGGTGATCCAAGGAGTTTTAAGTTGGCAAGGAGTTCCATCATTTGTTGGGTGAGCTAACTAGCTATTACACCCAAGCTATGTAGCTTGCGGCAGTTGCGTAGGCCTCTGGGAACGTATCCTCTGGTCACAGGTGAACCGTACCACTGATTGGTGGATAATTACCCCTTCAGCATGCAAAGAACGTTGCTACTCTGCCCCGGTTCTTGTATGCGTGAGCGTCGTTAGTTATTGTATAGCTTTGACTGGGTGGGATTGAGGTGTCATTAGACGTTGGAATTGGAACAATTAGGTAGTTGTTGGTGTTAAATCTATATATGTTCTAGATAGAGAATCGAGAAAACATAAATGCTTAAGCTCTCACCAATTTACTAAACTTCTCTACACCAAACTAATACATGTACCTAATCAACGCAACATATCTTAAAGTGTTAGCAATTACTAACTTTTTTTAATTTAAATTTAAAATGGATTACATTTAAATTTTAAAAAGATTAGATAAGTGATTTTGCTCTCTTTAGTAAATAGTACCTAATCGTCCATGGTCGGTACTGCAGCTTACACAACAGTAGGTAATAAATCATGTATACTAAGGCCTTTGTTCAAATAGTCGACCCCGAAAATTAATGCTTATGATTACTTTTAATGCATGAGTTTGTGTGCCATATTTTTGCGACTGCGAATATTTTAAGATCAAACTTTTTAAACTTTCACGGTTTGTTGACATATTAAAGAATATTTATCGGGTATTTATCGCGTACCTTTTGTTTTTATTTTCCCCTACGTTTCCATCGCGTTGCAGCGATCGTGGTCACGGGGAGTTCATCAGTATCCGCGATAAATACCCGATAAATATTCTTTAATTTTGAGATCATTCAAACAATTAATGAGATAGAGAAGAGATAATCGTATTGCATACGTCTTACGTTGTATGCGTTCAGATTTTCACTTGCTTTCGCAAGCCATTGTCGTCTGGTAGTGTTGCACCCGCGAGAGCGATGCGTATCTTCAAGAGCAATCCATCACAATCTGGGCCACAATTTGTCTGTCCGTATGTATATGTGGGAAACGTTACGAATTATGAAACCTTTTTAAACTTCGTCTTCATTAAAAACTCGTTGCACTTCTCCGCTTTGTAGGTTAGTAGAGTTTATTAACGACAATTTTTTAGATTTGATCAAGGATACCTACCGTAAGCATTATTTTATTCACCTAAGATCTCTGAATAAAATCTCTCGTAATATTTCTACCACGTGGTTTTAGCAAAACACTTATATCCTAAAAATATTATAAACGCGAAAGTTTCTAAGTATAGATGGATGATTGTTACTCTTTGACGATAAAACTACCTAACGGATTTTGATTAAACTTAGTACAGAGATAGTTTATGACCTGGAATAACATATGGGCTATTTTTATCCCGAAAATCCCACGGGATCGGGAGTTACGCGGGTGTAACTGCAAGAACCCAGCTAGTATGAAATAAATGTGTTGCAATGTGTTGCAAACCGCAACGTGGGGAACGTTGCGGTTTGAAGCGATGTCGGTATCATGCAATAAAATATTGACCCTTTCATAGCAACTTATTAAAGCATTAAGTGCGGAGTCAATGCCCAAATCCAATGGTCCCCTACACTGCTACATTAATTTGACAACGTTGCCGCATCGTGGCGTGCGACACGCCAACTTTCAACTGAAGGTAGACTGCCGAGCAAGTTGGTTTTCGCGAAAATATTTCAATTTTCAATAACTTTATTTCTGTAAAAATAAAGAACTTTGACAACTCGAATTTTACACCATGAAATTATAAGGAAATAAGAAATAATGCGTTTTTGACCTTCTGATGTACAGTGCGCGTCAGAATTAAGTACCCCCCTTGTATACAAACTATTTTCGACTACTTCTAATTCCCTTGTAACTTGTCACAATTTTTCACATGCAAAAATTTATCAGGCCGCCACTCAGGGTCGAACTGCCCTTCCATAATACTCAAAGTCTGAAATTCCCAAAAATAACAACTATTGTGTCCCACATACATTGAGATAGGGGGGGGTACTTATATGTGACGCGCACTGTACATATAAATTAACATATTAGTACTATGAGGTAAGTACCAAACACCATTACGGGGCACCTTTTTTGATCTCCAGTTGCGATTTGGGGATTATCTTATTGAAGTAAGCTTTATAAGTAACTGTTTTTATATATATATATTCTAATCTAGTAGATTTAGCCAAAAACTACCAATTTAAATAGAAAAAGGTGATATTTCAACATGTTAGCCGCAAGTAACAGCGAAACGATTAGTGACGCTGACTCTTTTCGTTGCCGCTTTGCTCGGCAGTACACGTAAAGTACAGGCTAAATGGAAATGCACTGAACGTTATGGCTTATGAAAACGATGTATATCAGACGCCGGGAACACGAAATGCTTCATACTAGGATCAAATAACTTATTTATTGACATTTGCTTCAGTTCACGTTGGAAATATACGATTTTATTTGATTTTGTTTTGAAAAAACTGGGGTAACGGGTCAGAGTTTACTCAGGGACATTGTTCAGTTGGTCGTAAATATTATGGAACTTTTTATGAATATTGAAGCAATGAAATACTTGCAACTTAGGCACAAACATCAACAACAACACCAGCCTATAATAGTCCACTGCTGGACATCCCCTAATGAGCGCCACAGATGGCATTATCATTTGGGGGTTATTGCCCATATTCCCCACGCTGGGCATGCGGGTTGAGGATCGCAGTTCGATGGAGTTATTCTGCAGAGGGCGCTGCTGCCCGCCCCCCGATGTGTTTCCCTTAGTCGCCTCTTACGACACCCACGGGAAGAGTTGGGGTGGTGAATATTCCGGCACCACACGGCGGAAACATCGAAAGGCGCAATACCCAAAGTAAAAGATGAAAGCCGACTTCGAATGGTGATTGATCAAAATGATAATAAGCATGATGAGGAGCATAATTTCTTAATATTTAATATTTGCTTAGAAAATAAAGAGCAGAAATACAGTAAAAATCTTTAAATATCCTTCACAGATGACTTCATAAAAGAGTCGGAACTGCAAATTGGGGGAAACATGCGGGAAATGATAAACAAACAGATACAAACGAAAGAATAACAATCAGTCGTGTTTTAAATAAACGTGTATATGTATATATTATGAGCCTTCCGCAAATGAAGCATTGGATCACCATTAAATATATCTATACTCTTCAACAGCTTTTGACATACTGAATGATTCAAATTGTCTGATTTTATCAAAGGTGTTTAGATCGTCATGCCACCATTTCCTCCAATATTATCTTCAGAGATGATGAACTTATCTTAAAATCCCTGTATATTAAAATGAAGAAGTTGCAAAGAGCCAAAAGAAAAGAAAAGAGCTCACGTAACACAACCTAATTCTGATTTGAGATTTTAATGCCCACATGACTAGTAAATGTATTAATAGTTTAATGGCATCTATGGCGCTCAGGAAGGCCTATGTCCAGCTGTGGACTATTATAAGCTGATGATGATGATGACTAGTAAAAGAATAGCATTAAAATACGGACAGAAGACATGAAGGAACATCGTTTATAATTAACCCGCGCTCCTAGCCTACAGACGTGTCGTAAAATCACAAATAAACAATTACAAACATTCGTTCATTCAGCTTTGACGAGCCTGAAATAAATATGACACATTTATAAAGCGTTTATAAAGAGTTGTAAACTAAAGCATTTATTTATAAAAGAAACTTCTATGTACTTATTAATTTATACAGAGTTATTGTTATTAGTTATTACTTGTAATATATCTTGATATAAAAGTAAGTTTTCGAATTCCTTGCTCTTAGAAATAAATCTTGAATGAAGATGCGAGGGATCCCAACTTTGGACGTTTATAGGGCATAGTGACGAAGTACCATTACTTTGGTATATCTATAGAGTCATGTGACATTCTTACGTCCATATGAGCTCTTTGTCTGCTCGACTCCTTGCAAGCAACAATATGCTGAGGTAGGACCTTTTTGGTTCATACGCTGTACGATATTATTGTTTACATTTATGATTATTTTATTTTTTACATTTTATTTTAAGGTTTATTTTGCACTAATGTTTTCTTATGAGAGCCAATTAATTCTAAACAATTTTCTTTTTTTCTACTTAATGTCTAAGTGCTAAAGAATTCAAGACAGCAAGTAGACAAGATCCAAATGCTGCAAAAGGACTCTTGAGAGGATGGCGCCCAGACGTCTTGGTAAAAAGAGAAGAATTATAAGAGCTGCCGTAACGTACTCCAGTTATCTAGTCAGGGGGAAGGGGCACGATGCTATCAATCTTAAAGCATGACTTAAAATGGTAGACAATAAACTTAGCTAGAATAATAAGCTTCAGTCTAGCTTCGTAGGCTTCGTAGCTTGGTAGGTAATCCACCATTTTGATTTATATTTTGCCATAGAATAAAATTGTATAATAATATTTTGTTGTATTTTCTATAACAATAATCGTATTTTATAGAGAGATATAAAAAATAAATGAAGAGGAATAATGATAAATTGCTTATTTCCTCTCCACACAATAGGTTTACTTAATATTAATTCTTTTTTAAATGAGATGAACGAACATGTGTGCAAAACCTATATTTTCATTCCAATGCTAATTTTTTAAATTAGCATTGTTTAATAGTTTATAGTTGGTCACCACGCCGACCAATTCCAAAATTAAGTGCCAGAAAATTTATCAAATGTCAGGCATTAAGTTCTAGAAAAACACTTCTCTAGTGCTTCATTCGTTCGTCTTGTAGTTTCTACCTCATGTATAAGTTGATAATGTTTGTTAGCTATCGAAACAAGCATTGCTGATTGGATTTTACTCCTTTTGCCAGAATTCCGGTCACGCGGAAACACTGCTAGCGTTTCTCTATCATAAATGTACACAAGTTCCTGATTGGGGTAGCTTACTTAGCTATTTTAAAACTTTGCCAACAAACTGAAGATACCGCTAACCCGCTATCCAGTGTGAAAAATCAGCTGGATTTTCTGAAAACTTTTTATTCTATACGAGTAAATCCGTTCCTATACTTAATGGAAAATCCACACAGCATCTATCTATCATTTTGAATAGAAGTAGTGATAAGAAGTACTATGATCATGAATCATTATGATCTTATGATCTGAGACAACAGTTTCGAATAGGTATCGACCTATTCGAAACTGTTGTCTCAGATAAAGTGGAGAGGAGGGTAAATTCCTTCTGAGTACGTCCTCCAGACACGGATGTCGCCGTATTTAGACCGAGTGTTCGAGACGCGAGACGCCCAGTGACAAAGTTTACTTGCGAACTGTTTGCACTATTTCTAACACCTAATTCTCTAGAATGGTCTGAAATTAGTTACAGTACATGTCACCGTGCTTTACCTAAAATTATAATGGTAAAAGCTCTATTAACAAAGAAAATTTTAATTAAATTATATTCAAATATCCAAATTAGAACTAGTATTTACAATTTAAACAATTGAGCTAACTCCAGACTGACAGTAGAGGTACCTGACATTTACAACAAACCACAGGTATCTCAACTGTTCCATAGCAGTATGTTATTAATAAGTTCCCCAGTATGCATGTACTAAACAAACTAATAATTTTAATATACTTGTCTTATCCTTTTCACACAGTTTCTAAGTTTCTAGTGACACAAAACGTTTTCAGTGAGAAAAGAAGGCAGTGAAAATACTGCGCTTTTCTCTCTCAGTTCATAGTTCAATCACCTATTGATCTAAGTGACTCAATAATCAAACGAGTCAAGACAAACCCAGTTCCGCATAAATTAGCACACCCAAATGACTCAATAACAAGTTCGCTAGTCCTTGAAAGGCGGGTCTATGCGCCGGTAGCTATGTGTAGCGGGCAGGCCGCCTGACCTATAGGCCCTACGGCCTTGCAGGCAGGTGCTTTCAATTACATTTTACTATGTTGCTTATGTCCGGTCTACTAGACTTATGATTCGGTGTAAACTAGAGACCGATTGCTGTCGTGATTACCGCAATTCCTACGCAAAATGTAGCAATTTCAATAGCAATTCATCAAGTAAAGACAATTAGGTAGCAACTTTTAAAGGTGCAATGAAAACGGTCGCTCTGTTAACATCTTCACCACAAGCCGCTTTATTTTTTATCCAACTTTTCAAAACCTTGAATATGTATATGATTTTCGAGTGGACAGGGCGTTATGGTGTTTATTAAGGGAGGCCTATGTCCAGCAGTAGACTATGATCATGAATCATTAGTGGCTCGTTTGCGCACCTCACCACAACCTTATTCCTTACCATCACCTCATTATACTATCCAAGTACTTTACTAATTACTGTAAGAAGCAGCTTGCGGATCAGGTGCATATACTAGTATAACCATCGTCTAGCACAAAAAGCTTCATAGCAAGTGGAGGCAATGTGCTAGGCTATTTTGGTGCACAGTTTAATGGTTCGTATGCATAACTAGTTCTGTTCTCTAAGGAATATTATGTCACTAAGACACTTAATATTACTTTTGGTACCTAATTTCTTTAATAAAATGCTCAGCCTAAAGCTGGACGACAAAAACGTTTATTACCTTAAATCGTTTTCTTATTTACGGATGGAAATTGCAGGGAAACTATTATGATGAAGTAAACTTAAAATGCGAAAATACTGCTTGCAGAAGCAAACCACGGGGCCTTTTTTCTTATATTCGGCGAGGAAATTCGTTTACGGATAAACTGGTCTGGGGGGGACAGAATTATGTGGGACTCGACGCCCTGAGAAGGACGTAATACCACTAAAACCTCTCCGGTGACCCTCTCTCGACATTTTTGCCGACCCGAGGGGTCTCGCTTACCCCATATCAGGACATGCCCAACTGTTTAATGGTACAAATAACCCAATAGATAATCAATAGGCAAACAACACTTGTCCATGCAAATACAAACAGTGACGCGCGACTTCACTTGAAAACATCAAGATAAGTCTTCGTCGCGTGTCGAAGATGGGTTACACCGAGGTACTCTTTCGAGTTCCTACAAGAACTGTAACATGCATTCCCTAACCCGTAAGGAATAAGGTACAATTTTGAAAAGTTGTCGGTTAAGTGTTGAGATAGTCGGTTTTGGTTCAAACAAGAAGTGTTTGAGATAGATAGCAGCTATCGCCTGGGAACCTCAAACAGGCGGGCCTGAGCGTGCCACTGCTAATATCTGAACTGAACCTGGTGGAGTACATTCCATTTGGAAATTACATAGCTTTTAGAAATTTGGAAACTATCATGGTTATTGACAATAGTCATTTTATAACGGGATATTTACCATGATTTGATTTTTGAGTTTTCCAATATTTCGGCACAGTCAGCTGAAAAATCAATTCGCGTTATAAATGATTTTACATAGCTTTTGGTCACATAATAAAGCAATAAGCTCTTTGTTGGCGAATTTTACTCTTCGATTTGTTTCATATTTTTGGCCACAGTCAAATTTAAGTTCTATCAGTTAAAATAAAAATAAAACTATATGTTTTTGTATCTATACTACTTAAATTATAAAGAGAATGAAGATTTTATTTGTTGGTTTGAATTGACTAGGCTCCGTAACTACTGCACCAATTTTAACAACTCTTTCACTGTTAGAATTCTACGTAATCCATGATGAACATACGCTACAAAATATTTTCAAAGTTAGTTTCTTATGAAAACATTAAGAGACCGCGAGTAGTTTATATTTTGGTTCAGCGACCCAGTCAGTTTCTAAGGTTCTATACAGTGTAGGCACTATTTTTATGCTTCGTTTCGGCCAATGGGTATACTCTAATACACCGAATTAAAGTATCAATTTGCACAAAAAAACAAAACAAACGATAGCTTATTTAGTATCCTTTGCAGTTTTATAATTATCTAGACACAGTTGCTCTACCAAGTTTTCCGTAGGTAGCGCGCGCAAAACGACTGCCATTGTGCCGGCTGTAAAATAAACAGAAGTCTTTGTCATAGCAAAGTTTATGCACAGAAGGCGTAGTAATGTGCGTGAATTCATTTGACGTGTGTCGGAACTTGGTTGCTTGGTATGCGCCAGAGAGCGCCTACGTCCTGTGGAGTAAAACATAAAGTAGAGTTTAAACTTCACTTATAAAACTAGGTAAGTAGAAAGTACTCAAAAATCAACTAAGGTACGAATTACGAGTTTATTGCCAACGAATAGAGATATTATAATAGGGGGAAAGATATACGATAGATAGGTATACAGGGTAGAAAGATATTTATGTAATACAATACAAACAGTTAAAATGTATTTTCCAATTTCAAAATTAATAATAAGTAAGTATATTATTTAGATTATGTTGTTTTAAACTGTCTATGGCTTCGCAGCGATTATTATATTCCTAAATCAATAAAATAATAATATGCTAGACAATCCACACAGCACCATCTAGCCCCAAGCTATGCAGAGCTTATGTAATGGGTACTACAAGACTGATATACTTAAAACAATAAATTACAGATAGATATCTTTACTTATCTTTACACAGAAAATGGCTAGAACACCCGGAACAACAGATCGTAAAAACATTTGTACCAAGGCTGGAATAGAACGCACACCTCGAGCTTCGCAGGTTTTTGTCCACAGCGCCACAGAGGTCGTCTAAATAAAGTAACTTATGACAGTTACCAGCGCAACAGGCACAGCGGTGTCACCGTCTTTTGTTCTAGCTGTGACTGATATGTAAAATTGTAAATGGAGCTAAAATCTGCGTGGGGTACCAAGACTATCCGGGTTTTCAAAAATTATCTGAGTGTCTGGTAGAAGCGACGTGTGACCCGAGAGCTGGTCAGTATCTGGCGCAGCGCATCAGAATTGCCATACAGCGACGCAATGCATCCAGCGTCTTGGTGACGCTTCCGACTGGTATTGATAGGGATCAGTTGAGCTACCTAGTTTCAATTGTTAATACTAAATCTAAAGTTCAATTATTCCAATGGATATTATTATTGTTATACAATTTTGAACAATTTCGACTACAAACTTAAAGAATTTTGGTAACAAACTTACTGTTTTACCTCTACTCTGTCCAACGTCCGGCGCCGCTAGCACAATGACGTAAATAGATAGGTCACAAATTACACCGCAGCGGAATGTGGGCAAGTGAGAACATATAAATACATACACTTGAGTTTTTTTAAGACTTGTATAGTCTTATAATATATAATATAATAATGCTAAACAATCCCACACAGCATCATCTAGCCCCAAGCTAACAGAGCTCGTGTTATGGGTACTAGATGACTGATATACTTACTAATACAATAATATTACATATATAGATATTTTGTATGGTACATAGAAAACGATCAGAACACCCTGAACAAATATCTGCAGATCGTACAAATATTTGTCCCGAGGCAGGAATCAGACCCGCAATCTCTTGCGTCGCAGGCGGACCTACGCCCACCGCGCCACATAGGTCGTAAATATAATTGACGAGTATTCGTCACGAATCCAATTTTCAGAGAAACTCCGAGCATAGCTCTTTCCATAGCTCGCCGAGCGACAATAATATTACATAAAAACTTAAAAGTATACAATACATGCACGATTTAAAGATAATGAATTATGTTAAAAACTTGATTGCTGACGTTTCGGATAGTTTTCTAAAATATACCTCACTATCGGTCCGCAAAAACAAAAATTTTATTTTTCATGCGGATCCCTAACTTTTTTGAAAATATTCCGTAGTCTCCTATGTTCATCACAGAATTTTTTTGATTCTAATGGTGAAAGAATTTATCAAATCGGCCCTTAGTTTCGGAGCCTATTCAATTCCAACAAACAATCAAATCTTACCTCTTTATAATATTAGTATAGATAGTGCTAATGTGGGTATAACGGAGTCGTTAAAATGTAGTAAAGGTTTTTACCCCTACATAGTTTTCTCGATTCATATCACGATGCAGTATCTCGATACCCATTACAAGTTGTGTAAAAACGCGCTATTCGATATAATCGATATTATCAACAATCGAGTCCGCGATCGAGTGGAATGTAACAATCGAAGGAACTTGCAACAGTTGCAACTAGTGCGGGAGCAACAATTTTAAATTGCATAAAATCGAAATTGTCCGCAAGAAACTGATTAATTATTTTGTTTAATATTTTTTTTACTAGAACCTTATCAGCCGTTAAGATGAGAGGCAGAGTTACTTTCATTTTTATAAATATTAGATGGGTTGATAAAAAAATCTAGGGTTTCTGAGTTTTACCTACGTACCTTTTTAAACTTCACGATTTGTTGACATATTTATTAAAGTATGTATATATCGGGATATTTATCTAAAAGTAGGGGAAAATAAATCAAAAGGTGCGCGATAAATACCCGATATTATATTCTTTAATATTTTTGAGTTATATTTACGTTTTATAGTGTTTATGCAGTTGCCTGGGAGTAATCGTCAGCGCTAGAACCGCCTCTTTTACTGTCTTTATAGGAGCTCTCGCCGGCTCCCGGTCTATACCAAAGTATTCGAGACACAGGTGCGTGTGCGCACACCTGCCTCCGCCCGACTCGTGCGATGACAAGTCCAACTTTACTTTAGTACGGAGAATCGAAAATATAATAAACTAGCGGCCCGCCCCGGCTTCGCACGGGTATTAAACAAAAATTTCAGAAATTATACACACTAAAACGATGGGTTTCACAGTTTTCATACGGATCTTTACTTTTTTTAACAGCATTGGGGTTTTTGACATTGACTCGACATTCCAAAACTGACACTGGCCGTAGAGAAAAAGCAAGCACCGTGCGCTATACAATCTCTTTTTCTATTCTGACGCGCCATAATAGAAAAAGAGGTTGAATATACAGCCCACGGTTCAATTATTGAATTTTTCATGCGGATCCCTAACTTTTTTGAAAATATTATATAGCCTATGTTCATCACGGAAAATTAAGGATTCTAATGGTGAAAGAATTTTTTAACTCGGTCCAGTAGTTTCGGAGCCTATTCAATTCAAACAAACAAACAAACATACAAACAATCAAATCTTTCCTCTTTATAATATTAGTATAGATAAATAACATATACAGTGGATTAATTAATTTGTTATCGCTATTATTGCACATAAACATTAACTAAAAGCTCGTGAATCCGTTGTTAAGGTAGGTACAGTCAGCGTCAAATTGATATGTGCGTCTAGAATAGTCAAAATAATCTGAAAAACAGAACACCAATGTGATTACGCATTTTGAGTATATATTATTATTATATTTCTTTGAGAGAAACTTTTCTTCGTATTGATTTATGATTTAACTGTCTTAAATAAATTTTTTTTTTTCTTTCCTCTTTCTTTTTTCTTCTTTATTCTTCTTCTTTCTTTCTTTCTAATACTTCACGGAACGTCGGATACAAGTCGTCACCAAGCCATTCCCTAGCCGGAACCCCCAAGTTATTCCGAACTCTACCGTAGTTCCGTAATGACTAATTTACGCTGATTTTCCGTCCTCGATTGTTCGTACAAAAACAAAGATTGGAATTTCCCCCGGATTCGTTCGGCGTTCTGTTATCCGCGTTCAATAACCCGTACTTACTTGACTCTATGAATATTTTGTAGGGTCAATGTTAGTTACGAGTAGAGGCCATATTGTTCTAATAGATTGTCTGGGAGGTTAATTTTAAAGCGGTCTTATCTTTTGTGTCAATTTACGTTAAACTTTAGGTTCGGCGGTCACACTTACTAATGATAATGACCGCAGACTAGAAATTCTTAAACAATGTGGATTCACCAGATAAAATCAAGATAATAAATTGTCTCAAAAGTTCAATTACGTCATTTAAATAAAATATTCTATACAATACAATAAAAAAAAATCTTTATTGTAGAGCAAAGAAATAACACAATAAAAACATAACATAAGACAAGTACGTTGGACGGTTTTATCAGTAGCGATCTCTGTAAGGCAACGTTTGGATGGAAATAATTATTCCTTTTAAGAAACTACTATGGAGATGACCATCACCCTCCAATTAAGATGTCTACAGACCAGTTCCCCAAATATTGTCTGTGTGGATTATCAAGAAAAGTTTCTCCCATTAAAGTACCAGGGCAGCATAGCTATACAAGAGCTTCACAATCGACACTTCACATAATTTATCTTGTGAACTGAGAATCACGTCGGCGCGGCAGAGCGCTAAGTAATTGGTCTATCTGAACGACGTCGATTACTTACACAGCGGAGCGGATAATGGCTCGCATTGTGCTTCCGACTCGGAAACCACAAGCATTCCGAACTATAGGACCATAAAATGTGGATGCGAAAATAGACCTTATCAACAACTGACCTGTAATATGATGTTGGAGAACCAAGATAAGACTGCATAATAATAGCAGAAAATTCGGCGTTGTTATGTTACTAATGCGGAAACTAGAATAGCCCTACAAGAATATGTAGATGATAGTATATAAAATAAAGCCACGTAATGGCAAATAATTATAATAAAAACTGGAAAGTTTGTAAGTATGGATGGATGTTGTTACTTTTTCACGCAAAAACTAATAAACGGATTTTGATAAAACTTGGTACTAGAAAGTTTATGACCTGGAATAACATATGGGCCACTTTTTAATCCCGAAAATACCCCACGGGATCGAGAGTTACGCGTTTGAAACCGCGGGCACCCAGCTACCTGTACATTGTAACCATGAATTTAGCAACAAAAAGGTGATATAGTACGAGTACAAAGTAACTTGGATTAATTTCAATCGCTTAATACTGCAATTATTTATAGTGTATTATTCAGCAGATGCTATCTGCCCCAACTAGAACATAATTTACAACATGCCCTTTAGGCCGCACTGGCGCCGTACCGTGAGAATCCGCACTTTGACTCCTCGACCGTGACACCGCCAGCACGGAATCCACGCAAAAACCTGTCAGCTGTCACGGGAGGCGATTAATCGATTCCGTCATGATGACTAGATCGATATCGATCGCGAGCTGCTCTAATCGATTATCGAAATGTAACTAATTAGGTATGTTGGCTGAGCTATAGGTTTAGAAATTACGGGTTTTTAGATCGATTATCTTGCTATAGTGTGTTTTTAGACTTTGATATAGGTATTTGCGCTACTTTGAATAATTCAGAACTATAGATCCGCCGCGTTTAAACAAGGGTATTTAAGAAAAAATTCTAAAATTTTCAATTTTACAGACTCATCCACTTTGGGTTAAATTATTGAAGATTTTATATGGACCCCCTTACTTTTTTTTTAAATATTCTATAACCCCTATTATCATCAGGGATAATGTAAGATTCTAAAGGTGAAAGAATTTTTCAAATATGTCTAGTAGTTGTGGAGCCTATTCAAACCAACCAACAAACAAACAGATCTTTCCCCTTCGTACTATATAATAATACAAAAGAAATACATAGTGTACCAGTGTTTTCACACACACTTTTACATCTTGGTTTAGCCGAAATTCTGCTAGGGGACACCACAAGACCTAATTATTCTTAAGAGATTACTCTACATCAATATCAATTACAACAAATCCAAACAATTTACGCTAAAAGATAATATCGATTATCCAAAATCGTTATCAGTTACGATTCAGCCGTCAATAAACACCTTCAAAGATCGTTGAGAAGTTAATGGGTTATGATCGTTTCTGGCGCCGGGTTGCGGCGACCTGGTTTAGGGAGTCTAGCACGAGTATTGTAACGTATCGGTATGATTTCGGTATTTATGAAGTCAGGGACGTATTACAACGTAATGTTTGTGGAAAATATAGCGAAATTTTAGTTTTTCAACTATTTTATGCATCAGACATTCGTCTGTTTTCGAAGCCATATTTTGACCCTTTCGTAGCACACTTTGTAGTGAAAAAATATCTATCAATCGGTACTATCAGCTCAGAGGCTCATTTCAATGAAAACCTGATACATTCCGTTTTCCCTATTATAAATATTCACGGGTATTTGTGGCGTTTATCTACCTTTTTTATTAGACTTAACTATGTTCACGTGTCGTGGTCACGAAATGACTGGAGCACTGCAGCTACCGCCTATACGAGGCGGCAGCATTATTTGCAACTAACCTAACTTGGTCTTTAAAACCCGTATTCAGATTCGTTTTGTCTGTTTGTAAACTTGAGCGGAACTTTAGATTACTACCTCATACAGCATTCAATTACGTCGTGGGCTGCATCATTATTTAAGGATCATATTACACCTAACCTATTTCTTGTAAATATTAATAACGTAACTGTTAACTCTTCCTGAATGAATGAATACATTAGATCGGGTAAGTTTAAACGTTCCGTTTCGTTATTCCTGCTACTGCCACTTTACGGTAAGCCTTAGTGATTAAAACAGAGCCGCGCGTGGCCCGCGGCGATCCCGCCCGCGCGTATATCACATTCCGATAGAAATTGCTTTTGGACCGTTTATGTGCCGAAACGTATTAGGACCCTGGTTTTGGACCCCGGAGTTAGGTCAGTAGGCAGGTGCTGGTATGTTAAATTTATAACAAGTAATTCATTTTTCAGACTTTCGTGATTTTTATTACTTACATATAAAAATAAGGTAATGATGTTCAGGTCACAATTAAAAATATTCAAAAAAAGATAATCAGGCACTGAATAACTTTTATCAAAAACTCAAACGAGTGTTTTAGTGTGTACCTACAGACCAAGCGAACGAGAGCGAGCGAAGGCTAGCAACGAACACGAACGAACGTTGACGTTATAGACGACGACGTTGTAGACGTCATGGTGAAAGCAACTTAAATCAAAAAACTAAAATTTACTTTTTATGAGGGTACACAGTGTACGTATTTGTCAATTCTTATAATAATAATAAATCATTTATTTCAGGCAACATAAGAACAGTTATGGATGGTAAAAAACTTGTTCTAGGGCCCTTACCAACAAAAACCTTACAGACTTAGTACATACATACAAGTATAACAAGTCTTATACGACTGCCACACCTTCTATCTCACTGCATGACGTATGCTTATCTCCTTTCTTTCCACTTCTCTATGCTACCCTAATATCTACCGCAATGCAGCTGTTTTTTACCTAATGTTTTATATTTTTAACATTTAGTACATCTGAATCGTATGCCCATTGGAATTTACGATTGGTAATTGGTGAGTTTCGGTACAAGGGGCCGACGCGCACGCGAGCCGGGTCTTTAGTCCTGAAACCCTCGCAATTTCTCCCGTAGCCCGCGGCAATACCCAAATTATAACACACGCTGCAAGCGTAATTGCGGGAATTCGGACTTGAGCCACAATAAAGATGAAAACAGTAGAAACAAAGCTAACAAGAACAGATTCGTTACTAGAATATGCTCGATTTATCGAATTGCGACCTGTGGTAAAAGATATCGGCTTATTATAGATCCTACAGCTTATTGTAGACCTAGATCGGTTGGAGAAATTCTCAAGAAACGTTTACAGAGGTTTATTTTTGCAGGGTAGAAGAACCGAATTTACTGTTCGATATTTTCTCGTAATTTGCGGTTGTTCGGGACGCGTGTGGGAACACTGAACGATTTATTAAGATTTAATCGCGCCCAATTAAAATACGCCGCATATTACAGAGAATACAAAAAGCCTATGCAAATTCTGCGTTGTTGTTCGGCGCCGGGCCACAGATGAGTGCGTAGTCACTGGCGCTACGCCAGCCCTGCTACGGTGCTACGCCGTAGCACCTACTATTCTATATTCTGTGGACGCGCGTAGAGCCAGCGTGGGCTTAAAAAATTATACTTACCTATTTAATTACTTTATAAATATGGCTTAAAATGTGTATAAATATTACTTAAAATGTGTTCTTCCGGATGCTTATTTTTACGATTAAACTAGCTTACATGTTATTCTAGATCTACACTATATCTATGCAAAATTTTAGGCAAATCCAATGAGTAATTTTGAGTAATATTGGCCGTCTCGTCTCCTCAACGAGACGACCTCTGTGGCGCGGTGGGCGAAAGTCTGCATGCTTCGCAGGAGTCCACGGATTCTTTTAGTATGATCTGCAGATATTTGTTCAGGGTGTTCTGGTCATTTTCTATGTACAAGGTCTGCTAAGCTTGCCTGGGACTAGAGATGCTGTGTGGATTGTCCAGCATTATTATTTAATTAACTCCAACATCTTAACAAACTTTGGCCTTAACAATATGAGTAGGCTAGTCCTCTCGATTTTTTTCTAGCCATAACCAGCAGAATACAAAACTTACGTAGTTACTCTTAATTTCCGTCAATAAAAAGATGATCAAAACATCGGATCAACACCTGTTATACAAGCAGCCAGATCAACTATCACTGCTACTTACAACGCTACCACATATTGTATTCAAAAGCATTATTGTTACCTTTTGTTAAGATCATCCGCAATAGATCTAGTTTGGAAGAATGCAGCTTTGCTTCTTCCAGTGCCAGCCATCAGTAGGACTACTTTATTAAAAGTTGTACAAGTATAGTTGTACAAGAGTGGTAACGCCGAGGCGCTTCCCACGGCATCCCACGGCTGGACCTCCCCAGTGTGCATACATTACGGCACGCATTGTCGTCGAACCGCCTCCCTTATTGCACAGGGATGGAACTGGTGGGTAAATCTGTTTTAACATTGGTTCAGATGATATCAGAGGAGCAAAATTATTTATTTTGATACGTGTTGGTTTGTTTATACAAAATTGATACAAAATAATCAAATTTTTGCCTAACTTATAAGTATACCTATAGTATTAAGTATTTTAAGTTCGTATAACTAAAGGGTTTTTAATCCTAGAAGCTAAAGACAATTGTTGGTATATAGAATCCAAAATGAATATAATTATATGAATTTGTGAACATCTTATTCAGTGATACGACAAACAACTCATTTTTATAATACTTTTACACTTCCCTACTTAAATTCTTGAAATCAAATAATTGTGTTTAATTATTTTTATTATTTAAGGTTGCCTGCTATAGTATAATATTAATATTATGGTGAATAAATAAAAATGAATCTCATAACATTACAAAGACGACAGTAATTTCTTCCACTTTGTCAAGATTTCTTTTGGTTCAGTGTAGTGAAAGTGTGTACTTCAAAAAATAGTTTTTATAAGATCCTGACTACACTCCTGCTCCAGCTCGATACAAACTGCGACACTATCTGTGTCCAGGCCACACACGCATACACCTACACACAAACCCTGCAACCAATCAGATCGCCCCATTACCAGAGTTTCGACACCAGTCATACATTTTGATGCCTCAATCCTATAAACTGGTATAAAAGTTTCTATCATTTTCGATATGCTGCGGCAAACTAGTTATTAAATCTATGCAAATAATAAACTATGCATGGTAATAGACACAGTACAGGTATATATGAATATCACACAAATTTCCATTTAATTGACCTTCTTCAATCAAAATATTTGAGCTGTGGAAATATAAAATAAGACTCCGTAAGACATTAACGAGTGTGACATCAATAAATTAATAATGTCATATTTAAAGGCAAATAATTTGCCTTGTTGTATTTGTATACTCATCAAGCCCAATATTATGTTGCATTAAGATTATATTTTGCAGAAACACTACGTAACAGAGGATGCTAATGAAATGGACAATATTTACTCATTTAGACGCACTACGCCTGCCCAAAGTCTAGTATGAAAATTTATAATTTACCCTTACTAACTCCTTTGTCGACCGAATTGTATCTTGACCTATATATTCCAAGAATACAATAGGTACTTTCAACAACCCAACCCTGTCAGCTGACCCAATAGCATTCCATCGAGATTCAGCATTAGCATGTTAATGAAGGGGCGTTCCGGGCACAAATCACACCGGGACAGTACTATCCCTTCTGTGGTCATGTCCCACGCAATGTGATATATGCGCTTTTTAATAACCAATTACAATGTCCATCTCAGCGGGCCTTTCTTCTTTGTTGGGTTAGTTAAGCGACGGAAACAAAGGAGCTACCACTACGCTTTGATATCCTTGGCTTTTTACACGGATACAAGTATTTGTCTCGTTATTTTTCTTTGATTCTTTTTGATCTCGTTTTTCACTTCTTGATTAATTTAATCTAAGCCACTAAAGGTTGCAGGTTACTTCGGGAGTCTTTTCACTATCGTTCTTATAGCCTGAAAGTGAAGTTAGATAAAAATACTTAGAGAATTTAGAATTTTTGAGTAGGTCCTAACGTACAGTGCGCGTCACATATAAGTACCCCCCTATCTCAATGTATGTGGGACACAATAGTTGTTATTTTTGTGAATTTCAGACTTTGAGTATTATGGAAGGGCAGTTCGATCCTGAGCGGCGGCCTGATAAATTCTTGCATGTGAAAAATTGTGACAAGTTACAAGGGAATTAGAAGTAGTCGAAAATAGTTTGTATACAAAGGAGGTACTTAAATCTGACGCGCACTGTACATTATGTGCCATACAAAGGACTTGATTTAACCTATGTATATCCAAGCGCCGCCGTGTGAGCCGAGAGCTGGTCAGTATCTGGCACAGCGCATCAGCTTTGCTAATATTCTAATATTGCCATACAGCGAGGCAAATGCAGCCAGTGTCTTGGGGACGCTTCCGGTTGGTATTGATTGATATGGATCATTTGAGCTACTTAGTTTGTTTCCAACATGCTGCAGTTAGCTCAATAGTAGAAATTCTTCTTATTCTAATTTGGTTATTTAATTGTAATTTTCCATGTTTATAAAGGTTTTATCCTATATCCGAAGAATAATTAATTTTGCTAGCAATCTCACATTTTGTGATTGATAAAAATGAATCCTAACCCAAATTCCTCGAGTATCCGAACCATAATGGGCCACATTCCTGTATTTATCTTTAGGGGCGTGAGTAACAGCCCCGCCTCTTCGTTACTATGTTAATTTGTGCTATAGGTAGCCCATCGCTCCTCCGTATCTAATACCAACAAAAGATGTGAAGGTTACATTAGATAGAGGTTGCTTGAAAAATTATAGTGATAATAAACTTGGTGTAGTGAAGTTTCGCACCACAGGTTCTCACCATCTATTAATTTTTGCCATTTCATACCAAAAAATGTCAGCGTTTCAACCCAAATAAAAAAAAACATTTTTCGTCGTTTCTTCCCAAAATTTGTTTTCGTTTCTCACCATGAGATCAAGAGGTTTTGTAGAGACAACTACATAATCTAATATATATTATTACTAGCGGTCCGCCCCGGCTTCGCACGGGTATTTATTTAACAAAAAAAATTTCGTGAATTTTTTTTGAAAATATTATATTTTCTAATAGCCTATGTTCATCACGGAAAATTTAGGATTCTAATGGTGAAAGAATTTTTCAAATCAGTCCAGTAGTTTCGGAGCCTATTCAATTCAAACAAACACGGAATAAAATCTTTCTTCTTTATAATAGAAGTAAGATAAGAATTATACATTTGCAAAAAGATACATGAAAGCTGAGCAACGACATCTATAAATAATATGACCAAGAAACTGCCGAAAAAACTTTGAGATTCCTGGCTTGCCAATGTTTGGCACAAACTATACCTAAAACACCCTTTGTGATATATTCATGTCATTAATTTGATCACAAAAGTGTCTAAATTACGTTTCTAATCATGTTTTGTAGTAGCAAAACAAAGGCATCCATGAGTGACCTACACTTCGCTTGATATTATTATCCAAACTTTTTGCCGCGACCTCAATCTCTATAAATTGACGCATAATCCTCAAACGTCCTCTGGATTCCTCGTATTATCCTCTAATTTACACGCCGGCCAATTAATGTATGCAATAAAACATTTTTAGGTTAGCTAAATGGAAATTGGATCACCTCCGAACATTATGGTCAGGCAAAGTGATTTTCTGAATTACCCTAAAGCGCGCTCCACATTCTCCACGAGAGGTTTTGTCTCGGGTCTCGCCAAAACTATTGACGAGACGAGAGCAGCTCTCCACATTCTTGCTCGCGCATTTGTGCGCTCGGTACTCGAACGAGATGGACGTGGAAACAGCTGTCGCTGCAGCGTTATGGGCTGTGGCTTATTACAATTATACGTTTATTCGAGAAAAAAAAGTTATCAAGAGACGTTGGAAAAAACGAAGATGGTGGATGACAGCAATACATCGTAAATAAAATATATTGTATATTAAAATTATAATATTGAATAAATAATAAAATTATATAATTGGCGGGAATGTGGAGGGAGTGTTTTGTGTTTCGGCAAAACTACACGAGAGCCCTTTGATTCGGATACGAAATACCGACACGGGATGGAGACTGCACGAACATAGGCGAGACTTGCCGAATATGTCCTCCACACTCTCGTATTCGCTATGTCTCGTGTAGTTTTGCCGAGAATGTGGAGCGCGCTTAAGAGTTGTTTGCCTATTTATATCTTCGTAAATGAGACTTTTTGAATGCGACCTTTAAAAGTGGTTGCCATAGACGTTGTATGAAGCTCAAGTGTCAAAAATCAAAATAAACAGAATTTATTTCGTTGTTTATTAGCTCTTTATTAGATAGAAATGTTGCGTTGCACTTTTTGTGCAACGCGATCTAGTGTCAAACTAATGGTTGTTTTTTTTTTAAAGATTGCATTGAAAAGCTCATTTTGCTGAATTAAGGCTGAATTAAAATGTAAGAAAAACACAAGCGTATGGTGTGACATAGGCAATTATTCCCGTTTTGATCACTACAACAGAAAGTTATTTTTATGCAACCTAATTATTTTAGAATCCAAAAGAAACTTGATCTAAAAAATATTGGAGCGCGGATAAACGAAAACCGATGGCTGGCAGTCTAAATAAAATATAGTTAACGTGTGTTTACTGCATTTATTGGATGTGGCTGAGAGTTGTGCAGTGGGTGGCATCGGCATTTGTCACTGCGGTCCAGGAACCACGAATACACTGAAATACCTGAATGAAACTTATTTACAAATACTTGTAAAAATTTTAAACCTACGCGATCTGAACACACAATTATTAGCACTATTTTAACGGGTATTTATCGCGTTTATTTAACTATTTTTCCCGACGTTTCAACAGGCTTACACACTGTCTGTCTGGGATGACTGTCATCCCGTGACCACGACATAGTGTGTAAAATAGGTAATAAACGCGATACGCATCATTTAAACAACTAGATTAAGTTCAGAAAAACAAGATTAGAGAAGAAGTAAGATATTGGCTAGAGCCTCCTCCACTAGTTCGTATATCCACTGAAGAAGTCGCGGTGGCCAAACGCTATCGCGGCACACATCGAGGACTATGCAAATGCAGTTTTTGCTAGCAACCAATTGAACAAGCCGAATCTTGCAGGGTGGCCGAATATCACACAGCCAAAATAAACCTTATTCCACCGCAAGAAGTTAGTTAGCCTTTAAATTGGAACCAGAAAATATATGGACCTAAATAATAGCATACATAGGTACCTACATGACTTTGCAATATATTTGCGTGCGTACTTAACCAATACGTAGTTATTACGTGTTCATACGATGGGCGTTTTCTAGTTTCATTATCTTATTTTGAAGGAAAGCTGGTTGTTAACGAAAACATAATTTCTTTGCAAAGTATTGTCGTATATTTTTTCTGTGGTCATACGCCCTTGTTCATAATAGACTGCAACTCACAACATTGATATTTATTGTCCTTTTCCATTGATATAAATAAGAGAGAGTAAGAAATAACATTACATAGAATTTGTTGTAAGTAAGCAGACCATAATGAAAGAGAGGGTCATAATCATAGAAAAGGAAACAGTTCATCATAACACTCCCTAAATTATCACAATCTATCTATGTGAAAATCTATTTCTTTATCCTAAACCTCGATCCAAAATACCTATTTAAATATCCAGTTGATGTTCTGTCTGTTTATTGATGCGGTAAAAGATTCAGATGACACGACATTATTGTTTGACTTCGACGACACTAATTGTATTTCGGCGACATCCAGCCCCAACAAAAGGGAACCCCGGCGACTAGTTAGCATAATGTTTTACATATTAAAATCAAAATTGCTTTCGACAACTGAGTCATCCTCGGTCATGTCGTACAAATACACCGCTGTTCTGTTCTGTGTTTTGTTTAGAAATGCTATGGATTTTGTTGCTTAGCATAAGATAGAGTTTTAATAATCGGCCTTTTTATCCGTAACAGATAGTTCGCATCACGACGATTATTTTAAGCATAAAGTTTAAAAAATATCTTTGATAAATGCGATAAATGGATAAATGCAACCCGCTTTCCCAATTCCACATTGACTTTAGACAGTAACAGATTCAACTTGCTTTGATCCAGTGTCAAGCCCTCGAAAGGTTCAAGTACGGAGCAATTCTAAAGTATTAAGGGAAAATTTCTGACCCAAATTTGATAATGGAACATCTTATTCAAAAATAAATACACAACACCGGACTATGCAGCCATCTATGGCCAACTGCGGGGGGCGCCATTGTACGTCGTCAAATGTTCACACATACACACAACCCATCCACGCCTATCTGGTGCCGTGTATTCTGTGCCTTAATGAAGGATCCGTCGGGACCTGCAATTATGAGATAAACATCGTCCACGTCTCGGTCATAGGACCTCCGGTGAGATGCAGACTCAATTGTGTGCATTCACTTAGCTTATTTGAAAACCATACTGCTCATGTCAGTATCGAAATAAATTAACAACAAAGAACAGAGCAAAAATGAGGCTAAAGGTAGATGCTGGAAGCGACAAGCTGAAGACAAGAAGCTATGTGCTTATAAAGGTAGGCCTTTGCCCTGCAGCGGATCACCATAGGCATAGATGAATTTAACAGGACCTAAAGCAAACATTAGAAGCCTTAGTCTGGGGTGCGCATAAGCTTTACGATATAAGTTTTGGGGAATCATTGACTTGACTTCTTCGATATGGCAATATGTGTCTGATTTGCCACAGGGAATCATTGATGTCTTGACGTCGATTTTGTAACATCAATGACCGCTGTCATGTCACAGTGCAACAAATCAATCAAAATTTTCTAAAAATATCATCGACTTCATAAGAACCTATTGAACTTTTGCCATACTACGCAATATACATAGTTCCTCTCTATAAGGTTTAAGTTGCAAGGCGCAAAATGTATGGGAAGGACTTGAAAACGAAGGAAGTATTCTTATGACAATGCACACAGCATAGTAAGGCTTCAGAAAGATCGATAAAGTGGTTTAGATTATCATAGTCACTTTACGATTTGAGATAAATAAATAACTCAATTTTAAAACCCAGTTATGTACGGCGGCGCACTTCTGTTTTACGTCATTTTTATGCTTAGTTTTTATGCCAAGAAGAAATTCGAACACAGTTCCTATCATTACAGTTTGGGGAGGTGGCCCAGTCTACAGATTTTCAGATTAGTAGTTAATTTCTACCATAAACAAAAGAATTAATAAAGTCAATGTTCTTGAACTGTGTTTACCTGCCAGAAAACAGAAGATTAAAGTCAATGTGATTGAACTGTGTAATCATACCAATACAAAAGAATAACTGTCCGCCAAACCGCCCTTCCACGGGCAGGGTAGCCAGAGAATGGCGTGTGCGCGTAGCGTGCGCGCACCTGCCGCGCAATCATCTGGTCATTAGACTCCTGCGCAGCCAGAAATTATGCTGAGCGCCCGGCAGCCCTAATAGTGGCTGACTGTTTACTTGAAACGGATAAATGTAAGGGTTTTACTGCATTGAATTACAGCGCACGCTTTTTGTTGAGGTTTTTTTATCGGAACTTTTCTTTTGGTTATCCATAAGATAAGAAATGTATATTATAGTATTTATAGGCCTCCTAATCGATTTCAATAAAGGAGATCCAAGATATTACGATTTTTTTATCATGAGCCTTTTTAAATATTTATACATTAATGTCAATAGGTACTTCTTTTTCATAAACCTTATTCGTTTCACCCTCATAAACTTGAGTACCAAGGTTAAGTAGCTACCTACTCGTAGGTAAAAGTTTATTTTTACTACGCTACCTACTTGATTTGTAATGCAGTAGACTAAATTAAGCTAGTAATTAACCCCATGCGCAATGCAGTTAATTTCAACGAAAACTCAGCAACTAATTCTACTAGGTACTTCTGCCAGTTCGACCTAAAAATCGAAGTAGGTATTCATTTATATAGTACTAGCGGTCCGCCCCGGCTTCGCACGGGTATTTAACGAAAATTTAATTTTTTTTTTTTTTATTTAATGCTGTTCCTTAACTTTTTTGAAAATATTCTATAGCCTATGGTTCATTAGGGAAAATGTAGGATTCTAAAGGTGAAAGAATTTTTCAAATCTGTCCAGTAGTTTCGGAGCCTATTCAATTCAAACAAACAAACAATAATATCTTTCCTCTATAGAATCATGGCCGTAGGGAGGGGGGGGGGGGGTTTTGGGGGTTCAAACCCCCCCCCGAAATGTTTAGGCACCGTTAAAAATCAAACTTGAATAGGTAAAATTTTCTCGGATACGTACTCGTACGTGGAAAGTGCGGCTTACTTTAAATAGCTATTCTCTCTTAAAAACACAAAAATTTTTTCGTCTCATTTCGTCTCCGATTAACAACAGCGCGCTCTGAGTCGTCGGTGGCGGACGGGGCGCGCTCGCGCACCATGCCATGCGATTCCTATTGTGTATCTACATACATTGTACTGTATGTTAGCACTTAAATTTTACCTTTTGAAAACTCGAACTTTTTTTCGACAAAATTCGTCTCTACATTTTAAATGAGCTGAGTGCACGCATCGCATTCATTTACGGCCGATTCCAGCTAGGCAGGCAGATCACGACATTACTTTTAATTTTATAAATCAATAGACCTATTTTGTTGTCGTTCCGTAATTGAATTGCTTTCTCCGTTTACTGTCATGTATTTATTTATAACATATTTTTCTAAACTATTTAATAACGGCCGAAAAGGTCACAAAAAATTTCGCGGCTCGCTCCGCTCGCCGTTAATTCGGAATTATTCTAAGCTTTTTAACAACCTTGCGAAAATGTCACAATATCTCAAAAATTTTCAGCGGCCGCAAACACAACAAAATATCGGCGGTCACTCCACTCACTGTTATAATTTTGGCTCTAAAAGTTTCAGGGTTCGCTAATCATAATCTTTTGTCACTCTTGATTCTATTTTACAGATCATCCGAAAGCTCGCACAAAAAATTGCGGCTCGCTTCGCTCGCCGTTCATTCTGTAGCCTTTCGGTCAGTTTTATCAGCCTGCCGAAAATATGTAAAAAATTTGGCGGCTCGCTTCGCTCGCCGATCATTCTATAGCCATTTAGTCATTTTTATCAGCTTGCCGAAAATATGTAAAAATATTGGCGGCTGGCTTCGCTCGCCATTCTCTCATAATAATGTGAATTGTTATACCTACCCCTTAACTAATACTACTAACTATTTGTCACCCGAAAATGACACTCGAAGTTATTTATTTTTGTATTTCTCACATTTTTTTCTTTGTTGCTGGAATACCAATCTCCAGTCTCCAAAATGACCACCGCAGTTTTTAAAATATTTGGGGCTAGCTGTCCCATCTATTGTCACACTTTTGCCTACTTTTTTACAAAACATCGGAAAAATCTGAAAAAATTCGCGGCTCGCTCCGCTCGCCGTTACCCATGGTTATTATTTTTATATAGATTTTTTTTGGAAAGTGCTTGGTTGAAAACCACTCCGGGTACTAGCATAAGTAGCATAAGTACATATATAAAGATGTTGCATGTTGTCTCGGGCGGGTCTAAGGCTCGACCCCCCCCCGAATAGTATTTCTGGCTACGGCCCTGTATAGAATAATAGAATAGATTGAAATTACCTAGTTTTACTACCTATGTACCTATTACGATTAAAAAACTATGTCCCTAATAATTAGGGAGCTGAAAGGCCTATTATTATTACTATAAGTACATAGTTTCTCTATAAGTGAATTTGGAATTTTGAATTCTCATGAGGTAATAAAATATTTCAATCCTTAAAATGTTTTTTTTCTTTAAAATTTTGGTTTCGTTTCGTAAATATTTTTTCAAGGCACTTGTAAGTTTTGAATGATGATACGTCGCGGATCATCACAACACAAAGAACAACAGCTGTGGGATGAACTTACTGAAGACGACTCGATTTTCGATGCATAATTTACTTTTTGTGAACAAAAGTCGTGGCAGATGGCAGCCATAGACATTTTCAGTGGATGGTTATCGGCTGAAAATATACAGGGCGTCCTACGCTATGCCACATGGAGGCAAAGTACCTTAAATATTGTAGATAGAACATTTTACTGAAAGAAAAAAACTGCATTCATAGATTTTTAAATAATTAGGTGGCCCTACATGGTCGAACCGGGAATTGGAATGGACCGATTTGAAAAATTCTTTTACCATTGGAATCCTAAGTTTTCCCTCATGAGCATAGGTTATAGAATATTTTCAGTGCTAATCCGGAGCGGACCGCCAGTATAATATAACCAGGAAAACATTTTCCCACATGAAAACAGCACAGCATAGCAACAACCAAACTGCTATGTTGTACTTACTGGTTCGTTGCCTGAAATTAAAAAAAGTCAAACTGGATCCAAATCCCCTGCCTTCTATCCCCACGCAAGCTGTTACAGCGTAAAGAAACATTTTTTTCTGGACCACCTGGCTCGCGCCACATCCGAAGAAAAAATCCAATGGAAAAAACGTCATAATATTTGAATATTATTATAAAAACAATTAAGGGTGCCGCGTCACCTGTCGTTGGCACGAGATACACATTTGCATAGACTATAGAGCGAGCCATAGACTAGATAAGCTGCGACAAACGACCTTTTGAAGAATTGTATTTGTGCGATAAAAATCGGGGATGTTTCGGAACTTGGGGAATAAAAAAGTGAAAGTTTATCGGGTATCTCGCCGTCTGCATAATAACCCTATTATAATACGTAGGTATAAAAAAGTTATTGGTAGGTAAATCTGTAAAAATTTAATACTGAATAAAAACTAGATTTTTGTCGATTATGAACACAGATACCAGTTACTTCGCAGTTTAGGGAGTAGATAGGTGTTAATTTTCGACTAGTATGAAACTCATACGATTGTCAAAATCAATTATGCTATCAATAACATGCTAAATCAGCTGACTATACAATCTCTGTAGAGTGGTAGGCGTAGGTCCGCCTGTGACGCAGGGGGTTGCGGGTTCGATCGCTCAGGACAAATGTAGTATGATCTGCAGAAATTTTTTCAGGGTTTTCTGGTAATTTTCTATCTCTAATAAAATATATATCTATATCTATGTAATATACAGTTTTAAGTATATCGCCATCTAGTACTCATAACACAAGATCTGCTTATCTTGGGGCTAGAAGATGCTGTGAGGATTGTGTAGAAGATGAACAACAACAAGAACAACATCAGCCTATATAGTCCACTGCTGGACATAGGCCTCTCCTAATGAGCGCCATAGGTGGCATTATTTATAATTAGGGGGTAATTGCCCATAATCCCCAGGCTGGGCATGCGGGTTGGGGATCGCAGTTCGGTGGAGTTGTTCTGCAGAGGGCGCTGCTGCCCGCAAGGTGTGTTTCCCTTAGTCGCCTCATACGACACCCACGGGAAGAGTTGGGGTGGTGAAATTCTATGCCAGCACCACATTAGAAGATGCCGTGAGCATTATTTATTTATCTTTAGTTTTCTTTCTCCGCGACATAGGTACACAATTATCCGAGGGTGAACTCGGAACCTAATGTTTTTTTCTTTTAAGGCTATGAATGGCTATGAAATAAAGTATAACTAGACAATATAAACCAGGGGTGGATCGCTAGTTCTATATACATATCTATCTATGTATCCACTCACCTTATTGTATTGAATCCACCTGACAATCCCATGTTATGGATGCCAGACCGCTGACTAACATCATTACATTAGACAAATCCATTTCTTCTTGTTATGTTTACATATATTTTTTTCTTCGGAATTTGAAAACATTCTATTATTCTATTATCCACGTGAAAATGTGGAGAATGCATTTGTTTTCTATTGAAAATGAAAACATATTTTTGCTTCAAGTAGGTAGGTACATATATAAGATTAAATTACGTTTAACTTGGATAAATCGTGAAGAACAGGGATTAAAAAGAAAACTGCACTTAGTAGTAATAATTGCCTTATAATTCTGCAATACCTGCTTACATCTAGGAGAAAATAGTTAATGCATAGTGCCTACGTCAACCCTAAAAAAGCAAGTACCTGGTAGGTACTGTCCAAAACCTGCTCTACTTTCCATAATTCAGTATAATACGACTATTAAGACTGAAAAGATACTAAGTAACCATAACCAATATAGAACCAAAGTCCTTATTTCTCAAGTTACAGAGAAGCCGCGCACCGCACATTCCGTGGTTTGCCACTGAAAATTATGACTCTAACATCAAAAGATTGTACACAACCTCTCACCAACACATCAATTTTAAACCATAACATCTTAATAATAAGGTTGAATAGTGTATGGCGTCTGGGAAAATGGCGCTTATTACACGATATCGGTTAAGCAGGTGCGGCGGCGGCGGTTGCTTTGAAACCTTTGATGGCCGCTGATCTGCACATTGATATAAATTACGTCGTTACACATACTTGGTCATCAGCTCTACATCGCATGCGATTTAGGGTTAAATCGTCCCATTCTAAGCCTATGAAACCAGGAAGCCATATAGCTATAGGCGATGTTTTGTGGTTACGTTAGGTAGGCGCGGTGCCTGGAGGACACTGTGAGGTTTTAGTCAGTAGGAGTCTGATATAATCATCCAATGGGCACAAAAGATTATCCATGATGGACTTCTCACGAAAAAAGGCTATAGCATAACCTCGACCATAGATAAGTAGAGTCAACCTTCAAAAGAAGGATCTTCGGACGTTCTTTTTTCAAGTGAAAATAAAAACATAGTAGGTTTTGCAACTATTTCAATTTTATGCAAGGTTATGGCAACTACGAAATCAAAACAAAAACACTTTTATTCCAAACTGTTCCGTTTTCATAATAATACATGAGTGGTTCGGAAACAGATCGGAACTAATCATTTCTATCGCAAATTACCACCTATCACTTTAAAATTAACCATTTCCTTTCAATTTTAATCTAGCTTCCAGCCATTTAGTGCTTTGCTTACCTTTTACACTCACGGAACAATAAATAAGAACAAAATTGGTTCGAATTTTGAACGCGTGCATTTCAGTAGCGCATCGCCGCGGGCGCTCGTGCCATTCGCGTTCCAATTTCGAATGCAAATTTTCTTTTTCGATAACATTAGTTTTGAAGTAAATAGTGGTGGCAGACACAGAGCATATAATCACTGGCAGAGGTCATTGATACCAAAGTTCATCAGGTACAACTATTTAAAGTTCTGTGGTAACTTTTTTTTACGTATTTTCTGTTGTTGTTCAGAAAAGATTTTTCCCTTTTAAAACTCGCAGTTATTTAGGAGTTGCAAATTTTAATTTTATTTTATTTTATTTGGGAAAAAAACAGTTATGCACAGTACCTTTTTTCCTCCATAGAATGGGTGAACTAGGTTCCTTTGAAGGCACCTTTATCGGTTCCTTTGAAGGCACCTTTATCGATTATTAAATAAGGTACAAATCACTTTAAAGTAGCCTACTTATGTACATAATTGATAACAGAGCGAGCTTTGAAGTCGAAATCAAATTGCCTACCTACCAAAGTACCAACTAATAGCCCATCCGCAAGCATTTTCCTAATCAATCACAAATGCCATAGTGCAGTCGTCTATAAACCGTTTTATAAATTCAGTTCATGTGAAAGAAATATTTAAAGGCGAGTCTTACTTTTTAAAAGTTAAAAACGTCCTTTAAAGGCGTCAATATGAGTATATTAGGTACCTACCTTACAATAGAACTCTCTCCGGGGCGGCGACGGATACAAACGTAATTTGAGCATATTTTTGCCATGATCTGCTATTAGTTCAAATTTGGTAACTTAATTGTAATTTTCTTTGTTAATAAAGGTAGTTTTGTATATAAAACATTTCTCAAAACAAATAAATAAATCAATATAAATACTTCAAATTAAATTTAGGTTAAAAAAATCCTGGACTGCTGCAAGATTTTTATTCAATTTTTTTGAGTGGCCAGAGGACATCACAATCCTGCAATTTCACGAACGCAATACACTCAAGAACCTGTCAAATGACAACAATAATAACCAGCTTATGTAGGTATGTTTACAAGGCCGGTTATTCACACTATCGCTGGCCGCGTCTAGGTCAGCGAGCTGCGCAGACGCATCTACGTAACGTGGTGTAATGTGTAATTTATGAATCACTATCCACTCTCGGGGTTACTATACAGAGTGAATCATTTCTTCGCACCAGGATCTTCGATTTGAATCATGACACCGATCTTCGCGTCTAAATTGCAAAATGATCCGTCATATTATGCAAATTAATTAGAAGTGCTAATACCCTCAAACAGCTTCTAAATGCAGTGACTGGATCAGTGATCGCATTAAGCTGATTATGTAAAAGTATTATCGATTCGAGCATAAACTACAGTTCATTAGACAATAAGTAGAGCGACTTCCAAATCCAAACGCCACGACTATCGTAAAATAAGCTACAATCGCCTAACGATGCTTTAGAAGAGTAGAAATCGTTATAAAATGTCTATTACCGGCATTATTGCACGAGTAGAGCTCGGAATGTCCTAATAAAGGCTCCTCGGATTGTCCGTCCGCTCCAAATTACCGATCGTTTACTTTTAAGTCGGTGTAATTGCTGAGCGCATCAGCATCCAGATTGCGGCTTGCTCACCGCGGCCACCGCTCCGCTCCAATTTGTCTGTGCTACTAAATCATGGCACAAACGCGCCGCAGCTCGATCTAAATCGATTTGTCCAAATTATGAGCGATCGTAACCTCTGCGTCTTTAAATATTGATCGTTTGGACACCTGCTCTTTCGCTAACACGCGTCCGGTCCTAAATAAAGATCGACACGGTGCTTTTCAGTAAAACGGATATGAAGTTTTACCAGTGCGGGGTAGGTAAGAAGGAATGATCTTATAAATTTAATTGTTTAGATTGAGCTTTACAGTCGGTAAAGACTAATTCATTTTTCGAGTAAGTACGTAATAATAAGGAAGATCTAAAAAGCCGGTTCTAGAAGTAATCTAGCAACGTTAAAGCGAGTGTTAGTAATCTAGCTAGTGTTAGAACATTGCCTTCACGTTTGTTAGAAATCGTTCGGTACCTACCAAAGTAGCTCCCTTAGTAATACTTACCTATTTATATCCATAACTGTTCTTATGTTGCCTGAAATAAATGTTTTTTTTCTTTAGATTCTAGATGCACCTGCTAAACTAAGTATCACACTTTTCAATATCAACTATAACAACTAAAAAATAAAAAGCTTTTTATACTTAGCTAATTTTATCTTTCTTTGAAAGCTAGGCTTAGGTATATTTATATTTATTATTTTATATATTTATATACAGCAATAACATTATTAACTTAAAATTATATAAAAATAGCCATTGTTAGCTTTAGCATGCAACACACTACACAAAAGAAACATAACAGATTCCGGAAACATTCTGCAATCCATTTGATATTCCTTCGTATTCAAATAGGAACAGTGTGTTAGTAAAAAAGCAAGAGGGGATCCTGACAGGCGGAATGACTGTCTGTTTCTGAGTAGATTATCGTAGTTTTGTTACGGGCAGCATTTTTTAGACTCGTTGGTACAAGAGTCTGAAGACTGATCGAACAACCAACTCGTGAAGTTGAGCAAAACGGAATAACTCTAGGTACTTGCATTTTACGAATGAAACCATAAGTTGAGCAAAACCAACGGAATAACTAGGTTCCATTGCATTTTAAGAATTTATAGTCATGGTATGTGATTTATAGTATTTATTGATGATGATGATGACGATTGATAGTCTTTTTAACTTTCGCGATGAATACATTATTATTAGTACTTCTTTAACGGGTATTTATCGCCATTGTCGCAGGATGATCATCCCGTGACCAGAATAGTGTGTAAACCTGTTGAAAAGTCGAGAAAAATAGGTAAATAAACGCAATAACAATGATGGTGTAGGTCCTTTTATATGTATATATTCTGGTCCTTTGTCGATAGATAAGTTACAAGTCTCGATTTGCCAGTGAACTTAAGCTGCAGTTTGCTCGTGCTTGCCGATTTCTGAAATGTGCTGTCAATCTATAATTAAGCTTATCATACTAGAACGTACTAGAACTACTATTATCCTACTAGAACCAATAAGATTCCCTCAAGATTCCTGCGACCAAGACAAAGAATACAAAGCTAAGATATCGCTGCTACCTGGTTCATCACTGTGCACAAAAAACGGTGTTACCTCGCATTAGCGGAGGCACCTCGCCAAATGGCGCCTATTATAATGATCCATTAGTTTCTGGCCGGCATGTTGCGAATAAATATTGTACAAATTAGCTCGCCCGATGTCGTCCACCTGCTTTGTTCCGACTGCCGAGTGGTGATAATGGCATGGCATGGCATGTGTTGTGATCCGCCATGACACGGGCAGCGTAGCGTTAACTGTCATTAGGGGGCATACGCTGATCAAAGATGCCGGTATTTGTTTGAATTGGATCAGGAATTACAGATATGTTGTAATAGAACTTGTACGTAGAACTTGTATGTAGCATCATAAATAATCCTAATAAAATAACATACTGATTTACCTACTTAATAGAATATAATTAATGTTTTCATTCGATACAGTCACGTGCATAGACTTAGTTTTTAGCTCAGATACTATTAGGTTTGGATACAAGAGTGGACGTTGTCTGATAAATAATTAAATAAATCATGCTGGACAATCCAGCATCATCTATCCCCAAGCTATGCAGAGCTTATGCTATAGATAGTTATTTTTCATTATACATAGAAAATGACAAGAAGACCCGCAAGAAATATCTGCATCGTCCAAATATTCGTCCCGAGGCGGAATCGAACCCGCAACCAACTGCGTCATAGACGGACCTTTGCCCAACGCGTCACAGAGGTCTTTAAGGATTTGCCATCATCACCCAGCTTGGCAGAATATACATGGTAGGTTAATACCATTATCTCATCTCACAACATCCATGGACTTAGTTGGATTGGAGGGGTAAATTCTTACGTTGCGACCGCAAAGGCTTTATCCCAACTTTAACATCCTAGATACCTGAGTAAAGGAAAACATCTGTTACAGATTACATTAAAACTTTTGTCCCTGTTCCACAGGTGTTCAGACTTTGCGTTTGTACAATAAAAGGTAATTAACTAATATACTAAAATTTCCTCGTTACGTGGGAACTATTGTTTGTACAGAACATCTGGATACATAAAACAACAGAACTCTAGGAACCAACCTTTGATTGTCTGAAATAATCAAAGGAACAGACTTAACAGACGCTTATGGTACCCTACCTAGTTTCTATGTGCTAATCCTAGCACACCTGGCGTTATTGATCCCGCTCGGCTAAGTTCTTTGATGAAATCGTTTTGAAGATCTTACCAAAATGTAGGTAGGTTGTAGGTTAGGTACCTACGGTAGGTTGTAGGTTAGGTACCTACAGTGTAGTTCATAGTTAGGTGACCTCCCTGGCAGTTTTCAAGTCCCGTTATTACATCAGATTTGGTTTTATAACTTACTCAATTAAATTTGATATTTTTATAAGTATAAAATGGCTGACCCATGTTCATTTTACCGTAAGACTATAGATACAACCTAGTAAAAATTATCTATTCAATCTAATAAAAAAATTGTGGATATAATTATTTTTCAATAACTACCGAAACTCCTACGGATTGGACAGGGAGTTTAGAAACCAAATGTTTAGATTAGTACCTACCTACATAAGATTTTGTATTTGCCTTCTTACATTTACAAACACCATCGTCTTGGGGTTAAAAAATACCTGTTAGGTATGATGTTAATTATCTAAATTAAGTAATTAATTTTTATTCATAGAAATTGACTTCAAACGTAAGCGAACGATGAACGTCACGGACCTACCTTCTACTTGTAAGCAAAGATTAAATCTTTGCTTGTAAGTAAGTCATACTTGCAAACTTTCTGCATTTCGGCGTACCTACCTAGATCACTTGGTCGTTGGCCGAAACGGCCCGTTTCAATAATGATATCTACCTAAAATAAAGTTAGCACCTACAAAGGTGAGTAATGTGGCCTCTCATTCCATTATATTGTTGCTAAAGAATCATATTAGTGTTATAGAATTGCAGAATAAAGACTATGTACCTATACCTAGGTAATAATTTGTGTCCGGAAAATTCGTTCGACACGCTCGACATTTTTTGTGATGTCTAATCTAACCTTCATTCTTCACTCCCGGAAAAACAAACCCAAATTGCATCCTTTGCATTGAAAACTTCAACCAATAAGCTCGCGGCAACGTAACAAAATACTTCAAAAAAAATTAAGCGAGACCGAGGAACGACAGAACGGAACGCAACGCACGCATCCGTTCGTCGCTGGTCCCGCGGCGGCCGTCCGTCCGTCAGTCAGTCAGTCGGCAAAGCGCGTCGAGTGAATACGTGCCGCGTGGTCCGCTAAGCACAGCTGATTTAGATCGCGAAGTTCACGATATTACTATTTATTTACTGAAATAAGATAAAACTACCTCAAAGAATACTTTTATTGTTGTGTGGTGATCGGATTTTATTTGTCCAAGTGTTGTTCGTGGTTTGTGTTAAAATGGGTAAGTTTGATTCGATGATTTTGTATTGCTAGTTAAAAGTTTTCGTGTAGTAAGTAACCTAGAATATAACTAATGGAGAATCTAATCTAGGTACACAAAAATCTTTCTTTTCACCTGCTGCCTAAAATACTTACCTATTCTTGATTTCTTTATGCTATGAGATAAGAGGTTATTCATACTGACTTGGTCAGAAAAATACGACATAGGTACTAAGTTCGAAAAATCTAGCTAAAAGACTATGTTTTTCAGTATCTATTTACTTATTTATTTCATAGATAATGCTCCTAAAAATAATTAAATAGAATGTAAATAAATAATGTTTTAAAATAGGTAGGTACCTACATAGTCGAAGGACAAGTGCGTCCAAATATTCCGCGCCCAACTAGTCTTGATCCGCTAATCAATATTATTGCTTATTGATTACGGTATTTTTTTATTTATAAGTACCATAATGTCATAATGGTTTATAAAAAGGTTTTTAAACTACAAATTATTTTAAAAAAGGAAGAGGAAATGTTAGATACTTTACCCCGGGGTGGTAGGTATGATGTTAGAAACGAGACTAGAGACCTACCTGCATCTTAACTAATTTTTCACTATTTCATTGGGTACTTACTAGCTACGTTACGAACAAGCTTTGCAAATTTTGGCGTTTTATTAATTAAAGCAAAAAAATTTTGGTATAAAATAACTTCTGGCTTGACCCATAAATTTTGAAGTAGACATACCTAGTAGGTGGTACAGACTAACTGACTCTGCCCACACTTGGTATGTGGGCGCCACTTTTGCAATAGAAAGAACTATAATAATGTAATTATTTAGCTAGCTATATGTAGTTTGTAAAATTTAAAAAAATATAAATGTTATAACTTTATGCAATTATGACTACCTAATAATTACGTTTATGATAGTAAAACAAATTAAGCAAATCTAAGCTTTATTATCTCAATTAATCCATTCCTCACCCTTTATGTACCTATATATGTGCTGATTATAATTATCGTCTAATTTTGATTGATTCTTGAACCAGTAAAGAGTACCTATTGGTTATATTGTACTGTACATAACATAAGTAGGTAGAAGTTGGTAATTATATAAAAACAGATGATTAACACTAACAAAAATACTATACTACCTACTAGTAAATACACGTAATAGTAAAGTATCTATGATGTGATAAAAAAGCGCTATTGATATTTTGGATTTAACGACACAAAAGAATACCTAGATAATCTGCGTTGTAACTCGTATGGACATGTTGTGACTTGGATTGGCGAGCAAGTATCTTTTTATATTTATTTATTGAAGTCCATTTCAAGGGCGAATTCCATTACCAAACCATACATTATTCGTATATTGGACTGGAAATACGCAAAGCACTTGGCTGATCATCATCATAAAGTAAAACATCAGCGCACTTCAAATAAAATGATCTCATTAAATTGGTTTGGTTGTAGTTTTCATTGACATAGTTTCTTGCAAACATTTAGTTTCCTATGAAAGCATCTTATTAAATACCGCAAATCCACACTACATGTAACTTCCCGTTTGCAAAACCTACGTATATCATACTTTCACGGCTTTTAATAATGGAAAGAGACTACAAGACGTTAAAACATAATGGTGCGGAGGTGGGCGCGTGGGAACACTCCCAGCGTTCACGTGCCCGGCACATCAGTCTACAATACCAAATCTAACATTTATATGCTAGATTTAGATATTAACCTCATAGCCATCAGCGCAGATGCAGATTCACTTGAAGAAGTCATTACATTGCGAAGAAAGTACACCAAACTGTGCTACAGTGTTGATGGTATCTTTCCAGACAATATGGTGGTTTGTGAATGTGAATGTGAATGTTTTTAATTGCGGGCATTTAATTCATCCAGTTTTAAAAAAGTAGCTTTCCTAATTCTTACAACTTCGAATAGCTTTTATAAAGTAGGTACTAATAAATAACAAGTTATAATTCAATGTCATAATTATATTGTTATAGCTTGTTATCATTCATTTTATATATTATTTATTGATATACAAGTAATTCTTTTCATAAGGAGTCTATAACTATATATTAAAAATCTGATAACTAATCATTAAGGTTTTTATTAGTAGGCTCGTGCGTGTTCATTCATATGACAAGAACGCCTATAGCAAGCAACAGCACCTAGTTAGTGGTTCCGGATACGTATCGGACGTGGTCGGATGTCGACGTGAGTCATAGGGCTGGCGCCCACACCACGCATTGCGCCTATTCTATGCGCCCACCAATGTTTTATTTTATGCATGCCAATCTCTTACAATTTTCCAAAAATATGTAGATGATTAAGGTGATATCTAACTTTAACAAACCGGTATATTTTACTAAACATAAATAAATGGTTTTTATCTGTTTTATATAATCATGGTATTCTACAATTAAAATATATTTTACTCTCTGGGTTCATTATTATCCCATTTTGTACAAATTTTAATTTTATCCTCGTGATCGATATTTTTACCCTCGTGATCGTATCACAAATTTAAATGCTGTGAAAAAAGCTAATTAATGTTTTTGGTTAATTCATTGCATAAAACAAGTTTATTTTTAAGGGGACTTAATCGGCGAAACGAAAGCTCAGACAATGACTGCGGGAAATCTTACACGCACTGTCTGCTAAATTAAAGCGAACGATGCCGTTGCCGAGACAGATTTAGCTGTGTCTGCGACGCGTCTAGGCTATTTATTTGTATTTAAGTTTTGGCATTGGACATTTCAGTCTCGTGGGAAACGGAGTTGAACGACTGCAGAGACAATGCGGTTGTGTGGTATCGCGACCAGTCGTTCACCGGCGCGAACCACCGCCCACCCGCGCGACCTGCTTATGCCGAATGCCACTGCACCATAATATAATCTGACTTATAGCAAAAATCTATGCCGCCCGTCGCTACGTTACCCCACCGTCCACCCTGTCTCATATCAAACGCTTTTTATATGATTCATAATTAACAGGATTCACATGAACGGTTTTCTAAACAAAATAAATTAGTATGATTAAAATAGCATTGATAAGTAAATGCAAAGAAAACTTGTGCCTGTGCCTGCTTAATTTAATTAGAGAGTAGAACCCGGCTTCATCACTAAAATATATGCTCAAATTAAACTAGTTCAAAATAAACTGGGTTGATTGTTGATTCAGTGTGCGAGAATTTACAAAATGTAAAATAAGGTGTCTCAAGGGCGGGCGGCCGCGGTTTCGAGAAGCACGGCAAACGGGGTCGATAAGCGCTGGACGCGAGCCAGCCGCCATGCCTGTGCCACATAAATACATACACCCTTACGAGTCGCGCCTCTAAAGCACTAACTTAATATACAATGTGTGATACAATAATTTACTTAATTATATATTTATGAATGTTATTGTTATTTTCCTAAGCTTTTACTTTAAAAATAGCATCTTACACGATATTTTAGTTAGTTTAATCGAGTGGTGTTTTCTATTAATATAATTTTTTTATCTGTTATGTACTAAGTATATCAGTTTCTTAGTACCCATAACACAAGCTCTGCTTGGCTTGTAGCTGGAATCTAGATGACGCTGTGTGAAATCTCCATTTTTAATATATCAGTGTCAGTGTAGTTGAATTACTTAACGCACTATTTATGGCTTACGCATTATTTATAACAAATAAAAAAAATAAGGAATAATTGGAGAATAAACGAATATTGTGTTGGAAAAAGTACCAAAACTTGTCGGTCGCACTATTATGCTTTTTAGCACAGACTGTACTGTACTACTGTCAACGTCATTACCGCTGCTCACTAACTTCCGACTTCTACTTTTCAACCAACCTAAAATAAGGAGGTGCTCAATTCGATACGTTTTTACACCGTAAAGAAAAAAGATGTTTATAACAGTATCATTTGAATATCTTTGGGTAGATAGGTACTTAAATAAGTTATAATTATCCACCTACGTCATGACTGGCAGGTTAGGTCAATCCTATCGCAATTATAGATCGAATGAAATAATGTAAAAAGCACACTATTATATATTATTATTTATAATAGTGTGCATTTTACAAAGTGCACAATTATATTAGGTTTAGGTTTATTATATTAGCTTATTAGCTAGACAGTAAGCGATAGCTTTTGTTCAAGGCTTTTTACTGTCTAACTTTATGTGTGTTTCCTGGAAATAATCCAGTAGATAGTGTAACCAATCAAATAATTAACTTAAATAAAAATAACAGAACTAAGTTTGTAACAACTTGTTATTGCTGTTTGTACCTAATTAGAGTTTTATAAGATGAGTTATTTTTAACTCCTCTTTGGTCGGTGTTTTGATAGTGTGTAGTAAAACACCCCGTCGTCGGCTCTAGTGGTAACTTTTGATTTAATTGTAATTTAAATATTGTATGTATTAATAAATCGATGACTTCTGTGGCGCGGTGGGTGAAGGCCTGCCTGCGACGCAGGAGGTTGCTGGTTCGATCCCGCCTCGCGAAAATATTTGTACGATCTCTGGTTTGAATGTTCTGGTCATTTTCTATGTATAATTATTAATAAACACAATCTCTGCTTAGGTTGGGGCTAGATGATGCTGGGTAAATTGTCCAGAATAATTATTACAACTACGCGCCATCTGCCCCGATTTTGTCTTCCATTTCATTACTCGGAGCGTTGACTGAGATCATCTAGCCCCAATGACGTGTTTTTGTCTACCCTCTCTAATAAAGTGGTATGTATTGTTTCAGATGAGCGGGAAGCGAACCCGCAGCTATAGGTGCGCGGTGCACCACAGGGACCGAGAAGTCAGCTCCGAGAACGACTTCCATCTACTACTAGAAGATCCTACATTATTTGCCAGGTCAGTGGCTCTTCTTTATACTTTACAAGGAAAAATTAGATTGCGATTGGTTGGTATGGATTGAATAGACCACAAATACAACAAAGCAAAAATTAAATAAAGACAACAAAAAAAGTAAAAACAATATATTAAATACAATTTCAACTTTATTAAAAGGTACCAAGTATACTTTATTATGTCGTCGGTTTGAGATTGGTTGGTTGGGTTTATTTTGGTCCGATAAGTTTAGCGCAAAGCTTTAAATTGTCCTTTCCCGGATACCGTTTATCCTTGCCTTTCATTATGATCCGGAAGGAAAAGGTAAAAGAGTTGACTACTTTCCAAATTATAATATTGGTATGCATCTACTACTTATATGTGGTAATTAGTGGGTTTAATTTTTTTTGGTGAAGGTTAGGTTAGTAGTTTGTAAGTCTCCGGAACTTCTCACTGTTCTTATTCTAACTGAGATCTGCACTGACATCTCGCATGGGAGTGTTTTGTGCATTATCCCCCTGCCTCAGGCAAACCTAAACCTAACCTCTCACTGTTCCGAATATATGAAGTAGGATTTATCCAGAAACCACGCGGGCGAAATCGCTGGGAGAAGGTAGTTTTACAATAAGTTTATATATCTGATTGCATCAACTCTTTGGTTTTTACAATTGACATTATCATTGTCATTAATTTGTAAACAAGCATACGTAATATTTTTTCCCGTAAAAATTTCAGTAAATATCGATTATGCCGCGCCAAATCTCTCCCTAAAGATCCACAAAATAATGTGCTATGTTCTCCCACTAAATTACTAGTACACTTCCATTCAAAATTTCTGTGTTGGTGGAAAATTTAGTGTTCTCGATGAAAGTGTATCGATCTTCAATCCCCGCCGCTAAAAATATTTTACGGTCAATTGCCCGTCACAATGACATGAATGTGGTGTGCTTTTGTACAATAAAATCGTTAAAATTGCTGTTTTATGTGGAGAATAACACAGAGAAAGCTATTTGATCGATGACTTACACAATACGGAATGAAATAGAACTGCTCGATTATGTTTCAACACAAACAATACAGGTAAACTTTCGTAATTACCGTCTTTTGTACTTTACGCCTGAAAAATACAAAAGAATTGGAAAATCCCTATTCCAATCAGGGGCCTTATTCTATGAAATAGGAGATTCCTTGCAAACCGTGTGTCGTCACAATGTGTTCTAAATAAGTTTTTATTCGATTCCTAGCCGCTGTCATGTCATATCTGTAAAACACGTTGGGATTGGCAATGGTGAATAAAGACCCAGGCCTGATTAGTATTAACCACCTTACCTACTTTCCCATAGCCATACATTTTAATACAGAAAACTGTAATCCTACCCACAGAGTTCAAAGTTTCTATACCCAAACAGATTTGGACTGACATAGAACCAGTATTAGACATAGGTTAATAGTAAAAACCAAACCCTATGTCTTCGCCACCCCTCCAACATTATCAGCAACCCTTGCTAGTCAACCAAAGGCACTATATCATCGTCATAGTGCACTGCCACTTCCGCTGTCATGACGTATAAAAAGATAAATTAATAATGCTGGACAATCCACACAGCACACATCTAGCCCAAAGCTAGCAAGCAGAGCTTCTAGACAATAGACATTTTAAGAAGCAAGCGACATTGCATTGAAAGAAAAGTGGAGGTAATGGCATCGGTACACCACCGTCAAGAGCTAGGCTCTTTAATCTTTAATAATAATAACCATCTGTGTGTTAAAATATTTATTTAAAGGAAAACCAGAAGCTTATAATTAAAGACTTAATAATAATTTATACATACCAAGAAGCTGTACTGTAACCTCGCCACACAGGCTCTACAGAGACCTATTGCGAGGGGCAGAGCTCTGCTTAGGTACATCTGTATTTAATAAAGCCTGAAATATCTTACCTTATTATTTAATAATTTACGTAGATTATTAGTAGAGTATTTTAGAAAAATTAAAAAGACGAAAACGAAGAAATTCTACTACGTTTCTTGACAAAACAAAAATCCAACAAAAAGATGAGGTGGTTCCTGAGATAAATAGCAAAATGTGTGCAAAACATGTATTTTTCAAAAAATAAAAGTATCGAGAAAATTTTCACCAATCGTGTTTTTGAAAAGACGGAATCCAAGATAAAAGTTCGAATTATCATTTACCTAAATATGAAGGTAGCTTTCACAGATTCTGAGATAAATAACGATTTCTAACTATAAAATTACATAAGGTACACTCTTAAGTTTAGATTACCTTATTAAGTAGTATGTAACTTCTACAGTTTTTTTTAGCTTAATTAAGGTTTTCAAATTCCAGAATGGTGCACCTAGTAGCAATGGAGATGCTCCCAGAAGAGCGGGACCGCAAATACTACCAGGAGAGGTACACCTGCTGCCCACCACCTTTCTTCATCATCTGCGTTACTTTGTTGGAGGTAAGTTCACAATCACATCATCATCCTATCCTATACAGGGCGTCCCACAGCTCTGTCACACGGAGGCTTCGCACGGTTATTTAAAAATGAACTTTTCATACGGAACCCTAACTTTTTTGAAACTATTCTATAGCCTATGTTCACCACGGAAAATTTAGGATTATAATGGTGAAAGAATTTTTCGAATCGGTCTAGTAGTTTCGGCGCCTATTCACTTCAAACATACAAACAATCAAGTCTTTCCTCTTTATAATATTAGTATAGATATACAACGTATTATTATTATTATCTGAGCTTCGAAACGCTTCTGTGGTATCCGGCCCTGAAATGACCCTAAAGCTCGCCTAACAAACAAAAAAGCCTTTTGAACCTCACCTCACCTCACCTCACATCTCTCGTTGCACAATCTGTACCAATAGTAGCGTGAGATCTCATTATTAAGTTCTTTGCGCAAATATGCGAGGTCAACTTAACACGACCTCGATTCAATTTAGGGTTTGAATGGAGACGGCTTTAAATGTCTTCATTGTGATTTTTTTAGACGAATTCTGTTTTACATACAAAATTATATAAAAAGTAAAGATGGATTTATTAAAAAAAAATTACATACACAAACAAGCCTTAAAACTAAGAGGAAAAATGACCAAATCGGACTCCCTATAGTAAATTCGGAACATTATCTACGTATATAGAGAAAAAATCCGGAGTACAGTTTATCACCCCGTAGTGTTAAAGTGGGTTTAAAGAGAAGTGGTAATCAGATTTCTTTTTAACCAAACCCTTCAGATTTTTGTTTGAAAATTCTGAATTAGAGCAATAAGATATACAGAGGCTCAAGGAACCTTCTTTTTGTATCTGCGTTATCATGATAGTCTGGAAGTGGTACAAGACCTAATAGAGACGTAACAGATTGTCCTGATAGAGAAGAAGCCGATACCCATCAGTGGGATAACCAGACTGAGTACAAGGATATTTAAAAGTGATATGACTAAGAATTTAGAGACTTTTTGAACTTGAGAAGATTTACTGTTATTAAGTAATGTTGCTAAGGCCTTATTATGTAATATAGAGCAGTAAATATGCCAATTCTGTATCATAATGCCAACATCTCCACCCTACGAATTTCAAAATCTAGAATGCCCAACCGCCCCTGCTCGATACCAACAAAACGGAACGCTCCGGCCTTCCACAGTGTAACGTATCGTACAGAACAATCACTTTCTACGAGCCAGTACCGCTCGGATCCCGCTCCAGTTGTTTCGCTTAATTAAAATTATAATAGCGGATTTCACATCCGCACAAACAAGCGGTTTACGTGAATCATAACAATCGTTCTGAGCGCGTGCGCACACGTTGATTCACCTTACGCTCGCGACCACAGAATAACGTTATCAGTTTCGCTAATTTAGATTCCCGAGAGTCGCTCGCCTTTTGGTCAGGTCAGGATTGCTCATTACGAAATACCTATATCGTTTCATTCAGGCTTTTGTGCTTCCTTTTATGTCTGGCTAATTTTTGAACCGAGTCACGTCCGATTAATTTTCTCATTCAGCTAAAGCAGTTGTGTGGGCTGGAAAGAAACAATGTATGAGCTAGAGTGCGCCGTCAAAAAATGTTATAACTGCTTTAAAGGGAGTAGTATTATTTGTGGTTTGTGCCTAGGGTTAGGTTAGCCTAGGTCTACAAACCAGAAAATTTTGATTTCTGAGCAAATGATTACGGAGGAGGCGATTCCTCTATGAATCACTCGATCCCCATTTTCAGATTGCAATAACTTATTTACAATATAAGCACACATTTAGATATATAGTGGTAGAAGTTCTCGTAAGCAATTGTATGATACTGGCGTAAACTGAAATAAAGCTTTTGTGGTCTGCAAATCAAGACTGTTGGACTTCTACTTACACATAGACTGTAACATTCCCATAGTCCACAGCCGAGTGCCCGCTAACTATACGCACCACGGTACTAACGGTTTTCCCTGTTTAACAATGCGGTGAAAACGTCATTCATTGCGTAAATTGCGCAAAAAAAGTACCTATGTTAATTTTTGCTAAAGTTAAATATAATTGTTTAGTATAACAGTCATCCATAACATAAGATGATGCTGTGTGGCTTGTCTAGTATTATTTATGTTTTGATTATACTGCGTAAATAAACTACTTATCTAATTTTGCATCTTCGTTTTTAAAGATCTAACGTAGATCTAACGTATCTACCCCAGCACTTATAGATATTTCTTTATTTCATAGCCTTATAAATATTGTTGAATTTGCGGCCTTATCGCTCGCTTATACATTTATTGCTCAACATGCCTCCCCTTAACAAAGGGGTGTTTTTCATAATCTCCGTCTCTGCCCTTGGCACGCAGATTGCTGATCTTGTTGAAGATGTTTGATGAAATTACCGAACAAAACTTTGTGTGAGTTTTCTAACGGTTTAAGAAATAACAAAACAAAGAAACAATTAGAAAGTTTACAGTGAGAAAACCCGATGTAAATGTCCTATGTCACTCCACTCCCGTTATCTGACGAAACATAAAACACCTGATGCGTTATGCAGCAAGCTTAGTTAAACATCTTAAAAGATTGAACATTCGCATTAACCCCGATCATGAAAAACTGCCTGCCAAGTGTGGCGATTTTAAAACTCCCCCTTTTTATATACATAGTCATAGTCGCCGTACATTAACTAAGTACGGTCATGAGGGCATAAAGAAGAGCTTAGGTACCTATTCGTAAAACTTTGATTTACTTAATCGGCTAATCTTATGTAGTTAATTGTGCCTTTGATTATCTGTGCCATCTCCACGTCGTTCATAGGTCAAAAAGAATTAAGAAAAAACAAATAATGGCTTACCCCCGATTAATCAAACGCATCTCAGATTATATTTACAGTATTTACCTATGCACGTCTCAAGTGGCAAATTTTTCATAGGTTTTCAATGAAAACCGCGATTTAAGACGAGCTTAAAGAACAATGGCAGAATTTGGTCTGGACTTTTTTTTGCGTCCATGGATCTGATGTATATGAATCAAATTTAATAAATTTTCTACGATTTTTCAATTATTCACTCCTTCTCGTAAAGGCCGGAGTTATTTTATGATATTTAAAAGCTTATCAAATGATATTCGAATTAGGTACATTCGAAATGTTACCATTTTATTAGTGGTGCGGGTACAATTATTGAATGCAATGTATCATTTGTCTTTGATTTGTCTTTTATAGTGTCATGTTGTCAGCGGTTGTCTGTCAAGACGCCATAGAATCTATACCGTAGTGGTTTTATTCTCTTTGACAGAATCCTTCCGAGACTTCGGCGTCTTTCATCTCTGCTGTGTTTTGTGTTTATATTTTGGTTTTCTATTTATTTTTACCCGAATTACGGAAGCCACAGACAGGCGACGTATGTAACACCCGAACTGGACTGTTTATGGACTGATTGATACTGCCCTGTGTCTGGCTAGTGCGTGCCCTTATGACTCCGATATTGTTGTTTTGGGTGTTCTGGGCATTTTCTATGTAAAATAAAAAAAATCTATTAATGTAGGTATACCTATATATATTGTTTTAAGTAGGTACCTATATAAGTTATCTAGTAGGAACTCATAACATAACACAACCTTTGCTTAGCTTCGGGCTAGATGATGCTGTGTGGATTGTCCAACATTATTTATTAAAACCCTCAGTTTTTTTGTGTTTACGGGGCAAGTAGGTACATTTTTTTTAATACACGCCTAGCTTTCGTAAACAAGAAGAGAAGTTTAGAATTTGTTTTGCTCATTTTGTTTATCATTTCTCATTTTGAATATATATGGTGGCGTGGTAGACCACGCCACCACATTGATAAGACCAAACCCAAGACCAAACCACATTATCCATTTCTTTATGATTTGATTTCAATCTGCGATGTTTTATAGACAAATATTGTTTGACGTTCATTCATAACCAAAAAATTCAAACACTGAAATCTTTTTTTTCCGGCTTTCCCCAAAGAAAATAGTCTCATTTATAGATTCTGGAGCTAACGCCAAATCTTTTAACATTTTTTTCATTACGGGACGCTTCAATGTGATCCCAGACAATTCTTAGTATGGAGACCTGCCATTGTTCTTTATGTTACTTCCGAGTATTCGATTGTTTAGGTTCCTACTCGTAATAAGTTTGATTTACCTAATCTTATTTACCGCTTGATTATCTGTGTGTCAATCGCAGTAGCGTCCGCGTCATCATAAGGAAGGACGTAATAATTAAGAGAAAAAACATAAAGAATAGCTTAAGGTACCTACTCGTAAGTTTGATTTACTTGCTATTAATGAGCGCTTGATTATCTCTGCCATCATAGTAGCTATAATGTTATCTGTGACAGTAGTCTCCACATTTCTGATTGATTAATGACAGAGTAGCGAGTCATCTCTTCTCACTCCTTTCTGATAAGGGGGTCTGCTCCATACATCCATCCAAATACACTCGGCAGCTTTTGATGCTGTTTTTTTTAGTTGAAACCTTGGTTAGAGACCCTCAGAGAGATGCTGCCTACGGTGGCGGCTAGAACAATTTATTAACAAGCGAATACAATGCAAATTGTACCCCTGGTCACCACGCGTATGTCTTGGAGACGCCTGATTTCACCGGGATGAACACCTACTTTTGTTTGACGACTCATGACCTATCATTAATGATTGAATTTTGTTGCAGCTTGGCGTGTTCTCATGGTACGCCGCAAGCCCGGGCGGCGTGGCAGCCGCAGCCGGCCCCGTCCCAGTGGACTCGCCGCTCGTCTACCGCCCCGACCGACGCCGCGAGCTTTGGCGCTTCCTCACCTACAGCGTGGTGCACGCCGGGTGGCTGCATCTCGCGTTCAACTTGCTGGTGCAACTTGCTGTAAGTTCATTAACGCTAGCGTATTCTCGCGAGACACGAGGATAGCCTCGTCTCGTATGCAATTTCCTGGATTTAAAGTATTTGAACTTCGAAGATGCTTTTAGGCGTTTAGTCGTGAAAAGGTAACAGATAAATCTAAGAGATATGCGACGGAGTGATTTTGGTATTTACAAAGTATTAATTTAGTATCATTAGTTGAGGTCTATGTATGTATGGTCTATGTGTCTATCACATCATTGCTGAACTTCAAACCGTGCTACGTTAATACACCTATTATTTTCCTCTTGCATTTACTACAACAAACCAATCCTTTCCAGGTGGGCCTACCCCTCGAAATGGTACACGGAGCGCTCCGCTGCGCCGCGGTCTACCTCGCAGGAGTCCTAGGGGGCTCCCTAGCGGCCTCAGTACTAGACCCCGACGTGTGCCTCGCCGGGGCCTCGGGCGGAGTCTACGCTTTACTCGCGGCGCACCTAGCGAACGCGTTGCTAAACTTCCACGCGATGCGGTACGGAGCGGTGCGGTTGGTCGCAGCGCTGGCCGTCGCGTCGTGTGACGTGGGCTTTGCGGTCCACGCTAGGTATACTAAGGTAAGGATCACTGAGTCATTGTTTATTTCTTTTGGGTTTTGCTGACTTGATATTGGTTTGAGGAAATTGACTAAACTGCCTATAAACACAGATTCTTGTGATTCTGAATGAGTATGACGCCACGATGTTTTGCGTCAGTGTTAAAATGGTTTACTGTGGGTACATAAATCCTCGGGTTAACAAGAGGTTTCGTATCATACTTGGTAGGAAAACTAGGAAAGCGCCCTTTCATACTTACCCAAGTACCTACCAAAGACATCCGCATGTGATTCTGTTTATAAATCATAGGTATCTCTGTCCAATTTCCTAGTCCTATCTCGTGTCTACCATATGTTATTAAAAATTGAAGAAAAACATTTATATATGACCGCTATATTTATATATAGTGGTCCGCCCACTGCTTCGCACGGGTATTTACCAAAAAAAAGCTCATTGGTTTTTATCCAGATTACCTACACTTATTATTTACAATTATGTTTTTGAAAATTATCTCTCTTATCTACCTAGGTATGTTCATCATTATCAGGGATAAGGATTCGGATGGTGAAATAATTTTTCAAATCGTTCCGGTGTTTCGCTGCCTATTCAATTCAAACAATCAGTACATGTCTCGTCCATTCTATTTCTAATGTTTTGTGCATAACTCATTATGCTCATATGCGCTAATATGCTCGCTAAACAAATCAATCAAATCTTTCCTCTTTATAATAGGCGTATTCCCTACTACACGTGTCTAAACATAACATCTCGTTGTCAAGCAGGAAGTGCCTCCGGTGTCGTACGCGGCGCACGTCGCGGGCGCGCTGGCCGGCCTCACCATCGGCCTGTTGGTCCTCAAGCACGCACAGCAGCGCCTCTGGGAGCGCCTGCTGTGGTGGACCGCGCTAGGGGCCTACGCGGCTTGCACACTCTTCGCGGTCCTCTATAACATCTTCAGTGGACCCGTCGACGAGCTGCACTATATGCCGCCGGACCCGCCGCCCGATGTCGGATTCTGACCGAGCTATGTTGTCGCTGTGTGAGCGCATTGTCACTGATCACGGGTTGTCTTGTATTATTCTATTTGATTTATGAATCAGAGTTTTTTTGGTAAATGAAAGTGAAGATTTATAGTGATTTATAAAGAGAACAGACACCCAGACATAAGTTGGTCTGCGGTGTCCGCCAGTACAATTTGACAACACATATTTTGTCGTGTACGCCGCGTCTGTCTGGGAGACAACAGTTTGAGTTGCTGAGTCTGTCCAAATGTCTTGCATAGATGTCCCGTGATTGGTGGAAATGAGTGTAAGTGGTTGGCGGTACCTCGACCTCACCTGATTATTTCCTAAGTTTCCCCGCACTAGCGTCGAACCGTGCGACCACTCACAAAACGCCTAGTCAATTTACCTTAGTGTGATTCGCGATAAGTAGTATTTTAATGTCTGCGTCTGATCTTTTGCGCGTATAAGATACACAGAGTCCCTTTCCTAGAAGACTGATACGAGAACGCGCTAAAGCATCGTACGGCCAGTCCCATCTTAAACGAGAGGCCTCGCGGTATTTACAGTGTATCTACTCTGCCTTGCATGTTTCGTATACTAAGGCCTTCTCGCGATACTTAATTGTTAAGTAGTAATAATTATATTTAATAGGTGAACTATTTTTGTACCTATCAGCGTCCGTAGTGTTACGATGAAGGCGTTACCGCGACACAACAATATGTTCCCTGTGGACTGATGCCCGACCGAATGCCCTCTTATAGTTTAAGAATAATACAATAATTGCTTTAGTAACAATGGTCGCATTCGGTCGAGGGGTCAGCGTAGTTATGCCCATCACACCAAAGATTAGTATAAACCTGGCTGGAACCACGTTTGTATGGTGTTTGTCATTTTTATTATCCTTGTGAATTTCGTAGCTCCAGTATTGCTCAGAGAATCGAATACTTTAAGTATGCCTCAATAGTTGATTTTAAAGTGATTGTTAAATAAGTTGAATTGCTCAATTGCAATGATGATTATTTTAATCTGATTATGATTATGCTCAAAAGTGAGTGTTTTTTTTTATGGGATCAATTGATTACTAAAATTTTAATTGTATTTGTGTGTAATGTGAATTCGTCCATTTCAATTTGCCACTTGTTTTGTCCATTTGATTGTCCTACAACTTTAAAAACTATTATATTCATTATTAATTGTGCCTGATTCCTATTATTGTAACAATTTAATTATTAATTGAATGGCGTCACAAAACGACTGATTTTTGTTATATATCTATCGCAGTGTTTCATTTTAATTTATTTAAAATTATCTTAAGTATGAATCCGAGTAACTATAATTATGTGATTATAATGAAGAATGAGAATAAAAAAACTGATTGAGAAATTTGTTTCTTTTAAATAAAACCCCGGTCAGTGTGAAATATTTTATTAACTTGGCAAATAAATTAAAATACTACATTTCTAAGAGTTAAACCCAAATTGGTAACTGAATTACAAAAACAACAAAGTTGAATAAATACGAACCTCGTACAGGATCTTAACGCAAATAATATTCTTAAAAAATATAATCAGAAGATTAAAACTTGAATATTCTTTGGAGGCTGCTAGATAATTCGATATCTTCGGAGAAAGTTTAATATCTACAACTAGCCAATAAATAAATAATGCTGTACAATCCACGCAGCATTAGCCCCAAGCTAAGCAGAGCTTGTATTGTGGGTGCATGACTGATATAAATAGATATTTTTTAAAAATAAGTAAATACATGAATAAGCGCTCTGCATCAATAACATCAGAATGGAAAAGCTATCCTAGTTCCATACAGTCTTTGGAATATATCAATAACCACATCCAGCTTCAGTCAATAAGAACATGTAAGTGTAAGTAGCTTCAGTCAATTATAATTGACTGAAGCTACTTACATCTTACATGTTCTGTTCTATAGAACGTGTAAGATGTATTAGAAATAAGTCTTGAAGAGCCTCACGGTAGCTTTGACCCAGAGCGGTGTGTCGCGTTTCTCTAAATCCTGACTGCATTCCGTCGCATACTGGTGAAGAAGGGAAGCTTCTTCGTGGAGTCTTTGCTGTAATGAAAAGAGATATTTTTAAATAAAGGTATTTGGGAGGTGAAGGTGGAATTCCCTTCAAATTGGAATAGGAGATCTCTGTACCCGGTAAACGTAAAGGTCTGTTTTAAGTAGGTATTTGCCGAGTGTGGCAAACTTTATTAATGCTGGACAATCCACACAACATGCATAGTCTAGCCCCAAGCTATATACTTAATACAATATATTACAAATAGATACTTTTTATTATACATACAAAACCGACGACCTAACCGGCGGGAATCGAACCAGCAACAGCGTCATAAACGGACCCACCGCTCCACAAAGGCGATCGTACTTTTATCCCGGAAAAATACGTGCGAAGCAGCGGGCTGGAGCTAGTAAATGAACCTCACCTGTAAATCCGGCGAGGCGGTAAAGATCGCCGCTTGCGCCTCCAAATCCCTTCGCACGGATCTTTCCCCGAGGTTCGCAGAGCCGACCACTGTGGCCCATGGGACACCACTTCCCGGGGGGTAGTACCTGTTATAATACTAAATTAGTTATTAGAACATATCAAGGCGTTCGCCGTTTGCCGTGTGGTGCCGGCATAGACTTCACCACCCCCACTCTTCCCGTGGGTGTCGTAAGAGGCGACTAAGGGAGACACACCGGGGGGCGGGCAGCAGCGCCCTCTGCAGAACAACTCCACCGAACTGCGATCCCCAACCCGCATGCCCAGCGTGGGCATTATGGGCAATAACCCCCAAATGATAAATAATGCCATCTATGGCGCTCATAAGGGGAGGCCTAGAGGTCCAGCAGTGGACTATTATAGGCTGATGATGAAGGGGTTCGCTCTCCTAGTTATGCAACCTATGTAGGTACAGATCACATTTTTTTTTCATTGTCGTATATTTTCATAATAATAACACATAAAAATATGAACGAATGAAAAAAATTTTATAACTGTACTATGTAAGGTTACAGATAAATAACAACAATTTTTTGCATGTGACAATTTGTGACAGTTACAAGGGAATTAGAATTAGTCGAAAATATTTTGTAGACAAGGGGGATACCTACTTAATTGACGCGCACTGTACATACTATAAAATAGTCCATCGACGACATTCAAATCCAGATATTAAAAATACAAGAACCTTGATATAAATACAGTTGAAATTTTAACAAAGTGAGTTTTACAGTTTCTCACAACAATTTCTCTCCTTGAGACCTTACAGGACTTTAAAACACATCACTAATTAATAATTACATAGGTAGTAGAACTGAGAAGTAACGTGATCACTTTCATTTTTTGTACACTTAAATCTTTTAAAGTACATAAAGTAAGACCTTGTTAATAGTTTTCGATTTGGAACATAAGCCGTCACAAATATTTTTTCCTTGTAGATAATCTAAAAGCTTTTTACAGAGAATAATATTCACTTATCAAAGATACTGTTTGACAATTATTTGTTTGAATTTATTTATAGATATTTTTTTCAACTAATTTTTGCTGTTGATGAATATCCCTCATCCCTTTAAAAGATAAATATAATAAATAAATAAAAATATTCTTTAATGGAAATGAGTAAAAAGGGCATTATATTTTTTGAAAACGATAATGCACGCAGTAGTTATATAACTGTGTCGCGAGCATTAACGCCCTCCGAAAGTAAAATTAGAGTTCCTTATTTACTATTTTTGATAACGAAAACGTAAGACTACGTAAATGTGAACCTGAATCTTGTGTAGCCTAGTAGTATGGCTTGTGTTATACCATTTCTTGAGTTTGATATATTCCACTGCTTCAATACAATACACGTCTCTCGGGGAATGACTTATTTTAAGATATTATTTTTTGTAAGATACTTACCACATTCCTTTTGCATGGAAAGTCCACCCAGTCCGTTCGTACTCGAGCATTTGCAATCTGTACGCTTGGTTTGAATCAACCACTCTATTCCAAAATCTGAAACATAATTTATTTACTTCATCATCACATCACCAGCCTATAATAGTCCACTGCTGGACATAGGCCTCCCCTAATGAGCGCCATAGATGGCATCATTATTTGGGGGTTATTGCCCATAATCCCCACGCTGGGCATGCGGGTTGGGGATCGCAGTTCGGTGTAGTTGTTCTGCAGAAGGCGCTGCTGCCCGCCCCCCGCTGTGTTTCCCTTAGTCGCCTCTTACGACACCCACGGGAAGAGTTGGGGTGGTGAAATTCTATGCCGGCACCACATGGCAATTTTATTTACTTATTATTTATTAATTAATTATTATATTGATTTATTATTTACATCAAAATTCCTAATCTAAGCATAAAACTAAGGTACAACCTAAGAGACATAAATAAATAAATAATGCCGGACAATCCACACAGCATAATTTTTCCCCAAGCTAATCAGAGCTTGTGTAATGGGTACTAGATGACTGATATACATAATACAATATTATTACATAGATATACATTTTTTATTATGCATAGAAAACGACCAGAACACCCTGAACAAATATCTGCAGATCATACAAACGTTTATCCCGAGGCGGGAATCGAACCCGCAACCTCCTGCGTCGCAGGCGGGCCTTCGCCCACCGCGCCCCTGAGGTCGTCTAATAGAAGGTAGGTTGTCGTTGTACAGGTCTACAAGTTAATGCTCCAGTGGGAACTTATTATAAGAGGCGCGCGTCATTCAGCTTGGTTAGTATGCCGAGTTCCCCGAGTGTGATTGGCAAACAGTCCAGGGTGTATTATGGACCGATTTGAAAAATTCTTTCACCATTAGAGTCCTAAATTTTCCCTGATGAACATAGGAAATATACTTTTTTTCATGGCAATCCCCAAGGATCCCCTGTACCTACTTCTTGGCAATCAGCGAGTATGCAAAGGGTATTCCTCCAGCTGGGCCTGATGCTCCGTGAAATCCATTAGCCTGGAACCGAAAGACCAGTTAGTTAGTTATTGTATCAGCCTGGTGTATCCCACTGCTGGGCAAACCTTCCCCAGGTTCCTCCACTCACATACCTGAGCCAGATGGACAGGGGCATTATTGTAGGCTTTGTTCGTCAGAAAAGACCAATTTGAGTATATTTTACTGAATTTATTCATGTCTATTATACTTATATTATAAACGCAAAAGTTTGTGAGTATGGATGGATGTTTGTTAATATATCAAAAACTACTAAACGGATTTTGATAAAACTTGGTACACTGATAGTTTATAATATGGAATAGCATATGGGCCACTTTTTATCTCGAAAATCCCAAGGGATCGGAAATTACGCGGATGAAACCGAGGGCACCCAGCTAGTTATTACATAATACATCTACACATGATATAATCCTATTGCATGCTTCAGTATTCTAACAAAATAAATACTTTATGAATTCACGTACATTATATATTAATGATAATTCACTTACATTTGGATGGGCCATCAGCAAACTTATATTGGCCTTACAGTTATTCAACAAAGTCTTGGCATAATTGTCAGTCAAGTTGAAATAACCAGTTGCCATTCTCACATAGGAACCTTTGGGCACGGAGAGCAGGAAATGATTTGTGACCTCTTCATCTTGTGTTATGTTGAACTCCCCCATTTGAATAAGAGGGAAAACCCAGGTGTCATTATTGGATTCTGTAAGAAAATGCAACTGTATTAGCAATGCAGCCAGCATCTTGGGTACCCTTCCAACTGGTTTTGATATGGAACAGTTGAGCTACCTGTAGTTTGTTTAAAACAGTCTGCAGTTAGCTCAATTGTAAATACTAGCTCTAATTCAGTGCCAATATTCAGAAAAATTGTATTATGGTAGATGCATCAGTCCAGTTAGTGGAGTTGTCAGATTCAGATACTAACATACTTATATTTAGGGAGTTTTATGAAAAAAAAAAACTTATTTTATCATTTAACTAAACTGTAGGTACTCTATTTTCACGAGGAAAAAATCATTTTTCTTAATTTGAAAAAAGAATTTTTAGCTGATATATACTTAATTTTGACTTAATTAGTAACAAACTACCTAGAAGGCAAACATACCATCTTTACTTCCTATCTTTGATAGTTTCAAGAGTTGTTGCTCTCTCCATTTGTAAATTAAATTTAAAATTTGGTTTTTTATGTCTCTGGTCAGAACTTTTTTATTTTCATACTTCTTAGTTTGTATTCCATCACCTATGCAACTTTTACTGTAGGAGCTCACTTCATCTGTAACAGACAACATTAGCTTGTAAAAAAAGTAAGTAAATATTTGTGTTCAACACAAAATCTTGCTTTCTATGTCTTGTATAAAATCAAAATCAAGCACTATGATTTTGATATTTCCTTTTATATTTCCTTTAGACCTTACAGGACTCTTGGACAAGTCAGAAAATACAAATTACATAAGCAGTACTCAGAAATAAAGTGATCACTTAGATTATTTTGTTCCCTTCAATCTTATACAACTCATATGACAAAACAAATAAAACAAAAACATTCTAAACTTACAGTTTTCATACCTATAAGATCTCTGTAAAAGTTAGCTAAGTCTGGATCCTCTATCTCAATGTACCGATCTTGACGCTGCCCAAAATAATCGTTAGAGCAATTGGCCCCACTCAACATAACAGAATCATCTGCTATGTATAGCTTCATATGTTGCAAACCAACTATTTCATTGTAGCGGGATGGCAAAGCTTTCGACCAATTGCCTTGCAGTCGAGGTGTCTGATACAAACTTATTCTACATTGCTCTGGTGCTTTAATAAAATCCTGAAGCAATGTCACAGAGTTTATCTCACCACGAGTACCTCTTTGATAGTCTAGCAACACATCAAACTTTAAGTTTTTGTTCATCAGAATATTTTCTTTGGTGCCTTGTAATAACTTTTTTTCCATGTTCCCTGTGCCAATGTAGAGACTTGCAATAGAAATTCTTTTTTTAGCATTGCGAAACTTATCACATAGGGTATCATAGAACTTCTTAGGATCATTCAATATTTTAACTTGCGAAGAATTTACGGGAAAACATGGTGCTACACTGTACAACCAGTTGAAGTATTGCAACTCCACTTGCTTGAACCTTATCGGTATGTTGGCATTTACTAGCATCTTGTTAAATTATGTATCATCAGTGGGTAACTTGTTTTTCTCATAACAATGTAGAATATAAATTAACAATTATTTCACATCCAAAATCAAAGGAATTTCTAGGCGAACCGCTAAATTAAATACCTCGCACGACCGACCCGGGACCGTGAATGTATGACGCATGACGGACGGATGTCATGCAAGATTTACATCAATCACAAAATGACAATGACAACTTTAAAGGACTTTATAATGAAATTTGACATAATGAAGTCAATGAGAAAGGTCCGTTGTAAAAAATTCTTACATGTTGCCACCCAGTGGTAATTGATCGTTTATCGTTGTTTCCACCGACCTACAAACAAACACACCATTTCAATTTTATCTTCATGCAAAATATAGATTAATTCGAAGTGGACTCGGCTTTCTACACATAGCAAGAATAAAAAATTGTAGTACCTACAAAACTTTCATCCCGTCCGGGAATCGGGAAATGCGTGCTACCAACTTGACAACGTTGAACGCAAAAGTTGAACTAATCTTACACTTGCCCAGAGCCTGACATTCAAGCGATCCCGGCTCCCAGCCATTTTGCTTCTTTTTTGCTTCTCTAAAAAGCCCCAATGAAATCATAGTGCATTTAATCTCTTTGAATACGTGTGCCCCGGTGCAATTACGCTAATATCTCCCATTCCCATTGAATGGGCCATCCGAGGAGACTGAGCATAAACGTTCGGTTGCCAGTACTACCTACGAACGCCAGTACCAACTAAAAATACATAGGTACAACCATGGTACAACTTTCTAGTGGGTGGGATGGAGTTGATGGATGACAGAAGTAGACGTATATTAGTGTAATTTATCCGTCACCACGCGCTATATAGGTAGGCCTCGGTATTTCAGCTTTTCCATCGAAAGCTGCGATGGGGACAGCGCTATGATCCCTGCGCTTTCCGCCATCAGCATCCCGGCCAGCAACACAGCCCATGCTTTGCTGACCTCGTCAGCAATATACCTACTGTAATTAATGTAGGTAGATAGTGTACCTACTCTGTCGTTTCGTAGGCCCGATATTTTCTTTTTTACCCAAGTAATCGTTTTTATAGCGAGATGGAATAAACCTTAAAGCAGCTAGGGCCGTAACAAATATACCGTAAGTAATAATAATAAGTACATATAATATTTAATTTATGCTTACTTATATGTACTAACAAATAATATCCGTTAAGTGCGAGTATGTAGGTACAAATAAGTACAAACTTTAACGATACCTTTCATTAGGTACAGTTTGAAAATGATTCACCCTTTTATGACCAGTTTTCAAAAAGAGTGTTCATTATACAGACTTCTATAAAATATAACCTGTAAAAAAAAATAATAATAATAAATAATGCTGGACAATCCACATCATCTAGCCCCAAGCTAAGCAGAGCTTGTGGGGTACTAGATGACTGATATACATTATACGTACAGTACAATATTATTGAATAGATAGATATTTTTATTATACTTAGAAAACAACCAGAACCCCTGAACAAACATCTGCAGATTGTACAAATATATGTCACGAGGCGGGAATCGAACCTGCAACCTCCTGCGTCGCAGGCGGACCTTCGCCCACCGCGCCGTGGTCGTCAAAATAGTTTTTTTCTCTTAAATAATGATCCATTTCATGTCTAAGAGAGATACACTTTTCAGATGAATCGCTCTGCAAGCCGATCAATTATCAAACTTAAAAAAAATATTTCATTAAGTATCATCATCATCAGCCTATAATAGTCCACAGCTGGATAGGTTTTATAAAGTATGAAACCGAACTTGTAAGTCTCTTTAAAAACTTCGACATCATTTTGTACTTCAATTTTTCATATTTTACTTATTTCTTAAACCTGTTCCGCTAGCCCAAACATACTCATTTTATTATTTATATTTCAAGTAAATAGCCAGGGCAGTTGGTGGGATCTTGAAGATAGAAAAACAATGACAGACGAAGCGAGACCATAAGGGTTTCGAAACCGAAACTCGAAACCCTAGAATACATAATGCTATACGGAGAAGAAAGAAAGAAATATTCATTGTTCGGCATTATTGTTATTATTTATTTTGCCATATCAACAGGTAAGTAGGTAGGTACATACCTATCTTATACATAGTTATTTAAACGTTTGCGGCCTTATCGCTGCGATAAAAAATGCGTAGAACCTATTCTCTGCCAACAGTTAGGAAGTAATATAAACCAAAAAGTAACCAATGATTAATTAATAATGTGTTGTTAATATCAAAATTTATCAGGTTTACTACAAGTTTATCGACAAAACTTCTCCTTGATTAATTCCGTAGACTACTCTATCATCTTTTACGTATGCCCAAGACATTCGCTTTGAACTGAAGTGCACCCCTACTTCTCCACTCCTAGACAATGTGATAGCGCCTGCAGTGTTATTCAATCGTTGCGTCATATCTGAAACAACAGAAATTATCTATATGTGGTATGGTAGCTGGTAGCTAAGTATTTTTCTTGAATTTATATCATACTAGATGCGCCCCACGGCGTTACCCGCGGTCTATAGGAGTAGGTGATTTTTATGTTTTTTTTCTTACCTACATAAGCACCTTTTCCCTAACAAACACAAGAAAAAGAACAGACAAAATTAGTGCAGCAGTAAATTTACATATAAGTAACCTAATTTAAAACCAATATACTTACATAGAAATTGAAATTTACGGCTAGATCAGGGGCTACAAAATTACAATGGATTAGGTAGTTACTTACTCAACTTTACTTTGTTAGCCTTTTTTCCAAAACCTAAAGGCCTCTTTTTACATGATTAAATAGCTCTTGTTATGACAAAATTTGAGAAATCAACCGCGAATCTTACAATTGCGTGACATGAAATACCTACAGTTGCAATACAAGAAAAAATATTCAGTGATTCACTGTTACCAAATCTCCTCGATTGCTAAGTAATTGCACTGCGCAGTAGGCTACATCAATTTTATCAAATAAGTAGGTAGGTATCTACATGACCTACTTCAATATAAATACAAAAAGATAGCGAAATCATGGGATTAACTACTAACCATTGACAGAACTTATCGTCGCAGCTTTAGGTGTGTCACCCCTGTCCATTCGTCGAATAATAGCATGGGCAAGACAGTATTTCAAAATTGACTCTCCATGTCCTGTAAAATATACAATAAGTAATGATGGGTCTATTCTATTCTGAGACTATTTCATTAATGTATGTTTTAAAATATGTATTATTATTATATTTAATATTATTGAAAACATATTTAATATAACTTCAGTTTAGTTTTGGAATATACATTGTTACAACTACAAGAGGAAACTTTAGTTATACGACCAATGTTTCAAGTTATTTAAGTGTTTAAAAGCTCCAGATTTCTCTGTACTTTACCTGTAGTAGACACACCACCGATGTTGTCGTCGGCGTATGTACCACTGCCAATCTGAGGTGTATCGCCTATACGTCCAACTGCTTTCCCACTCATACCACCAGTGCTCGTAGCCACAGCGATATGACCCTTAGCGTCTATGGCAACAGCACCAACAGTTCCGACGTCCCCCTATAAATTTTCATAGCTTTATTTGTAATATTAAAGAATATTCATCGGGTATTTATTTATCGCGTACCTTTTGTTTTATTTTTCCCCTATTTTTCCATTGCGTTGCAGCGATCGTGGTCACGGGGCGAATGACGCTGCAACGCGATTGAAACGTAGGGGAAAATAAAACAAAATGTACGCGATAAATACCCGATAAATACTTTTTAATATGTCAACAAATCGTGAAAGTTTAAAAAAAAATAATTTGTAATGCCCTTCAAATATTTATTAATGGTAAAATGTTCCTAGGTATGATAAATTATACATACAGTTGTATCAGAGCTGGCACCAATTTCAGTTACTCCTTCCTTTTTGTGCTTCAAAAACTGCTCAAGTGCGTTCTTAGCATTCGGGCTAATCAAATCTTCTTTAGGGACAGTTGGAAAACCCTAAAAATTAAAAGAGAAAGCGAATAAGTAACCTGGTACTTTCACGATTAGACTAGTCTATTATATTTACGAAATAAAACATTTTCATGCCGATGTTTAACTCTTTTAAAGCTAATTGTGACTAAGGAATATTTAATAATAGGTATGTGAGTAAATTCTATTTTACCTAGTAACGAATGTAATTGGTTTTTTAAATCGTATTAGTGAAAACAATTAAATAGATATAAACCTGCCTTATTCAACGCAAATTCTTTGGCACCTTCGGCTCCTAATAAACAATGAGGGGAATCCGTAAGAACTTTCCGAGCAATACTAATCGGGTGCAAAAAGTCCTTCAGCAACGTGACAGCGCCGACGTCCAAGTTCGTTCCACTCATCAAACTGGCCTCCATCTCCACTTCGCCGTTTAGGTTTAAAACTGAACCGTAACCTGCAACGAAGACAATATTATTACCTATCGTCAGTTTTCAGGTGCTTATAATACTATATCACATGGAAACGGTAAGCTAGGAGATAAGCGCCATATTGGTATTTACTATGTGGGTAACTCACGCTGTTCAGTTTGATGGTGGATCTGTTCTGCAGAGGGCCCCCAGGATATAGATTTAATTGCATCTTACGACCCCCAGGGGAGGAGCAAATGTGTGCATATTCTTCAATAGCACTAGGTATATGCTTACCAGCATTGAAATTTTCATCTAATTCCATGGATCTCACTGCTGCTTCAACAGCATCTATGGCGCTCCCACCACCTTGCAAACTATGGTATCCAATCCTGACTGCCTCTATTGTCCCTGCTATTTTCCCATTGACACGACTATCGGGAATGTCTCCCGCACCACCGTGAACGATAATGATGGGCACCATGTTTCTTGTAAATTAAAAAATAAATAGTCCGCAAATGACTCGTAGTCCCCCCAAGATGTTCCTCTAGGGGGACTACAAGGAATTTGCGTTTACTCTTTATCCCCCTGACTCACACTTGACCAGAAATGAAAAATGAAGCAATGTGGTATGTAACTGGCTCAATAGTTATCGGCTTAGATAGGTACCTACTTACGGCCACCACTACGGACCCACGATACCCCTGGCGATACCCCTGGTGGTATCTTGGGTCTTTTAAAATCAAACGATACCCCCAACAAATAGTGTTGCGACTCTAATTAATATGAGGTTTACCATCTCTTGAATTTTAAATTTATAAAAAAAAATTATAGTCTTAGTCTTCTTCCAGTTAAATTTCCTTTTTACAATATTTAAAGTTGCCGTCTGTGTGGCATAGCCGTAAAACTTATGTACCTACGCAATTTTTCTAATGCGTGACCAATTGAAATTTCTTTATTTACAAGTTCTAATTGCACGCTGGTTATGAAATCGTCATTAATAATTTGATCCTTTCTTCTCTTTTTTGGAACCATCTCCACCGTATGAATGTTTTCCAGAACTTGGAGTAATCTCATAATTGCCACAGTATTTTTATTGATGTTTTGGAGTGAAACGTCTCTAGGACGTTGGTGGTTCTGTGGCGTTCGCCAAATACGCTTATCACAGTATACGAATGTATCTTAAACCAAAAATTTCTCAATTCTCACCAGGGGTAACGCCAGCGGTATCGTGGGTCTGCAGTGACGGCCACTTAGATACTGTTAAGTTACGAGTAGATTCAGTGGAACGTAATACAAAATACAGTTTGTCCAAAACACTCACGACATTTTTAAGTGAAAAGTTGAAATTTGAATTTTTTTTTTTGAAGTGGAAGTACCACTGCAATTTCGGACAATGCTTGTTGCTAATGAAGAAACCAGAATCTTAATATTTTGCAATGAAGAATCACTGTGTTTACTACCGAATATAAAGGAATATTTTGTAGACTCAACTTTTAAAAGTACACCACGTCCATTCTATCAACTATTATCTATTCACGGAGATATTGGAAGCACATCCGAGACGTGTCACGTCACCAATTTTTTACGCTTTAATGAGCGGCAAAAAAGAAAGTTCCTACCATGCCATATTCGATATGTTAAATACAAAATATGTTGAATGGAAACCTCTTAAAATTCATATGGATTTCGAATTTGCAACGTCAAATGCTATCAAATGTATTTTCCCTGACATAATTGTAAGTAAGTGTTATTACCATTATAATAAGTGCATTTGGAAGAAATGTAATTCGCTCAACATCAAATCAAAACTTTACCGCCGCATAGTCGGTTTATGTGCTATTTTACCACTTTTGCCGTTAGACAAGATATCTGAGGGATGGAATTATATTGAGCAGCTTTGTAAAAATAAAAATGATAAAAAATTAAAATTGGTCCATAAATAAAAATTGGGTATCAAAAAAACGACTCGAACGAAAATAGAATTAGAGAAAGATGAAGAATTATTAGATTTAAAAATGCAACTCATTCATAACGAGATTACAGCAGGACATTTTCTCGAAACACTGCGATAATTTAATTGAAATAAATTCTGGAGTAACTACATACTTATTCTTTATTGTTTCATTTTCTTATGTAGATGTAACAAAAATGAATTCCCGTACCATGTACATACCCGATGTTCATACATGTGGTATGTACATACCACATTGCTTCATTTCTGGTCAAGTGTGAGTCAGGGGGATAAAGAGTAAACGCAAATTCCTTGACGTCCCCCCAGGGGAACATCTTGGGGGGACCACGAGTCATTTGCGAAATAGTCAGTGTTATTGCATGCTATTATGTTACGGTCCTAAGTTTTTCTGCTTTTTGGAAGGAAAGCTACTAAAAATGTTGTTAAAGGGATCCCCTACCAACAATTTAGTAGCTGATCAGCATCTGCTGGTAAAGGGAAATTGAATACCAAATATATATCCATCCTTAAAAATTAAGATTTTCAAAAATGTTGTTACTTATAAATTACTAAGTTTCTCTGTAGGTAAACACTGTGTGTGTGGCTCTTATCACATCGGTGTACTGTGGTTTTTCAACTAATAAAATCTCGGCAACCGTGAAATTTAGGACATTGTATTCTAGCGGAAAAACCTAGGACCTACCTATCAACACTCCAAAAAAATTTAGCGGTCACAATAGGAGAACCATTGAAGACTAAAAAAATATTTATTGGATATCACTCGGTCGAGTGACATTTCCTATTCGTTTTATCAAGTTCCAATTAACAACTGATTCCGATTGCCTACATCTCCCCTTCCTTATAATATTTAGTGTATAATTTGGTTTGTATTCCGTGCCATAAATCGAGTACCTATCATAGTAGAGTACGTGACAACTGTGTACATAATACCTACATACAATTTGGTATCATTCAGATAGAACTAGTGTCTCTGTTATCGATATTTACTTATCACCTCAAATAAAATAATTCCAGCTGTCGCCTGTCTGATTACTTAGGTACAAGAAGTAATCAGACAGGCGACAGAATCAGATAGGTTCATGGAATGCATCAGAAAGAGAACAACACTAGGGCATTTTTATCACGATAAAAGTAAACTTGCTCAAGGTTAGTTAGCGCCCTCCTCGAGTTTTTCTGTAGTCCATATCCGCCACTGCTCTATCTATCTATCGCCTTCCGTAGGTACCATCTCAATTTTATTGTTTTGTATTTAAGTAGAAACCATGATTGTGTTGTGGAATGTAGTGTCAATTCAGGGTCAAGCGCTGTCAAACGACAAATTCATTAGAATCAAAGTGTTACAGCGAGAGAGTTCCCAGACATTGCGTTCCTCAAATCGTTGGATGGCTTGGCCCGATCTCATGGCCTGCACGGTCCAAGAATCTGACTCTTCTTGTCTTGATTTAAAAAAAGGTATGGAGACGAGCAAAAGAGCTAGTTTACGAACAAGAAATACTTACAAAGGAACATTAATTGAAAGAATTGACGCAGCTTTTGCAAAGATGAAAAACGAGATAACGATAGTAGAAATCCGACGTAGGTTTCGCCCGTGTATTAGAAATAGGGGAAAGGTTGTTTAGTAAAAACATTTCATTTTTATTTTTGTAGTTTTGCTCTATTTTTCTTATAGTAATAATTTTTTACAGTGTACTTATCGGCTAAATATCTAATAAAATAACTCTTGCATAGCTATTGGTTTTTTAAACGATGCAAAGTATTTGTGGTTGAATATTTTTTATTTTCTTAAATTTGAGAGCTTAAGGTAATTATTTAATTGTTCTTTATAGTAAATAATGAATTCAATAAAATATACATCTAAAACCAAAATTAAATAAAAATTTCAATCAATAACACTCAAAGCAATAACATGTCCCCATGAAAGTATGAATAAGTACGGAAGGAGTTTCATAAAAAATAAAAAGAAGCACTCGGTACTCTGACATACTGTCTATGATTCAAATAGTATGTCAGTCGCCGCCATAACGCCCATAGACACGAACATAATAACATCTTAAAACAAATCAAAACAAAATGAAAAACGCCGTCTTGTGTGTTCAGATGTTACCAAAATCACAATGCGTTTGTCAATAAAAAACACCGGATCACATTTCGTAGATAAATTTCTTATTTCACCAACTTATTTTTTCGATTTAACGCAAAATTATTATCAACATAAAAATCAAACTATACGCACAAAATCTAGCCAGTGTTTCCAACATGTAAACATGTAAATTTTCCAATAAGTGTGGGAGGATATTAAAAATGTTTTAATTCTCATATTTCATTGACTTTAAATTATGATTCAGGTAAATAGGCATTTCATCATTCTGGTTATATAAAATAATATGTGTTAAGTATTCGAAATATAATAAGGACATTGAATTTCAGTTTGTAATATCTATACAATAGCTTAGCTTTAGGGATACGAATTTCGAAATACCTATGTTTGTTTTTTATTTGAGCTAACCTCCAAAATAGCTGAACCCATTTGGATAATACTTTTATTGACGATCATGCTACGCAGATCTTATATCGAGATTATCGATAGCCGTGGGGCATACTAATAGTCAATATGTTTTTCAGATTTCCGGGTGATGAAAATTGGAAGTTAAATTGAATTCGCATTATCAAAGAATCTCATAGTTCAAATAATTTGAATCCCACTAAATCTAGTGTAGCATGCAGTGTGCATTAAGATTTTTCATGTAGAAGCATTCGGGCATTTTAATGTAGGTATACATATTTTTTTATTTATTATGTATCAATAAACAATGAATATGAGCATAATGTATATTTTTTTCATTATTAGGAACGTTTCATTCATCTTCCCAGTAACAATCATAAGATATGGCTGCAAATGTACATTTAAATAGTTATAATTTTTATTTCAATTTTTTTATTATATTGGTTAGGCATTTCCATATAAACAACGTATGCGAAACCGCAGGCAGAAAATGTTATCAGCCAGTTAATAGGCACAAAGAATAATTTATTCAAACTAAAATTAGACATGGAACGGAGACTTTGGATTTGTTTAATTTATGTTTGTTACTTCTGCACACACACTCAGAGGCCTAAACAGATTTTGTTGAAGTTTCTTCGATTAGCAAATAGGGGTTACTATTTAATCCCGGGAACAATCAAATTCACTGCAGTTAGCACCATAATATTAATAATTAATATTTTAAAAATAATTTGTTGAATTATTATTTTCATTAACATAATCCAAATTTTACTGTCACTTTCATGCGATATTTATTGTTTTAATTATTTTTTATTAGTTAGTGTAAGTGGTTGTATGACCGTTCTAATTAAATGAATAAATAAAAATAAAGCGCGCTGGCGTAAATTGAAAATTATAAAAAGTAGGACTAATAAACACGATTACCGTGGCTAAAGCAGTACCTAAAATGATACATTATAATTTACATATTCATATGTAAACAATTATTAGGAAGAATATTTATAAAAATTATGGGTAATTTTTTCTTCTGTTGGCAACTCTCTGTACACTGACACTCAATGTCATTCCGCCATTGTTAGGATTCAAGTTTGATTTGATAGGATTACGTCTCATGTCCCAAAGAAAAATTACGGAAAGGTAAAATATGGCAAAATCTTAAAAATACAAAAAAAGGATTTAATCTTCTACCTACCTACTTCAATTTGTATTTTACATAGATCGTAGGTGGCGTACGTGGTGTACGCCACCTACGAGTTTGTCTAACCCTCCTCAGAACATCCTGTATTACTTTGCACATGCTTTGCACAATGAGAATAAAAATCTTTATTGTAGGTAGGTTCGTTAGACCAATGTGATGGTGTACCACAGATGTAGGATGCTAGCCCATATTAAATACCATAGTATTGTTCTGTGTTTAAATACATACCTCGGATCTCGATTCCAGGAGTATCAACGACTTTCACTTAATTTAGGTCAAAACAATGCGTAATACAGTAATAAATTGTATTGTTATCTGTCGTACCTAGTTTATTTGTTCTCTGCTTGCCGCTCGTGGCCAAAGAGAATATGTACAATACTCGGCATTCTTGCTGCGGAATGTAAACAGAATTCATATCGTTCGTGTACTTTCCAGTGCAGCCACAGTGTAAAACGCGTAACGTAACGTACGTAATCCGCGTTATTTGCGCTAAATTTAACTTGATTAACTGCGCTAACCTCATCGTGAATAACAAGTTATGGGTGATTGATAATTTCTTGGAGCAGCTATAGTTTATTTCCCTAATTCCGACGTTAGTGGAGTAAAATTTAATCCGTTTTTTATTTACACATGTTATAAAAAGGTACATATTTGGTCTGAAATGTGACACCACTGCTATTGCAGTCGAATGTTTATAGCAGTTGAGTCCCATTTCATATCATAATTGGCGTTTATTTTTAATATGCATAAGCTGTTAGGAAAAAAATATGCCTAACTGTTGGAAAGGAAATTATTACTTAAAATAAAATTTTATACCTATCTTTTAACAGTAACATTAATGTTTAAGTTAATTCAATAAATTATTAATTCAACGTTGCTGAAAAGACTATAGAAAATATATATAAAGGATAGTAACACATCGTCGTATCCTACGAATAGGGTCACAGTCGCCAGTGTGACTTTTTATTTTTATTGCATTTTTGGAATATCCATTATGATTTACATCATACCAGTTCAAAAAAAATTAAAAAATACTGAAAATAAAAAAGTTATTAAGATTTTAAAATTTGGTCACAATTGCATTGATCGATTTAGCCCGACGAAAAAGTTAACAAACAGCTTTGGCACTTTCTTCCACGTGAAAAACGCAAAGATCACAAGTATTTCCCGGCGAATACGGTTACATACTCCAGAGTAACCATGTAGCACGGGCGAAAAGGCGCGCGGGCGCGGATTACCGCAATGTTTGTCGACTATGAAGTGCATTTTTAATAGTTTGGCTAGGCACATTAATTGTCTTTGGCTATGAAAGCACGAAAAATGCTAAATTTATATGTAATTGCGAGGTAGGTACGTGTACATACATAATTATGTTCTAACAACCTACTAAGCACTACTTGCTAGTTTCTTGTTCATTTTTCTTCTTTGTGAAGAAAAATATAATCGTTAAATCGATTAAAGCGTTAAAGCAACAAACAGACAGACAGGGTCTGACCTTCGTATCTACAGTATTAGTATAGATATATATGTAACGAATGTACATCTTTCACATTCACGAATGCGGATGCAAATAATCACTTCATTTGCGAAGTACCTATATTATTTTGTTAGGAATACCTATTGCATTGTGAAATCTTAATAATATAAATAAATGAATATTTGTTTCAGGAAGTTTTAAAATACTCCTTAAAATGGACTGGAACGGTTTATACATGTTTGATATACGTAGTTGGGTTTTGTTTTGAATTCTCTATAACTTTTTAATATAGAATATCAATATTTTATGAAATTATCATACGCCTTTCAGGGTTTTTTTTATAAAGGTCTCTCAATAAGAACTGAGAACAGTGACACAATTTGTTTGAACTATAAACCAACAGTTGTTCAAATTATAAAAATATTTCTGACATTTTGTAAATCGGTAATTTAACCAAACTAAAAAAATCTTTAAGATTTTAGTAAAGGTTAAAATTATTTGAATTATTGTATTGGTTTTGCATTTACTAAAGTATTGAATTGATTGTAAGCTTTTTACATGTGGTGCTTTAAACCACAACTATTTGACTTTTTGTATAAAAATCACTTGGAAATTAGAAAATGTAAAAATTGCCAGAGTTCCAGATATTCCATTGACGACTATAAGTTTGAAACTTTGTATAAAAGCTAAATAATAATACAAAATACTGAAATATGTATAATAGATACATAGTGCGGCATTTGTACGGCAAAATCGTAACATATTAAATTATTTGCTTGTCCAATCCAATGTGAAAAATAAAATAAAGAGAAACGGATTTTAAGGATTTTCAAGAGAAGTCAATAATTTCAGGATTTTTCGACTTCTACAAATAAGGTCATCAGACGATAGAGTCTACAAAACAGCGAAATAAATATGTGTTTTCTTTTTAATATTTTAACGTGAGCAACCTAATCTGGACACAGTAACGAGATTGATAGGATGAATAAATAAAATGCTGAACAATCGACTAAAACTTGTGTTTTGGGTATCAGATGACTTAACACAATAGACCTTATAGATATAATATTTTTTTTTTACTATACATACATACAAATCAACCAAAACACTCTCTACAAACATCTGCGAATTTTAATTCCATTACTTGTTGTTTTTTTAATAGACTATAGCATTTAAATACTAAATAAATTAGAAAATTAACAGCAAAAAAAATTTCGATGAATATGCCTTGGCTCTGATATCAATCTATTATGAATGACAATAATCATGTAATGAATGCTCGTATAATGTAATGACAACTAGCTGACTCGCTTGTAATTTCATTGGCGTGGACGTGTTTAGGGTAAAACACTTTCAAGAAATCAGCTAATTCCCTATTATAATAAAAAATCGGAATTTCACCAAAATCGGAAAGACGCTTATGATATCATTTTTATGTCCGTTAATAAAGTATTCTTTTTTTTAAAAGTTTCCAAAATATTTTTTATTTAGTGAGTTTGAAGCAGTCTTCTGAATAGTATTATTAGTATTTAGTATTATTCTGAATAGTAGTCTTCTTCAAATAAAAAAATTTCTTTCTTTCTTTCTTTCTTTTCTTCTCATTCAATATGCTTCAAACATTCTACCTTAGCCCATTTTGAGAGAAGTTTTAATAAATGTTCAAACATTCATTCATTGTTATTATTTCATTAAGTTAGTAAATTGAGATTTTATGCAAGACCAATCGGATTGAAACTAAATATCGGGAAGTTTGACTTTTTTCTACCCTAATTTAGAGATATGAAAATAGACCTTAAAACATGTTTAACCTCTATTCTATATTTCAATACAAAAATAAAATTTGAGGGCATTACCAGAGCACGTTAAATAGTAACAATCATTTAAATACGTTACCAAAAATTACAAATCCAATATTTCAATAACCGTATTTACAGTTTGCAGAAATATTTTCAAAAATCCTGAAACACAATGTTGAATAGTTTTGTATTTTAATTGTTCTTAGCAATTTTCCTTAAAATAAATCACATAATATTGCCTTTTTAATTTACCTACTGTTCTATCATTCATTACATAATGAAATTTGAAGCTAATAGCACCTTGCATTATAAAGTTATAGATATTTCAATATAGAATGAAATTATAAAACTTTAATTACCTGTTTCACAAATTTTTCAGGAATATTTTGAAAAATCCTGAAACAAGTGATCTATATTTTTGTGTGTTTAGTATTCAATGTAAGTATCTAACCAATCGAACCACTGGTTACAGAGTTACAAAAAACACCAAAAACCTCAAAACCCCCTTTTACCTCTTTAGGGGGTGGAATAAGAAAAAAAACCCTAATTAGCCGGTATTTGTGTAGTTAAAGGTCAAGCTCACCAAATTTCAGCTTTCTAGCTTCATCGGTTTAGGCTGGGCGTTTTGGCCAGAAAACTCCATTATTTATTATAATTTTTTTTTATACGAGTACCCTTAGAATTATTCTCAGTGAGTACCTACCATAATAACTAAAAAATTCGTCCCAATCATTACATTAAATCATGCCTTAATAAACCCTAGGACGAGTTTTACATAGTTTACGAAAACACATTTTGTTTAGTAGGTATGTCAGCAATTGCACAGTTTTACACGAACTCGGTTTTGGCTTTCGAATGATTTGTTGCATTTTAGCTGTACCTAACTAACTAACCAGCTGTGACAAATCAGCGGCAATAAATGTATAGGTAAACATTTTTCCCAAGGCGAGAATCGAACCCGCAACCTCCAGCGACGAAGTCAGGCCTTCGCCAGCAGCTGCGCCATATAGGTCGTCGATTAAGTGCTAGACAAACTAAATACATTTAATATCGTCTCTGGATGTACAGCGCATCCTAAGTACAGCAATAAACAATTTCTGATGCAAATTATCAAGGTACAAAACCAAATTATGAAGGACAATAAACTATGACCTTCGTAAAATGTGTAATTGTCCATCATAATCCCGTCGAATAAGTTTACAAAGACGTTTGTTACCCCCCTAGTTGAGGACGTGAAGCGAAATCTGCGTGGAAAACGGTCACAATGGCGCTGAGTATAACGTCGATTTGAAACTTGCACGTGGAACAAGGTGCTAAGGGACAAAAACTAGGGAAAAAGGTTTTTTTTATTTATGAAACCTTTATGATAATTTAGCAGAAAATATGATAAAACGTTTTAGCAAAAAAAATCACACTCGTTCAATAGAAACTTTGCGAAATAATCAGAAAAAACCGTCTCCTGTAAAGTTGGTGTTTTGCAACTGTGACCGTATTCGTAGGATACGACGACATATCTCTAAATTTATTTTAAATATTTTGTTAACAAGACTTCTTGTGATATTATAAGATATGTATAAGATTAAGAACATTAAGAAGTTGGTTAAGTGTCTGAAATGTAGAACAATTTTATTATTGTGCTCCCCTCCTGTCCGTGTAAGAACAATAAACTAAAAAAGTTAAATTATCATAGCAAATGGTTTGATATTAGTGCTAAACTACTGATATGCTTGCTTTAATACCTGTAGAACTTGGAAGTTAGAAGGCTGAATTAAAATTTATACCCCGCACGACCGGCTTGAAAAGAAGGTGGATTTTGAACAAAATGTAGACGGATGGATTTTTATAGGATCGAGAATGCCATCAAAACATATTATTTGCTGTTCATTCTCCGGTGGAATTCGTTCGTTCATTATTCGTTCGAATTTCATTCAATTGAAAATGGTGGTTGAAAGTTTACGTGAAAATCGTGTCTAAAATTTATTTTACACAGTTGTGTCCCAATGTTTTTATAAAAACAAAGTAAAATGACGACGCCTATACCAAATCGTAAATACGGTGCTCAAAAAATACGATTAACTAGTGAGTATTACATGAACACATAGACTGTTGTGAATATTTTGCTTTCAATTTCGCTTCACATTCCTTTTACCAAAAATTTCAACTTTGTTTTAGTTTTGTGTGCGCGGAACCTGGTTCGGAAGGATCTCTTTCGTAAGTTTTTTTGTGTTTAAATAAGGATAATATTATAATTTGTTCAATTTCAAGGTGAGACAGTTCATAAAAAACACTTGTTTTTGCATTTTGATGTCTGGGTTATAGAATATCATCTTCAACAGGTTTACCGGATCCATTCGCGAAGATATCAGTTGATGGTAGTGGGCAAGTCTATTCAACGAATGCTGTAAAAGCTACCCTTGATCCAAAATGGAACACTCACTATGATTTGTATCTGACAAAAGGAGATGGGATAACTATTAGGTAAGTTGGTCCATAAGTTGTATTCACCATAAATTGTTGGCACCCAAACAATACTCTATTCAATTGATTAGGTTCTACTAGAGTTCTTTAATATAATGGTCTAAGCAGGATACACTTATGAAATATGCTGTTAGTCATAGACGTTAGAAATAACCGTTTGTACTAAACATTTGTAAATAATCATATATTTTCATTCAATTTATGTATAATAACAATATTTCATGTATAACAACAATATCATACTACTTAAATTGGTTTCATCTCAGTAAAATCTTGTATTGCTATGAAAGTGAGCTTTCAGTTTCTTTTTAAAGTAACCTTATTTACACAAACATTCTAGGCAGAAACCAAGACTTTCTATTTTGCAGTTTTGTGCAACATCATACAGCAAAAATTGCTTTCATGCTAGTAAAAACTTGTACGGCTATGAAAGTGATTTTACAAATTCTCTGTAGTTATAGTTATGTAATTTATGCAAACATTCCATGCGTAAATCAAGACTTTTTGCAGTTTAATGCATCAGTGTTAATTGCAGACAGTAGTTTGACTAATAATGTAGAGGCAAAAACAAAAGCATATTTATTAATTTTATGCACAATTATAGACTATAAGCAGGAAAGGATTTTATCTACACTAATTTATAAAAAATTACTTACTTCAGATGATAAGGAGAGTTACATATCTTTTTCAATTTATTCTATGGTCCGTAGTGTGGGGTATAGAGGACAAATTACTAGAAATATTATATACAGAATAACTATATAGTACTTGCATAGTATGGCAGTTAACACCAGTTAGTTTGACAAATCAGTACTATAGTTCGACCGAAACCGCTGTACCGCTCCCTAAGAAAGTGCGGCGAAGTGGGGGCCGAGGAAAAAAGAGCAAGAATACACATGAGATCGATATTGTCGGATATATCTTACGATATCGTACCAATATAAACAATATTTTTGTTTTATATATTATATCGATATGTTTATATTTTTTTATAACTAAATTATCTACAGACAGTGGCGTAGCTAGGGGGGGGCGGTGGGGGCCACGGCCCCAGGCGGCATATGAAAGGGGGCGGCAGGAAGCGCCAAATTATTATTAATTAGGAAAATATAAATTAGGGAAATCGCGCGCGCAATGTTACGTACGTTCCAAGTGAAAGGGTAAGTTAGCGTGCGAAAGAGAGGCGGCGGCGGCGAGCGAGGTGGAATCGAATGCAGCGGAAGTGGCGACAACCGCACTTCTCGCCGCCCCACCGCGCGCCGCCGCGCCAGGCCGCGAGAGAACCAATAAACGACAAACTGTCTGTGGCGGTAGCGAGTACGCAGTCTATAAAGTTATTATTGTCTTGCTTCGCAAATATCGTCAAGCAAATATCTTGTCTAACCGTCGGTGTGTGTAGGTCGTGGTGGAGTTGGTCATTTGTCACGAACCATAGAGCATTTGTATAAGGCGGAGCATTTTTGATTGAAAACGTTGCAGAATGTCCAGTTTTGTGTTTGCCGCGGTACCCATAACTCAGCACCATAAGACCATATCGGTTTCAGTATACATTTATAGATAAGGAGTTTGTTGTCTAGGGACCGATTTGATTTTCTTCCCGTAATCCAGAACAGTTTTCTCAGCTGCAGACCCAGTGCTTTCCTTTTGATAAAGATGTGCTTCTTCCAGGTCAGGCGTCTGTCTAGATAAATACCAAGGTACCGCACGTCTTCAGCCTGTGGTATTTGAATCCCGTTCAGTTTTACAGGGGGGCACGAGCCATGTCGGAGGGTAAAGGTTACATGGACCGATTTGGATTCGTTTGCCTTGATGCGCCAGTCTCTTAGCCAGGTTGAGATGTCATTTAGGCTTCTCTGAAGCATATCTGATGCCGTGTTTGGGTTTTCGTGGATGGCAATTAGGGCAGTATCGTCGGCGAATGTTCCCACGAGTACTCCTTCTGTCGTTGGTAAGTCTGAGGTATATATTAGGTACAGCACTGGACCAATAACGCTGCCTTGGGGGACACCAGCACGTATATTATTTAGATTTGTCATCTCCTCGCCTTGCTTTACGTAAAAGTTTCTCTGGCTTAGGTAAGATTTTATAAAGTGGAAGTAGTTGGTTGGCAAAGTTTATAGGATTTTGTAGAGGAGGCCGTCATGCCAGACGCGGTCAAACGCCTGGGAGATATCCAGGAAGGCAGCGGAGCTGTATTTCTTTCCTTCGTAGGCTCTATTTATCTCATTGACTAAGCGATGGACTTGTTCAATTGTACCATGGGCCGCGCGGAAGCCAAATTGATGAGAAGGGATAAGTTGGGTTTTCGCTATTTCCAGGCTTAGACGTCTCATGAAGAGTGTCTCCAGAACTTTGGAGGCAACTGGGAGCAGGCTTATTGGGCGGTAAGAAGTTACTTGTTCGGGCGCTTTTCCAGGTTTGGCTATAAGAATGATTTCCGCCACTTTCCATTGTGCTGGTACGTAATTGCGTCGCAGGATAGCGTTGAAGATTTGTGTTAGGAAAGTGAAGCCTTTTTCCGGTAGTTTTTTTAAGACTTTATGTCTTAAAAAAACTACCGGAAAAAGTGAAAAAGTGAAAAACCGTGATTAGGTTGTATCCAGGGGCTTTGTTAAGTTTTAGGTTCCGTATGACATGTCGTACTTCACTTTTAGAAAATTTGTCTATAGGAGGAGAGAGCTGATAGGTTTCTGCTAGGATATCCAAAACTTCAGACGCTTTAGCAGAACCTGTGTCCGAGTTGGGAGTGAAAGACGTTTTGTAAGTGTTCTGCGAACAACGCTGCCTTTTCTGAGCAGTGTTGTTCCACGTAAAAAAAAATTTCGTATTTAGGTGAAAATTTAAAATCGGGTTGTATGTATATTCAAGTTTTTATAATAAGTGTTTACAAATAACGCTAATCTGCCTCCATTTGACAGGGCGACGTGTCCAGTTCGCGCGAACAAATCAAGCCAACTGATCGCGTTCACTTTGTTTCGCGCCGCGTCGCGCCGCACCCTACGTGCGTTTGGTCACGTTGGGTTGGACTCTTCAGTAGGTCTCTACTGTTTGTTGTTTTCGCGCCGCGCCGCGCCGTGTCGCGTTCGCGTCCAGATCGCTCACGCAGTACGCCCCGTTAGGGTTTTGAAACCGATGTCAAAACCCTAATACCTCAGATCTACTATGAGCTCCGCAAGACTATAAAACTTGGCTATATTGTCGATTGAACAAGAATTGGCTGCTAATATTGATTTTGACAAAGTTATTTCCGACTTCGCTGCTCATAAGGCCCGTAGAATCCGCTTGTAAAACCGCTCATCCTATTTTAACTTCAATAAAAGGTTGCATTGCATGTGAAATTTAATTTTAATTAAGCACCTAAAGAATGGGGGCGGCAAAATGGGTCTCCCGCCCCAGGCGCCGAGATGGCACGCTACGCCACTGTCTACAGATATTCTGACAGAGCTTCTGCTTCAACTTCATCTTCCGTTTCGCCATCGGAATTTGAATCAGAGTCGTTCTGCAAATTTATAATTAATGGATCGATAATAATATCAAATCTACTATCGCGATCCCAGTAATTGTTTTCATTTTTTTGGACATGATCATCACATTTCTGCCATTTTTCCGCCGTGAACTCCGAAAACAATGTATTCAATAAGTTTATCTTTTCATCTAGAGAAGAGTTAATATGGTTATGAGCTATATTGTTTTTAATATCAGCCCAGACTAACTCTATGGGATTCAAATCCGGATGGTACGGCGGTAATCGTAGAACAGTATGTCCATTGGCTTTCAGGAGTTCATCAATTCTGTACACGGGCTCTTTTTGTGTATTATCGATAAGAAGTTGCAGTTGAGATTTTGTCATAGCTTCCGAAAATTCAACATTGTGGCGCCGTAACCAGTTCTGCATTTCGGTTTTGAGGCTTGCTATGGTTGGCTTCTTGTCAACCTGAACGCTGTGGTAAGACGCGTTGTCCAAGACAACCACAGAATTCGGAAGCAATTTATCTTTTAACTTTTCATCTACCCACTTATAAAAAGTAGGCCCGTTCATGTCTCCATGATAGTCGCCGGTCTTAGCATCTGATTTGAATATCGTCAATGCACCATCAACCAAGCCATTTCGACATCCAGCGTGAAGAATTACCAAACGCCGTCCTTTTCCAATATCAGCATGAATTCCAGGTTCGGACGATGATTGCCAACATTTGCTTACATGGTGACTGGCGTTAATGTATGTTTCATCAAGGAAATATATGTTGCGGTTTTGCGTTCTGTAATTTCTGATTTGTGTTAAGTATTTTTTCCGCCACACTACAATATTAGGCTGCTCTATAATGAGATGTCTCTTCGATTTGCATTTTTTGAAACAGTAACCTATTGTGTGTAAGAGGCTCCTTAGAAATTCTCGTCCACAATTTAATATGCCATCTTGTTTCAAACTTGAAAGTAACTTACGGACACTTGGCACTCTTTTTTCAAATTCATAAAACTGATGAATTTTTCTTCTGATAACTCCTAAATCAAAATCATCAACAACATGTTTTTTCTTTATAGTTTTTGGTTGTTTTGGCGAATTAAATTTCAATCGGCCCAAATTTTCAGTTGATGAATTGCCCTCTTTTATCACATTTCTTGCGGTTTTTTCGCAGTACCCCGTAGCGTCTGCCACGATTTTGGCAATATTTGCATCACTTTTATATTCAAAGCTCTCTCTGTCTGCTTTTCTTTTCTTAAAATATTCGGCCACTTTAAAAATTATGGCCTTGACATCACGAGATAGCGCTCGGCCCATCTTTGGATATTTATCTCATGTGTATCTGACATAGACCGTCCGGTACAAAGGCAACCTACTGCCGTGAGCGTCGACGGCAGACTGATGGATCGGAGCGGCCGATACTTCCCCCCCGTCTCGCCACGCGCGCATACCTCAGGAGCGGTACAGCGGTTTCGGTCGAACTATAGTGTAATCAAATCACTTACACTGCTGCTGTTTAAAGGACTTTATGGGTCAGATTTATTATACTACTAGTTTTTCACCGAGACTTTGTCCGCTTAGAAGTCGAAAATGTTTAGAATAGTATTTTGAATTGGTTTTTAACATTCTTATTTTTTTTTATAACATATAAATAGTATAAACTATACTAGAAAACTCGATTATATTCATGATATCTTGTGAGTAATAAGCCTTTTTGCTTGTTTAAGAAGATTTTATATTTTCAGTGTATGGAACCAACGAAAAGTTCACAAAAGGCAAGGTTCTGGGTTCTTAGGCTGCGTTCGCATCCAACCCTCTACAGTGCACAAATTGAAAGACACAGGATGTAAGTGTTTGTTTTGAATAACTTCAAGCAACATGGATTAAATGTAAACATGTTTGTTGTAACAAACAGCATTCTCTTACAGTTATCTAGAAGTATGAAATATCATGAATTCAAGGTACTTTTTGTATTCCGACTGGTATGATATGGATCGGTTGAGCTACCGCTAGATTGTTTGCAACTGTCTAAAGGTAACTCAACTGACAAAATTGTTACTACTTATAGATACTTACATTATTAAAAGTTTTGGAAAGAGAGAGCTATGGAAAGAGCTATGCTTGGAGTTTCTCTGAAGGATAGGATTCGTAACGAATACATCCGACAGAGAACTAAAGTCATCGACATAGCTCAGAGAATAAGCAAACTGAAGTGGCAGTGGGCCGGCCATATTTCGCGAGGAACCGATAACCGCTGGGTTAAACGTGTTCTTGAGTGGAGACCGCGACTTGGTAAACGTAGTGTAGGACGCCCTCCAGCTAGGTGGGATGACGATCTGAGAAAGACTGCTGGCAGATGCTGGATGCGACAAGCTGAAGACAAGGCGCTATGGCGCTCATTAGGGGAGGCCTATGTCCAGCAGTGGACTAATATGGGCTGATGATGATGATGATGAATTTAGTATGTTATTAAAAAACTTTTCGATGGTTTATGCTGGTTACTTTCAGGTGCCAATAAAATGATGATAGGATCATGTAAAAATAAACCATACATCACCCGTCTATAATAGTCCACAGCTGGACATACGGGTTGGGGATCGTAGATCGGTGTTGTTTTGCAGAGGGCGCTGCTGCCCATCCCCCGGTGTGTCTCCCTCGCCTCTTACGACACCCATGGGAAGAGTTGGGGTGGTGAAATTCTAAGCCGGCACCACACACGGCAAATAATAAATCTTACGAACATCTCAAATTCCTACTACATTGCAATGTTTTGTGTGCTTGCAGACCAATGCCTAGAACTGCGCGACGATAGCACAGGAGAGTCACTCAGCGGTCGAGGTCAAGTCATAGTGTCGTTGCTATCACGAGACGGGACCAGGGGGGAGCCAGCGTCGGCTGCCGGCGAAGGTAGCCCCCTGGCCGTGGTGGGACCGGCCGGGGAGGTCAGAGCACCGAGGGAACCTCCAGGGAATTCTAACAAGAATCCCTCACAGTCACCTCTGCCGCCGCAATGGGAAGAGAGGTTCACTTCTGGGGGCAGGTTGGTTGATAGATAAAGATTTATTTGCTTCTGCAACACACAGTAGTAAATTATATGGGTAGTTTATATAGCATAAATTATAATAAAAAGTAGGTACAAAGCAGTGTGTTTACAGCACAGCAAAAAGGCAATAACTCAGCGTGTGTAGTTTTGCTCAAAGAGCAAACTCTGATTTTCAGTATTACCCTCAAGAGCTGTCCAGAAGAGATACCCACCAACAAAAAGAGTGTTGTATCTTGAATCCCTTCTATTTGTACAAGTTTTTATATGTTGTGGGTAGACGTGTGCGCCGCGCCGACCCGCCGCCGCCGCCGGCAAATTTTTCACGCCGCCGCCGCCGATCAGCCAATCGGCGTGAATTCGGCGTGACACGTTACCTTTTAGACGCTTTGAAAACCCCGTCATTTTATTGATTATTATTACCAGGGATCGGAATAGGTAAAGTTTATAAGTACCAAATGACGTCATATACGCTAGTACGATAGCTTAGGTTTAGGTAGAAGTACTCCTATTTCCGCATATGGACTCAGTTTTGGTCCATTATGCGTGGTGTGAGTGCTAGCACAGCCAGCCTAACTTCGTCTTTAAGCGCAGAATCTTCCTGGGATCTTCACAGGCTTCGCGGAGTGACCTCGGCAAGTTGAGCATTTCTGTTCGTGTTGCTGCTACTCCCTCGCATTCCTGGACAACGTGGGCAGCTGATTCGTCGCCACTGAGGCATCTTCTGGAGAGAGGACTGTCTGTCACTCCGATGGTGAATAGGTGTTTGTTCAGTAAGCAATTCCCTGTTAGTGTTCCTACCAGAATACGCAGGTTGATTTAGGTTCAATAAACGTATAGTTAGATTCTTTGATATTGATGTCAGCGCCTCTCTAGTTTGACTTGCGTGGGCGTGTCCATCGTTCATTATACATCATTCTAGTTTTGAGCCTTATCCATGTTTGGAGTAATGAAAATGGCAAGGGGAGGAAAGGCAGTGGATCTTCTGTGGTAGTTTCCGATCCTCACCGTGCCAGTTCATCAGCGGCGTCATTTCCTAGCGATCCGCTATGTCCTTTTATCCATTGAAGGGTAATCTTGTTGTTTGTTTATTTCTTATACCAGATGGCATTCGTACACTAACTTGGAGTTGCAGCTACTCCCCTCCAAGGCTTTGAGTATGGCAGCACTATCGGAGAGAATGCGAACACATTGGTCATATTCCTCTCTTTTGTACAGCTGTGGCCGCCTGAGTTATTGCTACAGATTCGCATTGAAATATAGAGCTGTGCCTTCCTAGTGTTACTGATATGTTAATGTTTAGGTCCAATGAGTGGACCCCGGCGCCTGTGCCTGTGTCCGTTTTAGAGCCATCTGTATAGATCTGACTGACTTTGTGTACCAGATTCATCTTTCTGATTCTCGTATAGTTGTATTTGGTAGTGCTTGTTTAGCATTGGTTTGCTGGGTATTCTATCACATGAGTTAGCTATGAGGGGTTAATAATTTATAGCCCTGTCCAAGATCTGGGCGTGTAGACTGCTTGTGATTGCCCAGAGACCTATGTTTTGTAGTGTTAGGGCTGACATTGTAGCCTCTTGTTGTATGTAAAGATCTAATGGTGCGAGGTCTAGAATGATATCTAGGGCAGCGCCGGGAATGGTTCTCATGCAGCCTGTTATGGCTGAGCAGGCCATTCTTTGGAACCGCTGTAGTCTCGTTATCACGGCGCTTAACTCCGTTCTTGTCCACCAGACTATCGCTCCGTAGGTTAATGTTGGTCTGGTCTAATTATAGCAGTGTAGAGCCACATGGTTATTTTTGGTGAGATCCCCGAGGTTTTGCCAAGCATTCTGCTAATGCAGCAGAATGCTGGTAGAGGGTTGACGTCGCACGTTGAAGTTTGTTGTCAAGATGTTTGTTCCACAGCAGTTTGCTATCTAGTATGACTCCTAGGTACCTACTTGACTTCTGTTTTTAGCTTGATCTCTGTGTTGAATAATTTAGGGAGTTTAATGTTTCCTAGATGTCGCTTGTTTGTGAACATTATTAGTTCCGTTTTGGTTGGATTAACTGAGAGTTCATGGTCGGTACACCATGCTTTGATGGTTTTGAAGGCAAGTTTCATCAGTTCGCGTAGTGTGTTTTCGAAACAGCCGATCGCCAAGATCGCGAGTTCATCCGCATATCCTACTGTGATGTTTTCGAAAAAGCCTGTCGCCAAGATCGCACGGTCATCCGCGTATCCTATTGTGACCAGTCAACGTCCGTTGAGGTCGTGGATTAGCTCTTCAACAACTATGTTTCATAAAAGGGGCGGTAAGACGCCGCCTTGGGGGCAACCCCTGACAACTATACCTCTGATGGTTTTATTGATTGTCACTTGTATCGCTCTGTTTTTGAGCATGTTGTTTTTCCACTGAGCCAAAGTTGGCGCGACACCATATATCTGGTGAGGGCTCTATGTATGTACCTACCTACCTATCCAAAATATGTTCCTTATTTTACATAGGTACCTAATTAAAGTTTGGGGGCCTGAACCTACTGGAGGAACGCTAGATGTTTTAAACTACCTACCTAATTTAGGTATGTTTAACATAAGAAAGCATAATAAATTATAAATAATAACAGTATGCAAGCATTTTTAAATTAATAATAACAGATTCTAAACAAATACTATCACGCCGATTTCACGCCGAAATCACGCCGCCGCACGGTGGGTCGAAACTGCTAAAAAGCGGACATAGGATTTTTTTTCAAAATTTGAAAGTTTTTTTTATGCCAATCGGCGGAACTCAATAATCCTATTTGAAACTATTCTATGATATTTTGTCATCAAACTAATACTTACCGAGAAAAAAAATAAAGTTAAAAAAAATTGTATGGAGTGACATCTATCAAAATCGATTTCAACGAAATGCTCACCGATACAGCTTTGAAACACCTAGGTGTTAAAGAATACGTTATTACCTATCGTATGATACCATACACAAGTGCATCCACTTGCCTGACTTTCCGATAAATACCATTGAAAATGAGTCGTTTTTTGTTATTTTGCGACGAAATAATACTTTTATTTCCTTGCAATTGTTGCATTTTTAGGTAAAATATAAACAAAATCCATAGTTGGTTTCTTAATTTTATTAAAGGCAACAAAATATTTGATCCAAGTTGTAAGATTTTTGAGAAAAAAAAATATAATATCGACAATTTTTTTCCAAAAAAGTATCGAATTAGTTTGTAACCTATATTGTGGAGGTAATAAGATAAGTTAATCCTGTTCGACACATTTTAGTACTACCTACCTGTACTAAGTTCACTTCAACAAAGTTTAGATTTTTGTTTAAACCAGTTAGTAGGTACCTACACTTGTTTACATAATAAATGTATACCTACCGGCCTATAACTCGAAATAAAGGTTTTCGGAACTACAGAGAACACCATTCTAGGAAAGTGAGTAGGATTGTGACAAATGAAGATATTCTACATAATCTTCTTTTGTCGTCAGATCCCAAACTCAGCCTTATAAGACCACAAATGGGCAAAAAACGAAGTATGGTTCTCTCTGCAAAAGCTGTAGAGCTATTGATGCCTCTTCCGGAAGACTTGTGTCCTACTGAATTTATTGATATAGGTAATCTTCAAGATAGCGACAGTGAAAAGGATACATTTTGTTATGTTTTTTTTTATTTTAAGAATCTTATAAACTCAATTTATTGTGATAAGTAAATGGTTTTGCGTTATGAACCTACTTTCTTCTCTGACTTTTAGATTTTTAAGTTTAATATTTTGTGTACCTCTAAATAAAATCTTGGTATTGTGATGAGTATTTTTCTTTTCTTGCTAAAATTCAATTGTAAACAGGCCTTCTTGGAGTTATAGGTAGGCAGTATGTATTTAGAGTGTTTCCTTATTTAACATTCTATTTTTGTAAAAATTTAAATTCTTATTTTTCTTATTCCGTAAGAAAATATTATACATAACTATCATTAATAATTTGTTCTTGAGTCGAGTCGTATTAGATTTAAGTTTTTAATACTTCGCTAAGAATTTTTGTTATGTACCTTACCTAATCATCATATTATAGTGAGAAACAGTTCCAAAAAACAAAATGGAATCAATAAAAAAAATTAATTGGTTCTGATCCTAGTGCGGACCACAAAAGTAACCTGTACCTCTATAGTTTGTTTTCCTTAAGTATTAGGTACCGGTAGGTAGTACTAAAATGTGTCGAACAGGATTAACTTATCTTATTACCTCCACAATATAGGTTACAAACTAATTCGATACTTTTCTGGAAAAAAATTATCGATATTATATTTTTTTTTTTCTAAAAATCTTACATCTTGGATCAAATATTTTGTTGCCTTTAATAAAATTAAGAAACCAACTATGGATTTTGTTTATATTTTACCTAAAAATGCAACAATTGCAAGGAAATAAAAGTTTTATTTCGTCGCAAAATAACAAAAAACGACTCATTTTCAATGGTATTTATCGGAAAGTCAGGCAAGTGGATGCACTTGTGTATGGTATCATACGATAGGTAATAACGTATTCTTTAACACCTAGGTGTTTTCAAAGCTGTATCGGTGAGCATTTCGTTGAAATCGATTTTGATAGATGTCACTCCATACAATTTTTTTGAACTTTATTTTTTTTCTCGGTAAGTATTAGTTTGATGACAAAATATCATAGAATAGTTTCTAATAGGGTTATTGAGTTCCGCCGATTGGCATAAAAAAAACTTTCAAATTTTGAAAAAAAATCCTATGTCCGCTTTTTAGCAGTTTCGACCCACCGTGCGCCGCCGCCGATTTCAGACCGGCGTCCGCCGCCGACTATTTCAACGTCGGCGCACATGTCTAGTTGTGGGTAATCAATTTGAATAGTTTTCGCACGTGTATTTAACAAAAAAATAATTAAAATTTCATTTTACATATCGCACCTCCAGAATTAAAGTTTTTTCGTTTTTTAGTTTCAAAAAACATGTTTTTTGGGAAATGCGATTTAAAGATTTCATGTTTGCGTTATTTTTACATATTTGTATCATGGCACAGCCAAATAACGGATTTCCTATATTATTTACAAATCATATAATAATTTGGTATTTTATCTATATTTAAAAATTATTACTTTTTGAAAATCAATTTAAATTATATAAGTAATTAACATTTAAAAAAAACTTTCCGAAATTGAGTCAGTTTTGTACTAAAGCTCAATAAATATTAATGACTTATTTGTAAATAGGTTACTTTATTCCGAGATGCTCGGCAAAATATTTGGTTTAAGATAAAATTTTGCATTTTAATACGATGGGATTAATACATTTATTAGAAAAACACTATGTTTAACTTAGTTAACTTTAATTATCTTTTAGTAAAATTTTCTCAAAAATGGGTTTTCAACAGTAAAACATTATTAAAATACATTCTTGATCAATGTGTACCCATTGTAATTAAAGGAAATCATAAATAAAAATTCAATACAAATTCTCGGTGATCAGTTATAAGTATTATAAGTAAGACAATGGTATCGATTTTTATGAACGTTTTCTGTAACGTAACTTGATTGACATTCTTAAAACGATTGCTGTTCTTTTCTTATGGATTGTTAGAGGAACAGGTATCAGTTTAGAACACATCGCATAAGAAAAGATACTATTAATGATTTTGAAGGCCCGTATTATGAAAGCTTGCTCGGTTATAGATTTATGTTTGACGTGACGTTTAATCATTAGAAAAGTTACTCAGTTGAATTAAAAACCTTTTATAACACGTATATAAAGACAACAATAAAATAATCAAAGTATAAAGATATCAAAAAAACTTCTGATAATAAAATCAAACAAAAAACAATCCCATAGTAAATGTAGTCTTCTCTTACCTTATTAAATTATCAATTTATAAGGTTGTTATGGTAAAGCAGGAAATAAAGAGATATTCTCTATTTCTAATCATCTTACTTATAAATCAAGTCTGCGTTAACATAGCAACATCTTTTTTCATAATGGAACGTGCTAAACTAAGCTCATTTTCATCAACAATTATTTATTGTATACTAGCACCCTGCCCAGCTTCGAACGGTTACAATCCTGATACAGATACATGTCATACATTTAAAACCTCCTCTTGAAACACTGTATTACATTATTAAAAAGAAACCATAGTCCAATCCATTGTGTATTTTTAAAGATTCAAGCATACAAAGAGGACAGACAGACAGCGGGAAGCGACTTTGTTTTATACTGTGTAGTGATTAATTCGTACAACCAAGATCAGGTTCATATTTAGCCTTTGCAAATATGACCACGTTTTCGAATATCGCGTCAAGTGGTTGCACATCCAACATCGCAGGAAAACTCACATACTACTATCTCTCTTGTACAGTATCTTACTCTAGCCTCCGAGCCCTTCTTATCTCAAAGATTGCAATCCTGAATTTGATAGAAATTCCTTTCAAACCCCCATTGTTTCTCTTTTCTTTCCTCTGAAACCCTCATCTTAAAAGGACCTCTTTCTACGACAAATCTTTTATAGTACAAGCTGCGCGTCTTTGAAATATTCTCCCCCTCCCCTCACAAACACACACAGCAAAATCACAGTCCGTTTTCAAAAAACTGCTTCATCAATATTACATAGAATGGTAAAAGTCAATGGTTTCATTATTTATTTAAATGTACCTATGGTAAAAAACTAAATTGATGATTTTGATTTGATTATTATTTGTTTAAATAATGTATTAGCAGGCTAAGTATATCTAGTAAATACTAGGTATTCTACTATCTAAGTATTTGTTTACTATTATCTTCTATTTGTCCATCCCAAGGTGTGGTACTTTGCGTAACGTCGGTAGTATTCGATCGAGATGAAGAACGTGTTGAGACTGATTCTGAGTTCTGTCTCATTGAAATTGACATCAATTTCTTATACGTTGAGTGAAAAAAAACAACAAATTAAAATTTTATTTCGCTTAGCTGTTTTTCGCGAAAGTTACCCGCTAGAATCTGAACATGTCGAACTAGAACTCGATGAACTGCTTTATGAGCTCGATTTTCTGATTGTTACAGTTTTTTTTGGCCAATTTGGGCCTTTTTGGATAGTAGGTTCAACTATTTTCTTCTGATCAATTCAACCACAGATCTCGGTATATTATTATTCCAAGATAAAATAATGCAGGGATAATTTTTTTCCACAATATCTAAGTGCTTATTTTCAATAGAAAAGAAGCACTTATAGAAAGAATAGAATAGAAAGAATAGAATGGAAAGAATAGAATAGAAAGAATAGAATAGAAAGAATAGAATAGAAAGAATAGAATAGAAAGAATAGAATAGAAAGCATAGAATAGAAAGAAGGTATGATTGCCTAAAGCAATCATACCTTGATCTGAATATCATAAGGTGGTGCTTCAGAAGTTATCTACAAGAAAATTTTAAAAAGATTAGTACAAATAAAAGAATGGGTTTATTATTTATATCTAATCCATGTTCAGTATTAACTTTGGCATATTGATTGTTACCTAAACAGAACATAATTATAATTTTTATCTTATACAGAACCATAAAAAAACTGGAAAAGATTTGGCAAGTTAATATTAAATTGACAAAATTAACTAATAAGGCAACAACGTTACTTTATGTTTAAGAACAAAACCGACCCTAACCATAAACGGTCATTAGAATAAGAATAATTTGAGTGGAAAACGTTATATAATTCGATTTAAGTCAAATGAATTAACTAGGCTCAATGTAGTAAAATGACACAAAACAACAAAGAGGTCACTTTATTTCTCCAAATTCATAACAATCTTACCAGATATTTGCGTACTATAGTGTTGAATTCGGCTTTAGGTCCTTCCAACACTAAACGCGCGAAGAGTTTGGCTGACGCAATACTAAACAGGATCACTATTTTAGGGGAGAGGGATGCGGAACCGTCGGAATTAAAGAGACGCACATGTTATGTTTTTCGCATTCTAACAAACAAGTGGTTTTTTTTAAATCACTAGCCGATGCAGTTTTTTTTTCTGATTCTTTCTACATATTTAACTCATTTTCCCTATTTTTTGAGTTGAGTCACTTTAATTCTGGAGGTGCGATATCCGCATGTAAAATCAACCTGTTTAAAAATATTCTATAGCCTATTTTCATCAGAGAAAATGTAGGATTCAATTGGTGAAATAACTTTTCAAATCGGTCCAGTAGTTTCGTTTCGGAGCCTATTCAATTCAAACAAACAATCAAATCTTTCCTCTTTATAATATTAGTATATTATGAATCTGACTCTTGGACGTTTTGGTATAGATGTAAGTCCATTTCTAAAATAAATAAATAGATAACACGATCTGGTGTTTCGTTCTAGACCATACTACGTGAACCACGCGACACGAGCCACGCAATGGTGCCGGCCGGAAGCCGACGCCTCCGCGTCACCTGCCCAGTCGACGCCGCCGTCGTCGCCGACGCCGGCGCTGACGCCATCCACGTCGCCGGCCTCGCCGGGCTCGCCGGCATCGTTTGCCTCGGAGCCCGAACACGCTACTTCCATCTCACTCAGGTTTGTTTCACCGATCGTTGTTCATTAAATCAGACTTGCAAAGAGTATTGACGGTTGTAGGGAGACCTACTACATTCAATCGACTCTTGTCGCCTGAAACACAGGATATCTTAGTTCAGGCTTGATTGTTATAGATAAATAGAAATTACTTTATTATACCACACACGTACAGTGCGCGTCATATTATAAGTACCCCCCCCTATCTCAATGTATGTGGGACACAATAGATGTTATTTTTGTGAATTTCAGACTTTGAGTATTATGGAAGGGCAGTTCGATCCTGAGTGGCGGTGGCGGCCTGATAAATTCTTACATGTGAAAAATTGTGACAAGTTACAAGGGAATTAGAAGTAGTCGAAAATAGTTTGTATACAAGGGGGGTACTTAATTCTGACGCGCACTGTACATGCTTAGAGTAAAGAAAGTAAAAGAGGGCGGCCTTATATACTTATACTTACCTACTACCACCGCTATATACTTATCTACATAGCTATCATATTATTTAGTGAGTTTCTTTGAATAAATTTATTTTATTAGTAAGATTGACCACACATTAGCTGCTAGCTAGTTGATTAAACCGTTCTGTCTTGACATGTAACCTACCGAGCGTTGTTTCGCGTAAATCAAACTATTGGAAATCGCAGAAACGATTTGTCGATAAAGTGACAGCTACCAGAGTGGTCAATTTTATCTTTATCTGTCGACCACTGTGTGTTGACAGGTAAAGATATAATTGCTATTTAGTCTATACTAATATTATAAAGAGGAAAGATTTGATAGTTTGTTTGATTGAGTAGGCTCCGAAACAATATTTCCATTAGAATCCTAAATTCCCCGATGAACATAGGCAAGATTTTCAAAAAAGTTAGGGATCTGCGTGAAAATTTAAATTTTTGTTAAATCCCCTGCAAAGCCTGGGCCCTTTTGTTTAGAATGGATACAGAAGAACAGGTTTATAATCTGTCCTACAAAGTTTTTACTCTTGTGTATACTTCCAGGCCGGAACCTCAAGGTTTATAATACTTCCTACAAAGTTTTAACTCCTGTGTATACTTCCAGGCCGGAACCCCAAGGTTTATAATCCTTCCTACAAAGTTTTAACTTCTGTGTATACTTCCAGGCCGGAACCCCAAGGTTTATAATCCTTCCTACAAAGTTTTAACTTCTGTGTATACTTCCAGGCCGGAACCCCAAGGTTTATAATCCTTCATACAAAGTTTTAACTCCTGTGTATACTTCCAGGCCGGAGCCCCAAGGTTTATAATCCTTACTACAAAGTTTAACTCCTGTGTATACTTCCAGGCCTGAGCCCCAAGGTTTATAATCCTTCCTACAAAGTTTTAACTCCTGTGTATACTTCCAGGCCGGAGCCCCAAGGTTTATAATCCTTCCTACAAAGTTTTAACTTCTGTGTATACTTCCAGGCCAGAGCCTCAAGGTTTATAATCCTTACTACAAAGTTTTAACTCCTGTGTATACTTCCAGGCCGGAGCCCCAGCCCCAGACGGCGGTGAGGTCGCGTCAGCCGGTCGCGCCGACGACGCCCGTCTCACCGACGACGCCGGTCTCGCCGGTCTCGCCGACAGCACACACGCCGTCCATCTCTACCGCTGATTTACCACCTGGATACGGTAATTATATATAATTCATTCACTATGAACATCTGCCGATGATGAATCACTACATAGTACTTATAAAACAAAGTCGCTTTCTCTGTCCCTATATACTTAGGTATGCTTAAATCTACGCAACGGATTTTGATGCGGTTTTTTTAATAGATAGAGTGATTCAAGAGGAAGGTTTTTGTATTAGGATTGGACCCGTGCGAAGCCGGAGCGGGTCGCTAGTAGAAGATAAAATGCGACAAGCTGAAGACAGAGCGCTATGGCGCTCACTAGGGGAGGCCTATGTCCAGCTGTGGACTAACATGGATGATGATGATGATGAAGAAAATCTAAATAGAAAACATCAGTTTAATATAAAAATGTAAATGGGGGATTTTTATGACTTAATTTTTGCTTCTTGATATCATTCATCAGATCATCTTGATATCGACATGTTTTCTTTACTCCGTGATGCGAATAGAGGGCTTTTCAACGCTTCTATTCTATTAAATGTCTGTGATCCTGCGTCTTAGCTCCCAAACAAATGAAGTTATTTTTGTTCTTTGGGTTAAATTTTGTCTTATAGCTATGTTAATGAAAATCTAGTCATTATTATATCTCTCTCGTACAGAAAGTACTCGTTTAATGTTTAGAAAAATTTCTAATCCGACAACAAAATCTATCAACAGAAATGCGAACAACACCGCAAGGCCAAGTGTACTTCTACAACACCGCGACGGGGGCGTCTACATGGCACGACCCCCGCGTGCCCCAGCACTTGAGGCACTGCGCCGCCGCCGCGGGCCCCCTGCCCCCCGGCTGGGAGATGCGGCACGCCCCCTCCGGCCGGCCCTACTTCGTTGACCACACTAACAGGACAACGCAGTTCACTGACCCCCGATTGGCGCTGGCTACAAGGATTGTGAGTGCTTTATTATTTTTTATTTTTTTTTATTAGTGGTCCGCCCCTGCTTCGCACGGGTTATTGAAGAAAATTGAATTTTTCATGCGGATCCCTAACTTTTTTGAAAATATTCTATCCTATATTCATAAGGGAAAATTTAGGTTAATAGTAAAATAATTTTTCAAATCGATCCAGTAGTTTCGGAGCCTACTCGATTCAGACAATCAAATCTTTCCTGTTTATAATATTGGTTTTAAATATATAAATCATGTATTTGCAGGAATGTCGGTACAATAGGTCTTAATAATAAAGTAATAAGTAGCTCCAATTGATCGTCAAGACGTGAAAAATAAAAATTATTAGAGATTAGGTAATATATTAGAATAGTGGTGAAAATATGCTCAAATTTCAAATTATTCACAAAATAATCTCGTATTATTGGACACATCCTTAGTCATATATATATGCTATGTGGAATCTTATAAACAAAACACAAACTATCCTGGTACATCAACCTCGAAATGGGTCTTGGTCTCCAACACAATAGATCGCTACCAATTGTTCGGCCTAGATACACGTGGAAGGGCAATGTTGTGAAGGTCCTTTTGCTCTCTTGAAATCTTTTAAGATAGTTGTTTATAAACAACTAGTCGTTATTCCCGGCCGTTATTCCGCACAGGTATTTAACAAAATTATAATTTTTTTTCACTCACCCCAGGGGCACGAGTTGTGTTACATTATTGAAGTTTTCATTCGGATTGTTAACTTTTAGAAAATATTCTAAAGCCTATGTTCATCAGGAATAATGAAGGATTCTAATGGTGAATTATTTTTTCAAATAGCTCCAATAGTTTTGGAGGCTGTTCAAACTAAACAAACAATAAAATCTTTCCTATTCATAATATTAGCATAGAAAACCACAGGATTCTAATGAAGAATTATTAAAATTTGTCCAATCGTTTTGGAGTCTATTCAAACCAAACAAGCAATCATATTCTACAATTAAGTCATATGGGCATTAGAATAAGTTTTTTACAATCCTTATCTCTTCTTACGTTGCCTGAAATAAATGCTTTATTATTATTCCACTTCATTTATTTATACATCTCGTTAAAAATACATTTTTTACCATAGAAAATACAACAAAATTATTATAAAATAATTCTACAGTAAAATATATATCAAAACGGTGGATCACCGACAGCGAAGCTAGGCTATTATTATTAAATCTTTCCTCATCATAATATTAGTATAGAAAACCACATCTTAACTAAAACAATATCAACATGTGCATTATCTGTTGCAGACTCCAACAGAACCACCCCCTACTGTCCAACCAGCGTCAACACCGGTCGCGTCGTCACCAACAGACGCCGATGCGCTGCCCAAGTACAAGCGAGACCTCGCGGCCAAGGCGAGGGTACTGCGGGCAGAGCTACAAGCGTTGCAGCCGCAGACCGGACACTGTCGAATAGAGGTACATCTAGAACTCATCATCAGCCTATAGTCCACTGCTGGGCGCCGGGTCCTTAAAGATACTATGCCAAAATGCACTGACGGTCCAAAGTAACAAACGACAAAATGAGCAAATGCCATGAATGTATCTGCGATGAAATGCTCCAGCGTCAGAATGTGCATTTTACATAAAGAGCAAATGTTGGAATGATCATTTCACTATAATGTTTCTAGGACTTGATGTGCAAGGTGAACGGAAACTGTGTGACGGAAACTCCAATGGACAAATATTTATAGCAACTCGAAATTATAATACGGTACGGTATATACATAATGGACATAGGCCTCCCCTAATCAGCCCATAGACAGTATTATTTATCATCTGGGGGTTATTGCCCATAATTTCCATGCGGGTTGGGATCGCAGTTCGGTGGAGTTGTTCCGCTGCTGCCCGCCCCCCGGTGTGTCTCCCTTAGTTGCCTCTTACGACACCCACACGGGAAGAGTGAGGGTGGTGAAATTCTATGCCGGCACCACACGTAGATGCGATAAGGTGTAAAAAAGCTAGGTCTAGGCCTAGGTTTGGGTGCCTACAATTCTACAAATTACTGGCATGTGCATGTGGCATGGCGACCACTGTGGCGCGGTGGGCGAAGGTCCGCCTGCGACGCAGGAGGTTGCGGGTTCGATTCCCGCCTCGGGACAAATATTTGTACGATCTGCAGATATTTGTTCAGGGGTTCTGGTCGTTTTCTATGTATAATGAAAAATATCTATCTATTTAATAATATTGTATTACGTATATCAGTCTTCTAGTACCCATAACACAAGCTCTGCTTAGCTTGGGGCTAGATGATGCTGTTTGGATTGTCCAGCATTATTTATTTATTTATTTATATGTATGTAAGTTGGCTATTGTGTTGTAAGCATTTTACTGCACTCTTTGTTCACTAATGAAACACAAATTAATATTCTTTTGTATTCTAGTCAATTGATAATAGAATAAATTTACAAAGTGGTAGCCTTTGCAATACAATACAATAAATTTATTCATAACACCAAGTTATAAGTCGAGTATTAACATACAATTAGTAATTGGTTATTTGTTATAAATAACGTTACTTAATAAATCATAATTATAAATTATATGTTCCGAATATAATGATGAAAATAAAAATAATTAATTATTCATTATACATTTAAAGCAAACAAAGCATTACACATTATAAACTAATAGACAGTTCATAAAACTCGTCAATCAAGCTTTCTAAGAGTCATGCCCGCGGCCTCGCAGGAAGGAAGAAGGAACACCAGGTGCCTCTAAAATCTCAGCACAGATTTTACCGGACGTGAGTGTTAATAGCGAAACGCTCTAATCAAATATCTTACTTAACATTACCCATAACACAAGCTCTACTTAACTTGGGGCTAGATGATGCTGTGTGGAGTGTCTAGCATTATTTATTTACTTCTACAGATATCACGAAACGAAGTCCTCGAGGAATCATACCGGCTGGTCATGAAGCTCCGCGGCAAGGAGCTCCGCAAGCGACTGCTCGTCAAGTTCCGGGGCGAGGAGGGCCTCGACTATGGAGGCGTCGCGCGCGAGTGGCTCCACCTCCTGGGCAGGGAACTGTTCAACCCGCACTACGGGCTCTTCCAGTACGCGAATGCGGGGGACGATAGGTACTCGCTGCAGATCAACTGTGATTCCGCGGTAAGTGATTTTATTACGATAGATACTCGCTGGAAATCAACTGTGATTCCGCGGTAAGGGCTTTTACTATACTTATAGGTGGAAGTAACTATTAGAGTAAATTTATAATGATTATTATATAAAATGCTGTATAATCCACACAGCATCACCTAGCACCAAGTTGAGCAGAGCTTGTGTTTAAAAAAAAACTCAAATTTTGTGGATCTAGTCTGAGGAACACACCTAACACACATCCACTTCGACTCATTAATCCGCCTGCCAAATGTGTCCAATGGAGAATCCTCCTTATTTGGGGAAGGTGCTTTAACTATTTCTTTAGGCTTACAAAATAAGCACCTAGACAAGTAAAATTTTATGCAATAAATTATTATAAAATAATAAAAAGGGTGTTATTAATTTTCACTTTACTTAAATTTATCTGCATTAATAGCAGAAGTGAAAAAGAAATTTATCTGTGTCGTATGTGCCGACGAGGCAGCATATTCAAACGGTTACCCGCTATTCTGCTGAGGCGTCGCGCTAGTGGCTCCATCTTTCTTCGTTTTAGAACAGGAATAAAACAATTGAAACTAATAGAACCACAGGCAAATAAAACAACCATAAGTCCTATCAGTATGACTTCGCGTCGACACAGGCAACAAAAAAAATATAATGGCTGCTTTTAACCTCGTTCTCAAAGCATATTTTATTAACATCTTCATTTCTCAGGTGAATCCGGAGCACCTCTCCTATTTCCACTTCGCTGGTCGGATCCTCGGAGTAGCTCTGTTCCACGGTCACCAACTGGACGCCGCGTTCACGGCTCCGTTCTACAAGCAGCTGCTGGGCCGGCCCATCACTCTGCGCGATATCAAGGACGTTGACCCTGAATTGCATCGCTCTTTGTCCTGGATGCTGTGAGTACTTTTGATTTAAACTAATTTTCCAAAAAACCCGGAATCTCCGAGGAAAATTTTACTGTTTACCATGATAATTTCAGAATGGCTGCATCCATATTTTATAAAAAATGGTACGGAATGTATAAAGTCTTCTGTAATAAAAAATTACTTATACGAAACATAGACACTGATTATCCAAAAAACCTGGATTCTTGGAACCCCAGATGATTTATTTTCTATTTACCATGAAAATAATAGATAAGCTAATAACCCATTTTTTATTAAAAAAATGCTATGGTAAGACTACATCGCGTCACTTTTGTAATGAAAAATTACCTATACTTATTTTTCTTCTGTAATAAAAAAATACTTATACGAAACATTATACTTATTTTTCTTAAAGTAATTAAATTTGTCTTTCCAGAGAGAATAGCATCGCCGGCGTAATAGACACAACATTCTCAGTAGAATGTTCTTCCTTTGGCGCCGTGCGGAGCATGGAACTCCGACCGGGCGGCGCCAACGAAACCGTCACAGACGCAAACAAGCGTGACTACGTGCGGCTATACGTCGCGCATCGATTCACGCGCGGCGCCGAACGACAATGGCTGGCGTTGCAACGTGGACTAGCTGATATCATCCCAGCGCAGCTTCTCAGGCCCTTATCCCCGCGGGATTTACAGCCGCTGCTAGCCGGTCGCGCGGATCTAGACCCGGCTGATTGGAAACGTCACACGAGGTTGAAGCATGTCACGCCGGAAGCGCCTCTCGTTGGCTGGTTCTGGGAGATAGTGGAGGAGTTTGATGCGGAGATGAGGGCGCGCTTGCTGCAGTTTGTGACTGGATCGAGAAGAGTTCCGCTCGCGGGCTTCCGTGCTTTACAGGTATGGATTTTACTATCTTACGGTGAAATGGAAAGTTGCGTCATGCATTACTTAACTGACTAATAATTGTGAATGCTTCTGTAATATTTTTTAGAATATCTCTGTATTTTTGTATTAAACAAGGTCTATCGAAAAATGACACCATCCAGAATGTACATAACGCATTGTCCATGTTATATTACAGTGCGGTTGATAAACTAATTAAGAGTGTACCTTATGTAATTTTATAGTTAGAAATCGTTATTTATCTCAGAATCTGTGAAAGCTACCTTCATATTTAGGTAAATGATAATTCGAACTTTTATCTTGGATTCCGTCTTTTCAAAAACACGATTGGTGAAAATTTTCTCGATACTTTTATTTTTTGAAAAATACATGTTTTGCACACATTTTGCTATTTATCTCAGGAACCACCTCATTTTTTTGTTGGATTTTTGTTTTGTCAAGAAACGTAGTAGAATTTCTTCGTTTTCGTCTTTTTAATTTTTCGATTAGTTGTGTAAATAACTTGTAATTAGGCATAACAGTTTTGGAAATATAAAATACGGAGCACGTCTATCGCTCTGTGCTTCTCACTCATACGAAAATCATATCTTGTCATTCTGCTCGAAATTTGAATTTTGGCTGAGGTATGGCACGCTCTTAATACGTATTCACTACCTAGCCTGGGATACGTGTCGCTGCTCAATCACTGAACATTTGCATCATATCAGGATACTCTGTTTAAAACATGAACAAATTTGAAGCGTCGTTTATTATTTCAGGGTTCAACAGGAGCAGCGGCTCCCAGACTGTTCACACTTCACTTAGTACCAGACGCTTCCCCGGAATCACTGCCTAAAGCTCACACCTGTTTCAACAGACTCGACCTACCCCCTTATCCGAGCAAAGAAAAGTTCCATGACAAACTCAAGCAAGCGGTACTCGAAACTGCCGGCTTCGCTGTCGAGTGAAGATGACGCCCTCTGACTTTAAAGCGCACATGACGCGTAAACGAAATTGGCAATATTGAATATTTTATCGATATAGACTTGTGAGTGCGTAATTGACCAAAATTTATTTAGTCTTTCTATATTCTCAGACGAGAATATCGAAATGCAATATGTAAACTTAACATATTTAAAACATGATATCAGTTTTTCTTGAAGATATTGGAAATGATAGGGACATCAACATAGAGACGAATGTACGTACGGTATTTGTGACTTATTCACAACTTGCAAAGATAGGTGTAACAGCTTCCAAATATATGCCTCAGTAGACTAACCACAGTGATTGTTGTCTAGGGTAGATGACAGAAAAAATATGTGACATATTCATTCAATGGGTGAAATATTTGAAATTTTACGCAATTTGTGTCAATTTGATGTCATTTTTATTTATTTTACTCTAGAATAGACAATAATCTGTGCTTGGCCGACTGTTGCTATCTCCAGTGCTGTCTATTTCTCTTCAGGGTCTGGGTCAAAACTCTATGCATTTATGATCCATCAACAAAATGCAACTCACTTTTTTATCAATATGCAATCAATTGTACAGTACATATTAAGTTAAAAGGGTTTTTATTTGAAAGTCAATATGAAAGATCAATTATAAATGCATAGAATAATTTCCCTATTTTGTGTTTGTAGAGTAAATGTGTCATCTGTCATCTTGTATTATTTATATATTTTATTTATTGTATTCATTGACAAATTGAGAGTAATATTCATACTTTTCCCAGTAAGTATTATATTTGTACATCATAAGAATAAGCATTATGAATTGTGTGTACTATTGGCTGCTATAAATGAGACTGAATATGACCGAAATTGAATGTGACATCTCAGCTTAACTAGTTCATGCATGATATTATATCTTTAAAAGAATATTTACATCATTAGTTAATAATCAGAACCTGTTACTATTTAATCTTGGGAGCCGTGGTATTCAATTTGCACATTTATTTTAGCATTTTAAACTTGTTTAATCATTTTATCCTTTAGCATATGTTAAGTTAGTTCACAGATTTATTTTATCGCTAACTTTAGCTGCTAAATGCGGTCTTCCACAACTTTTTCAACTAGACATCTATAATTCCAGCTAATAAGTTAAGTAGCATAATAAACAGGCACTATTTTGTCGTACAAAACAGTAAATGAGCTTACTAATAGAATTAACATGTTTATTTTATGGTACAAATGAATTTTGTTATATTCAAGCCATGCAATGTTTCTAGATTGCTCGATTGTGAAGGTAAAATAAGGCTTATACAGTTATGTTGGTGCCTTAAGTTGTAACTTAGGAGTTAAAAGATATCAGCGACTTTTCCATTTATGTATTACATAAGTAATAATGTCATTGTGTTAATCTTTGGTTGTTATTATCAATATTGTTGGGGAGTTGCAGTTTAAACTATAAATATTTATCATTCATTTAACATAATATTTATCATGATATTATTTATTGTAAGAAAAGTGCCTTTTAGACTTTACAAAGATAAGATATTACATACATAGTTTAATTTACATTTAGATTGTAATTTATGAATAACTGTATTCTGTAAGTTATGATAATGAATTTATGGTAAACATTATAATTATTTTTGCACAACAATTTGATTTTAATTTACTCTCTTATCTAGGTAAGAATTATTATAGTTATTCAGCCTATAAAACATACCTTAATAATTGGGTATATTTTGAGAGAACCGAGAGCCATTAGTAACATAGCCTAATCTGGGCCATACGAAGCGAAATATAAATAATGCAGCTTGATTTCATTGCCCAGTGGAGGCCAGCCAGTGGCGCAGATTGGATAAACGCAATTACCCTTTGTCTATATGTACTAATATTATATTTATTGAATAGGCTCCGAAACCACTGGACCGATTTAAAAAATTCTTTCACCATTAGAATCCTAAATTTTCAGGCTATTTATAATATTTTCAAAAAAGTAAGAAAGTAGAAAGAAGCAAGAAAAGTTCAATAACTAAAACCATGCGCTATATTCAACCTCTTTTTCTACTAAGGCTCCGCTCCGCTGCTTGCTTTTTCTTTACGGCCAGTGTCGGTTATGAAGTGTCAAGTCAATGTCAAAAAGCCCAATGCTGCTAAAAAGAATATGGGATCCCCGTTCCCCGTCTATAAACTGTGAAACCCATCGTGTTAGTGTGTATAATTTCACTATAATATTATATTAAGTAGGTATCTAATATCTACCCGGGACGAGCCCCTACTTTTCTGCGGCCTATATGCCTATCTCAGCCTATCTAGTGGTAGGTACGTACTAATTTATATGGTTTTGCCTTACAATAAAATATAGGTAGGCACGATAGTATGTATTCTGAACACAGGTAGGCCAGTAGGCGTAGGCTCCTACTGTGCTTCTAGAATACTTACCTACTATCTTTTTGATCTTTGTCCACTTCGGGAGTAGTGATTCTGATCGTCCAAGGTTTTCAAACAAACTCACAGGGGTGCGTTCAGAGGCTCAGGGTGCGGTTGTTTGGTGTAAATTTTAACTTACCCAAAGGTTCAGAACGAGTCGGTTGTTTAACGTCAAAGTTGACATTATCATGACAAAACTGACGTTACAGTTGCCGGACGTTCGTTTGTTTTGTTTTTGTTTTGCGGTTACTTTGAGGTAAATTGTATCTACTGACTGTAACTACGATCTATAACTGATAATTACTGAAAATTTTGAAATTTACTGTAGAAATCTTGATATTTAAGTAGATAACAAACTATGACAACGGAAAATATGACAGCTGTCAATGTCAGAGTGTTTTTCGTCGATCGAATTACACCGGTAAAAAGTTGCAACCGTCGGAGGTTGTGAACGCTCTAGTTAATAACAACCGAGCGTTTCTCCTGAGGTTATGAACGACCTAGTTGCACTCCGAGCGCGCTCGAGCGTAGGTTGTGAACGCAGCCCTGCAAAGCGTCAAAACAGCCCTGTTAAAAAAATGTCATTGTCAGTCGAGCTGTCACAAAACAATACAAAATGTGCTGCCAACAAGTGTTATAATGCGGTGAGATCAAACTTTCTATTTTCATACAAATCTACCCATGCAACCGATGGGCATAAGCGTTATGTCAACTCACACTAGCACCGCCACCCTTCTTTGTATTATGTTCAGTAAAGGAAATCTCAAAAATGCACTGGGCATTTACTTTGACATACCTTATTATGTTTTTTTTTAATGCGTCTCGTCGTGATCCTTGAACCTTATAGTTATAACTAAAATAATACCTATCACGATTATCTATATCTATACTAATATTATAGAGAGGACAGATTTCATTGTTTGTATGTTTGTTAATTTGATTTGAAAAGGCTATTGGACCAATTTGAAAAATTCTATCACCATCCAAATCCTACAATATTCTATGTATCGTAAAATAAGTTGAAGAACCATTATGAAAACTTTAATAACGTAACCCAATGTGTGAGTGTGTGTATACACTTTTGACATTCTGCTAAATACCCGTGCGAAGCTGGGGCGGACTGCTAGTTGACTTAGGTGTCTATTTATGTAGAATTGTAGACTATATAATTATGGTTTATGACATCATAGCGTTTTAGCCCGATAAAAAAATTACGAATGCTCTCACCAACTTAATCGACGGAATTCGGAATTTAAAATATGTGTGATGATGGCAGCACCGGGCCATTAGCAAAGGAAGCAAAAGCAACTTGCTTGCTTGCTCGCTCAAACGCTCGTCGCTCGGCTAGGCTAGGCGCATCGTCGTCGCTCCGCTCGATTCAATTTTCTTTCTCATCGTTTCGTTTAGCATAGCCTTCTGCTCGTTCGTTGTTTTTTCGTAATTTAGCTTCGTAAATGGTCCCGCTTTTATCAGTTTACGTGTTCCATCAGTGAAGTGCTAAAGTTAGCGACAGTGATCTTGAAGTGTTGTTTTATTTGCGACGCTTAGCTCGGAAATCGATCAGAATGCCTACAAGCGCTGTGTACCAGCCCACCACTGTGACCTATGAACAGCAGCCGAACGACCAGAGATGGAACTGCCCAATAAGCTACTTCTCCCGACGAGTGACAAGTAGTTTGAACCGGGCAGTATGCATTCGAATTGGATTATGCTTACTCGGCAGCACGCTATTCATTGTTGGTAAGTAGGTACTAAGTTTATGCAATGAGAATTAAATTATAAATGTATGAAAGAACCTCCTGTGAGGTTACATTTGTTCAACATTTCTTCATTGAATAGGGGTACCACCAGATCATATCCCCTGCTGTTGGGTTGTAACATAAACAAAATTCCCTTATAAAGTGTGGGTAAAACAGGTTGATCTGGTCCTGTGCGTATGCAAGTCTATATGGGCTATTCTGTTAAACCAATAGCTTTCCTAGTCAATGTTGTTGGTGAATAAATGTATTGTTAAAAAAAATGTGCTTGTCGCAGAATACCCAATTCATTTGAGTCAACTTCGTTGACAAGCCAGTATGCTTTTTCACCAACCCATGCTAATATGTTCCTACACTAAACAATACCTTAAAGTTCAAGTCAAAGTATATAAGTTAAAGTCCAATAGTCCAGTAAGGTCTAAAGGAAATTATGAACTTTGATTTTGATTTTTAAAAAACAATACTATACCTACTTAAGAAATAATGACAGTTACACGCTGAGTGGAAGTGCTTCCGGACAAAATGAGCATAATGTACTATAGAAATCACTCAGCATTATAATGAGACACATTAAAATTCTGACCACATAAATACCTTGAGGATGCCTCACTCACTTTGAATATTTAAATGATGAATGATCTTGTGAGCAAGTAATCAATATTGAACAAAATTTTGAGTGCTTTGTAAAACGCTCATTTTCTTTATTTTCATGACATGACATTTATTGAATTTTTTTTGATTCATTGTTTATTTTAAAAAATTAGTTTAATCTTACATTTATCTTATTTTTACTTCTTTATTTTTTATTGACAATTCTATTTGATTTGTGTTTTTAATCACATTAAATCTAAATTATGATTTTAACTGCTCATATGCCTTTAAGGAGCTCAGTTAGAACTATGAGAATAGTTTAAAGACTCCTGTGTTATGAAATTAAATTTACTAACTAATTAATTGGGATGCAATGGTACAACTCTTATAAGCAAGACTAAATAATCCTATGAGAAAACTAGCATGAATGTCCAACAATCTAACATGGGAGTAAGAATCCATCCCATGTTTGCCTGGAAGAGATCGCTCATAGTGATAAGGCTGCCCCATACTTCCTCTACATAAGCATGTCTGTTTGTAATGTTATCTTTGTGGTTTAATAAAGTATTTTCTATATATCTATGGGAATTATGATTGTTAATCCATTGGTGAAGTTTCTAGATTGTTTACTAAGCAATGCAAAAGTTTGGATGTTTGCTCCTCATCACCCCAAACCTATTACGTCCAATAATTCCATACATTACTTAAAGTACTATCTTCTACTTCTACAAATAGAACAAGGGTGCCTATTTATGTGTTGCGCAGTATTATCTCAATATGGTCAAGACAAGACTACTTCCATTATACCAAGGACTAATACACTGGCAGGTGGAAGCTATAACAGAGGCCTTAGTATTCTGGTGGTGTACAGTAGCAATAATAAAGATCTTTGATTACGCTACGCATATCCGATTCTCGTAATGTAAGACTAGACGTACATACGCCATTGACATCATTCATGCAACTCTATTGAAATTGTAGGAACATAAATGTTTTATGTGGACTTAGATATTGAATCATCGATATTTGATTATGATTGATAAGCATAAGCCCTTCCTTACACCCTGAAAAGTTTAGAATTCGCAAGTCGTTACGGTTAGTAACCCTCTTTTCGTAGGTTAGTTCATGCTTGATGCCAATTGAAGAATGTTGTAAATATAAAGTCCCACGTGCCTAGTTATTTACGTCATTAATTCAGATTTTGTCTGTAATAAAAACCCATTAAAACAGTTTTGCATTACAGCCAGTAGCACTAACAACTAACGTATACTCTCAGTAGTTTAATGAATACTTGTATAAAGTTTCACAGATATGTTAGTACATAAATAAATCAAATCAGGTAGTTGATACAATGTGGTGTCGCAAATGATATCGGATCGAGTGTCCGGTCCGGTGGTGGCGGCGGCGCTTGCGATGACTCAACGGCTGACACAGACAGCAGTAAATGTAGACTGGACTAGACAGAGCTTTAAAAGCGATCAATGAACTTGCGGAGAGCTGGGTTATAGTTTTGATGCTTCTAGATTGGTGGTTAAGTCACATTTGTAGAGTCTATAATAGGTAATCAAAATATGTTGCGACATAATTTTAGTGCAAGCAGAAGGGACGATTTAATTCGATGAACGACGATGGTACCGTTATTATTCTTTGTTGATACGTTTCAGTGATGAGTTCCTAAATGCTTAGGTAGTTCAATATGTTGCTTCTTCAACATCTTGTAAACTTCGTTCGTGGTTCTCAACTTAATAAGCATCCCTCGAAAAATCGACTTTGTAGAAGTGCGAGAAAGATTAATGTGGGCATTCTTACATCTCTAGTTATTAAGACTTTTTATATAATGTATGTTTGTTAGTCTGTAAGGTATTTGTTGATAATGGGCCCCAGAATAACGTTTTTAACATCCATAACTGTTCGTATGTTGCTTGAAATAAGTGATTTATTATTATTAAAATTCAAGTTCATCAAATGGTCACTTCTAGTAGATGCTAAAGCCAGACAAAAACAAGCAATATGAGCGAAGGTCGACAAACTCAGGAGGCTGCAGCAAGACGTTTCCTGAATCGCTTATTCATTTACATCTCGCAATCCATTCGATTTTCCTTAGGTTGTGATATTTAGCTTTGAGATAAAAGAAAGGTGCAATGCGATGCAAATTTAATGCTCCAAAAGGCAAGTAAGTGTATAGATGGATGTATGTATGTACGTAGTTTTGACTAAAGAAAAGAAAAGTAAACAACAAAATTATTGTAAGCCTGGTTTTTCGTAAACGTATAAAGCCGAACTGTTAAACAGTCGTAAAGAAATACATACATACACAATACAGGATGTAATTTCGACCCTCTTGACTACTCAATAAATTGATTCCCCGATTTCTAATCATCTACTAGACCAACTAGGCTAAATTCTTTTTATGCCTTTATATCCATTGATAAAAATAAGTGTTAAACGTTTCCACAAAAACAACGCTTGCAAAGCCAAGGCAAGATCTCATGCAAATCAGTATTGTACGGAGGCTTTGTCCCTTCTAATTTACAAGTCCAACAACAAAAGCTCGTATTGCGTGGACCGGCATCGTCGTGGGAGATAATGGACTCGCTTTATGGCCTGAACCCGAAACCTGTTTGAAAGGTCCCGATTTCTGAACAAACATGCAGCTGAAATCTCGGAAAGCGAACTCGTAAATAAGAATAACTATAATGATGGATACAGAGTACAGACCAAGCGAACGAGAGCGAGCTTGCTTTCGCCATAACGTCCACACTGGTTCGTTTGCGTTCGATTGTTAGCCAGCGCTCGCTCTCGTTCGCTTTGTCTGTCTGTACTGTATCAACTATAATACTTTACTCGTACAATGAGTATTACTTTAGTACCTTCTAGCTTCATTGCTCGTGGAACACAAATTAAATATATACTTTTTGGCATTGGTTACAAGGTGGAAACTTTAACGATACTCAAGTAGAATCGTCGGTGTTTATGTTTATGTGATTACTGTTTCTGCTTTTAAATTATCTTGATGAGATTTCCGGTGTAGTTTTGGATCTGAGCATCGTACAGTAATTTTGTTATATCGCCACTTGAATGATCGTAATTTATTAAACTATAGCGAATGAACAGTCAAGCAAACAAATGATCCAGATCAGATCAAAGTACTATAGGAATTAAGTTGATAAATGGCAAAAAAACTTTAAGAATAGGACCTCAGAAACTGCATCGACTTGTTTAGTTCTAAAGCATCATAAAATCAACTACTTATACAATTTGCCAGTTCAAATTGTCCAATTAGAAAAAGTTCTGGTGAAAATAACGTGTGAAGTGAAGAAATTAAGGGTATAAAGCGAACATCTCTGTCAAAAGTCCTACAAAATCATGGTTTAATGATTTTGGCATGACTTACATTCTGGCTGTAACAAAGATGCCACTTTCTTTGCTTGTAAACAGCATATACAAAAAGTCCGGCTCAAATCATTATTTCTTGATTTAGGCTGGATGTATTAAGTTTCAATCATGAAACCTTGATTTCAGCATGTGTATGTAACCAACAAAAACCTACGCAAGAATCTCTTCGCTTTCAATTGAAATGGTTATCGATCTAAATAAAGGAAACTGGAAGTAGAACTATAAAATGTATAAATAAATAAAATAATTTATTCAAAAATTACTTAACACAAATGTTTAGTATAAGAATAATAATAACTTAGATTCTAACTATTACCTTTGCCTGAACTAGGTAAAACCTGTATCTCAGGCAAAATTGCTTACAACGAATACAATAGGTATAATCACACTAAAATAATAAAACAAAGCGACAGTGCAGAATTTCAAAATAACTTAAGCTAACTACGCTAAACTAGGTTACATTTTAGGAGTAGGTACCTAAGATACGATTAAATACGAGAAAAACTTATATGTTACGTCTATAAATAAATACCTACCTATTACTGTCTTGTTTACTGAATTGACACTTTTAGGCGCCTCCATAGTCAATCGAGTTCATGTACCTATTCTCTGCGATGGTTTTTGCCGGACAGTCAGCGGAACCTGTAATATGCTTACAAGGCTTCTTGAAATGTAGGCAAGTAGCACATTTCGGTTCTTCCGTCTTTTTAGCACATTCCTTTATTGAGTGGCCTTGAGCTCCACAGTGGCTGCAGATGTGGGTCGTTTCTCTACAGGACTTGGCAGCGTGACCATATTGCTGGCACTTATAGCATCTTGTGACCATAGTGAAGTCCCTCACAGGACACGAGGACCAATTTACAAAAACCCTCTCCTTTGTTAATAGGGCTCTGCGAATAGCTGCTGGTACTTCGATCACAAAATTGCAGGTCTCAGCATCCTTCTTGCCAGATTTATGGCTCAATCTTATTGAGGAAAGGAATTTTTCCAGGCTGAGATCCAGCATTAGTTCGGCTACATTTTGTTTGTAAAGGCAAGTAAATACTTCTTTTTCCTGCATTGATGAGGGCACTCCAATAACTACGACTCTGGGATTGCGTTTGATAGTATGAGTACTGGCTGGTGTGTAGGTGTTTATTGTTCCAGTTGCATCGCCAGTGAAAGCCGGTCTAATGAATGCCTAATGCGTTGGCTGCCGTTGCCTTGCATCCGCAGAGACCCATTTTCGCAACGCTCCAGGCGTTAGGCGGAGGCGAACCGGTCGCTCTAGTTTCGCTTCTACTTTGTTTATTCACTTTTGACTAGAAATCTCATTAAAAGAGGAATCGACTGCCTTTGAAGAATGCTGTTCTTGAATGTGAATGAACGTCAAAACGATAAAGGTGAATGAAACCCCTCAAGAAGAGCGTCAGCAGATGTATATCTAGCTCGAAGAACTAGAGTTTTATATCTGAGATGAAATGAAAGTGCTAAAGAAATACACTCGAGAGCAATGAATCCGGGTCACTCAAAGAAAAAAAAATCTCGGAAAGTAACCCTTAGTTGCATTAACCTAGCATTCTTACTTTCCGAGATTTTTTTTTTCTTTGAGTGACCCGGATTCATTGCTCTCGAGTGTAGATGCTGATGTACTAAAAAACGATGGTGGAATTGTGAAATTAGTGAACAAGAGTGAATAATAATAAGATGGTGTTATTAGCAATAATAACCATAGTCTTGTAACCGGTATGAAATATAACAACAGCTTCTCTAATCGATGCAATCTAAGAGCGGATATAACATTATTATATAGTTCCAGCTGGCCTTGTTTGTGACAACCCTCCTTTTATGACGAGAATACAGAGTTGAAGAGTCGTGAATCACGGCTCCGTATGTTACTTTGTTAGGTACACTGTTTTTGTGTAGCAATGTCCTTATTATATGACGCATACAGTTTCCACAATATTGGATTGCTCTATGTTCGAGTCGTTACGAAATCTTTGCTTTAACACTCGTCTAAATTACTATACACAGCATTCTTTTGTTTGTTCTGTCTTCTTTATTGGGTTGCTTTAATTAATTAATTGTTTTTAAATTTAGGACATTGATTAGATTATTGACGTAGGATGTTCTAGTTTTGTGGAGTATGTAAGACAGTCTTATCTCGCCTACGTCCATAATGGCTCGAAAACGTAAAAAAAAAACTAAATTTGCAGCTCTTAAATCTAAATCATACAAAACTTGTAATGTAAAAAGAACATAGATAATAGAAGGCAAATCAAAAGTACAGAAGACATTGAAGAGTCACAATAGCCCCATCATTTCATCATCAGAGACCAGGTACCAGAGATGTCTTTGGTTAAATGCTAAAATGTAGTATGCAGCATTATCCTTACACCCGTTGCCATGTGGTTATTGATTCCGTCTGCGAGGGATTCCATTTCAACACGTCAAGTATAATTTTAATAAGTACATACAGAATAAATTGAAGGGTCACAAATATATGTCTTTGGTAATACAAAAAGCTAAATGTAGTAGGTATCACGATCCTTACACCTGGCCTTGCAATGTGGTTATTGATTCCGTTTGCAAGTCATTCCATTTCAACAAGGCGAGTCATCTTAATAAGTACAGAATTAAGGGCCACAACACACATAATTTCGTCACATCCCTTAATACCAAGGTATGTCTTTGGTAATATAAAAAGCTAAAAGTAGCATTACGATCCTTACACCTGGTCTTGCCATGTGGTTATTGATTCCGTCTGCGAGGGATTCAATTACAACCGCAGGCGTAAAGTAGGAAGGTGTACAATGAGCTCTTTTGATAGGTAGCGTGAGCTCTTTCGATAGGTAGCACTAACACCACAGATAGGGACCAAGTTTTGAAGCACGTTTCAAGTGACGAATTTTTGACAGATTTATATTGGGGGATAGTATTTATGGTCTGTTTTAGCCCCAACAAAAATGAATGGTCTTATATTATTTGCCGGTGTTTCAATGGTTTATAGTGACAAAAAAAAAGATTTTGATGACGTTTAAGATTCGCGACTAGAACTGAAAATCTGTGCAGCTGTTCAAATATTTGGCGGTTCAGAGTAAAATCGCCGTATCCATAATACACATACGTTACGTTATCGTTATCTTTATTTTAATAAAAGAGTAAGGATATATTTGAAGTTTTAGAATGATTTTATATAATATATTAAGTAATAATACTATTATTATTTTATGACATTTGACATTAACCCCAAAGAAGGCTTAAATTAATTTTGTTTTTTTTTTAAATATTGCATTGAACAGACTTCATTGGCTTCGAATTCGAACAGTATGGTTGCTTATGCTCTCTGTCCCTTAGCTGTACCCATTGGTATGTGTGGGTATCCATGCCGGTTCGGTTTAGCAATCTACCCACGTAGGAAGGAAGTCCGCCCACATATACCGGTACTTAATCCTAATCCAATAAGGCGCGCCGTGGCTTGCGTAGTGCTGCAATTTGTTTTGGATTCAATTGAGGGCTTTAGACACGTTTTGCGGGAGTGTTGACGTTTATATTAAATGCCTGAAATACGTATCCTGTAATATTCTCAACAAAAGTTTTAAGAATTTATTTTTTTAAATTTCATGCAGTTCTGTATTTATGTAATGATAGAATTGCAAATAAACATAGTAATTATGACTATCTCGTAAAAAAATACCAAAAATCTATTATACCTACAGATATTCAAGATCGACCTTGATGAACCAGAACACGTAAATCTTTTGTGACGCTAACTCAGCACCAGTACAGAACTACAGACAGATAGAATAATTATTCATTTTAAGTTTATTATATTATTACTTTTTTAACAGTGACTTAAATCCTATCTTAGGTTTGTCTAAGCACCGGGTTCTTAGAAACTATTAATAAACATAGAATCTAATGACAATACAAGCAATTATTTAATCTTAAAAAAACAGTAAAGTCTAATTAATCCAGAAATTTTATAAAAAGCATACAGTCTAGGTATGACAACACTGAGTGTTGTCATGCTTACACTAGATGCTTTTCACCATCAAATAAATCTACGCAAACAAATTTTACATAGACTTCGCCGCAATTGAAAAGTATTTTAAACTAATACTAGTGTTATTTATCATTTCATTACTGTTACAAAGACTTTCTTATCAATCATTTTTCTTTTCTATTTAAAAGATTAGAATGTTCATTGAGTAATGATGTCATAATAGACGCATTTAAAATGCAATAATGTGTTTGACTCACCTTGCGTGCTATGGTCGGGTAATGGCTATTTTCGGAATGGCATTCTGTCGTTTAAATAATTTACGATAACCCACTCGTTCTCGTAGAACCTTTGTGTTTTTCTTTAAACAACATAAAAACCACGAGTTATATTTTTACTAGAAGGCATGGCAACAATTTTTGAACAAACCACTTTGCTTGGAACTAGCGGTTAGCCCCGGCTTCGCACGGGTATTTAACAAAACTTTCATCACTACATAGTATAAAACAAAGTCGCTCTCCGCTGTCTGTTTGTCCCTATGTATGCTTGTCCCTATGTATGCTTAGATCTTTAAAACTACGCAACGGATTTTGAGGCGGTTTTTTTTTATAGATACAGTGATTCAAGAGGAATGTTTTTATATCAGTGTTGCACACGTGCGCCGGAGCAAGCCGGAGCGGGTAAATTATAAATTTTACACACATACAAATTGGGTTACATTATTGAAATTTTCATACGGATCCCTAACTTTTTTTAAATTATTCTGTAGCCTATGTTCATCAGGGATAATGTAGGATTCAAAGTGAAAGATTTTTTAAAACGGCGCGCAGTAGTTTCGTAGCCTATTGAACCCAAACAAATAGTAGACTCATAATTTGCTGTCAGAACTATTTTTGTACGCCGACGAATTATATGATTTATATTCCTTTACAACAAAGGAAATAATTATATGTTGTGTATGAGTGGGAATGTTTTGAATGCCCCGATGTATCTGAACCATGAGACCCGAAAATAACTTGCTGCCCACACGCTTTGAATTGTTGTTTAATGACGACCTAATTGTGGCGCGCTGGGCTAGGGTCTGCTAACGCAGGAGGGTTCGATTCCCGCCTCGGGGCAAAATATGTCACGACATTCAATGTCTGTACGATCTGCAGATATTTTTTCAAGGTGTTCTGGAAATTTTCTACATAATAATAAAAATATCAGTCATCTAGTACCTACCGATAACACAAGCTCTGCTTAGCCTGGGCCTAGATGATGCTGTCTGGATTGTCCAGCATTATTTTTTTTAAACAGACGCCACGTAATTTTCTTAGGATTAACGTGGCGTATACAGTTTATAAATGTGAAAGTTTGAATGAATTAATGCATGTTTGTAAATTTTTCGTTATAACTAGTGTTCTGCTCCGGCTTCGCACGTAGCTGTAACATTTTTGAAACCACTATTTTCATCGGAGATAAATTAGGGTTCTATCTTATGGTGAAATTCTTTATCAAACCGGTCCAGTAGTTTCGGAGCCTATTCAATTCAAACAAACATAAATAGATCCTTTACATACAGAGATAGCTCTTGAGCAATAAATTGCATTCTAGTCACTAAATAATCGACTAACTTGCACACATTCTGTTTCACTGTGTACATTCCTTACAAATGATTCTCACTAGCTAATATACCATCGATAGATGATACGCTAACAGGCTTAGATACGGGCTCATTGTGTAACTTATGACTCAATCGATTGTCTTCCAATTACGTTGGACATTCTAACAACTGTAGTAGGTAAGTACCTACTCATCTCGGAAGTTCAAATTGGGTTACCACCTTACCTACAAACCTAGTTTAGAATTTTAGAAGTTAGAATTTCTCGATAAAATAGAAATATATCTTTTATTGTATCTGTAGGTATCTATACTAGGTACTACAGCCACCAAAAGGTAATAAAACAAGTACGACAAGTGCGAGTGTAACTCGCGCGCCGAGGGTTTTGAACTTTTGTCGTTTAGGTAGGTACGAATATGACAACCTCTTGGCGCGGTGGGCTTACAACGCAGGAGGTTGAGGTTTGATTCCTGCCTCGGGACTAATATTTGTAGGATCTTCAGATTAGTTGTGTTGACCTTATTTCAAAAAGTTTTATTTTTACAGACTTCTCTATATTTTTCCTGTAAAATATAGATCCATATCTACAAACTCTTGGTACATATCACATCGACCGCTCTGCAATCTTCGGAGATAGGGGGGGGGGGACGGTCATATTTTTGTCCTTTTTCAAAATGTTTTAAAAAGTATAAAATCTACCAAAATTTCAAAAACTATTTTGAAATCTACAATCGTGTACCTTTCATTTGATACCACTTTTAACTTTGTACGTTCCATTTACAATTTCGATTTCAAAATTTGTATGGAAAATCTTCATTTAGATTTTTCATTTATTTTTCTATAAATATGTGCGGGCGCACAAAAAGTATTATTATTTCAAATTTCAAGTCAATAGCTGCAGTAGTTTCTGAGATATTAAGGATTCAAAACACAAAACAGACCCAAAGCGATTCCATAAGAGTTTTGCAACCGATGGCAAAACCCTAAAAATCTATACTAGGTACTTATTATTATAAATAGGAAAGATTTTGTTGTTTGTTTGAATTGAATAGAGTTCGAAACTACTGGATCGATTTGAAAAATTCTTTCACCATGATCCTTTTTTCCCTAAACCCAGAATATTTTCAAAAAAGTACGGGATCCGCATGAAACCTTCGATAATGGAACCCAAGGTGCGTATTTGTGACAAAATTTGTTTTTTTTTGTAATAACCCTAAAATCTATGTTGTAAGCCTAACCGGCAAACCATAGATACTATAATAATATTGACGTACTAATATTAATGTTACACCTATTTTATAACAGTAAATTTTTATCATTCATTAAGTAATATATGTCGGCGCGAAGACGTTATTTCTACACTACGATCTAGTTTTAAGAATTAACTGAGTGTTTAAACCTCTAAAATTAACCAAGTCCACGACTTGGTTAGGTTTCCTATAAGAACTTTGTGATAATTCAAAAACATCGCCCCGAGTTTGCTCCTTTGTTATTGTGAAAACGCTAGGCAACCTTTTGCTATAAATAAAGCCACCGGGCGAGTAAAACATTCAGTCTTGCTCGAGCACTCGGAGGGAACGGACCTCCCTGGAATAAATCAAACGTTCTTGTTTCTAACTGCTGTTTCATTGGGACTACCTTCTATCGAGGAATATCCGGACAACGAAAATCGTGACGTCATCACTGCTGACGTCATCAACTGTGTCGTGGGATCGTTCGGGCCAGGAATCTCTTTCTCGGTCGCCGGTTGGATGGAGCAGACTTCTACCAACAAGACAATGATGATAGTGACGTCAGTCCTGGTGACGTCGCCCATTTAAAAAGCGTAACGAGGGTTCTTCCTTCGTCATCAGAAGTGGGATCAGGGCCTGCTAGCGCTTCTGATCCAAACCACCCCAGCGAGGTCATCACTGCCTCAATAACTTCATAACCACGTACCAGCCAGTAAAACCACTACTCCGGGGTATAACAACCACGGATACACCAAGCCCCTCTATGGCAGGAAAAGCCGAACGCATAGACAGTCCTGGAGAATGATAAACGACCGTGGAAAATTGCCCTTGATCATCTCCGCCCAACAGGCAAACAACAAATCGTGTCGGCGGGAGAACCTAATCCACACGGTCCTCGAAACACTTTCTACTTCCCGTGCTGTATTTGTGAGCTAGAACGATGGGTAAACAACCGTGGAAGATGGCCCTAGATTATCTCCGCCCAACAGGCATGCAACAAACCATGTCGGCGGAAGAAACCAATCCACACGGTCCTCGAAACACTTTCTACTTCCCGTGCTGTGCTTTGCGAGCTAGAAACGATGGATAAAAAACCGTGGAAGATGGCCCTAGATTATCTCCGCCCAACAGGCGTGCAACAAACCGTGTCGGCGGAAGAAACCTGTCCAGAAGGTCCTCTGAACACTGTCTACTTCCCGTGCTGTACTTTGTGAGCAGGCGTGCAACAAACCATGTCGGTGAAAGAAACCAATCTACTTACCGCGCTGTGTACTTCGTCAGCTAGACATGATGGATAAACAGATAAGTTGATAACCACTTTTACTTGCGAGCGTTCATGCTTCATTACAAACTACATCTCACTTCCTATTCTTATCCTCCTAATCTACGAGAAACCTCCGAGTACCATCTACGAGTACCATCTACGAGTACCATCTACGAGTACCATCTACGAGAAACCTCCGAGTACCTATAACCTCCGAGAAACCTATAACCTCCGAGAAACCTATAACCTCCGAGAAACCTATAACCTCCGAGAACCTATAAACTCCAAAGACCTTACCCATTTTCGTAATACTTACAACTCGTTATAGTATAAACAGGTACCAAACTTAAAAGCAATTTCTCTTTGTTACAGAATCTACGAGAACATACGAGAACCACACAGCCATGACCAAATTAAACTAACCTTTTTCGAGAACCTCCGAGAACCATCTACGAGAACCTCCGAGAACCATCTACGAGAACCTGCGAGCACCATCTACGAGAACCTGCGAGCACCATCTACGAGAACCTCCGAGCACCATCTACGAGAACCTCCGAGCACCTTCGATATACAAACTAAACTAACTTCTTCGAGTACCTTCCAAGCTAAGTTAACCTGACCTTCTACGAGAACTAAACTAACTTCTTCGAGTACCTTCTAAGCTAAGTTAACCTGACCTTCTACGAGAACTAAACTAACTTCTTCGAGAACCTTCCAAACTAACTTAACCTGACCTTCTACGAGAACCTCCGAGTACCATCTACGAGAACCTCCGAGAACCTTCGATAAACAAACTAAACTAACTCCTTCGAGAAACTTACAAACTAAACCTGACTTTCTACGAGAACCTTGTTTGCAACTCGATGGAGTTGTACACAGATACCAAACTTAAAAGCAAAACCTTTGTTACAGTTACAGTAACCGCTGACCCGGCTGGTGCAGAGCGCGCACCGCCGTGCAGAATGGCCGTGTCGGCGCGAAGACGTTATTTCTACACTACGATCTAGTTTTAAGAATTAACTGAGTGTTTAAACCTCTAAAATTAACCAAGTCCACGACTTGGTTAGGTTTCCTATAAGAACTTTGTGATAATTCAAAAACATCGCCCCGAGTTTGCTCCTTTGTTATTGTGAAAACGCTAGGCAACCTTTTGCTATAAATAAAGCCACCGGGCGAGTAAAACATTCAGTCTTGCTCGAGCACTCGGAGGGAACGGACCTCCCTGGAATAAATCAAACGTTCTTGTTTCTAACTGCTGTTTCATTGGGACTACCTTCTATCGAGGAATATCCGGACAACGAAAATCGTGACGTCATCACTGCTGTGCTGACGTCATCAACTGTGTCGTGGGATCGTTCGGGCCAGGAATCTCTTTCTCGGTCGCCGGTTGGATGGAGCAGACTTCTACCAACAAGACAATGATGATAGTGACGTCAGTCCTGGTGACGTCACCCATTTAAAAAGCGTAACGAGGGTTCTTCCTTCGTCATATAATTACAAGTATCAACTATTCACCATGGGATTCCGATTTAATTTCATTATAATGAGATTAGAATTGATACGAGTTTAAATCGCTTTTATGTTAAAATGATGTTAAAAGTTATAGAGACGAACTAAAGTAAAACGTTGTAACTACCTAGTAGGTACACTGAGGGAATTCGTCTTGTGTAGGATTTGGAACGGAGGAACTTTATTCGGTAGTCGACGACCTCTGTGGCGCGAAGTGCGAACCTGCCCACCTGCGACCGTTGCAGGTTTGATTCCCGCCTCGGGACAAATGTCTGTACTATCTCGGCTGTCTCGGATGATCTGGGCGTTCTCTATTTGTAAAAAAAAATATTTTTATGTTTTATATTGTATTAAGTAGGTCAACTATTACTCACAACACAAGATCTGCTTAGCTTGGGGCGAGATGATGCTGTGTGGATTGTATTATTTATATATATTTATTGTTTAGTCATTCATCTACGCCTTCTTTTTTGTGTTTCTTGAATAGGTCTAGCTCTTGACCGAAGCGAAGCCTGACCCTAACTAGAGGTCAACCCAGGTCATAGACCTTGTTGTATTAACACTGTTATAACTATAACTCGCTAACTCTCATCTCCCTTAACCACGCCACTGCCCGGAAACTGCGTAGAATTGAGTACGCGTTCCAATTATTATTTAACTCGTTATGGGTCCCAATTAGCCGTCCTCGCTTTTTAGTTCAGGTTATGATAATTACTTCAATTAGCCGCCCCCTACTATATGCTGGAACGATACACTTCCGCCACTCTTTTTGTGTGAATACAATGTGATAAAAACGCTTCATCTCTGTTTACGAAACAATGAACTTTGCTGCGATGCTTCTGAGTCATCGGGATTGGTGAATTGAATAAAATGACCTCCTTTAGCGAATACGACGTATATGTACTTTGTTTTTTCGTTTAAAGAAAACTAGCTTTTGCCCGCGACTTCGTCCGCATAGAAGTCGAAATCGTGTCTCTGTACTATCGTCCCTGTGGGAAATGACACCGGGTATAAAAAAAAGGATAAAAAGTATCCATGTCCTTTTTCCCGGGCCCCGGGTAGACAACGTCTGTGCCAAAATTAATTAAAATTGGTTCAGTACTTAAGGCATGAAAGACGGACAGTTAGACAGACAGACAGATTTACTTTCGCATTTATAATATTACTTGGGAAGGATGTAGACGTAGACAATTATTAATTGGCTGCTCACGCTGATGTACAAAAAAGAAACACATTTTGTAATAAAAAACAAACAACTTATAATGGGGACGGCAATGTCACAAAATAATTACAAAAAAAGAACGTTACTATGTTGTGAGTTACATCAGGAAAAAACGTCTCAGTTCAGCATTAATGCCATATCTACCAATAAATTATATAAAATCATACAATAATTCATTGTTTTAAATAACTAAAAACCGTATTTATATTCCATAATGTTTTTAGGTTTGGCGCGAAAAGTACTATCCCTCGGGAATAAAATATTAACGGGACCATCTCGGGATCGTTCAAATCGGTCCACCAAGTACGCATACATATCACCGAAGAAATTATAGAATAAATAAATAAAATAAATAAATAATGCCGGACAATCCACACAGAACCCTGTACTTTTTGATGTTAAAAGTTATTGTCCTATGTAGCGAGTCAGCGAGATTTTAAAGCAGTACGTACTCATCTCCATACAGACGTACAGTTGACCTTTTGACAGCTGACCTTTGTTCCGAGGGAAATCAGGAAAACAACGATATTTCACTCCAAGGAAAACACTGCCATCAGTACAGCGAGACGGTTGTATGTCGTCATCACCCTTTCGCATATGAATAGCAAAACTGGATTATCTAGTTTATTCAAATGATCGAAATTATGTCAGAATCAGAACTGCTTAAGAGCAAATGGTAGTTGGTCCATTGATCTCAAGGTGAATCGGTTTGAATCAGTCACGTAACGCTCCAATGAATGCTTTTAACATATAATTACCGTCTTAAAGTTTTTTATTATGTAAGGACTTACTTTTATTGTACGTAGGTGCACAGAAAAGTTTTTTGTCAATTTAGAAATCTAAAGTGGCTCTTTTGTACTTCGTCTTGCTAGATGGTTGGTAAAATAGGTACATAACGTGATTAAGGGTAATAAAAAAGAAGAGCTAGATTTTTTTGGGTAATCAAATATTTTCTCTATTCTACAGGAATAAAACTAACTGAAAAGTAGTTGGAAAACAAATCGTAAACCATTTTTGAAAAAACTACAAACTATCTTCTGTCCACTAGTATTTTTAGAGTATTTTCGGAAAATACAAAACATTAGGCCTAAAAATGAGTGTTTTCCCAAATAATGCAAAATGCAATTGAATCAAAATTGGTTCCATGATAAATCATGGGTTCATAGAAAATGGTTATCAATTTGCGGCAAATTACGTTTGTCTAGTTTTATTCCTTGTAGAACGCAGAAAAAAAACCCTAAAATAACCTCTAGACCCATGACGATCCAACTAATGGAGAACTATAATAATAAGGTTTTAATTTTCTATAGGTACTTCTAATATATTTTATAAATCAAACCCGGAAATACAATGAAGATGTATAGTAGTGTTGCACCAACTTACCACGTATTGCAGCAATTACTTTACTTCGATATGTAGACTTGGCTATAATTTCAACCAATTTGTGTCAAAAGATCGTTTTACTACCAAGAGTTTCAATAATGCCGATGCCAAGAGCGTAATATCGTTTGGCATTATCAAATGCACCACACCTTTTTGCCATTCTCTAAAATATTAGCATCTAAAATAAACTGTGACGCTAAAATCAAATCATCCTCATCTCGTCAAACATGTCGTCATTATTACTTCCTAAGTCTGCAAAACTACCTTTGGCAGCCTTTTTACCACCAAGCAATTTAGACACGCCATATTTCACCATAAGCCTTATAGGGTTATATCGCACCATCTGCACGGAAGAGTCTGTGCCGTGCCCAGAAGGCCGGGTATTATCTTGCTTGACCATCGCGTAACAGTAAACTTTCGAGAAGCAGTTAAGGCTACAGTTTGCACCTTGTTTTAAATAAGGGTGTTAGGTGAACAACCATCCTATAGCTTTACAGCCTTGTTTATGACCGGTAAACGGTTGTGTATTCTAACCACGACTTATGGATTGTGTTGAACGACGTATTGATTGATTTCTTGGTGAGGAAGCCGACGAAGTGGAAAGACCCGTAAAATTAAGTCAGAAAAAGCAAAATTTACAAATGTCTATAAGGTTAAGATTGGTTAATTTTTTTAGTTTAGATGTAGTGTTAAGTTAAAGTGTAACTCTTTATTGGCTGCAAAAAAATATTGTTTACTTTAATTTTAACACCATCTAACTTTACAGCGATTCTGTAAAACTGCCTCGATGTAATACTTCGCCCTATAGGTTTTAAATGTTGAAGAAACAGAATATGAATATTCTGTTTCTTCAAGATTTCGAGACACATATTCCAGTGGTCTCTAAGTTAACCCCTGCATCCCTACTCCCCGAAGGAGCATATTGATCTCTATTCCATAACTAATAAGATGTATTTTTCCAGGTCTGGCACTCCTGATAGCTGGCGGCGTGGAGTACTCAAACACACCTGTACCGACCCCAGAGGGCGCTGAAACCGGCACTGGTACACTCATCGCCGGAGGAGTTCTACTCTGCGTTGGACTGCTTTTTGCAGGTTAGTTGTTTGAGAGGAAGTTCCGTCAGCCTAATAAATATATCATCAAAATCATCAGCCCACATCAGTCCACTGCTGGACATAAGCATCTAATAAATAATAAATATATAATGCAGGATATTAGAGAGTATTATCTATCCCCAAGCTGAGCCGCTTGTATTGCTGATCTGATATACTTAATTAAATACATTGACGACATAGATATATTTTTAATCATATTATTCATAAAAAAAACCTGGTATAAATGGCAGACTATCTGCAGATCAGATACCTCGAAATGAACACATTCCTTCGAAATGAACTTGTGGATGTTAGCCACGCGTGGCCTCCTCATGTCTTACAATGGATGTTGGTGGGCTGTTGATGAAATAGAGTTTTGATATTACTTTTCTCATTGCAAGCGTAATAAAATATTCTGGTCGAGTTATAAATGTTTACTGCTATGCGGCGTAGGTACAGAACAACTGACAAACAAATATGTATAACTCACTGTAGTAACAACAACAAGATTAAAGCACGGTTACAACGGAAATATTTTAAGAATTAAAACTCTGAATCACATTACTAAAATTATAACTTCAAACCGTTTACTGCAAACATGTGTAACAGAATGTTCTTGTAATTATTATTTTAAGTACAACATGCACCCTGTTCGTGTACGGGTATATAATTAACTAGCGGTCCGCCCCGGCTTCGCACGGGTATTAAACAAAAATTTCAGAAATTATATACACACTAGCGGTCCGCCCCGGCTTCGCACGGGTATTAAACAAAAATTTCAGAAATAATACGGTCACTGTGGAGTTTACGGGACGCAAAAAATTTATGTTTTTTTTTTCAAGGTCAAGGTCATTGACCTTTGACCTAAGGTTCAATGCACCTTAGATAAGTGACCTTGAGTCATTAACCTCAAGGTCACTGAACTTTTTTTGTAAAAACGATGGTTTTCGCTGGAGTCGATACCGGAAAGTTAAATTAATCATTTTCGAGCACATGTGAGTGACCTTTGAGGTCAAGGTCGCTGACCTTTTTTGTAAAATCGTTGGTTTTTGCTGGAGTCGATGCCGGAAAGTTAAATTAATAATTTTCGAACACAAAGTCAGTGACCTTTGAGGTCAAGGTCACTGACCTTTTTTGTAAAAACGTTGGTTTTTGCTGGAGTCGATGCCGGAAAGTTTCAGGATCGCGATAGCTCCGGCGCTGCGGGAAGTGCAGCCTCTCCGCCATTGCGTAACAAGGGACAGGCACCACTGCTCACCTCCGCAGCTTCGGCTTTTTGGTCGCCTTCGGCGACCAGCCTCAGCCGCTGTGGCTCGCGCGGTGCCTGTCTCTTGTTACGGCTGGCGGAGGCTGCACTCCCTTCGCGCCTCCGGCTTATTATATACACTCTAGGGGCGCCACGCACAAGACCACGTGGAGTCGGGGTACTCTGTATCGGATCCGCCACTCAAATTGAACCTAATCAACTCTTATCGGAATGCTCTGTATCGGTATCTGTATCGGACACAGTTTGACCTCTAGCGCCGAGGTCATTGAATTTTGGGGTAGATCACCTGAACTAAAGTTGCACCCCTAGTGACCCTCTTTACGATGCCATAAGAAAAAACATGTGTTATATATACGTCAAAAAAAATATCTTTCGAAATTTTTCTAAGTCTTTTTCGCCTTTAAACTGAACGACATACTTTGACCTCTAGCGCCGAGGTCATTGAACTTTGGGGTAGATCACCTGAACTAAAGTTGCACCCCTAGTGACCCTCTTTACGATGCCATAAGAAAAAACATGTGTTATATATACGTCAAAAAAAATATCTTTCGAAATTTTTCTAAGTCTTTTTCGCCTTTAAACTGAACGACATACTTTGACCTCTAGCGCCGAGGTCATTGAACTTTGGGGTAGATCACCTGAACTAAAGTTGCACCCCTAGTGACCCTCTTTACGATGCCATAAGAAAAAACATGTGTTATATATACGTCAAAAAAAATATCTTTCGAAATTTTTCTAAGTCTTTTTCGCCTTTAAACTGAACGACATACTTTGACCTCTAGCGCCGAGGTCATTGAACTTTGGGGTAGATCACCTGAACTAAAGTTGCACCCCTAGTGACCCTCTTTACGTAGCCATAAAAAAAAATACATGTTATATATACATAAAAAAATTCGTCGAAAATTTTCTAAGTCCTGCGTCCCGTAAACTCCACTCCAACCAATAATACACACTAAACACGATGGGTTTCACAGTTTTCATACGGATCACTTACTTTTTTAACAGCATTGGGGCTTTTGACATTGACTCGACACTCCATAACTGACATTGGCCGTAGAGAAAAAGCAAGCACCGTGCGCTATACAACCTCTTTTTCTATTCTGACGCGCCATAATAGAAAAAGAGGTTGAATATACAGTATACAGCCCACGGTTCAATTATTGAATTTTTCATGCGGATCCCTAACTTTTTTGAAAATATTATATAGCCTATGTTCATCACGGAAAATTAAGGATTCTAATGGTGAAAGAATTTTTTAACTCGGTCCAGTAGTTTCGGAGCCTATTCAATTCAAACAAACAAACAAACATACAAACAATCAAATCTTTCCTCTTTATAATATTAGTATAGACTAACACGATGGGTTTCACAGTTTTCATACGGATCACTTACTTTTTTAACAGCATTGGGTTTTTGACATTGACTCGACACTCCATAACTGACACTGGCAATAGAGAAAAAGCAAGCACCTTGCGCTATATATTCAACCTCTTTTTCTTTTATGACGCGCCATAATAGAAAAAGAGGTTAAATATACAGCGCACGGTTCAATTATTGAATTTTTCATGCGGATCCCTAACTTTTTTGAAAATATTATATAGCCTATGTTCATCAGGGAAAATTTAGGATTCTAATGGCGAAAGAATTTTTCAAATTGGTCCAGTAGTTTCGGAGCCTATTCAATTCAAACAAACAAACAATCAAATCTTTCCTCTTTATAATATTAGTATAGATAATACTTCTAGATGACAACTATTTACATAGTATTTTAATCATAACAAATATCCAGGGTCACTTATTTTGTTATTTATCAAAGAAAATTACAAATAAGTAACCACATTAGGCTTAGTATTACAAGTAAATTAAAAAACCTAACTAAATAATACTATGTATGTATTTATGTACTTAAATAAACTTATCATTATAATTTCACTTTTTTTTGGAATGGTACAAAGCTACGAGGTCAATCTTAAAGGTTTATAAATCGTTCAACGTAATCGGCGAATCCATCCGACAAATAGCTTTCGCGTCCGACCTTTCCGTTCCTTCAATTACGGTAACGAATGGGAATACTATGTCCTTATTGCCAGTCTTATTCCGACGACGGGGCAGCGTGGGGCAGGTCGGGGGCGGTGCAATATTCTATCACACTTACTAGAACATTGTAGATTTACATATTTGATTTGTGGATGGCATTAAATAAATGTTTATTTGCTTTAATGGTGAATGCGAAAGATTGTATGTTTGTTACTTCTTCGTGCCGAAACAAAATGCACCTACTTGAAATTTTAAACAACCTTACAAAGTTAAGTTCGCTTCTTTACTCTACCTTAATAAGATCAAGTCAACAAACAATCAAAGTGAACACCTTATTTCTCAGTATTACTTATATGTAATTTGTATTTCGTGACGTGTCCAAGAGTCCTTTAAGGTCTGAAGGAAATAAAGCATTTTTAAATTTGATATTCATTGGCTGTTACCTGGATTAACATTAGGGCTACTTTTTATCCCAAAACATCGCGTGCGAAGCTCTGGCCAGAACTAGTGTTTTACTAGTTCAGGCCGCGACTTTGCACCTACGCACGAATTCCCTTTATAGTCCACGTTCGTAGCTGATCTTTGATAACCAGCTACGCACATGATTTTTTTTTCTTTTTGATATACGTTAGTTAGGAGAACGGAATGTACTTGCCCTTTTCGTAGCTATATTTCGTAGCCAGCTACGAAAGTGTTTTTTTTATCTCTGGTTATTGATTAATAAATAATATTTTATCCACTTTTCATAACTACATAACAATTTATGATGTACGGTCTAAATTAAAAAAATAATTTTCTTTGAAATCTGTACCTATTCTCGATTTAACTAAATAAGGACCGCGGTGCATATGTAGAGCCAGGCCTTTGATCAGCTAAGGCACGTTTGGATCTTGTTATTGAAACTATAGGTAATCTATGTTGAGTATGGCCATGGTTAGTACCGTGACATGTCCCATAAAACCCAAGTCCATTCCCATTCGGCACCGCAATAGTGTGCTGAAGGCTGCCCGCTGCCTGACCTTCTATTAGATTATCCGGAGCGATAACATTGATACGTTAAATTTTTTATTTACCTTGCAATTCAAAGCTATTAAAATATTTGCGATATCAGGTAAACCTTTAGCTATACTCCTGTTATCTTATCGCAACAAATAAATAACCGTTAAATTGAAAGAACTTTAGATGCAGACATGACAGATAGTATGCAATGTTGTTATGAAGACGGTTTTGAATGACACATCAAATGTACGTAATAGAGCACCACGTTAATATATTGATTGGTGCTCAAACGGGAATACTTCATAATTATACATAAGAAAACCGGTTAGTTTCGCTATGCTCGATTCCCGCTATGCACTGATCTTTAAATACCTACCAAAAAGTGCCGCTTTGCTCTGAATTTCTCAGTGCTACCTTTAACAATGGAAGGTACAATTCGATAGAAAAGTGTTTCTAAAAATACTCTTAAAGTTAGCCTGGGACTGCATAGTTTGAGGAAAAAAGTTTTGGTAAATAAAAATCTAATTTAAATTTAAGAATTGCTTATTAAAAATATAAAAACGCTATGAAACATGAATCAACTCAAAATAATGAGATTAAAACTAGCCAAGAAAATATTTTTTAATTAAAAGATCAAAATTGACACGTATCAAAATAACATTTAAACAGTTTTTACACTAGGATCACGTCATGTACTTGCTCATATTAAAATAAAATATATTATTAATCAAATGACACGTTTCAAAATAACATTTAGAAAATAAATAGTCTGATTAAAATCAGCCAAAAAATAATTGAGTAAAAGATCAAATGACACCTTTTTCAAAATAACATTTACAAATTAAATAAATAAATAAATAATGCTGGACAATCCACACAACATCATCTAGCTCCAAGCTAAGCAGAACTTGTGTTATGGGTACTAGATGACTGATATACATAATACAATTTTATTAAATAGATAGATATTTTTACTATACATAGAAAACAACCAGAACCCCTGAATAAATATCTGCAGATCGTACAAATATTTGTCCCGAGGCAAATTATTAAACAGTTTTTAACACGAGAATCACTAGTGCTTGTTTATATTAAAATAAAACATGCTAATAAATGCATGCGACATGATTGCAGACGTACTGCACCAAAACCGCAATCCTACTGTCTCTTTCTATTCAAGGACAAAAGTTAACAATCAGGTACAAATTCCCGGAAGAAGTAACCCAAAAAACTCGGTGATTTGGTGTTGACAGTTAAAGCTATGTGTTGATTAACACGTATACTTTTTACTAGTTATAGTTATTGAAACTAGTAAGAGTGTATTTATTAAATGTGTAATTTATTATACAATTCCATCAAGAAACAGCAACACGATGTGTATAGTAGGTACATTTTAGATGACTGTGATATTTAAACATAAGCATTTTCCTTTCGACAGTCCAAGAATCTGATTCCGTGCATAGCGGCACTTTTTGTTAGGTATTTTATGATCAGTGCATAGAGGGGTTAGGGTGTCGCAAAAAGGGTCCCACACTTAGAAAAATTTTCATCGATTTTGTATGGGGCTGGGACTTAGAAAAATTTTGATATATTTTTTTATATATATATAACATATATTTTTTCTTATGCCATCGTCAAGAGGGTCACTAGGGGTGCAACTTTGGTTCAGCTGATTGACCCCAAAGTTCTATGACCTCGGCGCTAGAGGTCAAAGTGTGTCGTTCAGTTTCAAGGCGAAAAAGACTTAGAAAATTTTCGACATGTATTTTTTTTATATATATATAACATATATTTTTTCTTATGCCATCGTAAAGAGGGTCACTAGGGGTGCAACTTTGGTTCAGCTGATTGACCCCAAAGTTCTATGACCTCGGCGCTAGAGTTCAAACTGTGTCCGATACAGATACAGATACCGATACAGAGCATTCCGATAAGAGTTGATTAGGTTCAATTTGAGTGGCGGATCCGACACAGAGTACCCCGACTCCACGTGGTCTTGTGCGTGGCGCCCCTAGAGTGTATATAATAAGCCGGAGGCGCGAAGGGAGTGCAGCCTCCGCCAGCCGTAATAAGGGACAGGCACCGCGCGAGCCGCAGCGGCTGAGGCTGGTCGCCGAAGGCGACCAAAAAGCCGAAGCTGCGGAGGTGAGCAGTGGTGCCTGTCCCTTGTTACGCAATGGCGGAGAGGCTGCACTTCCCGCAGCGCCGGAGCTATCGCGAACGCGATTCTTTACACTCGTCGTCGGGGACAGTTAGGCATCGATCAAAATTTTTCTAAGTCTCAGCCCCATACAAAATCGATGAAAATTTTTCTAAGTCTAAAATAAATATTTTTTTTGTTTTTCCTGAAAATTTCGGCTATCTCTTTTGTAACTATTACAATATTACTAAATAAAAAAAAAAAAAAAAAAAAAAAAATGTATGGGACCCTCTTTGCGACACCCCGACCCATAGAGGGAATCGAGCATAGCGAAACTAACCGAAGAAAACTTATGTAAATTCTTCTCCATCCCTTTCCAATTCTGAAGTTTATATGATTCATCAAAGTATGAAACGCAGACAAACCTGAGACCCCAAGGAGCGTAGTGAGGTCTGTGGTTGCCTTGCCTTATACGTTGCTCACTCTACCGGTTTCCAACTCATACAAGTTCATGACACTTGTCTGGAAGCTTGCAGCGCTATATTTGTCGCGACGCGCAACTGCTTTTGACTCCTGCTCTTTTAGGAGGTATTTTACGATGTGACTCCAAATTGTAGTGAAAGTATAAAATGTAGAACACTTTCCAACAAGTAGTTGATGATTTTTCTTATTATCAGTTTGCGCCCGCATCGGATGTCCGATTTAAAATAAGCATGAGTTTAGATGTAATATGAAGGAAATATTTACACTACATAGTGTGAGATGCTTATCATTAGGTATAATACCCATCCATAGGTACTTACGATCAGTTACTGACGATCTGTTACCCTTTTTAGGCTTAAAAGACTATGTATTTTGAGAAACTACTTTTAACCAATCAATCCAAGATATCAATGATGCAGTATTTCTGTTTTTTGTTACCCCTTTATTTACAAACAATATTTAGGATTCTAGAACCAAGTATATTTGAAAATAAAATCTACGAAGATACCTTATACACCTCCACATCTTTATATTCCAGGCGTAGGCGGCTGGGCATGGTCTCGCATCAGCGGCGGCAAGGAGGCACCCTCGAGCGGTGCCGCGGCGCTCACAGCTCTGAACCCCTCCACAGACCCCCTGGTGGCTGCTCAGTACGCCCCCGTGCGCGATGCACCCCCCGCGCCTGATGATGAGATGCGCAATCTCATGGACAACAAGGAATGGTGAGTTTGCATACACAGTTACTAACTTCTTCGTTATCATATTTTTTTATGAGATGCGAGATCATGATCACTTGGAGAAGCCGTTGTTGAGTTGACAAGTTTCACACCGTCACTCTGTCTTCGACTTCGAAGGGATCTATGGATTTGTATCCATCATGTTGTTTTTTAACAGCTTCTACATAAAAGTAACATTATATTGGTACCTATCAACATATAGGTATAATTCTATTAATACTAATTTTGGTGAACACACTTTGCAGGAAGAAATTACAAGCAAACCAAACAGTTTCATAGAATATCTACACTCACGTGTTAACGTCAGGCCGGTTCAAGGTGTGATATTACGTATTGTCTGTTGTTTACCGTGTTCAAGCTAGTGACATGACCATGCCAACTCGCGTTCTTCATTTACATAGATCGGTATCTTTGTTACCTGTTTAACAAACGTACGTACGTGCGTGACGAATTATTTTGAATGTCGTTTATAGAAGTTTGTTAGAATTAGGCTCTAGACAAACGGACCGCATTACAACTGTAATGCAACCGCAAATTGCAGTTTGAATGCAGTCGACACGACTGTAATAGAACTGCAAAACGAACGCGCTGTCCAGTATCGACCTGCAATCGGACTGCGCGTTTGGTTTGCAGTTCTATTGCAGTCTTGTCTACTGCATTCAAACTGCACTTAAACTGCAATTTGCGGTTGGATTGCAATTGAAATGCGGTCCGTCTGTCTAGAGCCTTAGAAGCTAGAGAAGCGGCTAGGCCAGCAAGCAATAAACACATCTGATCATGTATTATAGTAGGCTCAACATATATTAATAGCCAGTCTGAATGTACAATGTTTGTAAACAACTTTTAAAACACAGAGCCAAAAATATCTTGAGTCAATTTTGTGAAATAATTGTCAGCATAAACATTCTACTGTAGGAGAGCTCAAATCAACCAATAGTGTGATGTGAATTCTCCCATCAACAAGAGGGTGATTTTAGGTTAATATCGGCGCCTTGTTTACAAATATTGTATGTTTAGTTTCGTCAGAGCATAGTATCCCTCATCATCATCACCAGCCTATAACAGTCCACTGCTGGACATAGGCCTCCCCTAATAATGATGAATACGCTATAGATGGCATTATTCATCATTTGGGGGTATTGCCCGTAATCCCCACGCTGGGCATGCGGGTTGGGGATCGCAGTTCGGTGGAGTTGTTCCGCAGAGGGCGCTGCTGCCCGCCCCCCGGTGTGTGTCCCTTAGTCGCCTCTTACGACACCCACGGGAAGAGTTGGGGTGGTGAAATTCTATGCCGGCACCACACGGCTAATAGTATCCCTATTATCATAAAATAGTGTCCCTATCAGACCAATGCTAGGCAACTTTCCTCGAAACTTGAGAATTTGGAGGCATAGATTTCTTGTAATCTTATAAAACTATTTTTCTTTTCAGCCTGAGCAGTGCGGAAGAGAGCGATAAAATGCTGGACGGCAGGCCTTCAGTTGCGTAATATCTACCAATCGAAATCATACTTCATTAGGCTAGCTGCCCCGCAACGAAGTGGTATTACCGATAGGTATTCTAAACCCTAAAATAGGTAACATAGAGTTTATTTTTATGACATTTTCACTATGATAAGGCTTGAACTGTAATCATTCGATCTGCAATACCACTTCGTTTGTATGTCGATAACGTAAGATTGCATTTTGTGGTACAAAATAATAGTTGTATGGTTTAATATTGAACGAATTAGGTATGTTGTATGACGTGTGCTTACCGTGTGATTCCATTTGTTGCACGACTTTCTCATTAGGTTTGCTTACGTTTCCCCGATTTTCATTAGTTTTATATTATTAGGATATAAAAGAAAATCATTCGTTCGATTCTGATGTATAGAATACTGTGAAGTGTTCAAATAACTCTTAAATTCATTATGAATGTAAGCGGGTTAACTAGGAGCGTATTTTGTGTTCTCCGACGGCTGAATTTCCTTACAAACGTCATACCAAAATGATTTGTAATTTGAGCATATTTTCACCATGATCTGTTATTATTTGTATTATAATAATATTATCTAGGTTCATGCCACAAGCTTTTTTGAAAAAACTTAACTATAAAGCAAGAAGAAAACGTGTCTTCTTTTAAAAAAATCTGATTTTGTTTGATTTCATTTAAGTAAAGTATTTTGAAAAAAAAAACATAAATACATTTTTAATAAGTACAAAAAATAGCATAAGGTGAAAATAATGCTCAAATTACAAATAATTTTGTTAATAAGTATGTATATATTTAGAAAATTCATCCGTGGAGCCTTAGCGAGGTACTCTATCAAGACTCGCGAAGTTCGTAGTTAGCCTGAATACATTCACAATGAATTCAACAACCTACAAGTTTTATAGTAAAACTCTTCAATTATTATCATATGTAACAATGTATTTATCCAATTGTATTTTAAGTAATGTATGGTGTGTAACACATTCTATTTTGCAATAATGTATGAAGCTTGGTAAGATTTGTCTTAATCAGTAAGTAAAAGACAAGCGGCCAAATTATCGTCCAGATTGTTGTTAGAATAAGAATGTGTAGTTAAAAAAATACAGATAGGATTAAGTTCAATCAACTATTGGTACTTAAGTATTAGATATTTTGTTTTTGTATGTAAGAATTTATAAGTTATGTATAAGAATACGCGTTAGTTTTAAGTTAAAAATGGCAGATTATATTGTATACTGACATTTATATTTAATATACTTAATTTTTCTTTCTATCCGCCTTCTAAAGAGTAATTTTTTGGTAAACGGCGCTTAAATAAAACCTTTTGGGTTTTATTATTATGGAAAAAGATCTTTTCAGGGGTTTTAAATTATAAAACCGCTAGTTTGAATATAAGCATAACCGTGAAATTTTAAGGTATAAGCCGCGAATCTAACCGTGAAAACCCCTCAAAACATTAATTTATAAATTCAAGTGGTATTGTTTGATGCCGTCCTTACCTTACTAGACTAGATATAAGTAAAAAATATCCATAAACAAGGTTTTTTTTATATCAGTTATATTTATAATTTTTGGGAATTGAAAAGTTTCTGTGCAATTTATAGAATCAGGGTGCCGTTCGGACGGATTGCTTAGCATTTGATTTGCATAGATCCAGCGATATTTAAGTTATATTTATTAACAAAGCTCTCTCAAAAACATCATAAAAAAATCTTACATCACAATAAGTAGCTCTAGTTTAATTAATTATTCCAGCTTGTTATCTATAATTTTATTTTAATTTTTATTTCTTTTCTGAATGTCACAGCATTTTCTAGCCCCACAGATTATTATTTATGGGAATTATTATATTATATTATTTATATCTGTATTTACCTACTTAATTTTGTAAACTTCATTTCAAAAACACTTATTCCGGAACAAATCATTAAAGATCTTGAAAACACAGCTTGGGTTCCTATGCGAATCGAACTCGCAACATTCCCCGTCTTCGCCTATTGCGCTACAGAACTGGTCGTTTTATCGCCACTATTACCAACTATCACAAGTATGTTAGTGGTAAATAGTGGCGATAAAAATAACAGAGTCCTTCATAAACAGGATCTAAGATATAATTTTTATAAAATATTGTCATTAATGAATTTTTTCCTTGTATATTTTTATCTTGTACTGATTTGTACTCTACCGCTTTTGTGGTAAAGTTTATTATTGGTTTTTCTAATGTATTTTGTTTTCGAAAGTGCTTTTTACTGCATTTTCTAAAAGCATTTTTGTGTTCTTAGTGACGCCTAGTTATCTGGTATAATCTACCTGCTAGAAAGTTATTTATTATTATAAATAGTATCAAGGTTTTTGTTTACTAGAAGATTTTATGAAATTAAATAATATACCAATAATTTTGTATTTTGGCGGGCCTCGAACCCGCGGCCCGTCCCTCAGTGGATGTGTGCTAACCATATATTATTTAATTACCTAGAGATTACCCCGAGTGCAAGGGCTTATTCACTATAATAACAAAAATCTTAGACCATTTTCAGTCTTTTCGATCTTTACTATGAAAATCATATAAGGAACTGTCTCTTTATTATATTATCATTCAATTTGTAATTTATTCTTGTATTCTAGATTCTCTAAATTCAATGTCTGGATATCTCATGATTATAAAACTACTTATTGAATAACATTCTTTTATTTGAACTAATCCTAAAAGAAATAACCGACTGAGCGGAGGAAGCGGGTTCAATTCCCGTCGAGGTCGTTATTTTATTACCAGGATATAAAATTCGTAGAAACAACACTATCTTATTTACGCGGTTTATTACAAATATAACAAAATGGTCTCGCCATGTATAATTATCAGATTAAATACAAGATACTTAGTAAATGAGTGAACTTAAAGCTAGTCAGTCTATATTGGCGCGGCGCCACCAAGGAACTCCGGTGATGTCCTCATCTGCACTCATGTTCACTGTAGGCCTGGAAAAAAAGTTGATCGTTAAAATTTTTCATTCAAAGCTTCGAAGAATGAAGATATAGCTAAGGGACAAAATATCAACGTTTAGTTGTTTTACCGAAACAAACAAAATTCGTAGTTGGAATAATATAAATAAATAAATAAATAATGCTGGACAATCCACACAGCATCACCTAGCCCCAAGCTAAGCAGAGCTTGTGTTATGGGTACTAGATGACTGATATACATAATACAATATTGTTAAATAGATAGATAATTTTTATTATACATAGAAAACGACCAGAACCCCTGAACAAATATCTGCAGATCGTACAAATATTTGTCCCGAGGCGGGAATCGAACCCGCAACCTCCTGCGTCGCAGGTGGACCTTCGCCTACCGCGCCACAGTGGTCGTCAATAATTATTACATTGTTGATCTCCTAAACAGGTATCATGGGGACCACCTTCCTATGACTTATTTACATAGTTATCAAGCTAGCGTTAGATTAATCTCTCTATAGGTAAATACAAAAATTAAGTTGTACATAAATCATGGGTCTTCTGAGGACACCAGCTAAACCACGAACCTTTTTTTGGTTCACATTCATAGTAAAAACTTTGAAGATAAAGCTTGGACCCCAATTTAAGTTAAGGCGGCAGTAAAGTCTTGTCTAACGTCTCGTGCACTAGTTCACCCCTCCCCATGTACAATTTATTTTGATTTGCTAGGACTACTGTCCCATAGACTGGGGCTAGAATACCCATAAAGCTGGTTTTAAGTCACGCTGATCATCGGCGCTGAAAGTTCGCCGCGTAGCTGTTCAGCGCTGATTGACAGTGAGAATTGGTGCTTATCTGTAATACACATAGAGCCTGTTTTCTTGTCACGCTGAAAGTTCGGCGAGTAGCTGGTCAGCGCTGATCGACAGTGCGAATTGTTGCTCATCTCATAACATCTGCTTAGCTTGGGGCTAGATGATGCTGTGTGGATTGTCCAGCATTATTTATTTATTTATTTTATCTATAATACACAAAGCCTGTTAATAGTTGTTATAAGCACCGATTCGCACTGTCGATTAGCGCTGACCAGCTACTCGCCGAACTTTCAGCGTGACAAGAAAGTCACGTGACAGTGCGAATCGGTGCTTATCTACCTGATCGCGAATTACAAACTCAATAACAATGACAACATTGGTGCCTCGTTGCATCCGTGTAGCGCGACACTAAAACGCTCAAGATTGAGAAAAATACTACTGTACAATAGAAACAAACTAGTTTTACAATTGAAACAGAATCAATCAACTAAGAAATCTGTAACCTAAAAGTAAGGTAGTACTAACCTGTACACTTGAGTATGAGGTAATGTGGACGTCAATAATTGGCAAGCGGGGGCTGGTGCTTCCTGAAAGTTAATGACAATATTATACATATCAATTACATAACCGCCACCACTCGAGGCGCGCGGCGCTGCCTAACGTATAGAGATAATACCAAATTTAAAGCATCACAATCATACCATAAGTGTACAATCATCACACAGACAAGGCCACAGTTTTTCTACAGTGATAAGTCATTTTTACCTTTAACTTCTTATCAAAAGAAGAAATAATAAGGTAATTATTTCTTTTTCATTATTTATGTTTTACAGTAAGTACTTAATTAATTTATAGCTAACTTAAACCATAATGGTTTGTCCGTAAGCTTAGTCTCTAAGGTATGTACATATATTAAAAAATGAATTTACCCATTAGTTAGTTAGGTAAATGCATTCAACTTGCACCTATCATTAATAACGGCATTAATTACCTGTTATTAATGACTAGTAAGTTAATAATGATGAAAGTTTAAAATATCATTAGGAAAGTTACCTGAATAGGTTGCATTGGTATATGCATGTTGCCTCGCGTCTTTCTCTGTCTTATCTCGCGACGCACGCAGCACTGTACACCTAGCAACACGGCGCATACGCAAGACGCCAGGCACCCTGCAAACAAATATTATTTGAGAACACAGTATCAACATATATGATACTCAATTGCATATATACATTTATATAACAGTTTTAACTGAGTTTTGGGAGACTATCACTTCAAAGATAGTATGCAAAGAACAGTGATATTGCTGTTTACATTAACCGAAACAGTGATATTGCTCCTGCACTTTTCTTTTATGAATCATCTTTTACATTTTTAAAACAATTTTTACTGAATTTTGGGAGACCTATCACTTCACACTATGCAAAGAACAGTGATATTGCTGTTTACATTAACTGCAAACAGTGATATTGCTACTGCACTTTGCTTTTATGAATCATCTTTTACCATACTATAACTACATACATAAATGAATACTCTTATTGTGTCTATTTGACAAGAGAGCAGTCTTTGCAAGTAATAAGTGCATAGTTTAAAAAAAAGGAACAATGCTTTACCTATGTACACTAATACACCAAGATCTCCATTGCGATTGGTTCTCCTCAGAACTATTCCAGCTATGCATAGGGATATACCAGTCAAAACACCCACCACGAATACCACCTGAAAACGAAAATACCAGAGTAAATTTTAAATTTGGAGTTCAAATTAACTTTTTTCATATACACCACACAAGAACCCCAGCATAAAAAACTGGGCATAAACACTGTCAAGGAGGAAATAAAGCAATTCTCAGCTAATAAATAATGCTGGACATACACAGCATCATCCTAGCCCCAAGCTAGCAGAGCTTGTGTTATGGGTACTAGGTAACTGATATATGTGTACATAATATAATATATTACACAGATAGATATTTTTATTTTAAATAGAAAACAGCCAAAAAATTTATAAAAACAATGCCTGTACCAACATCCTAATCAATGGCATCACATCTGACCACCATAAGCTACTCTATGAGGCTGTGCAGAGCTTGATGCATGATTAAAGGCAAAAATGGGGAATTAATTGCTGAACCAATTCTCACCTACACTAAATTTGCTTATAGTCAGAATACTGATTACAAATGGAAGGAAAAATAATTAAATAAAATCTAATACCACCAACCTGTAAAATGTAATAGCACACATATTCAAATCCAGGGCAATGACCTCCGCATGCTCCTATAATAGGCACTTCTGCGCTGACAGAAGAACTGGTCGGTATAGGAGATCTACTATGTATCCTCTGAGGCTCGTCACACAAAGGTAGAGAGAATGCTGAAACACATTGTGGGAATGTATATGCTTCTGTGGGTGCGGCTCTGGGCGCCTTTACTTTCTCTCCTTTTTGATAGCTGCGCCATGTGCCTGTGTTGTATGGTGTGTGGTAAACTGGTGAGGGAGCGCCGTATTCTCTCAATGGGCCATTGAAATGGGGTAGCTAAAAAAAATTGTGCAGTGTTTATTTGGGTAGGTATTGAGTTACCTAATCCATTATTTATGACTCAAAGTTTTTGAGAACCATGTTGTATCATACTTACGTGATAGGCATTGTCTGAAGTAGAGCTATCCGTGCCAGCGACGTGGTACACTGGGGCATTTTCCGCCCACGGGAACTTCGCCCTTTGTTGGGCAGCCGAGGCGAATTGCTGCTCACTAATTGGCACTACTGTTGTCTGATAGGGGTGCACGCTGCGGGGTGATAGCTGCTGCTTAAACATCTTTAATGTCTACCTAAAACACCCTTTTTTTTAAAAAAAACATGTTTGCCTTTTTCGTAAACAATGCTAAGAATTCAACTTACCTCATTTTTATGAATAAACAATTTTGATCTGCTGATATACTATTTTAAGAATATTAAATATACACTGTTCAAGCCCATCCCTATGGCCAAATTGCTAAAATGTGTTATAAAGAATAGAAAAAATATAGAAATTTATTCGACTCCTGTTGATTTGGAATTGGATGCCACGAAAGAACGAATCTTACACATTGAGTGAATGAAAGATATAGATTTTCTGAATGGCAGAGGCTTCGGCTTTGGCAGGCTTTGGCCTGCTTTGGCAGAGGTTACATTCGAAGGGTGACAGATGTGAAAGTAAATGTTTTTTTTTTTTTTTTTAAATTGATTATTTCAAAAATGAACAGGCGAAAGCCTTTATAGCCATAGTGCCTAGTCTTACGTTATTCATATTTTCTCTAGTTTAGTGCAAAATACTCATCTTGGTACATTTTCTTTTTTTGTGAATACTGTGTATTTCTTTCTAGTCTGCGGGCCAAGTTCCAAAATTGATTGGACATATTAATGATGTCTATGGTGAGGACGAGTGAGTGAGGTCAGTGAATGATTGATTGAAATGGTTTGTTTTGATGCATGGTGATTGGTGATGGTCATGGTGAAAATGGAGATTGTGTTGAGAATTTGACGAATTTTGGAGATATCTGCTCGCTATATTGACACCTGTGGCATATTAAACAATGGCAAATAAGTGACTGAGTGATCGGCGCCCTGAGAGCTGCTGGCGGCAGTGTTTCGAATGTTAAACAGCAGTCGACTCTTGTATCGTGGGTAGCTTGGCAGTTGACGGTTTACCAAAATTGTGTAACAAAATAGCGAAAAACAAAAGACCTTCAATGAGAATATGATCCCTGTAAAGCCGGAGAACACATCCAACATGCCTGATAATAGTGATACACTAAATGCAAGCGCCTTCTGCAAAGACTTCATTCGCGGCAGCTGCACTCGAGAGAATTGCCGATTTATTCATGAATTGCCACCACCAGGCTACCTGAAAGAACTATTTCGTTTCTGCCATGACTACCAAAACAAAGGGTGTTATAGGTCGAACTGCAAGTTCATTCACAGTACCAAAGAAGCAGAAGATCACTTCTATGCGACAGGATCGTTCCCTCAGCGCCCTGAAAACACGAACCAAGAGTCACTGCCTCCTTCTCTGACCATACCACCTCAGCAGTTGTTGCAGCACATTCTACATAAACTAAGAGGAGAAGATTCTCCTCCAGAGGCCAAAATCCGGAGGCTCAGCCCTGAAAACTGTGATTTAGAAAACCAGGTTATAACCAACACTAGCTTTTGCCCTAATTGTGAAACATTGGAACACAAAGTCAAGTTACTCCATGAAAACCTGAACATTTTACTTAAAAAAGTAGCAGACCTAAATGAGAAAAATATACAGTTGACTTCTATGAATGAAATCCTGCTAGTGCAGACTGCTTCAGTGAGAGACCAACCATGCGTCATAACATCCAGACACGGCACCTCAGCTCCAGTTTCTCTGGCCACTGTTAGTGTTACTCCTATTGTTAGCCTTGCAGGTGCTCTACCTGGCTTGGTCCCCACAGCGGCTAACCCTAATTTGACTCTGGCACCAGCAGCATCCAGAGCTCAACTTCTTACTCCAGCGCCTCAAATACTCACTGTGAGCACAACACAACAACTTGTGGGAAATTCAGGAGCATTGATTGTTACTAGTGCTGGAGCTCAACAACTGATGCAAGTGAGTGATTCTGGAAATCTGATGGGAGGAGGCCAGACCATGGTAGCTGTACCAGCACTAACACTAGCACCGTCCACTCAGCAACTGATTGGTAATGCTTCACAGACCACTGTACAGCAGTTGGTGCAAAGCCAGTTAGCACCACAACATCAAGCTCAACAGTTTGCAGCACAACAATCAGTGCAGCATTTGGCACAACAATCAGCCCAGCATTTGGCAGCTCAGCAGTCAGCGCAGCATTTGGCCCAGCAGTCAGCACAACACCTAGCTGCCCAGCAGTCTGCTCAGCACTTGGCTCAACAGTCAGCACAGTTAGCGGCCCAGCACAATGCTCAGCATATGGCGCAGCAGTCTGCACATTTGGCACAACAGTCAGCTCAGCATGCCCAACACTTGGCGGCTGCAGCCGCACACCAATCGGCGCAACATTTGGCTGCTCAGCAATCTGCTCAACATTTAGCGGCACAGCAGTCTGCTCAGCAACAGCTGGTGCCATCTGCTGCTCAGCTGGTACACCAGACCTCCACTCAACAGATAACTATCTCCAGCACTAGTCAGCCAATGGTAATGTCCAACTCTCAAGCACAGCCAATGTCCTTTCCCATGATATCTCAAAGTATTCTGCCACATTAGAGCAGAATTTCATCGAAGTAAACCTTTGTTTGATTAGATAGCTATTAAAATCATGCAGTACCTACCTGCTATTAGTTAACATTACAACAAAATGCTATGTATAGCTTTTGGGTAATTATCTTATTAATGAGTTTTCGTGATTTATTCAATTGTCCAGTCTTTGAAGTCTGAGACTATAATAAGGATTGGCCTTCACCCCTACAATAGATAAAAACCAAAGCCAAAACCTGCTGAAGTCTTTTCTGATTGAAAAAAACCTGATCGACTGTTTTTGATCCTGTATGAATTTAGGGGTCAAAACTTTTAATGTGTATATCAAATTTTGATCAATTTTGCTCATAATGTCAGCATGAAACTAGTTAGCAGAAATAATTAAGTGCTATAAGATAAGATCTATAAAAGGTAATTGAAAAATTCTAAGATAGGTAAGTAATTATTTGTATGCCTTTTATTACAGATAAATTATATGTATTGAAATAAAGAATTACATTTAAATGCATGCATGTAGTTGGGCATAAAACCCAATTAGTGGCTCAATACCAATATTGAAATAAGCCATGTACTATTTGGCACTATCTGAACCAGTAAATAGTTACTTAAAAGGGTATTTTACCAATGTCATGTATTCAACATTAAAATGTGTATACGAAGTTGATATTATGTTCTGTAGACATAGTGTCTTTATAAAAGCTAAGTTGGGACTTTATAGTAAACAATACATTTTTTTGATTCCTGTGTATGATACCTTACATAAATTGTTAGAATGAGTACCTACTTAGCTTTTGACTCTGCTATGATTTTAAAAGGTAATAATTTAACAACTTTAAGTTTATTTATGATTTCCTGATTTGCCTTGTTAACCACAAGTAGGTAAATGATTATGCAGTCGATTAACATGTTATTTATTTACTTACTGAATAAAAATGATGTTGAAATAAAAAATGGTTTATTTTATAAAGTCGAGTTTTTCCATTCATCAACCTTTCTGTTTTCACGCAAATAGCAAGAATTTTTCTTGTATTTAACTATTTTTCCCTGTACGCCTAAAATAAATTCGCCATCGCGCTTAAAAGCAATGGCTGTTACATTCCCAGGGATGTTGTCTACTGATTTAAGATTTCCAGTGTCATTTTCGTGAAAATAGATCAAGTCATCACTGGCAACAAACACGTTGCTATTGTAGAAAGATATCTGTGCGTTACCATTGTAATACATATCACCGATACAAGTTGGTGTTTCATGTCTAGATTTCAGCACGAATAGTTTTTCTTCTCTCATAAAGTAAAAGTTGTTTTCGGCGTCTATTGCCATTTCATTCAGTGCTTCTAAACTGTGACAGCGTATTTTCGTTTCGCCGTCTAAGAAGTAGAACTCTTCAATACCATCCACGTTCTCAATGATGTATTTGTTGCTATTCTTATCTACAAATATCATGTCTAGCTTCATTGAAGAGTTTGTAAGGGGGACAGCAGTACTCGAATCGTAGTCGTAGGTGTAAATTCCCTTACCAGTTCCGAAGTAAACTTTTGTTTTCTTTATATCGACGGCAATAGAGTAGCTTAGTCCCTCTGGTAATCCTAGGAAAATCACAGTATAAATAAGTTGAAGGATCGGAAGGTGCACTCTTTCTATGACATTTAAGTACCTCCTTTATGTTATGGGTTCTTACCTGCAATTTTTTGCGGTATAGCGTTCCTGGGTTTCATGACAAATATATTGAAGCGGTACCCATCGTCGTCGCTACGAAGGGACTCGACGTAAAATAAGTTACCGTAGGTATCGTAGTGGGCGTCTGTTGGTATGGCCTCTCTATCAAGGTAATATGTATCAGAAACGTTGTAGCGCTCATTATTAATCTTAATATCAGAAATACACTTTCTTGGAATATCAAAAGTGAAACAAAAATTTACAGAGAGTAAAAATACTATATTGCTTAGCCACATTATTGCACTAGAGATTCTACACAACTGACTGTTATTTCAATTCATTTCACCTAACATTACTTTTATATTTATACTTTTATAGACAGTTCTTGACCACATAAAATTAAATTGTGCATATTATGACCAATAAAATACAATCTATGCTATTTTTAACGTAAATCGACGAATAAATTATGAGAATAAATAAATAATTGCTATAACATTATCTCTATTATCGGTAAATGTAAATACTATGTATATGTACTTCAAGTAAATGGCTTTTGTTTTCCTTATGAACCTAAATTATTCCACTATGTTTTAAACTTAATGTTAATAGGCGCCACTTCATATTCAATAAATCGTCAGAAAGGTAGCCGGCCTAGAGTTGACCCTTGTAGCACTCTCACAAATTTCTGCTCCCACAGAACTATACATTTTTGACTTCATCATTCATGTACATTTTCAAAACTTTTATAATTAGGTCCTATTCATTTCATATAATCAGGTTCATTATCAACACTTTGTTCACAAGGTTGGATACGAGGCGCACCCATTTGGGCCTGTAGGTATGCTGGTAATCGACCCTGTCTGGCACCTTTCATTTTGTGTATTTTATACTGGTGTCCACGTAATATTTTTCTGAAAATAAAACGGCATAGTTGTAAACGTTTGGCTAGGTTAAAAATATTAATTATAAGAGAGGATATTAAGTGCGATCAAAGCTCGCAAATAAATAAATAATGCACATCTTTCAAATAATTATCATCAACATCAGCCCATGCCCATGCTAATCTGCTTCAGGAATGAGCACACAGAGAGAGAAGACAGGGCGTCTTCAATTCCAGCCTCTGTCAAGTCTTTGGGAAATAATCCCACATGACTAGGTCCGACAGCGACACTATGTGTCGGAATAGGAATGCAGAACATACCTTGTATTGAATTTCTTGTAACATACGTTACATTCCACAGTGCCTTGTCGCAGATGTATTTCTTTGATATGCCTCTTCATGTCATGTTGAAATGAAAATGCCCTCTCGCAGTATGTACACTGAAAAATATAGAATATAGTTTATTTCCTTGCACTAAATTGGCGGTAAATATGATCAACATTGTTGTACATTATCTAGTAACAATCTAACAATTATTAAAATCCTTGTATATTATAATCAGACTCGCAGCTAATCAATTATAAAAGCGACATAATTCGCGACGTAGTGCCACTTTTTCAGATAATATGGACCATCACAAGTTGCAATCTACTACAATCAATGTAAATGTCCATGTTCTGAGATTTCTACAATTACCTACCTTATAAACTTTGTTTGGATTATGCATATGACGAATATGCTTAGAGAGATTACTGGTGGATGTTGTGGCTTTCGGACAGTGCGGACATTTGTACGGCCGCTCAGCCTCAGTCAAATGTGACCGTTGATGTACTTTTAGCAGATCCTGTGTGCGTCCTTGGTATGGACACGAGTCACATTTGAACGGGAACACATTTTCATGCGTTAATCTGAAAAAGGTAGTGTTCATTATTTACCTTGAAGCGATTTTTGTTGTCGCGGCTGTGTACATTTCGTATGTGTTTAGCCAGGTTGCTAGACGTTGTCGTGGCTTTGGGGCATTGCGTGCATCGGTACGGCAGTTCTGATTCTGATAGATGGGAAGCTTTGTGCACTTTCAGTAGACCGTACGACCGACCTCGGTATGGACATTTGTCACATTTGAATGGGAATTTTTCTTCATGGATACTCCTGGAAATTATCATCAGAATTATATTAGATACCTACTCTTTGTATTTGTACTATTGCATTTAAGATTGAATAGGTCATGGTACCCATTCAATTCTAAAGACAGAGTTTTACTTAAAATAAAACAAACATACTTGTGCATCAGTAGATTTGCATTTGATTTTGCAGTTTTCCCACAAACATCGCAAAGAAAGTATTTCTCTTGTTTTTCCAATACTAGTTTGTCTTCTACAGCATTTGGTGTTTTTTTTGTCCTCTTTGTTTTCTGTAAAATTTATTAATGATAAAACTAATAAGGAACTTCTATATCTTTGTGGAATTATCGGTTGGCATTTGGATGAAATGGCTATTTTCAAACAGCTATGCCGCTTGGTTATGCAGATGCTGGAAATTAGGTCTAAGGTAGGGGATTTGCTGGCAATCCTATTATTGTTTTGGAGGTTGTGGGCAGGCATGTATGTCATATTCCTAAGCCGCCTCTTACAATACCCGCGGTATTATATTCTGAGCCCGCGGGAAGAGCTGAGCTTCACCTCAGCTCTTCCCGAGATAATCCCCAGAGATTATTATTTATTGTTTTATAAAATGTGCGTTTAACAAGGATTAAAACAAATGGAATAGTATTTAAAGCAAACAAGTTTCTACGAACCCATGATAACACTAAACTTTGATTTGAAAAAAAGAAGACCACAAAAAAACTTGATCTCCCGCCAACAGGAGATGATCACTATGAGGAATAAATGTTGGAGTTCTTCCAACACAATTATGGTTCATAGTTAACCCACTTACATATTTAATAAATAAATTATGTTACTTGTACTTTTCTAAAGAATTTACCTTCTTGGGAAATTCCTTGCTATTAAATATATCTTGAAGTTCAGTGCACTCTTCTGAGAAGTTTGGGGAGGGGATGTTGAATGAATTGTCACTGTCATTTTGCTTCTCGTTCTCATTATCAGCATCAGGAATATTGTTTTCAAGGTCGTCCAGTACGTCCACATTGGTTTCTGAAGAAGAAATGTTATAGTAAGAGGTCAGGGTCTCTTCACATTAAGTGTTCTATTGCTGCTGTATTTAATATTGAAGTGTGTGAATTTACCTTTAAATAATTTATCATCACATAGGCATGTTCAGTGTCATCATCATCATCATCATCATCAGCCTACGTTAGTCCACTGCTGGACATAGGCCTCCCCTAATGAGCGCCATAGCGCCCTGTCTTCGGCTTGTCGCATCCAGCATCTGCCAGCAGTCTTTCGCAGATCGCTTGTTCAGTGTAATGTAGCATAAATCCTTGGTAAGAATTTAACAGTAGCCATATTATATAGAGAGAGTGATAGAAGAGAGCCATAGAAATTATCATAAGTACCTACTTTACTCTATAGAGTAAAGTAGGTACTTATGATAATTTCTATGAAGGAACAAAGGTTTCAAGTCTTTAGCTTATGAAATTGAATGAGTGTGATAGCTTACAGACTATTATAACAAAAAGTTGAGAAATTACCTTGTTTAATGGTTACTTTAAGAATCTTTTTGTTACTTTTTTGACACATTTCTCGGAACATAATACATCCATTCAGTAGATCCAAACAGTTTTGACACATGTATTTAGATCGTCCATCCACATTCTCCATCTAGAATGATGATGAAAAAATTAGATTGCAGTCATGTATGTTAAGATGCCATGAATTATTCTTTGTTTCTTACCCTGACTCCTGAGAAATGATGGATATCTTCAGATAAGTTAGGATAAAAAAAATTATTGAAAATAGGTATTTCACCATCTTCTTCATCGCATATGCGGCATATGTTCTTTATACCTTTGCGAAGTTTATTCATAGGTTTTCTGAAATTATTGGAGAATGGAGACATAGAAAAATTAGCCGCATGATTGGGATAATGTAATGTAAACAATTTTAATGGTTGGTATCATTATGGAAGAACTTGCTGAGGGGTGTACTTCCAGTAATTAGGAACCCAGAAGGTATAAAATTTAAAAGATAATCCTTAATCATTAATAAGTAACGAATGGTTGAATAAAGAAAGAAGAAAATAGATGCAGTAAATTCAACATACGGTTTTATCACAGGTTTCTTCACTTTTTTCTTGCTTCTAGACAAGGCATTGGCCACCAGCATGGACTTCAAGAGAAAGAGTGAAGCCATTTTAATCGTGATTTATTGTTATACATACAATAGAGCTATAATTAGCGAGATTTCCTATTGCATTTCTCAGGATCTTGCCTTGGACTCGTAAAAAAATCAATTTGTTTTGTTTTGTTTTTTACTTTTCATTCACTCACTATCCACAAGAGAGCCACAGATAATGAATGAATCAATCCAATCATTGTTGGTTCAACCCTGAGTTCAACCCTCAGACGAAGGAATAAAAGTAGTCTGAGGTTCAACCATACTCAAAGGTTCAACCCAATCATTGGGTTGATTCATTCATTCATTGAAATATTATCTTCAATCACTCACTCTCTCATCTCACTCAGGTTTGTTTTGGTTGGTGAAAAACACAGTCAGTCAAGTCAAGTCAAAACATAATTTTGTTGTATTTCAGCTCGCAAAAGTATTAGTCTTCTACGTACATGTATATTTTGGAGCATCTAGAGGGAGTAAGGGCTATGGAGTTGAAAGCAATTGAGAGTTTCTGATGCATTAATTACAAAGAAATCTGGGTACAGTCTACTACCATGGCTGTTTATGCAACAAAGTCAATGTTGGCTAGGATGAACAAAGTTCAATATCCAACCCATGACTATCAGGAAAATGAAAATATTGGCAATGATCATTGGCAGAATATGCTTTCAGATGGGTAAAGTGTTTATAAATGTTAATTCCTAAGTTTACAGCATTTGTTTAGAAGGATCTCACTTCATTTTAAATTTTGCACTGTATCACAGTTCTAGCAATAGCATAATGTTGTATATTGTTTCAGTTTTCATAACATTCCATTGTCAAAAGCATTGATATGTCGAGTCTGTGGCCGTGATGGTTGCACACCTATTACTGAAAAACTCAATGGTTATAGTATAAGCCATGCTATTTGCCTGGTTACTAATGTTTCTGTAAGTTAAATTATCTTTAATCTTTATAATTTCTATAGAAAATTCGGATTTGTTTTAAAATACCCTAATTGTTAGTTTTACAAATAGTTTTTTTTTTTTCAGATTGAAACCAATGATTCCTTGCCTAAATACATCTGTACAAGCTGCATTGATAAGTTGAGTGTTGCTCTGGAATTCAAGAAAACTTGCCAGACTTCTGAAAAGAAATTCAAGACTATTTTAAATCCTATGGGTAATACTTTATAAGAACTCTCAACTGGCAAATACATATGATATACTTATGATATACTTTAGACAATACATATACTACATAGGTAGATATGTAATATATGTATTGTCTAAACGTCTAAAGTATATCAGTCATCTAGTAGCTTTGCTGAGACATATAGATATGTAGATAGATAGATAATTCTTTATTGCACATATAACAAAACAATCAATAAACAAAATTAAAAGAGGAGAGATTAAAATAGGTCAAGTCAAGCCAAACCACCCTAAGAATACAAATGTTTAACCAGGTGATCCCGCAATTCACGCCTATCCTTACTCAAAACACGATTTCCAACTGATCCTGCACAACATAAAGCAGGCGAGGGCAAAAGCAGAGGCTGAGAGAGAGCGAGCCCAGCAAGCAAAGCTGAAGAAGACTATAAAAGGAAAGGAGTTCAAATGCACATCCTGTGATATGACTTTTACGAACAAGGTAAATTATTCAAAGCATAAATTGATGCAAAGCATCGCTTATCTAAATTTTTTTTTGAGCAAATCTATGTGTTTGCACTTTCGGCCCTGCAACAGACTGGGTCAGGGGCCTTATTCTCTATGTCATCTCCTATGACATGAGCAAGAAGGTCTCCACCTGCGTTGCCCAAAGCGTTTTGTCGTCACGACATGTTCTAATTACAACAACATCAACCTATAATAGTCCACTAGTCAGTGGAGTTCTTCTGCAGAGGCCGCAGCTGCCCGGCCCTCGGTGTGTTTCCCTTAGTCGCCTCTTACGACATCCACGGGAAGGGTAGTGAAATTATATGCCGGCACCACACGGCTTCTAAGTAAGGTTTTGACCAATTCCACGTATCAGTGTTTGGTATCGCAATAGTGAATAGGCCCAGGTAAAATAAATAATAAAGATGGTTTTTACGATTTTAGCAGTGCTTATTATGTATGATTACTAATTAACAAGCATACTACCCACGAAACACCTAGATACGTAAAAGTCCAGCTCGGAAACAAATAACCAGAATTTAAACAAACTGTTGTCCCGCTGCAGTTATCGAACCCATAACCTTCAGTTTTTTCGCTTGAACCATAAACAGAGGTTTCCAAAGCCCCTAAAAATCATTGTGTTTTTACAGGACCAGCTATCAGAACACCGAAGAGACCGGATGTGCTTACGCCGTGCGTGCGACATCTGCGGTCAGCTCGTGGTCAGCATCCGCCAGCACATGCGGATCATACACAAGCAGTCCGTCAGCCATCGCTGTCCGACTTGCGGCAAGGAGTTCCCAGTGCTGGCTAGGTTGAAGAATCATATGTAAGTATGCTTGGGAAAATGAGAGTATTTTTTTATGTACGTATCTAATTTCTACCGATTGATCCGCTTTCGTGAATCTTACTTCCTGGATGAATCTTGGTCCGAAAGTACACACGCGCGTATAATGTAGCCATGTATATTGATAGTGAAAATAAGAACTTAATAGGGCCCAGATCTTGTTTGAAAAACTATATTACAGAGATCATTGTATTTTGTATTGTATTGTACTTTGTACTAACTGTCATCTATCTTTTTGTCTAGGGTTGTCCATTCAGACACGTTCAACTTCTTCTGCGACCTGTGTCCATACAAGAGCAAACACAAGTACTACCTAGTGATGCACATGCGTACCCACACGGGAGAGAAACCATACAAGTGTCCGCAGTGTGTCGCTACCTTCGTCAACCCGTCCAATCTGAACAAACACAAGCTGACGCATCAGGAGAAACAGTTCAAGGTAATATATTATTACAAGAGCAAACACAAGTACTACCTAGTGATGCACATGCGTATCCACACGGGAGAGAAACCGTACAAGTGTCCGCAGTGTGTCGCCACCTTCGTCAACCCGTCCAATCTGAACAAACACAAGCTGACGCATCAGGAGAAACAGTTCAAGGTAATATATTATTACAAGAGCAAACACAAGTACTACCTAGTGATGCACATGCGTATCCACACGGGAGAGAAACCGTACAAGTGTCCGCAGTGTGTCGCCACCTTCGTCAACCCGTCCAATCTGAACAAACACAAGCTGACGCATCAGGAGAAACAGTTCAAGGTAATATGTTATTACAAGAGCAAACACAAGTACTATCTAGTTATGCACATGCGGACCCACACGGGAGAGAAACCGTACAAGTGTCCGCAGTGTGTCGCCACCTTCGTCAACCCGTCCAATCTGAACAAACATAAGCTGACGCACCAGGAGAAACAGTTTAAGGTAATATATTATTACAAGAGCAAGCACAAGTACTATCTAGTTATGCACATGCGGACCCACACGGGAGAGAAACCGTACAAGTGTCCGCAGTGTGTCGCCACCTTCGTCAACCCGTCCAATCTGAACAAACACAAGCTGACACACCAGGAGAAACAGTTCAAGGTAATATATTATTACAAGAGCAAACACAAGTACTACCTAGTGATGCACATGCGTACCCACACGGGAGAGAAACCGTACAAGTGTCCGCAGTGTGTCGCCACCTTCGTCAACCCGTCCAATCTGAACAAACACAAGCTGACGCATCAGGAGAAACAGTTTAAGGTAATATATATTACAAGAGCAAAGACTATAGTGATGCAAACGGGAGAGAAACCAACCTTCAGAAGTCTAAGGCTATTTTTATGGTACAAATATTTAGAGGGAAGTCGTGTGGTTGGAGACATAAAACATAGATTAGGCAAAGCTTAAGAACTAACAAGCATTAATTTATATGTTTTAAATGACTTAAGATTAACTTTTATGACTACGTCCCGAAATTCCTTCACCATGCGATAAAAAATTATCAACGTATGCACAAAAACAGCCAGATCATTTTAGTAATTTTATCGTTATAGATTCATCCAAAAATGCATCCAAACTTTGTCTATTAAATAGTGGTGTGTTAAAATAAAATTCTATTTTGATGTAGTGTCAAGAACGCTGCTTTATTATATTATTGAGTTATTAAACCACCGACTGCGCCAGTTTTTTAACCTTACAAAAGATATTTGTACTACATTTTAATGTTAGATCATTAATGTAATGTAATAACCTAAACTAAAACAAAACCGAACCTATAAAAAAACGTACAAGTTATTATGATTTAATTTATTTACTCCCCAGTGCATGATGTGCGAGAAAGCGTTCCGAACGAACGCAGCGTTACGCGAACATCTCGGCGCAACACACATGAACCTTAAACATACTTGCAACTACTGCGGACGGGACTTCTGCTACAGGTAACCTACTAATATCTATACTAATGTTATAAAGAGGAAAGATTTGATTGTTTGTTTGAATTGAATAGGCTCCGAAGCTACTGGACCGATTTGAAAAATTCTTTCACCATTAGAATCCAAAATTTTCCGCTATGAACACAGGCTATAGAATATTTTCAACAAAGTTAGGGTTCCGCATGAAACATAAAATTTTTGTTAAATAACCGTGCGAAGCTGATCCTTATGAATGTTATAATATAAAACCTTCCGTTTGAATCACTGTCTATTTAAATAACGCATCAAAATAGTAGATCTAAACATACTTAAGGATAGAAAGACAGCGGGAAATAACGTTTTATACGATATAGTGATTATGATTATTATTAATTTAACCATCATCTTGCTGCCTGGAAGAGATCGCACATGGCCGCCCTTTATACTTCCTTTACTTCAAGTATTTGTTTGTAATGTTTTCTTTCTTTGTGTGGTATAATAAAGTATTTTCTATTCTATTCTATTCTAACTGCATCAGTCTGCATCTTACTGTGTCTTCTTTTAACACGTTTCGGTCTTTTGAAGGGTCCATTCATTTTTATCTGGGCATTCTACGTGCTACATTTTTCTATAACAACGTACTGACTGCTTATGCCTACTACCTTTTTTAGTCCGGCGATAAACGATTTTTTGTCTGATTGTCGGATCAGATTATCTATAGATAAGGATATTCGACTATCCAAAGGCGACCTACGCCTTTTTTAGTCCGGCGATAAATGATTTTTTGCCTGGGTCGGATCAGTTTATCTATAGGAAGGCGAATTGTGTGTTTACGTACGACTCTTTCGGACAGTCGAATACGACCCGTCAGACAAAAAATTATGACGGCCGAGAAGCCGCGATTAAAGGACGGATCTTATCCGTCCGGATTCAACTAATCATATAGGCTGAGTCATCTAATCCGCCCCGTCTGTTTAAAAAAAAAAACATGCCATCGTGGTATATAAAGGATGTCCTAGCAAGGCTAGGCTGGTGATTTTTGATGTGTTACTTTTACGTAATTATTAACAAAATTTGTTGACGACTTCTGTCATGTGGCGTGGTGGGCGAAGGTCCGCCTGCGATGCAGAAGGTTGCGGGTTCGATTCCTTCGGGAAAAATGTACGATCTGTAGATATTTGTTCAGGGTGTTCTGGTCGTTTTCTATTTATAATAAAAAAATTATCTATGCATGTAACATTATTGAATATACCAGTCATCTAGTACCCATAACCCAAGCTCTGCTTAGCTTGGGGCTAGATGCTGTGTAAATCGTCCAGTATTATTTATTGATTCAGCTAAGGGTACCTTTCTACCCACAGATCAGACCTGCGCAAGCACGAGATCCGCACTCACAATCGTACAAAGCGCGACTACGTCGGCGGCGAGCCTTCTTACAAACAAGTGGAGCGAATGCAGAAGGTATACAACGAATTTGTTTTGAGCCACATAAAGATAAAGTTAAAGAAAACATTATTTGTAGCAACAAGACCTCTTGTCTTACAATTGCAACAATTGTAAATATATTATTTACTCATAATTTATAAGATAATACTGTATGCCTCAAATATATCTCAGTTTTCTTTCCATAAGGACCACGAAACAAACCTCATTGAGATGGAGAAATGGCAAACTCACGAGATAGTGGTTACGCAGCCGACGCAGATCCTACAAGCAGCGTATATAGACGTGGACCCGACTAAGGGGTACTGCCACTCGAACCAGGCGATCTACTTCGCCGATGGGTCGGGGCTGTTGCAGCAACAAATGCCGCATATGGGTAAGTTTATCGAGCAACATCTTTTATAAATAGACTTACTAGAATGTTTTTATATGATATTTATTAGTCGTAGCTTAAGTCTTAGTTTAAAATTACATTCTTGTAATTTTTGTTTATGAAAGAAGTTTTAGTTTTAGAAAAAATCCTACACAATTGTAAATTGTCGAACAAATGAAATGAAATAAAATATAGTGAAAATATATTATTATAACTAGCTTCTGCGCGGGCCTTCGCTCGCATTTTTCCTGAATATAAAGTAACATCTATTTTTCTCCGCGATATTATCTATGTCCGTCAGTATCAGCAATCAGTTGCCGTTGGTGGCCAACAAACTGTATTTGCGCATCTCTGCCAAAACTATACAAAACTAGTGGTCCGTTCCGGCTTCGCACGGGTATTTAACAAAAATTAAATTTATCATGCGAATTCCTATTTTTTTTTTAATATTCTATAGCATATAAAATATAATAATATTTATTTATATAATATCTATTAACTATAATACTTATAACTTAGAATAAAATTGGTACATACATATTTGGTTTATAAATTTTGAAACAATTAACAAAGGTTTGCTATGTACTGATAGTGGTTGAATTAAGTTCCCGTCCTGCTGACACAGCAGAAAATAAAACTTAAGAGTGCCCTAAAACCCATCCAATCTTAATTACGATATCAAATTCGTTGATGCTCATTGTTTTTGCAGTTCATTATAAACATTGGTGAGCGATGACTCTCCATCCATTAATCACTGCCGGCCCACTGTCGGATTAAGTAAAGCGGTCGCCAATCGAATCTACGTAATCGCTCTCGATGCTATTTTATCATCATCATCATCATCATCATCATCCGCAGGTGGATTTTACCCAATGGGCGTAGGCCTCCCGACGTTTCTTTTGCCCATTATTGGCCACCAATCAGCTGTTTTGCTCCACCACCTTCACCTCGTTGCCATGTGTCGATTTTATATTCTATAGCACAGCACGGAAAATTTAGAATTCTATGGTGAAACAATTTTTCAAATCGGTCCAGTAGTTTCGGAGCCTTATCAATTCAAACAAACAAACAATCAGTCGAATCTTTCCTTTATAATGTTAAAGATTAATTTATGAATAGAAAAATAAATTACATAACGTAGACACGTTAAACATTTAAATTCCTTGATAAATTTTAAGTTTAAATTAGAAGTGCCCTCAACCTGAAATTTCTTAATACAAATTGAGATCCCAAACTGATCAAAGTTTGCCAAGAATCAAGGAGATCATAAGATCAAGTTGCTATAAAAATGAGCGATTGTTTGCAATTAACGAAATATTTCTTTGTTCTAGTTCAACAACAAACTGTGGAGATCACGCTGTAAGTACTTTAATTTTACACCTTTCTGTTACACCTTTCTATTTACTTGCCAGATTAATATTTTTCGCGCGTATTACTCCTAACATTCTTTTTATCGCGAGTTTCCTTCTTTTTACCCGCGAGATTGATATTTTTCGCGCGTAAAAAGAATATATATTTATTTAATAGATTACTCATTAATTACACGTTTCTTTTTATTTGGTGTTAGGTCATTGTAATTGTGATGGGTAACTGGGATTCCTAGCATCAAAACGTATTGATAAATTCGGTCTCAAAAAACTGGAATGCTGGCTGTGTTTAAGTTAAAATTTCGCTCTTGCCTCTCATGTTGCGAAAAATTGGAGACGAGGATCGAAGAAAAAGAAACCTTTTAAGTTTGTTAAGTATCGTCCTTTTAATTATAGGTTTTTTCTGTTTTAGGCCAGAGCTAACGCTAAAGAAGGATGACGTGAAACTCGATTACGAGCAACAAACTTTGACATACTTCTAACGATCTCACGTTCATACGCATTTGATAATTTATATTTCGGACTAATTAATCAGCAAACTTTTGTTTACCTGTTATTTAACCCTTAATTTTAATTGACACGAATATTCCTGTATTATTTTATTGAATAAATAAAATAAAATAAATTACTATTCTAGCTCTAAGATTAATTTGTAATGTACCTACCTAATTATTGTAGTATTTTTATATAAATTGTAATATCATTTTACAATATGGACATAGCTTCGAATTTTATAATATAGACAATTATGAATAAATGTAACTTTTATATACGATTACTGACTTTAAATGAACCTTCTTTCTCTAACTAACTCAATACGCTCATAGACTTGCTACGCAATAATAAATTACTAATAATACAATTTTTACTGATAAACGTCTCCTGTTTATCAGTAAGAGGGATTACAGGTCTACGATGGGTTGTCGACAAGTTGACAAAATACTGTCGGCTGCACTCACAATATTGAAGACAGAAAAAAGACTAGCTCGTTTCTTACCTGCATTTGACGACGTAGAGTATTATTTATTATTATTATTATTTTTTTTTATTAACTTTTGGTGGCTTTAGTATCGCTGCGGCCATTGATAGGCCTATTGTGATCGCCTGATCGCCACTTCGCAGGTTCACCGCCGAAGATGCGGCGTTATTATAGTTCGCCACTTACCCGTGAAGCTGCTAAGAACTGTAGGATTTTCTTCGGGGTGATGCTACGTAGTTCATCTGGGTTGAGCAGGTGCTTGCCCAGAATGGTGCTACGTTTATGCATCAGTGCTCCACATTCTCCTAGCAGATGGAGAGGCGATTCCTCCGCCTCCTCACAAAATCTGCAGGATTTTGTATCGCTTTAGTTTGAACATGTACGTAGAGTAACGTAGAGTCGAATTTTAAGACTTTTCGTCATTCGACTACGTTGCTTTACGTAGCTATCAGTATTATTCACTATATTTATAACATTGATGTGGCCACACTCGCCCAGACTGTGTCGCCGAATTTTGTGTTTACACTTTACACTCCGTAAAAGTAGTTGGTTTTCCTCTGTTGGTATTAATTAGAATCAGAAAAAAAACACTGCTTAGCCATTGACATCGCCCATTCATTAAAACTTGTCAGAATAAACCAGAACTTGATTAGCTCAAATAAGTTGGCCTTTTTATTTCCTATTGTTCCTACTAACAGTTAATTATGTAAATAGGAACAAGAGTATCTGAATATGAATAGTGAGATTTATTCTTTATATTATTAAAAAGTCAATGGGGCAAAAAATCCCATCCACCCCATTGACTTGAATGATGGGGCAGGCATTTTTTCCCAACTGCCCAATTGATGGGGAGGATAATGGGGCGGATGGGAATATATCAGATTTTGTGAGTAAGGAAGATCTAAGGACGAAAATAAGTACCTAGTAACAATTCCGCGCGAAACCTTCCTTCTATGAGGTAGTCCATGAGGAAAAAACAATACTAACTAGGTAAAAACAACACAGTGAAAATGCATGTAAAAGTAAGTCAACTAGTTCTTAGCTTGGGCGGAGGTTGAAGAGGTGACATCATTTGCGGTACTATCGTTGTTGCTAGGTGCTCTCAAAGTCAGGGTCGAGGGTTGTAGTGTCCTGATGAAGTCTCGTGGAGAGACGAACTTGATTGTAGTTGGTGTGGTTTTTCTTCGCGAATTACATTTCATTCAATTTTATTTTGTTACGTACGCGTTTTTGTCCTTTGTTATCTATTTCTAATTTGTGAAATAGCCTTAGATCTACCGTAAGTACCTTAATTTTTTTTAGATAACTTGTTTGTTCCTTTTGCCTGTAAATATAGATCTTTAACAGAAGGTTTAGCGCGGATTTATCCTACATATATTATAAATGCGAAAGTTCGTAAGTATGGATGATGTACGCAAAAACTACTCAACTGATTTTGGTAAAACTTGGTACACATATGAGCCACTTTCCCGAAATCCCATGGGATTGGGAGTTAAGCGAGTGTAACCCCTGGCTCCCAGCTAGTTACCTAATATTTTCATCCTATTAATTTTCAAAAGATTTCGGCAAAGTAACGGATCTATCATATATGAGTAAGGAATTTAGTACAAAATATGTTCTTTTACTTCATTGGCAAAGTTGAATTGTAACACGAGACCTTTCTACATATTACACTCCAACACTTGCTGAGGTCTTCCCCAGGGGATAGCCAAATTTCCCAATCCTGGATGTGATCCGAGCTATGTTCGTATCACAGCTTTTTCGCAATATCATTAGCATTCCGTCAGGGACGGCCGTTGTTAGGGGAATACTACGCATGCCGCAGGAAATGTTCTTGCCTGGACTCTGTTTCCGCGTTATTTTTGGAATATCTTGCGTATTTACTCGTATCATTCATAATATTTATCAGCAGTGTTTATTGACATACATATAGTAGTTACCCAAGTTTAGTTTTACATCATCATCAGCCTATGTTAGTCCACAGCTGGACATAGGCCTCCTCTAATGAGCGCAATAGCGCCCTGTCTTCAGGTTTTCGTATCTAGCATGCCAGCAGTCTTTCGCATTTTTAGTGTACGCATAAGTTTTATTTGTTTAAACTGCACGACGTGTACCCATGTAATTATAAGTAACTTAGGTACATACGTGATTATGCATTTATACAATTATACTTTTCTATGTTTAGAATCAGGAACATAATTTATATGAATTTAAACATCGCGAGCCGGAAGGCCCTGGAATAAAGTATAAGCTTTATAAGTAAACTTACAAAATCCGTGAAAAGCAGAAGCCAGTACGTAAAATAGCGAATAGATATCTACTAAAGCTTTATATGCATTATTAAAAGCACTCTGTACATTAAGAATGCAAATGGCAGAGATAAATCTCACTCAATGTAGGTAATAATGTAGAGCTAGCGTGCTTATATGCGCCATGCATATGACGTTGATAAGTTGCAATCTAAGTGGTAGTGATTTATAAAAAGGAATGTTGTTTGGCGGTGACGTGCTGAGATGATTGTATTATAGAACGCGGTTTGTCCCGGCTTCGCACGTGTATTTAAAAAAAGAATATAAATTTTTACATAGGCGTTGTGTTACATTGGGTTACATTATTGAGGTTTTCCAAAGGACTCCTAACTTTTTGAAAATATTCTGTAGCTTATGTTCATTAGAGATAATGTAGGATTGGTGAAAGATTTTCACAAATCGGACCAGTATTTTCAGAGCCCATTCAATCGAGGAAAAATCTTTCGTCCTTATAGTATTATATAGATGAGATGATGATGGTTTACGGAGTACGGCACGACAGGTAGAGTCAATGAACTAGGTCATGGAAGGCTAAGCAGATATACACATGTTTTCACATCGATTTGTACACAAATAAATATTAAATCAGTGTCAAACTAGCACTCGGGGGTTTGATTCGTACCTTATCCTCTAACTATTTAACTATCAACTTACAGAGGATTTTTGTATACTTACTATATTCTTCCAAAATTTACTAATCAGTGTTGAAATTTCTGAAATCTTTGTCGTAACGAACAAGAAAGATGTTTCCATGTCGGGATCGATTTAGGCATTTTTCTTTGTTCTTTTTCTATAGCTCGAACGTAATTAGGTACTTGATAATTCCACTTTGAAATTTTTTTGTCCAAACGAACAAGTAATTTACAATAGTTTTTCATATATGTACTTCGGCATGGATTTTGGCATTTTTCTTTGTTGTTCTGGTACGAATTTGACAACCTCTATGGCACGGTGGGCGAAGGTTCGTCTGCGACGCAGGAGGTTGCGGGTTCTTCCCGCCTCCGGACGAATGTTCGTACGATCTGCAGATATTTATTCAGGGTGTTCAGGTCGTTTTCTTTGTATATCTTTATATGTAATAATATTATATTATGTATTATTAGTCATCTAGTACCCATAACGCAAGCTCTGCTTAGATTGGGACTAGGTTTGTAGGTCTGTGTGGATTGTCTGGCATTATTGATTAATAGATTTTTTTTTTAATAGCTCGAACTTAATTAATTGATAAAATCACCTTGTACTGTAATCTGCGCAACATTCGCCATCTCTAAAATCATAATGAATATTGGCTCACGGTCTACAGTTTGATGGATCAATAGAATTTGATTGATGTTGTTTGTACCTAGAACCCGTTTACAAAATACTTACCCGTAGTTGGTTATCGGCGCAACCGAAGGTCGCCAATATCACGATGGCTGGTAATATACTATTTCTAAAGTAGGTATAAAATGTAATCAATTCCTCATTGCATCTTCTTAATCATTAAAAACTAGCGGTCCGCCCCGGCTTCGCACGGGTATTTAACAAAAAGTTCAATTTTCATGCGGAACCCTATTTTTTTTCAAATATTCTTAAGCCTATGTTCATCACGGAAAATTTAGGATTCTAATGGTGAAAGAATTTTTCAAATAGGTCCAGTAGTTTCGTAGCCTATTAAATTCAAACAATCAAATCTTTCCTCTTTATAATATTAGTATAGATGTAAGTAGATTCATTTCACTAGTCGAATTCAAAAGCATAACCCTGCATCTGGCGCAATCGGGTAAAAAGTGCGAACTAACTTTATGAATGTAAGCGGGTTAACTACGAACCTATTTTGTGTTGGAAGAACACCAACGTTTCATCCCTTAACGAGGGACTACATGAGGGTGAGTGCGGCTCACGTCGCGCCCGTATCGCCCCAATGCGCTCACACAGTGAGTTAACCCGCTTTGATGAATTCGTTAAAATAACAATAGTTTTTATAGTCATCATCAGCCTATAATAGTCCACTGCTGGACCTCTTGGCCTCCCCAAATGAGTGCCATAGATGGCATTATTCATCATTTGGGGGTTATTGCCCATAATCCCCACGCTGGGCATGCGGGTTGGGGATCGCAGTACGGTGGTTGTTCTGCAGAGGGCGCTGCTGCCCACCCCCCGGTGTGTTTCCCTTAGTCGCTTCTTACGACTCCCACGGGAAGAGTTGGGGTGGTGAAATTCTATAGTATGCCGTCACCACACGGCGGGTAAGATTTTTATAGTAAAGCGAACTCATTTTTGTCGACTAGATACAATGATAAACTTTTAGCTGATACATATGTAGGCTCGGGACAGAAACTAAGGTAATTCGTCATAATAACACCGGCATAAAATAGCGTTGGAATTTACCCCCCGCTGCGTAAAATGGGTAACTCGGAAATTAGGTACATGGTGGATAGAAATAGAATATTATTTTATTTCTATCCACCATGGTCCAGCGCTAGTACATCCATTAAGGATCAACAGGATACAGGAGGATACATAAGGTAAAATCTTATATGTAATTAATATCTAAAAACACTCATTCAATATTGTGAGAACTCTCACAAACCCTTTTCAAACATCAACAAACTTCTGAGCGGATACTCTACAAATAAATAGGTCATAGGAGTTAACGAGCGCGCTTGGACTATTTAAACTTTTAATTAGTTTAGTTTTTAAGTGCTTGAGCGCACCGGACAGTTCTAGTGTTGACAAGCTAACTTTTTGGAGTTCCGGTGCCAAATTGCGAAAACGGAATCTTTATTTCATTCAGTGCCTCGTCTATTCTAGTCGTCTGTCCCTAAGTACGCAATAAAAAATCACTCGCAAAAAAAAAGCGCCTAAAATCTGTTGTTTAGTTTCAAGATTAGATCTTTGAAACTACGCTTCAAGAGGAAGGTTTTTGTATCAGCGTTGCACCCGAGCGAAGCCGGAGCGGCTTGCTAGTATACAATAAAACATTTAGATGTGTAATGGCAAATACGAGTTTATCTCTAAAAAGTGCTCTCTTCCAGCAAACCTTATTTTAATTTTCTATTTTTTTCTTGAAATCCGTACTACATGTATTATCATTATAAATGTCAAGCAATAGCTGCTCCTGGTTTATTAAAGATATTCGAAAGAAAAAAGCGAGACGTGTTTATAAGGTTTGATCCCTATTAACATGTCAAGAAAAATAAAACGGACCTAAACAAATCACCCAATTTCGCGACAAAACCCTTCGCGGGTGCAACGCCCTTGCCAGTTTTCTTTAAGGAACAAAATAAGAAAATCCTTTACCGTAGAGCAATGAGCAAAGTTCTCTTCTACCTATATGTTTTTCCTTTTACGGCACAGGGTAATATAATTCATATCTCGTCCGTAGATAAGGTTATCGGGAGCCTTATCTGATTACCACTTTGCACTCTCTCTTTTATCCTACGGGCACCATAGCCAGCGGACAAAAAGTAAATTAGCAAGAAAAGTAAAACTGTAGAACACATATTTTACTAGATAGACTAATAAACCTACACAACGCTCTGTGAAGACGCGCGGACTCGAATACTTTCTCACTTGCACAAGGACTTGCTGTTTCACCGTGCCGACGTCACGCGCCCCACTACCGAGCCGCCGCTACCAGCTTACTAACTATATTGAAACCTGTGGCACCATTGCAGATATAAAGCGAAGCTCGGCTGCCGTTAAATCAGTTCAGCTAGGAACGGACAACCTCTCGGTAATGGCTATACTAGTCATAGCCTCTGGAAGTCCCGTCCCCTGGTGTAACGCAGACGGATGGTCCTAATACTTAGGTTCTCAGCCACTGCTTATACTTTGGGATAGTATCTATATACTTTAGCTAGGCTCGACGTATAAAACAACGACACACAGTATTGTACGAAGTGATCGTTTCTACTTATACCTACCTACCTAGGTACGTTCTATGGACCACTGTAACTATAGCTACTAAGAGCTCGGAGAGTTGTATATTGAGTTAAATACCAATAAATCTACTTGTTGACAATTGCGAATTTTTATCCTTCCCCTACCCTTCATTTGGCGCCCAACGTAAATTAATGGAAACAAGATCAAAAACACTAGAGAAGCAAAAGGAAGGTAGCAATTTGCCAACAATGGGAGTGCATTTGACACAAGAACAATTTGATGAGTTACTGAAGCGAAGAATTGAAACAAGTCCGACACCAATGCCTACTATTTACCACAAAAGTTTTACCAAATGTACTTTTCGCTTCAATGGCGAGCGAAGTCATAGTAAGGTAGAAGAATTTGTCACTGGAATAACAATTTACAAGCAAATAGAACAAATATCAGACGACGATGCGCTGATTGGTCTCCCTTGGTTATTAACTGATAACGCGAACGCATGGTGGACCGGCGGCGTCCGCTCTGAAATAAAGACATGGACGGCGGCACTCGCCAGTATCCGTGCAGCCTTCGCGCCAAAGAGACCACCGCACGAATTATACATTGATTTTTTTTCCGACTCTCAAGGAGAAAAATCCTGGAAATGGGAAGATGCAGAAACGACAGCATTTGAAACTCTAAAGAAAGCATTAACAACTGCACCTGTCCTTAAACAGATAGATTATAACTTACCGTACATTATCAAGACGGATACAAGTAATTACGCTATAGGGGCAGCCTTAGTGCAGGGGGAGGGTGCTGATGAACACCCAATAGAATATGCCAGCCGCCTACTTATACCAGCGGTCACCGAAAAAGAAGCCTTAGCCATCGTTTGGGCAATAACTAAATTTAGAGGATATATAGAAGGCACAAAGTTCCTAACTATTACAGATCACCAACCCTTAAAATGGTTATTGAATCTTTCCGTAAATCCGATTCGACGACGAGGCAGACCTAAGAAACAAGACACAAAATAGAAACTCCTGGTACTCTTACGGGACGTTCAAGAGTACCAGAGGGGGAGACTGTAGAACACATATTTTACTAGATAGACTAATAAACCTACACAACGCTCTGTGAAGACGCGCGGACTCGAATACTTTCTCACTTGCACAAGGACTTGCTGTTTCACCGTGCCGACGTCACGCGCCCCACTACCGAGCCGCCGCTACCAGCTTACTAACTATATTGAAACCTGTGGCACCATTGCAGATATAAAGCGAAGCTCGGCTGCCGTTAAATCAGTTCAGCTAGGAACGGACAACCTCTCGGTAATGGCTATACTAGTCATAGCCTCTGGAAGTCCCGTCCCCTGGTGTAACGCAGACGGATGGTCCTAATACTTAGGTTCTCAGCCACTGCTTATACTTTGGGATAGTATCTATATACTTTAGCTAGGCTCGACGTATAAAACAACGACACACAGTATTGTACGAAGTGATCGTTTCTACTTATACCTACCTACCTAGGTACGTTCTATGGACCACTGTAACTATAGCTACTAAGAGCTCGGAGAGTTGTATATTGAGTTAAATACCAATAAATCTACTTGTTGACAGTTGCGAATTTTTATCCTTCCCCTACCCTTCAAAACTGCAATTTATTTCTGGCAATGAATGACATTTACAGAGTGGTATCAACCGTACCACTTAATTTTCTTGTATTGTTTTCACGGGCTTTGAAGAGACAAGCCTATTAGGTTTCGTCTTCAAGACAATAATGAGCATGTGAAATTAATTAGCATGTAAAATTAATTGTACTATCCTTTGTACACATTTCATCATAACCATCATCTGTCTATGTTAGTCCACTGCTGGACATAGGCTTTCCCAAATAAGCGCCATATAGCCCTGTCTTCAGCCAACACAAAGTTACTTTGAACTATATCGTGATCATCTTAACTTTTGTATCGAACTCATTCAATTTCGTTCTTCAAATAATGTAATTAACATGAACCAGGTTAACTGGGAATTAATTCCGGGTCAGCTCGCCATGTGATTGTTTCATGTCGGAAGTCGTGGCTCGGCCAGAGGCGCTTTTAGGCAACGGGGTTGAGCCCTTTGAATTCTGAACGTTCAACATCCTGAAGGAATTGGTAATCATAACGTATTAATAGTAGCATAAAGTTATTCTGTGTCTTAGTTAAGAGTGTCTAGGCCTAGGCAAAATTTCGGGTTGATTAGTCATCACCGTGCTAGAGTAGGTACAGCTCTTGTCGGTATTTAAAGTAGCTTTTTTATATTAAAAGTATATAAATAAGATATCTCGTTCCTAAAAACCTATTTACGTTTGATAGTATTGGTATACCTCGCTTAAATAGTAAATTAAATGCTACAAAATGTATGAAAATAATAATTTATAGGTTCATTTTATACACTTTGTAGCATGGTTCACTTTGTATAGCAATTTTAATATGAAAGTATTTCAGGAAGTGCTCGTTAAAACTGCCATTAAAATGGTATGAGTTGAGCTATAAAAAATATGCAAATCCGCTGCTCTTAAAAAGTAAAGCTCTCGTAAAGGCGCGAATTCGTAAGTTTTGGTTGTATTTGGTATGTGAAGTCACGATCGACCTACATAGTTACTGTCCCCAAACATGTAGAGTATTTGAAGAGCAATACTTACAAGGGTCTTACAGTTACAAGGGTATTTTTCCATCGGGTTTTTCGCCGATAAAACAGAATTTTCAGAATGTTAGTACATTTTTGGGAAGGCTTAGACTTTCCCAATATACTTATACTTCATCTAATCTCACGGGTTCAGGAGCGGTGCTGGACGTAGACCTTAGAGAGAGGCGCTATCTTATGGACAAGACCCCATAGCCGGGCAGTTCTGGGCAGTTCCGTGGTGAAATTGTTCTGCAAGAAGAGCTGTTGCCCGATGGATTTTCCCTTAGTCGCCTCTTGGGACAACCATGGAAGGAGGTCTTTATATTTATCTACAACCAATCTGAATTACATTTTGCCTTACAGAAGGCTCCGGCGGACTTAAAAGATAAAAAAAAAGTTAACTAAACTAAAAGGAACGGTAATGGAAAACATCTTTGTACTGAAATAAAAGCGCATAATGAAGGAAAATGTCACGGGACACCGGAAAAAGTCCGTAACTCATTTATCTGTTGAAATGTATTTTCCGGATATAAATCCCTGGTTGCAACCCCGCGCGCAGATCTGGCGGGTTGCCAACTCAGTGTCGTCTCGCTCCACAGGTGATTGAACCGATTAATCAAAATTTACCCCGTTTCTTGTAACGACATAGATCTTGCTAAATTGAATTCGATTAGTACCTACCTACTCGTTCGCCATTTTACTCAAGAGTGGCGCTAAAGCGTTGCTGTAGTTTTATGCCTAGAAAGACATAATGCCCTTGTGTTTTTGATTACTTTGTGTGAATCATAATATTCTTCTTGATTTTTTGCAAAGATTCTGCTAATGATGCTAAGAAGTTTGGATCAAGAAAACGCCTAAACAAATGCTCAGATCAGGCTAAAATTTGGCGAAGACGTCCCTGTTTTTATCTTTTAAATTCAGGCTTAAGCTGAATTGTCGAGTTATTTTCTTTTGAGAAATCATTCGAGAGAGACGAGACGACACGATAAGAAATGTCTTAGTCAAAGATCCAGTCAAGCCTGTTTGTTTCTGCAGTTGGCAGCGCGCCAAACTCGCCGGGATTCCTGCAAATTGCGCGTCGGCAGCAGTTCATTTAATAGTGTCTCGCGGAATGTATAAACTCTTCTGTATTACAATAGCAAAGCGTCACAGCTGCTGAAAATTAGAGACTGCGAATGTAGAAAGTTTGTAAAAAATTAACACCAGAAAACTCGCGAAATAGTTTTAAATGAAATTTTGACAATAATTGAGACGTGCTCAACACGCGTGACGTATTTGAATATTTATTCGGTTGAGTCCGAAACTCAAATCATGGTAATAATCTCGTCATAAATTACTTCTACGTTAATATAATGCGAATACTGAATCAATTAAAACTTTTGAAACTATCGTGTTTAAAACTTTTAATTAATTCATCGTTCGCGTTTTATTACATGTTCAAAGATGGAAACATTATCCCTTCCCAAAAATCATCTTCATAATTTTAGCCGTGGACTTATTTTGTGGCGTGTAGTATTATAGGTACCTACTTAGGCCTTTCTCTATAGTACCTACGCCATTCCTCAATCTCTACATAGCTATAAAACTAAGTCGTTTCCCGCTGTCTGTCTGATATACAAAAAGGCATACCACGACAGAAGTCATAATCCATACAGTTAATAAATTTCACTATAGTCCCTGCTGGGCACATAATATGTACATATGTATGGAGAGATTTCCTTTCGGTGTCTAGCGTGCCATTAGCGCTTCCAGTTGAACAAAATTTTAATTTATTGTCTGTATCAATCATTATAATGTAGTAAAATTTATGTGCAAAACATTGTGTTATAAATATACCTACTAAAAGTATGTCTGGGCTACCTCAAAATTAATCCCTGTTTCATAATGAGTTCGCCAAACGGTATAGGGTGGTTCAGGTAATTTATGCATAATTATTCTCTTCAAACACTGAGTAGATCTGCACCTGTTCGTAACTCCCCACAAAGCTTCTAGATGGTCCCAAGTACTCCATTGTCTGCGAGAGCAAATTACGTAAGTAGCTCATGAAATTAAACGTGTGCTTCGTTGCTTACTAATTCATACCTAATCCAGACTCGCATTATAATTAACAAGCATGATTTTCCAATAAGTTACTTGTGATCTTGGATGTTGTTTGACTTATTCTTTTTGAAACACTACGTGACTTGAGCAGAAAAGTTGACATAAGAGTACATAAATTAAGGAAAAAGGGACGAATTGCGAACCTCCCCTTTTAAAGTCTGTTATAAACAGAAACGATCCTTACCATACGAAACTAATATAGCAAAACCTTTGGATTTGGGTAGGTCACAGAATAGTTTGAAGTATCTCCCTATTCAAGAAGAAATTAACATAATACAAGAATCAAATAAGAATAAGTATTTCGGATTGAAACAATTGAGCGAACTGCAGACTGTTAGCATATAATCTGTAGGTAGCTCAACTAATCAATAGGTTCTTCATTGTGGTATGTTAATTTCTTCTCAAATATCTGTGAAGATAATATTATAATTTTAAAGGGATAAAACCTTTATTTACAAAGTAAATTACAGTTAAATTACCGAATAGCAACAATATTAGGCAATGCTATAAACAGTAATATTCATACTTATCATGTAGCCTTCATTATAAGTAGGAGTGCCTACCATTTATTTTCCCGTAGATAGGTCAGTTTCATATCAGTAAAGTTGCGACTTCAAAGCAACTGGGGCACCGGCAGCAAACATTCACTGTGGTCGTTGTAGGCACAAACTTACCCCAGTTATGCGATGGTAAGCGTTTTGCTGTTACTATTATTATTATTTTGAGACAAGTTTCTTAGTGTGGCTAGAAGGTTATCACTTATAGCACAATGATAATTTTGCTATATGTGTACCTAATAACTATTGAATTTTTCATGCGGATCCCAAACTTTTTGAAAATATTTTATAGCTTGTTTACCAGGGAAAAGGATGGTGAAATAGGATTCTAATAATGAAAGAATTTTTCAAATCGGTCCAGTAGCTACGGAGCCTATTCTATTCAAACCAACAATAAAATATTTTCTCTTTATAATATTAGTATAGATAGTTAAATAATTTTCGAGATAGTATTAGTAGATCCATAGATTGCAGAATTGCAACAAAAAAATATATATACCTAATCTTAATTTATTCCTTAACAGAACATAATATTTTTTATTGAAAAATAATATTAGTGCAGATAACGTAACGCTCTACTAGCTCTACCAAGGAATCCGAATACTAGCTGTTATGCTCAAACGCTCCATCTCGCTATCAATCGAATACTAAATTCATTATTGCACACAATTCAATAAACTGTTTTCGATCAGGATGTTCAAAGAAAATAAAACCACTACAGGATGTTTAGAAAGAAAAAAAATAGTTTAAAATATCTCGTTATGTGGCAGGGCGTCAATTGGAAATTAGGATATGTCAAAGGAAATGTCAATTGAGAGGAAAACAAAAAAAGATTCAATTTTTTTTTTTTTTTTTTTTGGACTCGCTAGTTTTAGCATTTGCCATTTTCTGTTTTTTATTCTTTATTTTATTTTGACATGGATAAAAAATTTGGGAAACATATTGAAATTGTAATGGAAAAGAAACGAGGATAGAGGATAAGGTTTGGCAACACGGACTAGAAATTTAAATAAAGTTTTCCTTTTATTTGACGTTGACATAATCCAATTTCCTGCCACCTATCAAGATATTTGGAAATAAACTTTAATGCAAATCGAACATAGAACGTAGTGGTTTAATTCTCTTTGAAATCGAATACTGCTCATCATTTTGATTCAGTTATATCCTTGTTATATCCCATCCCAACACAATACAATTGTAAAACCTCGTACTGTAAACCTAGTGTTTGCTTTGTTTCCTTTGTCATTCCGAATGCAAATAATGCTGGGTCACGCTTGTTTTATGGCCTTTTTGTTTTATTTTACACCTTCTATTGATTGAGGTTTTATTATGTTCACACGTTTTTCTAAGGCAAATATAAAACATAATTATGAACAGCAGTTGTTTGTTGTAACAATAACAGCTGGCATTTAGGATCTGTAGGAAAGCTAACAAGATAAGTTAAACATACGCAGAAATTATGTTTATAGTATTAAAATAAACTCATGCATAAGTTACTTGGAGTAATGCCCTGAAACATTTTGGTACATATATTAGAACTGAATACCAGATAGGTAATTGACTTATGCACGACAAAAGGACGACAAACAGTCGCCGCGTTGCGTATCATAGCTCGGCTGGTCGCCTGGTCTATACAAGTGTCTATACAAATACCTGTATTTATAAAAAGTAAGGTACAAAATTGAAAAAATTACACTCGACCTTTGACACTATAAGAGCAAAGACCGAAACACTACTGAGTCAGAGTCAGTTTGAACAGTCGACATGTCTAACGGACAGCAAGGGAGTGTTTGGAATGGAAGTCTATATTATCAGGCCATAGTCGATGGATAAATATACGGTAACTAATAACCTAAAGTTACGGCTGCAAGCAAAGCAGCGATCCTCTCATTCATTACATTAGGTCGGATGAGAAACGTGTAATAATATTGCTCATAGCTTACAGGTATTTCCCTCGGCATTCGAGAACTATGCTTGGATCTAGAATCCAAGATATTTTTTGTATACAAAGACATGTATGAAACTCATAACAAAAATTTATTAATATAACACACAACAGCAAGGTTAAAGCCAAAATGCATAATTTAACAAGCGCAGCGAAAAACGCGCACTTACACCAGAATGAAAGGTCAAAACCCAAAATTGTTACGAACTTCTGCAATTTGATTCCTACCGCCAATACTCAATATTTTGAATTAATATTTATTTGGATCGACTCCCCCTTTGTTTAGAAAAAAATATTAAGGATTTTAAATCCGAGTTCGTCGTGTCACAGAATAACTATTTAGTACTACGTCGTGTTGTAAATAGCAAAGGTGACAGAATTCAGGTAGCTGAACCAGGCTGAACCTGATAACCCCCGCATCCAATCACAGGAGTAATCCGATGTTCCCACGTGTAATGTAGGTTTTCTATGAAAGTGACTGCTTTTGGACGGTTTCCAAGACATCGTCAATCCTTTGATTAGAGACGGGGTAAGTGCCAATTAGGATCAGGTTTAGAAAGATTAGCCTGGATTAGCCTACATAATGTAGATTTGTTCCGATTAAGCTAAATTAAATTTGCTGAGCGGAATCGCAATTAAAATAATTGCTTTCGCCAGCAGCGTTCAATATTCATGCAGATTTTGTTTCATATTATGTACAATAAAATACTTTTCTCCTAGAGATTAGAGACCCTGAGTGCGAGGAATTACTCACTATAATAACGCAACATTCTACAATAAAGTATTCGTTCATTAAATTTTAAGGGATAATTCACACGTACCACAAACAAACCACATACAAACAAACGACAACTCGTGCTCTGGTGCTAATTTATATAGAAACTAATAGTTTAATTAGTGAAATAAAAAATATGTGATCATATTTTTTCGTGTTATTCGGTACGACCACTTCGTAAGCACTAGCCACACCATACACTAGCCACCGGCTACTATAAAATTTATAGTAGCCGGTGGCTAGTGTATGGTGTGTATGTAAACGAAACTATTTTCTATGGACTTTCAAATGTTGCCATTAACAAAAAATCTATAAAAAAGTGACATCCATCATTATTTCCCTGTACCCTTCAAATGCAATAGCGCAACTACGAGCGTCAACGCAACCATACACATTCAGTAGTTGCCACAATGTAAGCACTATAAACTTAACCACTTTTTGTTGCTGCGATGTGGTGCGTGTGTTATGCATAAACATTTTTGAGCTAAAAATCAACATTTAATCAATGAAAAAGTAACGATTATGAAAATAAAAAATCCAAACCTTACGCACAACGTGAATTGAGCGCCCTCAAGAAGAGTGTACGAATTTGTATGCAAGGCAATTTCGCTTAGCATCTTATCTACGTGTGAGGAATACCCTACCCACAAGATTAGTGATACAATTAAGTTTAACAGGCAGAGAAGGTTTTCCATCTCGTTTTCCTTTCCAAATGCTACAAAATACTTAGCATTGTGTTGGTAAAATACGATTCCTCGTGGTGTTATGAAGCTTCTTGACTTTAAATCGTGAGAGCTTTTGCTATATGATGTGCATAACTTTCAGGTTTTTATTGTATGTATTAGGTTTTTAACTATGAAATTGCTGTTTTGTATAAAGAATATCAAGAAAACTGTTTTCACGATACCTGATAGTGATAATACACATGAAATTATTTTTTACAGAAATAACCTAAAAGAATATTTAATGAATTTTAAATCTTTGGAATATTATAGGTACATAACGTTCCGAATATGAATTAGTTTTGTTGTCCTAGATGGCCGCAAAATTTCTTGTGTTTATATCCTTTAACTTTAGCCTTTATTGGTCTTTAGCTAACGGTCAAAAGATCTTTTCCATGATATTTTGGCAGTCTGTCTTGACAACAATCGGCCCAAAGTCCTTCCTTCTTAAAGACTGCGAGATGGTCCGGGTTCCGAGTTGGAAGGATTTTGGTTATTGTTCTGCCTTCCAAAAATCTACGTACACTTCGAACACTAACTACTAAAATAAAGTTGACTCAAAAGGGGAATTTCATATTTAAGGCCCTATTATAATACCATTATCTAATATGGATAATAATATGTTATTAGTTAACAGTATTGCTATTCAGTGTGATTGCTTTGGGATTGGGAATAACATAATTTCTGCCTGTGACACGGCTTTTGATCTTCGAAATTACGTTTGGATATGGCAGATTTTTTCCTCGTTTTACTTCTTGTTTCAGTTTGTATATTTTTTATGAATAAATTTATAACTTCCTTCTTTTTTCTCATCGGAAAGTAAATTAAATCATTATTTTTGAAACTCTAAACAAATAAAAAACTTTACATACCTACATGGCAGTCAAATCAATGCAAGCAGATGACACCCACCTCCCCTCTTTCTTTGATCGTATTTAAATGGAATTTTAAATATTTTTACTCGATCGATCCTTTGAGATAAATAACGAAATCCTGAAATCATTTTATAGTTCGCACTAAAATACCTATATAGTGTGGTTGTATATCGCTGCGAAATCATAGCATCGGAACCGCAAAGCTAATTCGGTATTGCACCGAAATAGCGGACTAATTGTGGTGACGTAGCTGGCATCCGAGCAAATTTTCGGAATCGTGCGGGACAGAGTTAGAATCATAGTCAAATCTATGCGTTAACAGACAATTTCGTTTATCGTACAACGGGCAAGTCATGGCAAAACTATTGCGAATCCACTGCAATGATTTCGCGGCGGAGATTGCTATAGCGTTACTGCTTACATATTCTCCACTACGTTTGATAGCTATTATTCCCTCTGCAGTAACATAGACGTTAGGTCGTATAGAGTGGTGAAGTGACGCGCCGAGCACTCGAGCCAGACTCTCGACCGCTTTTCTAAAAAGCTATTATGAACACTTAGCGCTCAAATCGTTGGAAGTTGGATATAAGGCAAGTCATTGTTGTAAGCCCGTAGAGGTCTTTGCTCACTTTCGCCAAAAGGGGAATGGGGCGTATGAGGAGCGGATGATGTTTGTAAGCAAGGTAAATTCATTCCTGACTTGTAGTACATACATGCATACATAATGCAAAAAAAATATATTCTTATTAAAGTCATTGACGACCTCTATGGCGGGGTGGGTGAAGGTCGACGCAGGACGTTGTGGGTTCGATTCTCGCCTCGGGATAAATGTTTTTACGATCTACAGATATAAGCGACTTTGAGAACTTGTGTGTTTCTTCAGTTAGATTCAGTTGCGAAGATAAACCTACTTTAAATCCGATATCCCAACTCCTCGGTGACCACCTACCGGAGAGAATTTAGAATCTGCGCTGTGTCACTATACTCCCTTAGCCTGATATTGGTCATATCTTTTTGTGAAAGTGCTAGTTTAGGTTAGGTTACAGAAACTATAGGTAATATTTTTAAAAAAATATGATTATGACGCTCTAACTAATTAACGGAAAACAAAATAAAAACACATGATTTTAAGAAAAAAACAAACAGAAAAAAATATGGACATTAAGGTCATCCGATTGTTGTATGATATCACCAGATATTTGATTTCTTTCAATAGGGGGTTTCTTTCAATATTTTCATAGGGGTTTTTATAGAAAATAATCTTCACAATCTTCAAGAATATCTATACTAATATTATAAAGAGGAAAGATTTGATTGTTTGTTTGTTTGTTTGTTTGTTTGTTTGTTTGAATTGAATAGGCTCCGAAACTACTGGACCGATTTGAAAAATTCTTTCACCATTAGAATCCTAAATTTTCCGTGATGAACATAGGCTATATAATATTTTCAAAAAAGTTAGAGATCCGCATGGAAAATTCAATAATTGAACCGTGCGTTGTATATTCAACCTCTTTTTCTATTATGGCGCGTCAGAATAGAAAAAGAGGTTGCGCACTGCTTGCTTTTTCTCTACGGCCAGTGTCAGTTATGGAGTGTCGAGTCAATGTCAAAAATCCCAATGCTGTTAGAAAAAGTAAGGGATCCGCGGGATCCGTATGAAAACTGTGAAACCCGTGTTATTGTGTATAATTTCTGAAATTTTTGTTTAATACCCGTGCGAAGCCGGGGCGGGCCGCTAGTTATATATATATTTAAACATGTAATAAATGATATGTCCACGTTTGGCTGGCGGATTGGTGAGGACTGCGGACGAAAGGGGTACAATTGGAGGGAATCCCAGTCTGTGCATAATTATGGATGTTAGTTTTCGAGTAGAGATTATTGGACTCCGTTTTGTGCAATTTTCCATTTTGATACGTTCATAACAGTGTGCCACAGTTTGACCCAAGCGGTTCTCTGTAGTGCCCGGAACATATTTACGACAGCCTTACTCAGCGCTCAACCTTTATCAACCCTGTCTATTATTTCGCCCAAGATTAATGACCAGGTCAATACATTTGAGAGTTATAAATTGACCTTCCTATTTTGGGTAAGTGTTTAGTTACCTTGCCTTTGTTTATAAACGCTCCAAACTATCAGTGTTATCATTATCAGTATGTTAAGTTATACGTAATAAGGTTATACTGAATATTTCCTTCCATAAAACAAAGGGCATAATATTAAGTTATTAATTTCGCTAGAAAGTTGGCTAGCACTTATTTATCGCGACATGGTCGAAGTTTGAAAGTTGAGACCAGTTACCAGGCTATCATCTCTTTGATTTGTGTTCAGCTGTACGGTAATGGGCAAAGTTCTAATCAATATATATTTATAGAAGGGCTCAACGATATTGGGTGTTGGGTTACTCCTGTCTTCTCTGTAAGATAAAATGTTAGTACGGTAAACTGGACCGGAGCTCGCTAAGTGGATGAACGTATCATATGACGCTACGTTGGGTATCTGTCCACTTTATTTTATATTTTCTCGCAAGTTATTTTCTTTTTATCTTTTCAAATTCGCTGGAAGTACAAGTCATATGAGAGGATATTGGATTTCATATACCAGTGGAAGAAAACTGAATACTTTTTGCTGGTATTAGGGCCGACTTCTTCTAAAGTATCTAATTAATTATTGTGTATAATTTTTATCATAAAGAAAATCAGTTACGTAAAATAACACCTAGTTCCGACTCGCTAAATATTGAAGACGATTCAAGGACTAAGGATGAACCTGTGATTTGTTTTTATGTAAGAGATAGATCTAATTATGTTTAGTTGAATAAATAAGCAGAATATTGGATGATTCCTTTATAAATATTGAACGCCTTGGCCAAAGCTACAAATAAGATACCTACTGAACCACGAACTACTTCATTTAATCAATAAATAGCTGACTCAAACGGAAATCCCAGACGTAACTTCGCAGCTGACAAACTCAATATATTTTATTTACTCAGAGAGTAAAAACCCAAGGCTGGGGATAATATTTTTATATTCCAAGATGTTTCCGCGCTATGCCAACATTTTCCTTGATTGTTTACTTTCAATTTGAGTGTCCGCTTTTCTTCACGAATTTGTTTGAAATCATTCTTGGAGAGTTAATTTGACTTGGATGGCGTATCTCATTTAGATATTGCTTGTGGATTTTGACGTTTTATTTCTTATAAATTACTCGACTAGAATGTCCGACAAAACTTTTCGGTTATACTAACTTTTTGAGAAGTCCCCTAAACTTTACTAAGTAAATTACGCTTTCAAGCTGGCGAAACAGAAGGCGCAATATAAATTACGATTTCATTACTTGGCGACTGATTTCAGACGACTCCGGAGCGCCTCCATAAAATTTAACAAGACTACAACAGCGCGATCCAACAACAATATTGCCAGCGTGTTTTTCGATGTTCCATAAAATGTTAGATCTTCCATTACCATTAGATATTACGAGTATTTTTTTATTAAACCATCAGCATTTAATGGTCCCCATGGGATCACGATGGTTTCATGCAAAAAAATATGATCCTTTTTTACTTGTTTTTATTTGAGTCGATATCTTTTTCAATTAGAAAACTTACTATTTTCTTTTAAAATTATACGAGATTTAAATAGCTAAATAGGCAGCTAGCCTGAGACTCATTTACTGATTGGGCTCATTCTAAATATCATTGGTGCTCGAAGTCTTCGAGATTAAACTCCAAAGAGTCTTGATTAAACTCTCCTAGGTCAGTTCGCACGACCTCAGCAAACTATGTAAATCAGTAGGTAGGTATATAAACATCTCACTTTGAAGCCAGCCAAGCTCACATTTTGTTTGCACTAACTCGTTGATCAACAAAACACACCCATTATAAAATGGATTTCCAAGTTTGCAGCATGGACCAGGTAAACTATACGCGGATATGTCAGATGCAAACATTCGGTTTACTCGAGTTTGTTGTTTGATTCTGGATCGTGCATATTAAACGAAGCTAGCTAGCTCCTACGAGTATGAAATTCTAGGAATAGACGCCAAGTTTCATAGGTTACGTTAGCATTGCGAAAATGATTTGATCGAGATCTACCCTCTCTCGGATACGTAGGTACAGTAATAGCAAGGTAAATCAATATTATGGTTGAAACTAGTTGAACTAGGATAGTTTCAGCTTCGGATAAAACAACTGCGCATCTTCAGAGTTAGCTCTACTTCGGTACACAGATTCGGTTATCGCAGTAGCTATACAAAAACTGATCTTAAAATTAAAACTAAATAATTTATTGAAGGTTCTGGATGGATTATTAACTTAACGTATACTAGGTTCATAGTAATATTACCGACATAATACATAAAATATAGAGGTAAAAACTTTTGATTAATTCGAGCTATCAAATTCTGGTGTCGCCCGACCTCATCCTGAATAAAGCCCAGAATGGCTTTATTATAACATGACACAGCGTTCCCAAAATCCCGCAAATCCTGTAGGCGTGACACCTTAATAAAACCTTTTAAAATCCAGTTAAAGCACCAAATAACGTGACTTTCTTTCTACCTAACAAAGGGAATGCTCGTATTATGACGTATTGTGAAGAATTCATAAAAATGGTCGCGTTTATAAAAGCACAAAAATAATTAAATTTATGCTCTGCGGGAAAGTATGCGAATTTTTTATGGAAAAACATTCACGAGTTTTTAGAAAACACATTCCAACATGTTTTCGCTTTATTCAGTAACGTTTTATTTTTCGGGATTCATAAACCCATAGGAATAAAAAAAGCGTACCGAATTAAAAAAACTTTTTGCATAGCTTTTAACAAACTTTAACAATTTACTGAAGAACAACAAGAAATCGGAGTAGAGCAGATAGTTTTACCGCCTCGTATTGAAGACATCACACGGCTCAAAGTTGGGGCGGCGAACTTGGACGGCGTAACACGCGATCCATCAAAACTTGCCCATGTTCCACGCCACATGTTATTATCAATTTTACGTCTTGTGATTTGCAAATTGAGGTCCCTTTGTTACTTTAGAAGTTCTTCTTCAGTGTAATAGAGCTCGTGCAAAGGTTCTGTTATAGGGGAGCAGAACTATGGTTTCTGCTTGAAGCAGAATCTATACTAATATTATAAAGAGGAAAGATTTGATTGTTTGTTTGTTTGTATGTATGTTTGTTTGTTTGTTTGTTTGTTTGTTTGAATTGAATAGGCTCCGAAACTACTGAACCGAGTTAAAAAATTCTTTCACCATTAGAATCCTTAATTTTCCGTGATGAACATAGGCTATATAATATTTTCAAAAAAGTTAGGGATCCGCATGAAAAATTCAATAATTGAACCGTGGGCTGTATATTCAACCACTTTTTCTATTATGGCGCGTCAGAATAGAAAAAGAGGTTGTATAGCGCACGGTGCTTGCTTTTTCTCTACGGCCAGTGTCAGTTTTGGAATGTCGAGTCAATGTCAAAAACCCCAATGCTGTTAAATAAAGTAAAGATCCGTATGAAAACTGTAAAACCCATCGTTTTAGTGTGTATAATTTCTGAAATTTTTGTTTAATACCCGTGCGAAGCCGGGGCGGGCCGCTAGTTAATGTATAAAGTGGTTATGATTGTCGTACGACCTCTATGATTGATATATACCGATATAATATATTGTTGATTTAAAGTCCATGTTCTATATGACACAGCAATTTGTAAGAGCGTTGCCCCCATGTTATTCGCTATCTATCGGTATCAATATCTTGTCCGCGAAGAATATGGACATATTTTTCAATAACCTACCGAAACGACTACAGATTGCACAGGTAGTTATAGAAAACAAATGTTTAGATCAGTACCTATGATTTTGTATTTGCCTACTTACATAAACCATCGCCTTGGGGTTAAAAAAAGCCGGTAATGATGTTATACCGTTCTCTAAATAAAAAAAATTAGAAAATCTGCCCCAAGCCTAAAATTGATTTTCGTCCTAGCAATGCTTATATTTGAATGGCAACTACACAATATAATAATAACGATTGTTTTATTAAAACCTGTTTCTCATAATCCTGTTACTTAAAGTTCTAGGATAAATCTATCTTTATAAAATAATAAAATAAAATAGTTTAGCAGTCAACTGAGACTTATGTTAATTGACTTCTACGAACTTGACAAAAACTATTATTGTTCTTAAAGTCGTTAGAATCTCGTTAAGTTTGAATAGGGCATCTGCTGTGAAAGAAACTGGCCGCTAATGGTGTCAAAAGAAAACTTTTGACAAAGAACTCATTTTGCTTAAAAACTTTTGACTTGATTTTTAGACAACCCGAGAGGTCGAGAAGTTCAAAAACATCTTACAGAAAATATCAGTTGATATTCCTTGTTCTTTTTTGTGTGTGTTTTTACTTGAAGAAGAAGAAAGAAGAAAGAAAAAACATTTATTGTCTTATTAAAAAAAGCTCTTACATACATAAATATAAAAAAAACGCACAAAGAAGACAATAGGGGTGAATTCAGCTTATGCCGCATGCATTATATAATAAAGCATGTTGCGCTGGTTTTAAATTCACCCCTCTCGGTAGATGGGCACCGGGAAGTTGAGGTAATTGCGGGATTTTTGAAGCACATTATATCGAAAGAAACAATCGGGAAAGAAAGAAGGAAAGAAGTTAATGAATGATACTCCCGAGGCACCAGTCTCGTAAGAGTCTGGGCAACGGGAGAAAAAGTGTAAATGATTAATAAATAAATAAATAATTTTTATATTACATAAATATTGTTTAATAATGTGCCATCTATGGCGCTCATTAGGGGAGGCCTATGTCCAGCAGTGGACTATTATAGGCTGGTGATGATGATGATGATGATGATTGTTTAAGTCATGATTTTCCCGAGACACCAGTCTCCTTAGAGTCTGGGCAACGGTAAAATCATATGTGTACCTACGAGTATATGTGTGTGTGTACGCGCGCGAGGTTCACTTTTACTATTTTGTTGGCTATTTGAGGGTTTAAAGGTTGTTTCTACCAAATGTTTCTCTTGGGAAGATAGTAAAGATTTAAGTCGTTTCTTAAATGTTAAAGTGCCGATTTTTATTCTTAATGGTGGTGGTATAGTGGTATAATTGACCTAATCCAAATAACAATTCTGCAAGGTTTTATCTGATAATGGTTGACCCTTACCAAATAAAACCCCGACGTGTAACATATTCGACAGACAGTGTAAAGTTGTTACTTTAGCATAGCAGACCCTCTCGCTTCGCTTGGCCCAGAGTTTCGTATTTGAATTTCTGGTTGGTTAAGAGCGAAACAAAGCTTTTTCCGATATTGAAAGAGCCCAATAGCCTCAATTATGTAAACCACGTCGTGTGAAATGTGGGAAAAACGACGCAATCAACGAGCCGTGTCTGACAGAGGTAATTAATAAACGAACCACTCTGTTTGAACTGAAGTTTCAGCAATTCAGTAATACCGCAAATGTTCTGTAGGTTAGAATCTAACGGAAAAATCGACTTGCAGTATGAACTTGAGTCTGAGCTTATTGTTATGTTCGAAGAAAGATCGATAGTTAGATAGATCTTTGTTTGGGATATATACAAAGCAATTTTTGTAGTCTGAAATTCATGATTATGTTTTATTCAAACTGAATGTTTTAAACACAAAGGTTTTCGGAATAACTAAACAGAAACATGATAGCTATCCAATAAGTCTTATATCGATGGATAAATAGTAACTCAAGCTCTGCTTAGCTTAGGGCTAGATGATGGTGCGTAATTTAAAAAAAGTTATAAAGCATGTATAAAAAAAGATAACTTCTATTATAATAAAAGTACCTAATAATATAACAACAAGCTTTTTCCTACAACCAAAGAAAACTTTTCTAATTGGCCTAATCAAAAAATTGTATTTCACCACAAATCTACCCAAGCCACGCCGTCATAATCACAGCAATTTATTAACTTTCACAAACGCAAATGAACGCCTTGGTATGTGTACGCCGTAGCAAGTCGGATAAATGTAGGCCTTCATAACATTTCAGTTCATAACCCCCGTTACATTTAGTTGGCAGCCGTGGAAAGGCATAAACATTCAGCATGAACGCACAACCTTGATTCAGAACGCTATGTTTTCATCGTTATTTTGTTTACATATTGCAGCGAGTCAGTAGGTGCGCTGTTTCCAACATTTCCAACTATCCAATATTCCTGTAGGTAAACCTATACATCGGATGTTGCTAGATGTGGTTAGTGACGGCCGACTTAATTAATCGAACATGAATACGCTTCATTATCCCGGTGAATAGGGAACCTTAACTTTGTTTGTGTTTGGGCTTTGTGTCTGATCTATTGTTGTGACCTTGTTGAGTTGTGCGGTGATACCTCCGTTCGTAATCTACCCACGTTTGTGGTAATATCGTAAATCAACCGAGAAATCTTTTCCGAATCCTGTCACCGTAATCCCGGCCTGTTCCAACTAGACACGGAAATGGAACCTTACTTATCCGGATGACACTTTTAAAATTCCAATAAATGCTCGACTGGAGTAGGTACTTTTATATCAAGAAAGGGAAGCTAAAGGAAACGAGGCAATGACTTGAAGAAGGAAAAGCAGGAGATTTATTCGTCTTACCTTTAGAGGAAATTGCGATCTCGTATTTTGAGACTTCATGAGGTCGTAACTCGAGATTATGTACCTAATAAATACGCACTTATGGGAACGATAAAATCGTCTTGACGCACGTATCAGGTAATATAATAGGGCCTTAAATATGAAATTCCCCTTTTGAGTCAACTTTATTTTAGTAGTTAGTGTTCGAAGTGTACGTAGATTTTTGGAAGGCAGAACAATAACCAAAATCCTTCCAACTCGGAACCCGGACCATCTCGCAGTCTTTAAGAAGAAAGGACTTTGGGCCGATTGTTGTCAAGACAGACTGCCAAAATATCATGGAAAAGATCTTTTGACCGTTAGCTAAAGACCAATAAAGGCTAAAGTTAAAGGATATAAACACAAGAAATTTTGCGGCCATCTAGGACAACAAAACTAATTCATATTCGGAACGTTATGTACCTATAATATTCCAAAGATTTAAAATTCATTAAATATTCTTTTAGGTTATTTCTGTAAAAAATAATTTCATGTGTATTATCACTATCAGGTATCGTGAAAACAGTTTTCTTGATATTCTTTATACAAAACAGCAATTTCATAGTTAAAAACCTAATACATACAATAAAAACCTGAAAGTTATGCACATCATATAGCAAAAGCTCTCACGATTTAAAGTCAAGAAGCTTCATAACACCACGAGGAATCGTATTTTACCAACACAATGCTAAGTATTTTGTAGCATTTGGAAAGGAAAACGAGATGGAAAACCTTCTCTGCCTGTTAAACTTAATTGTATCACTAATCTTGTGGGTAGGGTATTCCTCACACGTAGATAAGATGCTAAGCGAAATTGCCTTGCATACAAATTCGTACACTCTTCTTGAGGGCGCTCAATTCACGTTGTGCGTAAGGTTTGGATTTTTTATTTTCATAATCGTTACTTTTTCATTGATTAAATGTTGATTTTTAGCTCAAAAATGTTTATGCATAACACACGCACCACATCGCAGCAACAAAAAGTGGTTAAGTTTATAGTGCTTACATTGTGGCAACTACTGAATGTGTATGGTTGCGTTGACGCTCGTAGTTGCGCTATTGCATTTATAGTAGCCGGTGGCTAGTGTATGGTGTGGCTAGTGCTTACGAAGTGGTCGTACCGAATAACACGAAAAAATATGATCACATATTTTTTATTTCACTAATTAAACTATTAGTTTCTATATAAATTAGCACCAGAGCACGAGTTGTCGTTTGTTTGTATGTGGTTTGTTTGTGGTACGTGTGAATTATCCCTTAAAATTTAATGAACGAATACTTTATTGTAGAATGTTGCGTTATTATAGTGAGTAATTCCTCGCACTCAGGGTCTCTAATCTCTAGGAGAAAAGTATTTTATTGTAGGTACATAATATGAAACAATTACAAAAAATAATGTATAAATTACTTTTCCTTTAATTTTATTCCTTGTAAAATTGTCGCAGATAAAACTAAAGAGCACAAAAAAATATTAAACACGGGCAACGTGAACCAATCCACCTTTGTTTGAGAAGCGCAGATACCATCATTAGAAACAACCGTTTAGTATTCTCCAGGATTAGTTCTATACTTTCAGAGCAAATAACAGAGCGGGAACTCGGGAAGGTTGTTAAGTTTAATTGAGAATTGTTATCGCAAGAAACATGCCGTTCAGCAATTTCCTAAATAGTTATTATTTTCATTATGCCGAACTTTGCACAAAAAAAACACATAAAAAATCTAATATTTATATCATAATTTTAAGATCTCGGATTTTCGGTCGTCGCACCTACACGACTACCTTATCCAAACTAAAACCTTTAAACCTTGACTTATATATGGACATGAAGCTAATTACGGAGGCCACAGGCGGTGGTAGAAGATTAAAAATCAAAAAAAACTTTGTTATCGCTGATCTGGCAGAGTGTCCTGGGTGAATGAAAATTTTACCGGTCAAACAACAACGATACTGAAATACCGCAATCCACGGCTGAAGATTAGGTCCATAGTTTCTACGTAACAATCTACTTAAACGAAAAATTACCGGAGGTAACTACTCTGTTGGCTAAACATACAGTAAGTTGTTCCTAGTTTCGTAGCTCGCCCTCAGGGCTTATCTACTTGATGAACCTCTCAGACAAAGTACCAAAGATCGACTTTCTCCGACACAAAGTGGCCGATTCGACAAGATCCAGAATGATCCGGATTGAAGCGGTTAAACAAACAGCTTTCGTTCTGACCTCCCGAATCTGTAGTCGTCGACAAAATCCTTACTAATCCCAATAAAGACTTCGTATTGTACTTAACTCCCTAGCCTTGATACGCAGAGTTACTTTCACTTTTCTTTTATTGAGTGGTAGGGTAACCTAGAAACATTTATTTTGGCCAAATCCCAAGTAAACATATTATATAACACAACAAAAAAACAACCATAAAATAAAACACCACCAATAAGTATGTTTCTCTCAGAATTCACGTTACATCAATGTATGGGATGAAAGTATCTTGGTACTTGTAAGATCGAATTTTCTCGATCAAACGGAGTTTTCTTACTTTTCTCTAAAGGCACCTTGGATGTCTGACCGCAGATCTAAATTTTGAAGATGTGTTACAAAAACTAATTTATTTGCAAGCTTCGTTTGAGCCTGTCTAGCAAAGCCTTAGCAAAGCACTTATCTGAATAAAAAATAAATCCACCTTTTTATTTATCCTCTACACGTAATTTAATTCCTTTATGAACGAAGTCCTCTGTATACGTGACTGACTTTCTTTTAATTTAATATTATTTAGCTAGGCAAAGATTTGTAGAAAATGTTTTACACTCTTACTTTATTATCACCAAACAATCATGACATGGGTACATCTATATGTATTACTAACTACTGCCCGCAGCTTCACACGCGCATTTTCCGATGTAATAAGTCAATGTCCTCCTCCGCGATATCTACATCCCTGCCAGATTTCATTGAGATCTGCCTGCCAGATTTCGTTGAGACGTTTAGTCGTGAAGGTAACAGACTGACAGAGTTACTTTTGAATTTATAACATTATATAATATGGATGTTCAGTGATATTGCGTCGCCTACTGAAGGATCATATTAGATAATAGAGATATTGAATTTCTTCACATTTACGTCTGTCTATTCAACCTCGAGACAAGTGCCTGGAAGAGATAGGGATCTATTTACGCATCGCCGAATCTAGAGAAAACATATTTATTTTCCTTTTATTTTCTTACGTTTAGTGGTTTTATCTGGTTTGTTTTATGGAATTGATATTACAAATTACGAATAAAGTTCATAGAGTGAGTGTAGGTAAATGAAGATTTTTATACCGACGACCTCACAAAGGAAGCTGAAGTTCAACGAGAAGTATGTAGATGGTCGATGGTCCAATGAAATAAAACCTGCAGATGGCCGACGAAGACTTGAAACCATAGACAGAGGAAAATAGAGAACATTAGGAGAGGTATAGGTATGTCTGAGATATATTCACTACAATCCTATTAGAATAGGGTATTTCGACCACTAGGTGTACTTTAAACACGAATTAGAGTAGGACAATTTCAGGTTATTAGGACACACAAGAAACGAACCGATCGATTGCGTGATTTTAGAGAATTAAAATAGCTGGCCATTATAATGATTCATTGCAATTATGTATACCTACTTTCGACTTCATACCATTATAAAGAAAACATCGTTTGTTTTCGCTTTCATGTTCATGGTGGGTCCGTTTTACACAGCGCTAAAAACGGAACACGGCGAGTGTAAAATGGTCCGTGTCAATTTAACGTGGTAGGTCAAACGACTGGGTTTTCAAAGCTCTTTCAAAGCTCAACACACAAACACTTTATCGACACTTTTATTTAGGGCCCAAGAGACCTTTTTTAATTCTGCAAAATAGCAATGTCGTGTTTGGCTTGTTTTTTTCGCAAATTGTTACTCTATTTCTATGTAATATATAAGACTAGCAGTCCGGCCCGGCTTCGCACAAGTATTTTACAGAAAAATATTTTTTGGAACCCTTGCTTTTTTGAAAATATTATAATAGCCTATGTTCATCACGGAAAATTTAGGATTCTAATGGTGAAAGAATTGTTCAAATCGGTCCAGTAGTTTCGGGGCCTATAATATTCAATTCAAACAAACTAACAAACAATCAAATTTTTCTACTTTATAATATTAGTACCTATAGGTATTCATATTCATCCATCATTGGCTGAAGCTAAACCAGCAATTGCATATTTGTATAATTAAAATACGCCCCCAGTAAAGCTCAAGTAGTCGCCATAAGAATTTTTCCAACTTCTGATGCCAATTGTCATATCTAATTCCTTTATTTCATTCCGTTTGGGCCTACGCCAGTCTGTATTTCATTAATTTATGACAAAAGGTTAATTCAGGAGTGAAATAAATTCAAGCAAAAATCTTTGCTTTTTTCTTTACTTTTACTGGCCAGCTTCCAATGGGCACAGACTATACAAAAAGATCCTAAAAAATTTTGGTATCAAAAGATTAGATCAACGTTAATGGCCGACCATTTTTCGATTTAAGAATGTTTTACCCAGTTTTACCGGATAATTAAAAAGAGATAAGATTCCCAAAGAAAAGAGACCCAGGCTCTAAAAAAACAAAGTATTTCTGAAAATAATAGTTTCGTTTTGACGTACGTACAGACAATAATTTAAAATTGACGTGTCAGTTATTTTTACCTGTTTCGTATATTTCAACACGAAGATTACCAAGAAGGCTGTTAACTTCAAATACCTATTTTTCAGCAAAATGAGACCTTTCATCACTACAGTTTCCCAATAACTGGGATTCCCAGTTTTGGATTTCCGTTCAAAACTTTTTCTTTTACCTATTCTATAACATATGTATTTGTAATTCACTTCTATAAATAGACCGTTATTTTCAATGAAAATAATGGTCGAAGCGACCGACGTGTGACCCAGAGCTGGTCAATATCTGGCGCAGCGCATCAGCATTGCCATACAACGTGGCAATGCAGCCAGCATCTTGGGTACACTTCCAACTGGTATTGATATGGATCAGTTGAGCTACCTGTAGTTTGTTCGCAACAGTCTGCAGTCATCTCAATTGTAAATACTAGTAGTTATTTAGTTAGATCATTGTAAATTTATTTATTATTAAAGGCTTTCTGTCGATATATTCCCATCCGCCCCATTATCCTCCCCATCAATGGGGCAGTTGGGAAAAAAAATTCCTATTAAAAAAAAAATGAAAATACAAGTGAGAGAACTTTACTAGATACTTGTATATTCACCAAAGCTACTCGTGCTTGCTCCGCACCACAATTTGAAAATGTTCACCTTAGAATACGTATCCCAGATTTTCGATTTGGCGATGGGCCAGACAATATCTTCGTGGAACGTGCTTTTATTTAATAAATTTCAACTTGTAAGACTTGTGAAACATAATATTAACACCGAATTACCTACTGAGTTATTTATTCCGAAGATTAGTTCACTTAATTTAGCCTCACTCGGTGAACCTCATCTTTTTGATCTTGACTTGCTAACGAATAATCCCCTAATTCATAATAGTCTGCTAACTAAAAGTATTATATTTCTCACTCTGTCTTCTTCTACTGACATAAAAATACAATACTTTGCAACTTTTTTATTTAGCAGTCCATTTTGACATGTACATAAAATAATTTTCGTTGTTTTGGTTATTTGACTACTTTCTCATGGTGTACAATGATTATAGAGTTTCTCGCAAATAGTTGAAATTAAAGCACGTTCCACATGCATAATAAATGTTCACCAAAAACAGTAGCAATTTATTATTCTGTTCAGTACTGAATTTTGTTTTTTGTTGCGAAACAAAACAAAACTACATTTCGATCCATCGAGTACGTTTCCGTACTCGATGTTTCTATCTTACTGAATAAGGGTACCCGAATTAGTTAAAAACCTATCATAATTAGGTATGAAGTTGAGGTAAAAGCGTATTAATAAAGAATTATAAAATGAAAGAAGAGACTTTAATTAAAAGGAGCCTCAGCTTTGCTAATTAGCTTTGAAGTTCGGGTGGAAACATATTAACAGAGAATTATAAAACTGAAAGAAGAGACGCTAATTGAAAGGCCTTGCTGGTCCATCCCGATGATTCCATCGGGAATTCCCGGTTGAAGCTAAATGTAACCGAATTCCACACAAACCAAGCATTGTTGAAGCGAGGTTGTGCTGGGGCGGTGAACCGAAATTGTGTTGGAACCAACTACGCTCCGAGTAGGTGTATCGAATACTCAGAAAATGTTTTTGTCACTGTTTTTCCATTTGCTCCGGTGACGGATTAAATTCCCATAAACGTAATACCAAAATGATTTGTAATTTGAGCATATTTTTTGAAAATAATGGTCTATCTACAAAAATAATAAGAAAACGTGTTTTCTTTGAAAAAATCAGATTTGGTTTAATTTCATTTCAGTGAAGTATTTTGAAAAACGTTTCTGTAGGAACCTAGATAAATACTACTCTAATACAAATAATAGCAGTACGTGGTGAAAATATGCTCAAATTACAAATGATTTTGATATTACGTTTTTATGAGAAATTCATCCGCCACTGGAGCCTTAAAAACTCATTGATACAATTTATCGTCTGCTCTAACGTGCGACCTTTCTGTCTCGTGAAGCTAGGCGTATAATGCGCGCGACCTTTCTAGAACGTCCACAGAAAGATTAATACATTTTTTACATTGTCTCGTGAAGTTAGGCGTATAATGCGAGATATTTAATTAAAATAGGTGAGGGTAACGTTTAGGTCACGTCTAAATCCGTCCTTCGGTGTCACCCCCACAGAGATCGAGGGGACGAGGGTTAATGAAGATAAGTTACAGGCTATCGATTTTATCGCTTGAATGCCGCTACATAAACACGCATCATTATGTTCTATAGAATCAAGTCACACCATTTATGTATGAACGTCGCTTCGTTTGCAATAAAGGGACTTGCTGTTCTGTCTGACGATCCTGTATCGGTATCAGAATCAGAGATAAATATTTATTTGATCTCAAAAACTTATGGTATTATACATAATTATACTAAACAATTAAACAGTTTTATAATGTAATTTTTTTGTTTATATGGTGTGATGATAACAACGGGTTGTTCGTACACCGATTTATAATATAAATTTGTTATATGTTTTGGTTGACGCACAAGTCTTCACAAAACTGATATTGTCAATATCTTCCTACTAAATACTCAATCCAGTTATGTCGTCATCTATCTGTGTGGATATAAATAAATAATTTTCGAATCTCTTGCAAGAAAAGAACAACTAGATATAAACAAGAAATTTGGTGATTGATTCGTTATTCAGCTTATGAACAACCGTAATAGTAGGTACAACAAGCAATAAGATAACGTAACTTCTTTGAAAAAATCCGATTTGGTTTAATTTCATTTCAGTAATGTATTAAGAAAAATATTGTGGTAGGAACCTATATTATTACAATTTCAACACAAATAAAAGCAGATTATAGTGATAATATGGTAAAATTTTAAATCATTTTGGTATTGTTTTAGTTTAGTTTATATCAAAGAGAATAAAACCAGTACGTTTATATTTGGGAAATTCATCCATGTCACCGGAGCCTGTTTAAATCTAAGCTTATTTCTATTTCTATTATCATTATATTCTTTAATTCGTTCAAGTGTTTTCGTGCTGGACCGCGAGAAGTGAACAAAAGAAAATGCCTTTTCGCCCGACAATTTTTAATCAGACGCCGAACAAGTCTCGCTCAAGGAGGGCGGCTTGTCACGAGCCATCGTCTGATAAAATTTGCACGATGTAAAGAGGGCACAAAGATTTCTGGCGCACTCAACTAGAACCGCAGTTTATTTACCAACTTTATACCACCGCTGAGATTTTATCCCCGCAGTGCCTTATTACAATTTTCATGTATCATGTTATAGCTTAATAAAATACAAGATTTATTAAGTGCCCGCCGAGGGTTTTGAACTTTTGTAGATTACAAATATAATAGGTACATATCAGTTTCTTCGAAGATTATCGACTAGTTAGGTAGTAGGTACCTACTGATAAATTTTTCGACTCTTTCAATGTAGGTAAGTATAACAAAACGTATAAATAATTGAATTTTTTTGTAATTTTTAAAATATTTAGAAAAGTAAAAAGCCTACCGAAACCATATCGAAAACTGTTTTTGAATGTACTAAGCAATACCTTGCATTGGATAGGATACCCCATTCGATGAAGTACATTTTTCAAAAACTTATCTACTTACAGATTTTCCAATATATGTATTTACAAGCGCCTAGTATATTTCACATGCTAGACTTCGTAAATAGGTTGAGGGGAGGGGGGAATATAAAATTCTTCTACCTTTTTTATAATTTTTCGAAAAAACTATATAACTATGTATATAGTTTTTTCGAACCTTTTGTTTTAAGCCATTTGGCTACGTACGTCTAAAAATTCTTCAAATTTTTATTGAAAATTTTCATTTTCTTTAAATCTGTACAGGCGCACGAAACGAATAAATATTTCAAATTTAAAGTTGCTGCAGTAGTTGATGAGATATTAAAGATTGAAACCTGGACAGAAAAAAGCGAGACTACAAGGGTTATTCAACCGACCACCCTAAAAACGTTAAGAATTCTTACGCATAATCCGGAAACTTCCAAGTTCTGCAGCAATTTGTGAGTAATAGATATCAAATATTTGCTCGTCATCAAATGCGGATGCTGGCGTGACCTGAATATGGAATCTGATTCGGAATTTTCTAGTCTGCCGAGTACACTTCTAACTCCGCAGCATCTTGTTGCGAGATGATACTTTGCGAATTCAAGACTCGGATCAACTGGACAATTGTATTCAATTATGAAGTAGTACCTCGGAATCTGGAGAGCATCGCATTTATATATACTAACTAGCGGCCCGCCCCGGCTTCGCACGGGTATTAAACAAAAATTTCAGAAATTATACACACTAAAACGATGGGTTTCACAGTTTTCATACGGATCTTTACTTTTTTTAACAGCATTGGGGTTTTTGACATTGACTCGACATTCCAAAACTGACACTGGCCGTAGAGAAAAAGCAAGCACCGTGCGCTATACAACCTCTTTTTCTATTCTGACGCGCCATAATAGAAAAAGAGGTTGAATATGAAGCCCACGGTTCAATTATTGAATTTTTCATGCGGATCCCTAACTTTTTTGAAAATATTATATAGCCTATGTTCATCACGGAAAATTAAGGATTCTGATGGTGAAAGAATTTTTTAACTCGGTCCAGTAGTTTCGGAGCCTATTCAATTCAAACAAACAAACAAACAAACAAACATACAAACAATCAAATATTTCCTCTTTATAATATTAGTATAGATATAATAAAGAGGAAAGATTTGGTTTTTTGTTTGCTTGTTTGAATTGAATAGGCTCCGAAACTACTAGACCGATTTTAAAAATTATTTCACCATTAGAATCCTAAATTTTCCCTGATGAACATAGTCTATAGAATATTTTCAAAAAAGTTAGGAATCCGCATAACAAATATTTTTTTTGACAATTTCCGTGCGTGCCCGTGCGAAGCCGGGGCCGACCGCTAGTCTATAATATTCATAAGAACTGCACTTTGCAGGAAAAAAGCTAAGCATTCAGCTCAGCATTTTCCTGCTAGCATTTTCCTGCTAGCTAGTTATACATGTCGGTATTAGCAGCGGGGTTATTATATGCATGGCTGTGAAGGCAGGTTGTAGGTAGTTGTAATTGATAAGTTTGTTGAAGCCGTTGATTTTCTAATAAACTAAATAATAAATAAATAGTTTCACAAGCCCAGAGCTCTTATGACTCCCTCGCTCTTGTCACGTCCGTCAGCAGAAGTAAATTATTAAATAAATAATGCCGGACAATCCACATAGCATCATCTAGCCCTAAACTAAGCAGAGCTTGTGTTATGGATACTAGATGACTGATATACATGATAGAATACTATAGATATTATTAGTATACATAGAAAACGACCAGAACACCCTGAACAAGTATCTGCAGACAAATATTTGTCCCCAGGCGGGAATCGAACCCACAACCTCCTGCGTCAGGCAGACCTTCGCCCACCGCGCCACAGAGGTTTCTTCGATATACAAACGTTTACTAAAACTAACTTAAACTAGAATACATTGTCCTCGAGTACAGTGTGAAACTGTATTTTTACCGCATTAATACTGAGAGTAATGTTTCCAGTGGATGTAATAAACATGAGCATTGATTCTGTTAAAGATTTTTGCTCTATGAACCTCGATAATTATTACTTTATCTTGTATTAAATTGTATTCTGTAACTTTATCACTATACCACTCTATTTGACTAAGAATTTTCACATTTGACATTGTATTGTAACTATGCTTAATCGATAAATTTTTACCATGGCACCCTTTAATTAGAAAATGTTATATGTAATGTGATTTTTTTCTGCCGACGACGACGGATGAATTTCCTTACAAACGTAATACCAAAATGATTATTGAGCATATTTTCACCATGATCTGTTATTATTTATTTTAGAATTGTATTTATCTAGGTTCCTGTCACGCCACAAGCTTTTTGAAAATACTTATCCATCTACATAGTACCTACATTCTATGTAGAGAAAAAGTAAAAATAACCGATTTGGTTTAATATAGTTATTTTATGAAGTGTTTTGAAAAAAAATTGTGGTAGGAACCTAGGTAAATACAATTAATAAACGTTTGTATGTAATTGGGAAATTCGTCCAAGAAGGTCTAAAGGAAATAAAGCTCTTTGATTTTGATTTCATCGCTGTCACCGGAGCTTTAATAAATAATTCTAGCACTGTAACGTTCAAACTATGAAACAGATGCTAGAAACAAATGGAAACGATAAATATGGAATCGATGCGATCAGCTAGATTTACGAGCTCTACAAGCTTTCTTAATTCATAACGGAGTTATTTCTTTGTGTCATTAGTAACATAGTATGGACACTTCCAACAGACGTTGACTTTTACAACACCGTATATTAATGTACGATAGGTTCGTACCTATGTATAGTACCTCAGTCTACTGTGTTATGAGATAAGATACTCGTATAACTCCTCCTAAAAATTTTATTTTTATGCACACAGGATAACCAGTTGTCAGGTTATCAAGTGTCTGTTTTGTACGCCCGTCCCTAATTGTAGATCGAATATTTCGCTTTTCTGTCTTTCTTTTGCTGTAGGTAAATAAATCCATTATGCTGAACAATTTACACGGCATCATCTAGCCTCAGGCTGTGTTATAGGGTACTAAATAAAACATAAAATAAAATATTGGTAGATTCTTATGATACTAACAACGTAGGAAACAACATCCAGGACAAATTTGCAGAAATAATAATAGGCGGGAATCGAACCCATGCATGCATGCATCCCTTTGTCCGCTGCGCCACAGAGGTCATGTACGTACATACATATAATTTACCTTACCTATGTGGCGCAGCTCAAGTACATTATGTTTAGTGTACGTTATGTACTTGAGTCGTTTAATTTTGCAGTGGAAACTTGGATCCCTTTGTTCTATGCGGAATAAAACAATATTATTTTCAGAACAAACTCCCTCACACCACTTTTTGCAAACAATGTCAAGCATAATAGTTTGTATAGTTGTATAATTAATTCGTAATTATATTATATTCGTACGGCTTTGTTACAATAACAGCAAATCAAACCGTAGTACTTACTAAATCCCTACTATCCCCATTCATTAACTAAAGCATAGTTTATACGAAGCCAGTAATGTTGGTGCCAGTCCTGCATACAAGCCAGCGTTGGCCTGGCCCCTGCTGTTTAGACGGTGCCATTAATTAACGGGTTTTTTATAAAAAACAAAGACACTACACCGTACGGACGTTCGCCAGTGACTGGCGAGATGCGTCTACACGTGTCCGCAACGCTGGCGCGGGGGTCGAGCGGTATGCGGGCGGCGGTCACTGACTAGAAAAATAGACAGGCGCTCTATTCTCGCCAGCGTTGGCTGCCAGCGCTGGCTTGGCTTGAAAAACTGTTTACACAAGGCAAATATCTAGCCAGCGCTGGCTGCCAGTCGTATTGGCAGCCAGTGTTGGCTTCGTATAAACTATGCTTAAAAGCAATATTCATAGGTTTGTCTATGAAGATTGACCGACTAAATCAAAAGGCTGTTGATATCTAGGTTAGGTAGTACGTTTTTGGGCACAATAATCAATACACTCTGATGGTTATGTCCAAAACCTACTAAGACTGCCTAAATTATTAGAATTCTCAGCACGTCCGCACACACTTTGTCTTGTTGGTCAGACATAAGCTTTTATAGTGGACATAAAACTATCCAATTTCATCGCACCTTATACTGCGAACATACTAGTAAATCTTTTGGAAGTCTCTTGAATTGGATGAGGCAGAATTAATTAGGGAAAAAGCTGAAATGAGTTCGGAAGGTTGTGCTATCCGGGATTAAGTAGGTTGGTTACCATAATTATGCTGAATTGATGCCTGTGAATTTCAAAATGATTTATTCATGGATGTTTATTTTGATAGATGACTCAAAGACCGGGTTCTTTGTGCCAACTACTTCAAGATTTAAGATTTTATTAGTAAATAATATATTTACACTCCAAACTGAACATTACTTACGAAACTTAGTTTAAAGTGTTCTCTTTTAAATCTTTCACTGGCAGGCATTTTGGCTTCTTTATTCTGTCTATTTTTATTTAAATTGTAACATAACTTCAAATAAAAGTATTAAAATCATCTACGCTTTAATTAAGTAGAATAATAATTAAATTAGTTTTAAATTCGTCGATAACAAAGCCATTGAATAACAAAGAAGCTTTCGGTGGAAAAATACTCTTACGACATCAAAGTTGAGATATTATGTTCATTACGGTGGAGTTAGCATACTGATGTACGTCATAAGAAGTTATTTCTTGAAAATAGCTTTAAGTATGAGAAATATTTTTTGTCGTATTAAGTTTCTTCCAGTATGTAGGGGTTTTTCTATCGAAATTTGCTTTATTTAAAAACGAAAAACATTACAAACAGACATGCATAAATTAAAGGAAGTATAAAGGGCGCCTTTATCGCTATGATTGATCTTATCCAGGCAACCTTGGGGTGTACTGGACATAATGGAACAGTATATTGGCACATGAGTAAAATAAAATAATAATAATATTAATAAACGTGTTAATGAACTTAATCTTTTTTAAATATCCATGAAACCCACAGTTTTGTGGAAAATCTGGTACAGACACAAGAGTCTTATGGCATTTATAGTTATTTAACAATAAAGAGGGTTTCACGACGTTATACGTTTTGAAAAAGTAGGTCAATCAAACCTATTTTAATCCAATGCGTCCTGCAAACTATACCACATATTTTATTTTTTACCTTGTCTGGCAGGTATATATTATAATACCTGCCAGACAAGGTAAAAAATAAAACGCATTCAAGTAGTAAAAAAATATTAAAGCAATATAAAACATTTCGCAGACGAGACTCCCTCAGCAGAACTCGAGCCCTCGTCAGAGCGCTACGGATGTTTTGTTTGAAATGCTACGTGCAACGCCAGAACAATGCCTGATTGTTCGCAATGAGCAGTATTCTAGCTACTCCAGATACTTACTAAATAGACTAGGAAATGCATGACATTTGTAACAGTCTTTATCTGTTTACATTTATGTACCTAGTAGTTTTAAATACAATATTTTATTTATATTATGTACTGTACCAGAGGAATATGACATTCGAAACAAATCTTCAAAGGCTTATACTCGTAGAATGTTAATGCTTAAATTAGAATATGTTTTTTTAAGAATAAATAAATAAAAACATATTACAAAGGTAGTTTAAGTAAAATAAAGTAAAGTGATCGGAATGCTGGCTTTAATTTCGGTCAACGAATTAGCAACGCCAACCAACGTGGGAATGGTGTTAGACGACCCCTGTGGCGCGGTGGGCGAAGGTCCGCCTGCGACGCAGGAGGTTGCGGGTTCGATTCCCGCCTCGGGACAAATGTTTGTACTATCTGCAGATATTTGTTCAGGGGTTCTGGTTGTTTTCTATGTATAATAAAAAAAACTATGTATTTAATAATATTGTGTTATGTATATCAGTCATCTAGTAGTACCCACAACACAAGCTCTGCTTAGCTTGGGGCTTGGGGATGCTGTGTAGATTGTCCAGCATAAAAAAAAATTCAAAAAATAAGATCCATCCTTCATCATTGAGGTAGGCATCTGGTCAAATACAAATATGCAAAATGTTTATTTATCATTCTCTTGTGGTCATTATACACAGCTCAGTGCTCGTTAACTCCTTTTAAGTAGCAATAAGAATACCTGTATTAGGAGGTAACGCTTCCTTACCTCATATACAAAGATATACATACCTGGGGGTGTAGGTATACATCTCAATTTATAACAAATAATTCAATGTTTAATTATAAAAATAATAAAAAATTTAATAATTCATATTTGTTTTATTCAGGAGTTACTCGTAAGTAGATAGGTAATTACAAGGAAAAGTTTAAAATAAAAACTATTTAAACCCTTAATCGCTATGATTGTTGTGTTTACTATACGCCTAAAATTAATAATAATCACTAACCTAATGTTAGATTAAACTCTTTTATTAAACTGAATTCTGAATTGAGCAAGCAATTATTTTTATAGAATCCAGTTGATGAACTCAAACTAAAAAGGTGGTTCATCGCTATCTATAATCATCATCTACCATGACAATGGCTGTTGGCGACAGTCCGACAGTGGGAATTGATAATGCCAATCAATACGAGTTTCAACAATTCCCTCAGAGATTTATGCGAGTTTCGTACTTTATCTCCGCTGCGCTCTCTTGATTAGGTCTTTATTGATGTTACCTCCACTAGTAAGTGCTTATCATAAGGTAAGTAATTACTTGATATAAATTCGCTATTTCGCACTTGATATAAATAAATTTACGAAAATGCTGAGCTTAGGTAAAATAACCTGTCCATCATATTTTTCAAAAATGCTATTTCCGTTCTTTGTTAGTATAAAAAGCATAGTTAGCTTTTAGTAAATTTCAGTTAGTTTCTGCTCAGTTGTATAGTGGTGTACATTTGTAATGTATGACTACAGTAAAATTTTAATAAACTGAAATTGTTTTTGAGAATAATATTCATTGAAAATGTAGGAATTGAGTGTATTTTACACACGCTATACAAGCTTTACATTCAAAAACGCCTCATTACCCACAGCTCATTAAGGCGCTGCCATACGACAGACATCGTAAAACGACCACTTTTTCGTCGCACAGTTAGGCTTACTGCGACATATTACAAGCCCAAAAAAAATACAGTTTATAGTCAAGTGTATGGAAAAAAGACTTATACAAAAATATTTCATAAAAACCATCTAGAAACTTGAAAAAAATATCGCAAGAAACAACACGAAAATATTTTTTCGTCTCGAAATGCTCAATATTTTGAGTGATAACATTTTATAATTTTGTTACTGTAAGAAAGGTAATTTTATCATCTAGAGAAATATGTATAAAGATTTTAATTAACTGGTGCATTTACTTTTAAAATAAATTAAAACCGATAAATAATGTTGACATTGTCGAACAAGAGATTCAACTAAATCAAACGCATCACCATTTTCAACTTTATTTGTCAAGCGCTACGAACTACTAAATAATACTACTTATACCTAAATATTGTCTTTATACAGGGCCTTAAAGAGCTGCAACAAACCTACGAGCTCAACCTACGTCTCCGGTCATTAAGCCAACTTACAAGGGTGAAAACTGAAAACATGAGAAGATGGATGCGCGGGCGAGGTACCGGCCCGGGAGCAGCCCAGCCTCCAGTCGCCCACAGACTGCCGGCGAGGCGCCACGCCCGTGTGCTCTCACCCTAGTCTCGCGTTACGGCGGGAAACTTCGCAAACAATGGTGCGACCCTGTAGCCATCTGCGATCGAATATGTGAAGTGATCCTATTGAACCTTCTTGGTGACGATTGAGTTTCTAATCAGCGGTGGTACGGATGTGACGCATGGATGCAATTGTTTACGGTTGGTAATAATGTTCTTTTTTCTTTTTTTTAGCGTAGGTACTCTATAAAGGAGGTAATAAATAGCATCGAGCAACATGATGATTTTTTTTTTCGTTGTAAAACGTCAATGTTATTTTATAAATAATTTTAAAATCAATAGCATGTTCTGCATGGCACTTTACACGAGTTCTATTGTAAATGATGTAGTAACTGTAGGTAACTACTCAGAAGAATGTCATATCAACAACATCAAAGCGTTATTTATCTCTTACCATAATTTCAGAGATTACCTTCTCAGTTCTTACCCATAACTAAAACACAAGTTGCTTTACGTTAGGAACTAAAGAATGTTTGATTTATTTCGGAACTGTAGGAAAACTTACAGGTGGGAATACATAAGAGTTACATGCACACTCTCTCAGTCTATTCATATATTTTCCACTGGTAGCAAAATAAATTATAGGTAGTTTAAAATTAATTTCAGTGGTAATGGACGGAAGCGTATGGTTAGGAATGCGGTCTTATTGTCTAACTTGAAATCCATTACCAGAGGTGACTATTCCTATTCATAGAAATTGGAAACAGTACAGACGATCGTCTATAGATGGAGTTTGTAGGTAGAAGTTTGTATTTACTGTAAGCAGTCGCTTTTAGCTATTAAATAAATAAATAAATAAAATAAAATTTGTTTATTTCGGACAATATACAACCCATAGTGTAAATGTTAGTACCTAGCACATAAAAATAAAAGCTATTGAAAGAAAGGAATTTGTTAATATATCTATCCAATCCCATTGCAAAATGTGCGCAATTGAGTTTATAAAACTGAGAGTTAGATGTTTGTATAGGCCACCGCCGGACGTAATTTTCCGTCATTTTCTTTTTAAAATGAAATAAAATTATTCACACAACATAAAATATAGGTCTGTAGGTATATCACAATTTCTAGAGCTTCGTTATTTGAGATATAAACCACGCTGGGCTCACACCTGTCTCCTACGATATGAGATGTTATAAATTCTTAAAGGCCATTATTCTATAGTGAGACTTGGACGAATATTAGCTTGGAATCTAGAATGTTCCTCGTTTCTCTATTTCTTGAAATCCAGCAGTATGATAAATTACTAGCAACTGTCCACGGCTTCGCACGTATTTTTACAGGAAAAAGTAGCCTGATCCCGGACCATTGAAACCATTTATTTTTTTAAGATCTTAAACTTATTTACGTGCTACACAATCTACTCTTTCGAGCGTACAAAGTTTTTTGCTTGTCGACTAATTTTTATATTTTTATACAAATCAGACTTTGAAAAACAATTTAATTAATTATTCCCATTCCCATTGAATAAGCCAACCGGAAGACGAAGCATGAACGATTTCTGTTACACCACAAAATAAAAATAACATAAAAAATACTATTAATTTTAGGGATGTTTTGACGGTGACAGCTTCTTCGGCCGGTTCCATCCAGCCAGAAAATTTTATGCATTTGTTTTGTACTACATACATAACATAATATGTTATGGATACCGAAATCGCTTATAGGTACCATTATTATAGTTGCAAATATGAACACATCTTTACATCACCCAGTGAGTAGGTAATTAGGATAAGTCAATAACTAAACCTGATAGAGCCAAGGAAATAAACCTTTGCATCTACAAAAATTAAAACTTAGTGCAAGAAATCAATCTAATAAACCTCTAAAGGTTCTAAGCTCAAAGTACGTACTATATAACACTAAATACCAACCAACTCCTAACTATTTATGTACTTTTTAAGCCTATTTTTAGAAAATAAACATTACTTACAAATATTCGTCTTTATAATATATGTATTAGTTTTCACAAAATATGGGACGACAACGTAACAAATGCAACAAAGAGAATTCACGGAAGCCGCAGCTTTGTTTGTAGGTAAAATCTCTTTCCATATTTTCCGCTACTAATTAAATTTCCGGTCTCAACTGGGCAGGAAAATTATTATAAAAGGCTATTTACCATTTTAAATTGGGCCGGTACTCGTGTATCTATTCACATCAATCTTGCCGTTGATTTGTTACAGCTATAAGAAGGGCTTTTTAGTAGAGCTGTAAACTGGCTCATAATAAATCTAGGCTAAGGGTCGGTGCAAACGAACCATTCGCTTTAAATCCCGTGGTATTTTATTTTATAACATATACTCGTACACTACTATAATTTTATCATCAGGAAGTAATAAAGTTATATAGGGATATCCGTCGGGATATGTATCCATAACCTTCCATAAGTAAGTATATGAAATTAAAAAAGGACCTAGATTGTTATTCCTAACGACATGGACTGTGTCTATGAAAAAGGGAGGAAATGGACTGCTTTTTATTGAGCCATATCGATTGCTACCGCTACAAAATACAAAATATTTCGTAGCTCTTTTATGAAACGCTGATGCACAAGTAGCGTGTTTGCCCCGAGCCTACTGATGGATATAAATCTTTGCTAAAGCTCTCTGAAGGAACGTGTCTAAAATGTATTACGAGATTGAATTATGTTTAAAACTTTGAAAATCCAATAATGTTGTCCTTTTGCGCAAATTGAATAAGTAAACAAATATTTTTGGGACCATCGTGAAACATTTTCGTTTGAATACCGCTAATCTTGTTTGTTCGTTGAATCGTACTTACATCTATATCTATACTAATATTATAAAGAGAAAAGATTTGATTGTTTGTTTGAATTGAAGAGGCTCCGAAACTACTGGACCGATTTGAAAAATTCTTTCACCATTAGAATCCTAAATTTTAAAAAATATTTAGGATTGTAATGGGCTATAAAATATTTTCAAAAAAGTTGGTTGGGATCCGCGTGAAAACTCCAATTTTTGCTATATACCCGTGAGAAGCTGAACGGGCGGACCGCTAGTACAATATAAATGGAAAAGTTTGTAGAGAAAACTAGTTACAAATCTACTGCCTACTGAGACAGACATAAAAATATACATAACGTGAGTCGTTGTGGCTGCCTCATAATCTAGCCGTTGCGTTGTTTACTTACATAAAAAGTTCATTTTATCACGCTCTCAAGTAGAATATCAGGGATTACCATTTCAAGAAGATTGCGGCACACATAGCCATAAGGGGTTGCAATAAACCTTCGAATAAAACTGTTGTGTCATGGCTGTCTCCATATCCTTGGATATATCTTATAGCCAGTTATAGCACACGAGATGATGTTAAAAGTCTGGCCGGGCCCTCTATTCAATTGAGTTTAGTGAAAACGATTTACTGTCCGTTTTGATTTGTGGTTTTGCCAAGAATATTTCCGTATATTGATGGCCTTTGGAAATATGTTATTGTATCTGAATTTGTGTTATTTTGTTACATAATGCTATTCAACATTCGCCACTAGTCTCTTATTGAACTGGTATCGACAATCGACAACGTAATTTATTATGGCATAGAAAACTAGTCGTTGCCTATTTATTTATTATTCAAGTACCTTAGGTCTAGAGTAATACTGGTGACTTCTACAGGCTGTCATAAAGCTTATTTAGAGTATCATACCTAATTATTTTTAAATTATTTGTACATACATTATGGTTTGGCATAAGTAGGTAGGTACTCAATATAATACCTATACAATTCCTTCTTCTGTTCTAAAGATGAAAAATCTAATACCTTCTCTTTGATACCAAATTATAATTTTGGTTATCAAAGCGTAGCGCTTAATCATCTCGAGATGCTCGAGCCTCAGAAAGTGTCGGAAAACAGCTCTAAGAGAGACCATTAATAATGTGGAGGTAACGCCTTCAGTGTACCTTAAAATTCAATGGCACTCTTCGAAACTTGCCTGTAACGGGCGACCAGAACTCGTAATTTGACCTATGTCGTGTTTTGTCTCACGCGCAAAGCATTTAACAATAATCTTCCTTGTTTAGGTATTTACTCATTCATCAACAATAGACTGTTTTGGTGGCATTTATAGATCACACTTCTCGGGTTCTGCTGAAATAATATTGTGAACAATATCGTGTTTGTTTCACGCTCTAAGTACATATTTTGCAACTAACATCCTTATATAAGTATTAAATTGTACTCATTCAACAAAAAATCATTATATATATTATCATCAGATCACATTTCTCGGGTAGCTGAAACAAAAGTGTGGACAAACCGTTTTCATTACTAATTTTCTTTGTAGTTTCACTTCATAAATCTGTCAAAAACGAGCAAAGTCTACCTAAGTACTTAAATACCCTGCTTATCTAAATACTTAAAGAGATATAGACTGGATATCTAAAAGTTGTTTAATCGATACTTATAACTCGCCCTTACTTTTCAATTATAAAATGAATTGCGGTTTGAGAAATCCCACTGAAACCAATTAGAGAAGGTCGTTTGCGGGTTCGCGGAGTAAATTTTTCAGAATTATTTTATAGAATGGAATGAGCTTATATCGAAAACTGGTTATCAAACACATTAATTTTAGCCATTATTGCCACGAACTGATGGCAGAATCATATTGGCATGATGATTGGATGGATACCATAAATATGTTGACAGGATTCATTAACAATTTAATTAACTTTGACATGTTTTTGCTTATTTCCCCGAAATGATATTACCTACAAACCATTCATCGAGTGGGAGTTATTTAAAAACACGACCACCGTAATCAAAACTCGACAGATTGCTTATGGCTTTTGTTTGTCGAGCAAAAGGGGACACAGTCCTTGGACTCTTGAACCTCATCATCGTCCTTGGACCCTTGGAGATTTCATCCTAGCCATGAGTGAGGACACGAGAATTCGTTTGTAATTTAAATAACTTGGTCTGAACAAGAAGTTGTGTAAAAATCTGCTTTAATAAATGTAACTTTATTCAAATGGATTCACTTAGAAAAGAACTTTCTCAGTCCTGCCATTTAAGAGTGAATTCAAAGTCTCGATCTAAAGGATCCATAAATTAAACGCTTTGAAATAAAATACCTACTTACATCGGTTCGTCTTGTCTAGACGAAAAGAGTTAAAAACAATAGAATTAGATTAAGGGTCTCGGGTGTAAATCCCGATTTTTAGGGTTTTGCCATCGGTTGCAAAACCCTTATGAAATCGCTTTGGGTCTGTTTTGTGTTTTGAATCCTTAATATCTCAGAAACTACTGCAGCTATTGACTTGAAATTTGAAATAATAATACATTTTGTGCGCCCGCACATATTTATAGAAAAATAAATGAAAATAAATGAAAAATCAAAATGAAGATTTTCCATACAAATTTTGAAATCGAAATTTTAAATGGAACGTCCAAAGTCAAAAGTGGTATCAAATGAAAGGTACACGTTTGTAGATTTCAAAATAGTTTTTGAAATTTTGGTAGGTTTTATACTTTTTAAAATATTTTGAAAAAGGTCAAAAAAATTACCGTTCCCCCCCCCCTATCTCCGAAGATTGCAGAGCGATCGACGTGATATGTACCAAGTGTTTGTAGATATGGATCTATATTTTACAGGAAAAATATAGAGAAGTCTGTAAAAGTAACAGATTTTGAAATATGGTCAAAAAAGGGCGGGAAAAATTTCTGAAGGGCTGACTACCCCACCGAGTTGGGTATCAAATGAAAGGTATTGGCTTGTACATTCCAATACAGTTTTTGAAATTTCGACAGTCTTTACGCTTTTTGATATATTTTGAAAAAGGTCGAAAAATTGACCGGTACCCCCCCCCCCCCCCTATCTCCGAAGATTGCAGAGCGATCGATGTGATATGTAGCAAGTGTTTGGAGATATCGATCTATATTTTACAGGAAAAATATAGAGAAGTCTGTAAAAATAATACTTTTTGAAATAAGGTCAAAAAAGGGCGGGAAAATTTTCTAAAGGGGTGACTACCCCACCGAGTTGGGTATCAAATGAAAGGTATTGGTTTGTACATTTCAATACAGTTTTTGAAATTTCGATAAATTTTATACTTTTCGAAATATTTTGAAAAAGGTCAAAAAGTTTACCATTCCCCCCCCCCCCTTATCTCCGAAGATTGCAGAGTGATTGATGTAAAATGTGCTAAGCGTTTGTAGATATAGATCTATATTTTACAGGAAAAATATAGAGAAGTCTGTAAATATAATACTTTTTGAAATATGGTCAAAAAACTAATTTTCCTACAATGGGGGCTATTTCATTGAGAGTAATATCAAATCAAAGGTATGGATTTCTACAATTCAAAACAGGTTTTGAAAATCGTCTAAGTTTCATACTTAGTGAAATAGGTTGAAAAAAGCCGAAAAAAATTGTAGGTAACCCACTTACCTACCCACTAATCTCTGTAGTAACTGTAATAGGAGTTCCACAGCGCACCAAAACCGTTGTTCTCAAAATTTTTGATAGGAGATAGGTATGTATCCTAGATAATCCACACAGTATCATTTACCCACAAGCTAAGCAAAGCTTGTGTTATTGGTATTACTACGATAGCTGTTATACTTAATAAAGTATAAGTATCACATTAGATGATTTATTTTTGTGTACTGAAAAGGACTAGAACACCCGAACAAATAATCTGAAGATACTACAAATATTAGTCCCGAGGCAGGAATCAAACCTCCACCTCCTGCGTTGTAAGCCCACCGCGCCAAGAGTTGTCATATACGTACCTACCTCAACGACAAACGTTCAAAACCCTCGGCACGCGAGTTACACTCGCACTTGTCGTACTTGTTTTTGTTAACAATCAATTCAAGATAAAATTTAACTTTACAAAAATTCTTGATGTACACCAACAAGAATAAATTAAAAAGAGTCATCACGAAAGAAATATTCAATGGGCGGCCTTATCGCTTAGAAGCAATCTATTCGAGGCAACAGTGGAAAGAAATATATGAATTTAATAAGGCTGGGGCCTAAAGTTATCTATATCTATAGAAATAAATTGCTGTTCGTTAGTCTTGTTAAAAATCGAGAACAGTTTCATTTAAATATATTTGTGTGTTTTGTTTGCTCAATCCAGTGGTGAAAAAATAGGGAAAAAACATTTCGGATTTCAATAACTATATTCCATTAGGCATACAAAATAAGCATGTAGACTGGTGAAGTTATGCCATAAATTAGTATAAAATAAGAAATAAGTTGTTATTGATTTTATCTTCTAAATATACAAACGTAGTGCAATATTAGACTACCTCTACATACTTCAACTTATAGGTTTATCTTTTACGTACTTTCAACCGACTTTTAAGGAGTAGGTGCTCAATTCGGCTGTACACTTCGATGTATGTTTATTTTAACTACATATATATTTCCGCGGTAGATAAAGATTTTATTTTGTATCCAGAATAATACCGAGGCTTTATTTGAGGGTTTACTATTTGTCTTACTTACCATAAAAATTATGTGTATATATTCAAGAAACAAAGTGGGTCATCAAATTAATTCATATTTTCGGGGCTATTTAACCAGTAGGATATAAAATTACCTGGGCATCAAAATAATTCAAACTATAGGGACAATAGAATTATCTCGAAGGCGTTTGACATAGGTACCAAACAGTAATGGAAAACAAAAGCTTAGATTAGATTGTGACAAGGGGAATAACAAGGGACAGACCTAAATGGGACAACTGACAAAGCACAAACATTTTCCTGGTGTCAAGTTCTATCACTTTCAGATTAAGAACAAACCGATACAAATAAAAAGTTCATATACACTTGCGAGCTATAAACTGGAATCACTTCATCGCTGGTTTTATGCGATGACCATATTTTACATTTTCCATGAAATAAACTGTAGGTTGTGGTATATTATTTTAAAGATAATTTTATTAGCTTTCAAACTCTTTCGATATCATAGCGAAAAAAATGTTCATCATAATGTCATGGAACGTGAAAACAAAAGACATAAATTTTTGGAACGAAACATCAATTTTTTCAAACTCCTGAATCCCTATAAAAACTGGGAATTTATGCAATTTTGTCATCAGTCCAATATATCACGTCACTCAAAATACTGGAATTACAAGAAAATGGAACCCACACCAATAGAAGCCGCTCAAATCGTCACCCTAATCCAGCAAGGGTTCTCTCAGCGTACTATCGCTCGACAGCTTCATCTGAGCCAGTCCTGTAGTGTCTCCAAAGTATACAAGAGGTTTAGAGAGACTGGAAACTTAGTCCGAAGACCAGGATCTGGACGACAGCGATGCACTTCGGCGAGAGATGACCGATTTATTGTCAGCACTTCTCTCCGAAATCGACATCTAACCGGCGTTGACGTCCAGCGGGAGCTCGGAGAAGTTCGAGGGAGAACTGTCAGCGAGCGGACAGTGAGGCGAAGACTCAAAGAAGCTAACTTGACCCCAAAAAGGCCAGCAACGGGACCCAAATTGTCTACAGCCCACCGACAAGCCCGACTTCAGTTTGCTCGTGATCACCTAGATTGGGATATACAGCAATGGAGCCGAGTTTTGTTCGCGGACGAGACTAGGATGTGCCTGCATGGCAGCGACCGTCGACGGAGAGTCTACAGGAGACCGGGAGAGCGATACGCACAATGCTGTATAGCGGAAACAGTGGCATATGGGGGTGGGTCTTGTATGATGTGGGCGGGGATTTCAATTGAAGCTAAGCAGTTTATTCCATGGAAACTGTAAAATATGGTCTGCAGAAACCAGCGATGAAGTGATTCCAGTTTAAAGCTCGCAAGTGTATATTCCCCGTCATTCATTATTATCTGCATGTAGTCTGCTAATGCTTTAAGCATTTGCTATTGCTAGGCTTCTTCTATTGATATAAGTCAGAGTGAGATTTAGCACTACTTAGCAACTGTTTTAAGTTAGCAAACCATAATGAATAAGGTATAGTGTTTAATAATAGTCAACATTGTCAGAAAACATGCAAAATTTTATCATTGCTGAAGCTTCTATGCAATGCAGCAATCTTAATAAAATAGAGACATTTATTAAAAAAATAATAATTTTAGTATCACAACATAATGTACGTACTTAATTAAATAAAATTACTTATTATCATGATGATGATGATGATGAACATAATGTACGTACTTAATTAAATAAAATTACTTATAAGATAAAAATAAATCTGTAGTCATAATGAAATTCGTCGTCGTTCTCGAAATGAATCGTTATGATCTTATAAAATTTGAGGTCGGTTCTTTTACGAATTTATGCTTATTATTTTATTACAGTCAGACGTTCCTTTTCCCGCCCGTGATAAATGTAAACATAACTGTAAATCTTTGGGTGAAAATTGATTCTCAGATGTACCTGCGTGCGGAAGCCATTAGCTTAATACACTGCCAGTCAAAATTAAGTTGGTAACTTGTTCAAGAAAGCGCCGTTCCAGTTTCCCAAACTTCCGATTCGAGTAAAGAAAAGAAGTTTATATTCCAAACCTCTGCTCGGTAGTAACATGATATTTGCAACTTTTGAATTACGTAACCTTTTCGAGGGCTGTAAGGTTAAATTACCGAATATGTTTTTGTTGCTTATGTTTTATTTTAAAATAACATTACATTTTTAGGTCCCCTTTGTTATATCAACCAGTATCTAAAGCAGACTGTTCTAACTTTAACAAAATCAATAACACCTTATTTCATAATACGTTATGGTAGAAAAAATTACTAGTATCAATGCTTCTTTTGAGAGCCTAAAAACTAAAGTTAAAGAAATTTTAAATTAACGTGTGGGAGAGATTAAAAGTTGAACAGATTTGATTTATTATAGCACGGCTCTATTATTCTATGTATATGAGAATGTATTATGGATACTAGATGACTGATACATAATACCTTCATAATACAATATATTAAATAGTTATTTTTTCAACTTTTACATAATAAAAGACCAGACCTCCCTGAACAAATCTGCAGATCGCACAAAATTTTGTCCCTAGGCAGGAATCGAACTCGCAACCTGCTGCGTCGCAGGTGGACCTTCGCCCACCGCCCACATCATATTTTGCCTCTAGCTGTTTGAAAAACGTCTTATATTTTCATTACACTGCGTATAAAATATTTCAAGAGCAAGCCATAACGAGTTTATGCTTTCAGGCAGCTCAATTAGAGGGGTGAGTAGGTACAACTCCCCGCGCCTCTCAATCATAATCTGCGGATCAGCAGTCAGACACGTGCTCGGAGTCTGCGCATCGTGTTACTTTACATTTTGTGTTAGCTACAGCCCGCGGCTTCTCGTAGGCAAATAGAGAGTATAATAGAGAGGAATAATGTGGGTATTAATTAGCAAATGATACGAAACCGGCCTTTATTCACTGTCGCCAATCCAAACGCGTTATACAGATGCGACAAGACAGCTGCGTGAAATCCGACAAAACCGTATATAGAATACATTATGACGTCACACAGTTTGGGCAAGGACTCTTCTATATCATAGCGAGAATAAGGCTGCAGGTGAATAATGTATATCAATGAGTAAAACAATACCAAATAGAAATCTGATACTACATAATATTCATCCTGCTACGTAATATCACTTATATCCCGGATGTACTTAAGACGACACACAAAAGTACATTATCTTTCATGATTTTTGTGTGTCACAGTTTGCAACGTTCTCGGCGAATGTTATACGAACCGATAAAAGTAACCGATAAAAATCTTGGATTCAAATCGAGCATGAAAATAAATCAAAAAGTTCCAGCGTTATAAAAAATCTTTTACCGCATTTTTGCTCAAAAAGGAGCCAAAAGTTTAATCTCTTAATCTTCATTCTCATAAATTTGAAAATGCTTTCATAAAACATGTCGCCTTCGAACTTTACACTGAACAAACGCGTGCCAACTTGGACTTCACTACGAATCTTTCTGGCTCTGAATCAAGCTGTACTTTACTACCGGAGTAAATTACTGGCAACCCTTTCAGACGCGCTTCAATCCTGAAGGTCTTTGTTTACCTACCTTCAGACATTTCACAGGTCACATTTCGTTTGATCAACCTACCTCGGCTTTCTCCCACTTTCTCAATTCGGCAGAAAGCCGTGTTTTTTCATTATATCTCCTGTTCAGATGTTTCTTTTACTGGGCACATTGAGGAAAATGTAGTAATGGATGTGTAAAAAGATCGACAAAAAATACCTTCCATAAATTGACTAAGTAATATAAGAAAAACTCGGGTTCGTGGCTTAGGCCCCCAGTGGTCGACGCACCTGTGGTTGACGCCCCCGATTTTATTAATTGTATTATTATTATGATTTGCACTTTTGCACTTAGTACAGTAAATGCCAAAAGTGTATCTTACAAACCGTTTTAGAGATAAGCTCAAATGACTTTTAAGTAATTGTACTTTATCAATAAAATACTTCTGTCTTTAATCCTACTAATGTTATAAATGCAAAAGTTTGTAAGTAGGGATGGATGGAGAGATGAACAATGGATGAATGTTTGATACTCTTTCACGTAAAAACTCCTGAATTGATTTTTGCGATTGGGAGGTGGTGGGTGATTGGTTGCGTGACGTTGGTAAACGGCCTGACGGTTACTAGTCCTTTAGACATCCAGACATTTTATTTAGAAATATTATTGCTAAAAACATTCCTGTTAGCAGGCGAAAGAAAGCGACAAGAAAGAATGAAAAAATGATAGCCAATTTGAATGAGTAGTACAAAAATAAAAAAATTACTTCGATCATATTTTTAGTACAAATCTGCCAATAATCTGCTGAACAAATCTGCAAATATGTGGAAATCCGAGCAAAAAAGTAATAACTAATTATTAAAGAAGTAAATAAGATGATTTTGGTTGTTTTCTGTTGTTTGTAGACAATTTTAGTTCATATGTATTTATTTATATTTTTCATTTGTTATATAATAGTTGATTTTTTGCTGTGCTGTGTGGTGCCGGCATAGATGCTGTGTGGTGCCGGCATAGAATTTCACCACCCCATCTCTTCCCACGGGTGTCGTAAGAGGCGACTAAGGGAAACACATCGGAGGGCGAGCAGCAGCGCCCTCTGCAGAACAACTCCACCGAACTGCGATCCCCAACCCGCATGCCCAGCGTGGGAATTATGGGCATTAACCCCCAAATGATAGTGCCATCTTTGGCGCTCATTAGGGGAGGCCTATGTCCAGCAGTGGACTATTATAGGCTGTTGATGTTAATGATGATGTTGTAGTTGATTATTTTTGATAATTATTATTAAAAAGGTTAAAAATTACATATTAAATAGATAATGTTATATGTACCTAGGTACCTATGTTATATTGATAATGTAAAGAATTTTTTTTTAAACTTATTACGTACTTTACACTATAAAATTTTAAAATAAGTTTGTTTGTTTGGATGTTTGTCCGTCAATCACGCTGAAACTACTGAACGGATTTTGATGAAATTTGTTATCAGACAGGGTATGAGCTGACTTGGGTGATATGGTTATGATATAATATATTACAAGCTTATGCCTTTTATGCCTGCCAGTACATTTGATAAAAAAAATATTCGGATTAAAATAAACTGACCGGGGGCGTCGACCACAGGTGCGTCGACCACTGTGGGCCTAAGCCACGAACCCAAAAACTCGCCCATTCGGTAAACCGCTAACAAAAGGACTTTTTTGACGTTTCGATTGATCTCCTACGAGCTTGGTCTACCACGCTCTATTTGAAAATTTGAAACATAACACGAAAATTCATGGGAGCTTTTTGTAGGTAAGTTCATAAAATTAGGTAATTTTGTAGAAATTTGACTTGGGAATTGGGGACTAAAAAGCATTAGGTAAATTAGCTCCTATCATTTTACACAAGTGATCTGGGTTGTCACCTAAATTAGAACGACGTTATACCCCGTATAAGCATAGCAGTCCTATGTCCAGCTGTGGACTATTATAGGCTGATGATGATGATGATTATTATTATTTTAAGGTAATTTTTGTAGTTATGTTTTCTTGTGTGAGCAAAATAAACGATTTTCTTTCTTTCTTTCCTTCTATTATAAAATAAATAAATAAATAATGCTGGACAATCCATACAGCATCATCTAGCCCCAAGCTAAGCAGAGCTTGTGTTATGGTTACTAGATGACTGTATATAATACAATATTATTAAATAGATAGATATTTTGTTTTATTATACATAGAAAACGACCAGAACCCCTGAACAAATATATCTGCAGATCGTACAAATATTTGTCCCGAGGCGGGAATCGAACCCTAAGATACCTAAATGTATGTGTATTATTATGATACGCACAACATAATACACATACATTTAGATATCTAAAGAGACATAAAGATATTATAGTATACCAATTTCCTTTACTATAAACTAACCCTGACCCTAAGAAAGTTCAAAATAGTTTGGTAACAAAATTGCTAAACAGTGTTATTTCTTACTATATATGACTTTAGTTTATAAAAGAAGACAGACTGAGAAACTGAGACAAGCAATATTTTTACATTAGCAGAAGATTGTGAAGGGTGACTTTCGTACCCGTTTTAGGGTGCTGCCACGTCAAGTATCATATAGTAAAACTTATGTTGTAACACATGTACCTATCCGCATTATTAAAAATTAAATACGTCCATATTAATTGACTATATGAGTAAACACAACATGTAATAAAATGTTTTGTTCCTTCCGTGCTAGGACTCTGTTTGTCCAGCATTATTACTTATTGATTGATACAGACGCACTCTAAACACAAAGCTAAACACTCAGCCTGTGACGTCACAGTGTATATGGCTGCAGATGAAAAAAGTTGTTATAACATTTTATTTTCTTTATCTAGTTGCTATGTACAGGAAAGGTGTCGTCATTGTCACTGTTTTCAACAAAAAAGGCATTTTATGTTGTGGTTATCAGCTGTTGTAGCAGGATTAATTGGAGCATGACACGGCTAATTTAGAGGCTGAGCTGGCCCACAATTTCGGTTCAAAGCTTGGCCAATGAATTATAATTTTTATATCTTAACAGTGAAGAATTGCACCATGAGAAAACGTGATGATAAGGTATACAGCAACCCACCTTTTATTAAAATGAATTTATGCGTAAGGAGCCATGACGCTGGATGAAAAGGGTTTTAAACCCTTTTATCCTTGATGAAGCCGGCCTTTAAAACGGCCTTCAGGTTCCTGAAGGCCAAACAAAGGCCGTGAAGTACTTAGTGGTACGTGTGAGATGTTCTCACGTGCCGGTTAGGTGCTTAAACGGTGGCATTATCTGGCTAGTACGAGAAAAGAGATTACCTTACATACGTGTTGCAGACAGTAAACTAAGGTAACTTAAACTTCAGCCATTCTCAATGTTTAATGTTTGTTAACATTTCGTAAGACAAAAACCTTTTCTTATTGGCGTAGAGTTTGAAAAAATATTGTCATTATTACGCACATAACTGCGTTATTCACTGTAGGCATGTGGTCAAACTGACAAGTACTTAGTGCAAATATGCCATCGGTGGCGCTCATTAATTCAGGCCTATGTCCAGCTGTGGACCATTATGGGCTGATGATGATGAGTACAAATATGGCTTTCGCCTGTTATATTATATAATGGAAGATATACCGAAACAGAAATGTGTCCCAAAATCGACCGAAAACAATATTTTTGTGTTTGTATGTTTACAAATATGTTAATATTCAGTTTGGCCAGGTTTTAGGTTAGATTACCTCGTACCACATAGCTCAGTTTCTATAATTTGCAGTCTGCATTGCTGTAAGAAAATCTCCATCAGCTATGTGAAGTAACCGAGCGAAGATATAATAATATGATGTGAATATTGTTGTCTAGGGTAGAATAGACAATGGTGATATCGCAACGCCATACATTGCGTAAATTATTGAAGTAGAAGAATTTTCAAATAAATAAGGCATTCGTTGACAAAGTGATATGATTTTTCTCTATTGATCAGGATTGGGTCAGACGTAAGCTGAGCTTTCGGTCTGCAGCAATACAATGTAAGTATAAGACTGTCTTTGCAATGTTTCATTGTGATAAAAGCAAGTTTGTACTTCGTGGATGGTAGTAACAAGTTGCAATCCAAACGTAGTTTTGCTGTAGAACTATGAGCAGGTACCTCTTATATTTGTTTCTAGGTTATCCAACCAACGAACAAGTAAAAACGACAAAGTAAGTTAGGTGTTTTAATTTTTAGAATCGTGCAAAGTTCCGCAGAAGTAAGTATCCTTTGAAATTGTTAAAAAATCGTAAAATAAATCAGTTCTATTTAAAAACCTCGTTCAATAAAACATACACGGGGAGGGGGCGTTAAGGTAGGTACATCTGAAATCCACGAACACCCAACTTCGTTCAATAAGGAACACTCTGCGAATTGTTAGGTACCCTACATAATTTTCTGTGTTAGTTTAATTAGTTAGGTATGAATAATATAAATAAAAAAGCCTTTTATTTCTATGCAGTAAATTGGGAATACAAAGTTCTTAAATCATTTTGGTACATATTGATTACAAATGTTTAACTTTTAAACTATTTTACTTCTACTAATTAGTTATGTACCTATTGTATTTGTTTTTGTTTAGACATTAATGTACATTCTAGATGGTGCTTTTCTTGATATTAAATTTTTTCCAACCAATATAAGAGATCGCTTATAAGCGGCTGCCATTGTATAATCTCTGTTAGGTATGTTCTTTTCCTGGTACCATAAAGCATTTTTGTACTGTATTGTATAAATTTACATTATCAGGCGTTAAGAATCAAGATTGAATTACTTACAGCCTACAGCAATCAATTTGGCATCATTTGACTTGTTAACGAATAGACCGCAGTCCATTTGCGACTGTCCGACCGGGCCGGCGCACTCCAATTAGGCTTTGATGGCCAGGACCACACTTACTGAGCAGTAAAGACTTTCTCAACAATTCATATTATTCAATATTTGAATACTTTGTATATCTCAGTGGCCTTTGATCTGACTGTATACCATGTAGGTACTGACACTGACACTCAAAGAATACTTACATTAATTATTATGTAACTTCTGAATACCTTACTATGCGTATGCACTTCTGATCGCGACGTTTGCTGCTATTTTCGTATTTTTTATCTTCGGTAAAGTATTTCGTGATATAGATATTGCTGCGTATGCAATTTATAACTTCCAGTTTGTATTCCGTATTGTCCTTTCACATTGTCACACCTTTCATATTGTTTGTTGTATTTGTCTGACTTTTTCAATTGTACTTTTGTATCTGAATGGAATAAATTACTTTGATTAACAAACTATTTTTTTTTGTTCAAAACTTAATCACTTTATTACTTTGGTTCCTATTAAGCAATATACATTATTACCTACTTTTAAAAAAAGTTGTCGTCGCCGCGTGATTTTTCGGGTTCGTTCGTTCAGTTAAAATTGTGAATGAACATTAGCTTCTTTTGTTTTTTGTTATTATCATTGTTTTTTTCGTAATCAAAAATTTTGTAATATGATGCGAGAAAAATGTGTGGAAAATAGTAAACGAATACGAGTAGCTACATCTGAAATTCAGAATTGACCTGCGAATGTGGTCCAAATGGTTTCCAACACTTTATAGCTCTCGTGTTACCAGAAGAATCCAGAATAACATCATTTTGTCGGAGTACTCAAAATTATTTTCCACCAATATTTATTTGGATTAATTAGTACCAACCACTTCGTTTACAAAAATATCAGAGGCTAGAAAAGTGGGTACAAGTAATTCGTATCAATTAGCAATACCTAATAATATAGATGAACTAATTGCATACCATAACTCATGCAAATAGGGAGGTTATCTGCCAACTCCCCTAAATCCATACATGTTATATATCGGTCATGCGCACTATTCACGCTAATTTGACGGATTCGCAATTACATTCGAATTAATTTGTGAACAGTTGTGGAACAATTTCATCAATTTTATCAATACAGCTGTATCCAATTATCCCAAATAGAATATACTTTATGAGATTTAAACTAAACTTAGAGCTTCATCAACAGCATGTGTAGTAGGTACGGGCAACGGGTACGGATTTCGAAATGAGTAAGGGTGTAAATCAGACAAAGAACAGACTAGTGTAGGCTAGTTTACGGTTCCATTGTGTGTCTAGGCGTCATCTAAGGAATAAAGATATTTTTTTTTTTTTTTAGTTTACCACAGATAATACTTAACCATCATACTGGAACGAGTGGACATCTGTGTAAACCTCTGTGGCACGGTGGGCGAAGGTCCACCTACGACGCAGGAGGTTGCGGTTTCGCTTCCCGCCTCGGGACAAATGTTTGTGCGATCTGCAGATATGTTATGTTCAGGGTGTTCTGGTCGTTTTCTATGTAGGTATAATAAAAAATATCTATCCATGTAATCTATTGTATTACTCGTATATACCTATATCAGTCATCTAGTGCCCATAACACAAGCTCTGCTTAGCTTGGGGCTAGATGATGCTGTGTGGGTTGTCTTTTATTTATCTATCTACGAAACAATTTTACGCTACGTTCCTTTATTCTGGAACTTCAAACTCAAAGATTTTATGGAATGATGCTGGACAATCCACACATAGTAGAATAGAGGCCTAGAAGTCGAGGAATTTCATATTTAATATGAAATTTCCATGAACTGGGTATGTACTGGGATGTACTACTAGATGTAACCACGATGTGGCAGAATTGTGGCCCTTAGGGCGCGGCTAGAAAATACATAGATAAAAAGAAGACAAATTGACTAGACTGGACAGCAGCGTTCTCACAGAAGAACGCAACTTATACGGTTCTTAGATTAATGTTTACATTACTACATCTAATTTATCCGAAAAATATAGAAGAAAATGTTTCAAAGTACGGGATGGTAGGACACATATCGCCATAACAAAGTAATCAGGTTAAGTCAAGACTGTTAAAGGGAAGTAAAAAGTTGAACTTCGATATGAAATTGAAAAATTATGTACTTCGTAGAGTAAAATTATGTACGTTGTAGAGTCCGCTACGAACCCGCTACGGGATAATGTCTCAGAGAGTTTGAAACTTCAACTCAAGTTTCTACTTGTATAAAATTGTTCACGGATTCTTCTTTGAGTATGTATAACTTTTTAAACAAGAGAGATTTAATGTTTTCTACAGCCCAACATTCAATTAAATAGACTAACACATAGAGGTACAATATTATGTAGGTGTCATTTAAACTCAAAGCGAAAGCATCTCAGATAAACAAAGCCTTACAATACGTATACAAATACGGCAACATACACCGACTTCATAAAGAAGGTAGGTACTGGCAACGGTAACGGTTGAATATTCACGCGTGTTTTTAATTTATTAAACTCTCGTAGAAATTGAAATAAGTACCTACCTGTATATTGCATCCCCCATTGTATATTGCATCTTCGCTCGAGTTGAAAAATATTAAGAACCTACAAAAAATTACATATAGCTGAGTTTACCCTTGTTTTATTTTTTTGTAGGTTCTTAAAATTTTTCCTCCTTTCTTTCTATGCATTACATTCCATAACTATGAAATTTTCGTGTAACTGGCAGAAATATGGCAAACCAGACACATATTATAATAACGTAGAGGTCAGGTTAAGGGGCCAATAAAAAAGAAACTGAAGTTGAAGAAGTTGAACTTCGAAATAATAAAATATGAAATAACTAAATTACTTCGTAGTGCATTTACGAATGTAGCAACTGCTACGGAATGATGCTACGCTCGTAGAGCCCGCTACGGTACAATGTCTCCGAGAATATGAAACTTCTTTGTATGAACTTGTTCATGGATTCTTTTTTAGAAACCTATCCTATGTATATAACTTTTTGAATATATGTAGAGCTAACATTTTTTACAGCCCAATATTAAATGAAATAGGCTAACCCATAGAGTTACAAGATATGTAGATTTTGGTAATTTGTTCACAAAGCGTAAGCAACTCAGAGAAACAAAGCCTTACCCTGCGGATACAAATACGGCAACATACACGACTTCATAAAGAAGGTAGGTGGCAATGGATTTCTTTTTCATGCGTGTTCGTTTTACAAATGAAAATAAGTACCTGTATATTGCATCCACCATTGTGTGAACGTTTTTGCTTGTTAAGTTATATTAAACCCTGGGGACCAGGGTTTATTTATTCAAGCACGTGAAAAACTCGTTGAGTGGGAGATGAAATTGTTTTATTGAGCGAAAACTTAGCGCCAAGCGAAGTTTAAACCTTTTTGTTTTATTGTGTGCCTCAGTGTGTGCTAATCACACGGGTAACCAACCTTTATGTTATCATTATGTAGGTAGTAATAATAACTGTGGCTTCATTGTAATACTTACATATCGCTTAGTTTTAGAAACATCCCTAAAAACTATTTTAAGTGTCTCTGTGAATGATTTTCTTAAGAGTTGTGCAGCTGTAGACACGAGTATCGACGCGGTCTTAATGTTTGTAAAAAACGGAGCCTTTTCGAGGCAAAACACCAAGACCCTATTTTATCCATATTTTTTCAGAGAAAAGCTTCTATAAGAACTTCTAAGGAAGGGTAGGATAATATTCTTCGTCCATGATAATGAAAAAGAAAACAAACGACATCCTATTTATTTTCGAAATAAGGACGTCATTCGTCTCCATCAAACCTTTTTATCTCTTTAGATATCCATTATATCATTTAATTTCCATCGTTTTATTTATTTAAATTTGACCCTGTGTAACTTTGATACCTACTTGGAAGCTTGGGTAAAGAATTAGGAATACCACCACATAGTTAAAGGGAAGATTTTCACTACTCCGACTCGTCTAGTTGGAAATTACAGACAACATGTAATATGCATTATGTATCCATGTATCTGTCATCCCCGTACTTCAAGTTCTTCAATTTGTACAAATAATAAATACAAAATAGTAGAGTATTGTATCGCGAGCAAGAAATATGTTTCTTAAAGACACGCGATCTGAACACTTTTTTATAAATGACTACGTGTACTTATCGCTATTATTGTTGCCGGGTACCTCTTTTTTTTGTTTACCAGGTCTTAATAGATTATTCTATTAAAACCAAGTGAGGGTACCTGGTAATTGTAAAAAAATCTGGCCCCGCTTCGCAGAGGCAACTCTAGTCGTCCCGTGACAACGGCACTGTGTGATCCTGTTTGAATGTTAGAAAAAACAAGTAAATTAAATAATAAATACCCGTTAATATTTATAACCTTGCTAAATAACCTTTTAAATGTGTAAATGTATTCTAAAGCATTGTATTCTCTGTGATAGCTCTACGCTAACAACGAATTCAATAGAGACCACTTCTATGGAACGTACTCGTACTCTACTATTCCGCTTTGTATAAATAACCAGCCGTTACATACTGCCTCCGAGTAGCTTTATCTTGGTTATTTGTGGCCTTATTTATATTGTGCTATTGGCTATGGCTTTGTGGACTACTCGTGGTCGTTGGCAAAATAAATGGGGCTGGAATTTAAATTGAATGTGCCAGTTATTTAGGGTGGCTTTTTGAGATGGGAATGGCCAAATCCGATGCTAGTTAGAGAACAGTAAAGTTGTGAAAGTCATGATCTAGATTTATGAGAAAATTAAAACTGTAAAAAATGAGTAGGTACATACGCAGCGTTTTTCATGAATTGAGCCCATGACTCATCCTCGATTTCTCTCTTGCTCTCTGGTTTCGGACTTGGCCATCCACTCCCATCTCAAAAGCCATCCTATATATCTAGGTAGTTATATATCTGAGGATGGCTGCCAAATTTCGTGCGTTGCTGGGTGGATAAGAGGGTTTTATTTTGCCGGGAGCTTCGCAGGAATTGGCACGGGTTTTAGATAAGATATCTTTTTACGTTCTTTTTTATGTAAACATATTACTGAAAGTACATGTAAATGGCCGATATGCTGACTCTAGTCAAGTCATCATCATTATTTATATTGGGAACCTTCCACTGTATAGCAGTAGAACTCCAAGAAATGTGACATTAACGCTAAGCAAGTGCAAATAATCTCCAATAAAATTATGCTCGCCTAGTACTTTTTCGACTATGGTACAAAAAATGTTGTACTAACAATTTTATTACTTACTGTTGTAGGCGTCGGACGACTAGGTGAAAAGAAGAAATAAATCACAAGACGAGATAAGGAGACTGATGCAGAAAGTGACGTGATAAAGAAGGATTTATTAAGGATGTTTTTATCTCTGACTGTACCGTTTTATTAATTTGTGTTATTAATTTGTTTTATTAATTTGTGTGTTCAAAAAAAATCTTAAGAACAGCTGGTGAGTAACGAAACAATTATTATTACTTTTAGCTTGTGGTGCGAACAATTTGGTTCAAAACAGTGCAACACCCGAATTTTGTATCCATAATTGCACGTTTTTGTTAGCATAATTTGCCTCGAAATCAAATATATTACTAAAGTATTCCTATAGTTACTTACATATATGAGAAAACAGCTTCTTATTCAGACGGATACAAAGAACCAGGAATGAAGGAAAAAATGTTTCCTTAAACCCGACCCGACTGCTATACAAGCTTCTGAAGATGTATGTGGCGCTGACGTAGTAATGTGTTGTTTTATTTATTACTGAAAATATGAGGCTCCTTTAGAAATACAATTATTTTTCTGCGTAAGGGACCGTTTTTACTAAAGCATATGTAAAACCAACCAATTTTATTTAGATTGATATATTTTTGATTAACCATGTACTATTATAAAACGATCCTAATCAATTCAAGGTTGTCTGTGAGAGATTGCTCTTAAGCCATAAGACCGTTTTCAATTGTCGCTTATTCCATAGTTATTGCTTTGTAAATTATTTCTAAGTAAAGTTATAAATAGGTATCTATTTACAATACCTTCAAGTAGGTATTGTAGATTAATTTGCGGCGCTTACTTACACAATTCATTTGATTGATAGCCTAGAGCAATTCGAGATAATAGCAGGAAGTTCTTCAATTTACCTCGTTATTGAAATTTATTATAAGATATCGTATATAGTTACTAAAGCTTCGTATTTTATTTTACCGAAATGTCACTTAAATGTCGCGAAATGTTTAATTTTACCTACATGTCGCTAACATAAATGTTTAAAAAAACAAGTACGACAAGTGCGAGTGTAACTCGCGCGCCGAGGGTTTTGAACTTTTGTCGTTTAGGTAGGTACGTATATTGACGACCTGTTAGCGCGGTGGGCTTACATAGCAGGAGGTTGCGGTTTGATTCCCGCCTCGGGACTAATATTTGTAAGATCTGCAGATTATTTGTTCGAGTGTTCTAGTCCTTTTCTACGTACACAAAAATAAATCATCTAATGTGATACTTATATATACTTTATTAAGTATAACAGATATCGTAGTAGTACGAATTACACAAGCTTGCTTAGCTTGTCGCTAAATGATGTTGTGTGGATTATCCAGGATACATTACTCTTCTCATATTTTTTTGGAGCACGGTGGAATTCATGAATTCAATAATCTTATTATCTAAATATTCTTCGAGCGCAGTGGAATACATTGGGTATGGACTTTAAAATTTTGAGAACAACGGTTTTGTGGCGCAACGGTTCTGTAGTAACTGTAATAGTAGGGTTCCACACCCTACTATTACAGTTACTACAGAGATTAGTGGGTAGGTAAGTGGGTTGGTACCTACAATTATTTTTTCGACTTTTTTCTACGTATTTCACTAAGTATGAAACTTAGACGATTTTTAAAACCTGTTTTGAATTGTCTAAATCCATACCTTTGATTTGATATTGCTCTCAATGAAATAGCCCCCATTGTATGAAAATTCGTTTTTTGACCATATTTCGAAAAGTATTGTTTTTACAGACTTCTCTATATTTTTCCTGTAAAATATAGACCTATATCTACAAACGCTTAGTACATTTTATATAGATCACTCTGCTATCTTCGGAGATAGAGGGGGGGGAACGGTAAAATTTTCGACCTTTTTCAAAATATTTCGAAAAGTATAAAACCTATCGAAATTTAAAAAACTGCATTAAAATGTACAAACTGATACCTTTCATTTGATACCCAACTCGGTGGGGTAGTCACCCCTTTAGAAAATTTTCCCGCCCTTATTTGACCATATTTCAAAAAGTGTTATTTTTACAGATTTCTCTATATTTTTCCTGTAAAATATAGATCAATACCTACAAAAACTTGATACATATCAAATCGATCGTTCTGCAATCTTCGGAGATAGAGGGGGGGTACCGGTCAATTTTTCGACCTTTTTCAAAATATATCAAAAAGTATAAAATCTATCGAAATTTCAAAAACTGCATTGGAATGTACAAACCAATACCTTTCATTTGATACCCAACTCGGGGGGGTAGTCACCCCTTTAGAAATTTTTCCCGCCCTTTTTTGACCATATTTCAAAAAGTATTATTTTTACAGACTTCTCTATATTTTTCCTATAAAATATAGATCAATACCTACAAACACTTGGTACATATCACGTCGATCACTCTGCAATCTTCGGAGATAGGGGGGGGGGAACGGTCATTTTTTTGACCATTTTCAAAATATTTTAAAAAGTATGAAATCTACCGAAATTTCAAAAACTATTTTGAAATCTACCATCGAGTACCTTTTATTTGATACCACTTTCGACTTTGTACGTTCCATTTAAAATTTCGATTTCAAAATTTGTATGGAAAATCTTCATTTTGATTTTTCATTTATTTTCATTTATTTTTCTATAAATATGTGCGGGCGCACAAAATGTATTATTATTTCAAATTTCAAGTCAATAGCTGCAGTAGTTTCTGAGATATTAAGGATTCAAAACACAAAACAGACCCAAAGCGATTTCATAAGGGTTTTGCAACCGATGGCAAAACCCTAATGAGCTTTTTACTCAGTTGGTAAAATAAAATACGCCGTACGTAAAATCTTTAGTGATCCACTAGCTTCGTGTTTTATTTTACTGAAATGTAGCACACGCTTTGTCAATGGAATTGCGTCATTTTATCACAAACTTATCTGTAGATCGTAGGTGTGCGTGTCTGAAGCCGCCATTACGTTAGCTGAATGATGTTCATCTAGCCCCAATGTGAGGGCGTGAAAAACTTCAAGCAATATTCCCCTACTACCTACTCACATTTCGAAAGCAATAAAAACGAATTTAATCCATTCATATAAACATGGCCGTAGGGAGGGGGGGGGGGTTTTGGGGGTTCAAAGAAACGTTTAATCTAACAATTTTTGTTTTTTTATCTTGCTTACCAAACTTCATCATCATCATCAGCCTAAAAATAGTCCACTGCTGGACATAGGCCTCCCCTAATGAGCGCCATAAATGGCATTATCATTTGGGGGTTATTGCTCATAATCCCCACGCTGAGCATGCGGGATGGGGATCGCAGTTCGGTGGAGTTGTTCTGCAGAGGGCGCTGCTGCCCGCCCCCCAGTGTGTTTCGCTTAGTCGCCTCTTACGACACCCACGGGAAGAGTTGGGGTGGTGAAATTCTATGCCGGCACCACACGGCCAGCCAAACTTCACCAAACTCCAAAATTACCACCGCAAAGCCTCTTAAATTTTCGGGGTTCGGTAATTATAATCTTTTGTCACTCTAGATTCTATCTTACAGAACATCCAAAGTCGCTAAAAAAAATTGGCGTTCATTCTGTAGTAGAAGTTATTTGGTTAATCATCAAAAAACAAATTGTTCTTAGCTGTCATATCTCACACTTTTGCATACTGTTTTACAAAACAGCGGAAAAATCAGAAAAAAATTGCGGCTCGCTCCGCTCGCCGTTACTTATGGTTGTTATTGTTATATCGGTTTTTTTTTGGAAAGTGCTTGGTTGAAAACCACTCCGGGTACTATCATAACTAGCATAAGTATTATGATGATGTTGAGATGATGCATATTGGTTCGGATGATGAGATGTTGCATATTGTTTCGGGCGGGTCTAAGGCTCGACCCCCCCCGAATAGTATTTCTGGCTACGGCCCTGCATATAAAGTTACGGTTATTAAAAACATTGATTACTAATGAATGATATATGTTATGTTTATATTATCAAATATATATTGCGTACTTGTATTAATTATTATAAGTACAAATACAAATATTTATTCAATTAAACCTAAACTAATATACATTGCATGGGTTTGGAACAGATACCTGTGTTAGAGGGTTCCGCTCTTTCGAAGTATAACAATGATAACATTGTTAGGTGCGTATTTGAAATGAGTATTTACAATTATATCTATTTCTCTAAAATCTAAGCCATTAGGAGGCAGAATGCCCGAATGCAGCATATCAATGCTAATTCGTTGACTAATAATAAATAGGAGATAGCATTCCGATCACATGTGGACTTTTGTTAGAAGTTTTGTAAGATTTTATCTAATCTAGGATAGATTAGATACTATCCAACAACCTACATAATAATAATTTACACATACACACACATACAAAATCACACCGAGTTTTGAGATATTAATTGAAAATCTTTTTTCGTAGAAAACTAATTATGAAATAGGTATCATTGCAAACTGAAGTTTACCTTTTTGACAGGCCGTCGTTGTAAACTTTAGTAATTTTGCTGAATAACAATTAAGTTATTAACATTATTAAATAAGTTTTTGATATTTTTTTCCTTTCAGGTGCGGTTAGAAGCAGGCAAATGGTTCGTCCGGCGTGATTGAAGTTTTTATATTTTCTTGAAGTCGTCACCGACACCAAAAACAAAGATGGCGATTACAATAGGTAAGCGTATTCTCTAAGTTGCATGGTAGACGCATTGTGGACTATCGTAGCTTCTACAGTGTGTAGAGGAACAACGGCGTTGACCATCTGTGGTGGAATTGTAAATTGACATTTGAAAGCTATATCAATGGCCTGCGCTGGTTAGCAGGTCTACGCCGAAGTCATAGCTCTGTCCATGGCTCTGTCTTTATAAACATTCCACATTTGGCTAGTGTACAGTGAGTGACTTATTGATGTTACTGATTATGCTTATTATTATTATAAAACATAAAAACCTACTAAGTAGGTAGAAGATAAATAAAATTAATTTAAGGTGATTAAAATATATTATAATTAATTCCTTCAAAGTGTTCTGTTTTCATCTGATAAAAAAAATATTCGTAGAATAGAAACAAATTAAAACTAACTATTTACAAGTGAAATAGTTTAGCTAACTGCAGACGGCTACAATAAATATGTATGTAACCATTAGGTAACGTTATTTTGTCGTTGGGCAGGTTATGTGCACGTGCGCACAGGAGCCGTGATCCTGGTGATGACGGGCGGGGCCTCCGCCCGAGTCGCCGGCAAGATGGGCGGCTACTCCAACCAACACCAAGGTATGAAACCTTAAACAACATTAAACCATAACCTTTTTAGAAATAATTATGGATCATTTGATCACAAAAGAGGTCAGAGCCCCGAGTTCGATTACTCGATAGTTTCTTCTCGACGACCGCTACGACAAGTTTGTTCTCGACTTCGAAATAAGGAGGAGGTTCTATGTTAGGCTGTATATAGGATGTATGCATGTTCCAAAGAAGTAAGAACGAATTTATGCTACCTTCGGTTAGAGATCAATGGCATGTTCACTGATTTATCTGTCAATTTCTAACCGATTTTAATGATTCTTTGGTCTATTATTATAACTTTTAGTCCTTAATTGACAATATTCATTACTCACGGAGCTCAGCCTTCAGAAACAAGATGTTGTCAATAAATTATTATCCTCTACTGTAGATAATAAAGTATAATAACTAACTGTTACTATTCTTTGTCACTACAGGTACTTTGTTTTGTAAATGTTGATAACGATTTTTGAACCAACTCCCAAAACTAAAAATTACTTAATTTCACTTAAGATTAACTTAGATGATTTGTATTTTGTGACGTGTCCAACAGCCCAGTAGTAAGGTGTATTGAAGGTAAAGCTCTTTCTTATATTTGATAATACCCATTTGCATCAAACAGAAACGTTGCAACGAATCCAAAAACCAAAAATCGCCCATGATAAAGTACTTATGATAATCGACATGGATTTTAAAATAATCCTATATGATGCCTATATGGTAACGACAGTCCAAACCGAATTTATTTGATGCAAAAATCCAATATTTCAACGTGTGTCGCTCTTTGCATCGATGAAACGCCTCTCGCTCAGTTGAGGGATATGTTTTTCAAACCTGATTTTGTATTCCAGTCTTATTTCTAGATATTTTGCACGATCTTTGTATAAATAAATTTCACTGTTCACAATAATTCGTGCATATTTAGTGATGGCGCTCCTTACCAATGCTAACACAAAAAATACCCGAGGGTCAAAAAATCAAGGAAAGGTCCCTTCCAAAGGAAAATTTAAGGGTGAAAACATCTTACCTCGCATAGCATCTTTTGACGTATAGGGTAGAAATCATTAAAACGCGGGCTGTAAAATCTAAAAAGGAACAAAGGGAATTTGTCGCTACCCTCACAAAGTAAATAATGTAAATCAGAAAGTCTTCGACGCGACGCTTAAATTCATTTTCGTTTGTAGGTATTGATTGTACGTTTTCGTGGCTGATTTGATTTTAATATCTTACATGATTGGACGTGATTTTACCGAGGCGTTGGCAATTGAAAGGGAGAATCAGAATAAATTATTTGTGTGATTGTAGGTAGCTGAATAATAAATCCCTCCTGGAAATAAATAAGCCTACAAACTATCCATATAATATCACATTTTTCGCCATATTCTTTTCCTTAGCGCAATGGTCCCATTTATTGCACCGACAGAGGGAGGCCATACAAGGACTTTAAAGCAATCTCTGTAAAAACAACGCTGAAAAATAATTAAATTGTCTTTGCTTTCACGTTAGAACAAACACCCAAGAACAAGTTCAAACAACTTCATCCAACAACAACGCTTGTGAATGTGTGTGTTGAGAATTCTTGGTAAACGTAGGCAACTTTAATAGCAAAGAATGTTTGTGTGTGTATAAAATATACCTACCAAGTTAAAATAGATTCACATGTGTTACTTCAGTGTTATCGACCTACCATAGGAAGGTATTATCCGGGAAAATGTTGTTTTCGTCCTGTTGATCTACTACCGACAAAAAAAACACGTTAAGAGCTTCCGGGAAATAGCTAGTAGGTATCCTTAAACCTTGTGGTAATGCCAAGGAAGCGGAACAAATTATATCCAGGGTTGTCAATATTTGATGTACCTATTTGTACTTGTGCATATAGATAAACTGTTGATGTCACTGAGCTACTATTTATACTTAAACTCAAAAGTGAAGAAAGCCAATCTAAAAGAAGAAAACTTCTTTTAGATTGGCCGTTCAAGATTCTAGGATACGAAATAAAAGATTATTGACAAAAAAAACAGCAGGTTTTCTCGAAGACTGTTATTTTTTTGTGGTTAACTCATTCTCTGCGTACATAGCTGCTGGGAAACTGAGTGGGTGGGTTCAAACAAGCTTCTACAATAAAGAATATATTGATAGAAATATTCTCCTTCAGGATAATGAATGTTAGGATAGCAACCCTACAATACACTGTCGCCACATAACTCATCTCGCCTTTGCAAAGCTCTAGTGGTGCCTGTTTTTGTGGTAACAAAAACAGGCACTTGTTTTTGTGGTAACAAAAACACTTGTTTTTGTGGTAACAAAAACAGGCACTTGGTTTATTTTTGAAAATAAACCAAGAATTTCCTCTTGTTATTTCGAATTTCGGTAACCATTCCTTTTGTTATTATGTTTGTTCGACACCCACACGGGAAAACAATGAAGAATACCTTTTAGATTAACAGACTTTTTATAGTCTGTACAAAAGAAGATTCCATTAATTTTATTATCCTTTCTGTTTGTTGTTATCGACTAATGAAAGGCTGAGTACGTTACGGTAGGGACATAAAATCTAATAGAGAAACCTAATAGATTAACCGACGCGTCAGTTGGCTAATATGTTTGTGAGGCATAAAATGTAACCAAAATAGTGGAGAAGGGTTTGGAGATGGATAAGTAGAGTTTGTACTAGGAGAGTAGGTACCTACATATTTGAATTTCCTGCTTTGACATAAGTATGTTTTTAGTGCAAATAGTTTAATTTACAAAAGTACTTTCATCACGAAATAACTTATGAAAGTATTTGTGCGTGAATTTAAAACATTAGATTCTCTTTGTGTTCCTTTTCAAAACCCTTAACAGAACAGAAAATCGGCAAAAAGGCGATGAACCCAATACGCCTTAATACATTTTCAAATCCCTTAAGTAACTAGATATTTCCAATTAAGTAGAATAATGGAATTAGTTCAGTGGTCTGTATAATATTTCAATGGGCTCTTTTGCTTACTTAATGTCGGGTGAGTTTCAAAAAAATATTTTATAAATGGGGTTGGTTTCTGAGAATTGCTATGTACCTATTAAACACTACAGGTGATATATAAATAAACTAGTGATTTATTTTTTTACTTCCTCCACTTGTGGACAAACAATTGAAAATCAATGACACTTTTTTTCTTATTTTATAATAATTTATTATATTACTAGCCTTAGTGTTTATTTTATAAGTCTAAAAAATAAAGTTTTGAAATCGGCAATTCGAATTAGAAAAAAATCAAATTGGGTTCCGACCTGCAAAATAAAATCCAAATCATTTATTTTTATTCTTTGAGCAGATCTCGTTACGTTAGAAAATTAAAAATGTATATAGAGCTGTTTGTATGCATATAACCAGGAACGCTAGGCTGGAAACCCGAATAAATTTCAACATTTTTTCCTGAAAAAAAATTGCTAATCTCCGGTTAACCGACGATACGTTCATGGCTTTAATCCCGGTTCCGTGGAAATTCGAAAACTGAATCAATACCTACATTGACAGCGCAAGTAACTAAGTTATTTTAACTATTTCAGGAAAATCAACAAGTGGCATCAACGAAGAAATAATTTGGATCAGCATAAGCATGGCCATCGCGATAGCTGTGCTCATCGCCATCGCCCTCTGCTACATCCTGAAGGAGAAATGTTCCAAGAGAAAAGCTTATAGAGAACAATCATGACGATACAAACAGGAGTTCGCGAAACACGCTCTTGCGGACTCCCTCACCGAGGTCGATTTTCCCTCGTACACTCTCTACCCACAGTACTCGCCCGATGGTAAAGAATACTACTACAACTTCCATCGCTTCTCCTACCTGAGGAAAAGCTTTAAACTACCCCCGAAGGACTATCCTAAAGATATAAGCAAGGATTTTCCAACAGATCTTACAAAGGATTTTCCAACGGATTTTGCTATGGATTTCCCTATAGAAAAGGACTATTTTGAGGACTATCCCGTTAAAATTAAGCAGGAGGTATACATTACTGCATAGTTTAAGTATAGCAACCAGTTAAGTTTCTTAAATTTTCTGTATCTGTATCAATGACCTTGGTGGCAACGTATTACTGATTTTGCCTTCGCTATTGGAATGGAGATAAAATATCGCCATAAACTAAAACATAAAAGTTTCTAGTTCAGTGAAGGAAATCGCGATTACTTTAACCCTTTCACCATTTTTATGTAACTTTACGATTGAGACTGGAAATTTCCATTGGTGTGTCCTAAATTGCTATAAAGGCGAAGAAAAACATCTTCATAAGAAAAACCCTGAAATCATGGGATAATGGTGTGGGTAAAGGGTGGACCTTTATTTTCGCTCGTTAGGTACCTAGTTACCCTTGCAGGCGATTTTGCAGTAAAAGCTTTGATAGCGAGAGAAATTTCGTTACGCTGCTATTCCAGCTTTATTGGGAACATGGAAACTAATAGGGTCGGTGGTGTCGTCGGGTTCCATAGGGAATTAATTATCTATCTTATTTACTATCTGAACTCTATTAGACATTAGAGGGCTTTCTATCAAATTACATAATGACAAAGAAGGTATGTCCCGCGCGCTTTATAAATTAATCTGGCTGTATTGCCTGTAGGTATTTTCTGACTACAATGCAGTGCACAAAATCTGTTTTAAAAGGGAGACATGGATACCCACAAACATAGAGATTAGTTTTTGAAAACTTGCAACGCGTATCGAGAGGGAGAACTTTAACGTAAATAACAAAGTTGTAAGTCGACAAATAAAGGCTCAAATGAAACCAGCAGCGGGGAAACCAGGTCGAGGAATTATGGAACTTTGCGGTGGTACCTGCGATTGGAGCATTTGGAACTCTACCTTCATTCTCGTAATTTGTTTTTAATTTGATAGCTTTTGTTTGGCGAATTCAGAAGCTATCAAATTAAAAACAGAAAGGCTTTTGTTTGGAAACTAATTACGTTTACGAGATTTGTACCAATACTTGGATAATGTTTTGTGGTTTCCATGATAACAACTAATCCTAATGTGCGGTTGGGAATATGTTGTGTGTGTAGTGTTTGTGGTTAGGTGTTTATTTATGGCGTAACATCCATAATGGAGGCTGGGAAAAGGTCGCCGCAAATTCGTAAACGTTTTTGCCCTCTTTCGCCGTATGGTAAGTGATCCTTCCACAATTTTACTACATAATGAGGATCGGGGTTCCTACTTCGCAAAAAGATAGGTATGGTCGTTAGTTCCACCGAAGTTATAAATAAACGTATAATAAAATGATTGACGACCTCTGTGGCTCGGTGGGCGATTCCGCCTCAGGACAAATGTATGTACGATGTGCAGATATTTGTTCCTGGTCGTTTTTTATGTATGGATAGGTACATCCGGAACTAATAACTATTTAAGTAATATATTGTATATCATTTATCAAGTAGGTAGAGGTACCTTGGTCTAGTCAGTACCCATCATCATAACACAAGCTCTGCTTAGCTTGGGGCTAGATGATGCTGTGAGGCCTGTCCAGCATTATTTATATTTATTTATTTATGATGTTGAAACGATGTCAAATGTCAATTTGACAACATTACAAGAACAGCAGTTTGTTTGCAGCAGTCAATAGTTTTGCGGAGTAAGCTTTCTTTGACCCTCACTTTATTAGGTGCGTAGGTATAACGTGAATATAAAAATAATTAAGTACCTAGGTAATCTAAAATGTACCATTTTTAAAAACAAGAATTTAAAGCATCTTTAAAATGATTTCGATAAAGAATAGATTGGTAGTTTGTAATTTTATTACTGTGTATATAAATACAGGAATTTTATAAAGAATATATTAAAATCTGCAAAGTAATTATCGAGTAGGAGATGTGTGTACTGTGTACCTACCCTATGTCGTTTATATGTAGTAGGCAGGTACATAACTAAAAATATATTTATGTGTTACGTGTAAAAAAGTATTAATCTAGATATACTAAATGTCGAATCTATTATTAGGTATGTATGTAGCTAACTACTTCAAGAAAACTATTCTGCAACATTATCTTTATAACGTATAAACTACCTTTTTCTGGTATCGTAAATAAGTAGGTTCTCTCTGAATGTGGTAAAATTATAAAATCTTAATAATTAAAGTACTTTATGTGCATAGTTATAATTATTATAATTTATAATACAATAATAACAATTCGATTGTAAAGACCAACTTAAAATGTATTTAGAGCATGATAAGAATATGAAATAAAGTCTAGAACATCGAAAGTGTGTATATTTTATTTCTCCTATTTGTAGCACCATTATTATGCCAAATAAATAAACAATACGTGTTATTGTATATTTATTTTTGTTTTAGTACCTTTGTATTCACCCACATTCTGCGGTAGTAGTAATATACCGCAGAATGTGGGTGAAATAGAGGGAGAGGAAGACCTGAGAACAGATGGATGGACTTTATGAATGAGGTCATAGGTAAGAAAGGTGTTAGTACGGAGATGACGGCTGATACCCGTATTAGCCGTGTGGTGTCGGCATATAATTTCTCCACCCCCACTCTTCCCATGGGTGTCGTAAGAGGCGACTAACGGAGACACACCGGGGGGGCGGGAAGCAGCGCTCCCTGCAGAACAACTCCACCGGATTGCGATTCTCAACCCGCATGCCCAGCGTGGGGATTATGGGCAATAACCCCCAAATGATAAAATGCCATCTATGGCGCTCATTAGGGGAGGCCTAGAGGTCCAGCTGTGGACTATTGTAAGCTGAAGATGATAACGACTGATAGAGGAGAGTGGAAGAAAAATACATGTTGTGCCGACCCGACCTAGCGTGGGATTAAGGACCGGAAGAATAATAACGCAGAATATTCTAATACCTATCTACCTCAGTAAACAATACGCTGTCGAGATTCTCAAGGGGAGCTCTATCAAAGAATGAAAACCTCGACTCTGTTAATACCGACATGTGATAAACTGCCTAAATTAAAATATATATACAGGGTATCCCGTAACTCAACGTCAACCCGAAAACGCCGGACAGGTGGGTTGATGACGACCCAGAACAACTATAAAATCATGGGTCTATCTTCAATGGTTTCAGAGTTATGGGCTTTTTACTGAAAATCATAAATTCTCTGCCCGGCGTCAAAATTTTCTATGCTGTGACTACAGATGTCAATATTTTCTGAATTTTATTTTTGTATTACAAACTCAAATAACACAGTCTTGTAATGAATTGCAAAATTTAAATATATTGAGTAAAGTTTTTGAAAAAAAAGACTGTTTGGTTCCGTTATTGCATCAATGATTTTCAATCGGGAAACTTTGAATCGTCATACTGAAAAAAAAATTCACCACGATAGGCTGGCATGTTCTGTGGAAAGTTGGCGCAGTTATCCTAGATTTTAAAATGGTATCATACGTCACACTTTTCTTCTTTAAATAATAGTACAATATAGATTTTCTGAAATAAGACCTAAATTCAAAACAGTTTCACAAGGAACATTTTCACACGCAAGTAGATAGATAGTAGGTGCTTCAATATTAGACCTTTTTTAAGTCTTTGCAAACTATTTGCCACAGTTCTTTGTATAAAAATGCCTCGTTGGGCTTGATTATTTTTTGAAAAATTAAAATCATAATTAATCCTGATTTGATTTGACATTTGATGAGTGATTTGTGTTTCCTGGTAATCCAAATTATTCTTAATGTCTACTCGGCGGCAGAATATGCAAGCAAAAAGGATATAACGCCGCAGCCAGGCGTTATCGGGAAAAGTTCCCGAATACCGAACTTTAGCCGGATCACCGCATTTTCGTTTATGTGCATTAGGCATATTCAGAGGGACAACTAACTGGTGTTCGAGACTCCTAGGAGACTACGATGACGTAGTTTTAAATGCAGTACCTCAGTTCGTGCAATGTAAGAAAATACAGGAGTATCCAAAATTGTCAACAAATACCAACCCTATCACGTGAGTCAAGTAAAAAGTTTACTAGGTACCTCGTGATTACCCTCAAAAAACTTATTTTTGCGAACATTGTTCTGCAAAAATTTATTCTATGATGGGTAATCATAATCACGCATAACGTTCGACATTCGGGTACTATTCCCGATAACGCCTGCCTCGGGCGCTAGCGTTATATCCACATTATGCGTAAATGAGATGCATGTTTGCATATTCGGCCGCCGAGTAGACATAATTCAGATTACCAGGAATCGCAGAACACGAATAACAGATTTTTAAATTTTAGATTGCAAAAAATTCAGGTAGACTAAAGAAAGTCAGGATTGATTATTATTTTTATTTTTAAAAAAATAATCAAGCCAAACTTGGCATTTTTATACAAAGAGCTGTGGCAAATAGTTTGCAAAGACTTAAAAAAGGTCTAATATTGAAGCACCTACTTATCCATCTACCCTTGCGTGCGTGTGAAAATGTTCCTTGTGAAACTGTTTTGAATTTAGGTCTTATTTCAGAAAATCTATATTGTACTATTATTTAAAGAAGAAAAGTGTGACGTATGATACCATTTTAAAATCTAGGATAACTGCGCCAACTTTCCACAGAACATGCCAGCCTATCGTGGTGAATTTTTTTTTCAGTATGACGATTCAAATTTTCCCGATTGAAAATCATTGATGCAATAACGGAACCAAACAGTCTTTTTTTTCAAAAACTTTACTCAATATATTTAAATTTTGCAATTCATTACAAGACTGTGTTATTTGAGTTTGTAATACAAAAATAAAATTCAGAAAATTTTGACATCTGTAGTCACAGCATAGAAAAGTTTGACGCCGGGCAGAGAATTTATGATTTTCAGTAAAAAGCCCATAACTCTGAAACCATTGAAGATAGACCCATGATTTTATAGTTGTTCTGGGTCGTCATCAACCCACCTGTCCGGCGTTTTCGGGTTGACGTTGAGTTACGGGACACCCTGTATATAGGTATATATTCTTAGCCTAGCCATCTCATATTTAGATCATAATAGGCACCCCCTTCTTCGCCGTGTGGTGCCGGCATAGAATATCACCACCCCACATCTTTCCGTGAGTGTCGTAAGAGGCGACGGGTGGGCAGCAGCGCTCTCTGCAGAACAACTCCACCGAACTGCGATCCCCTACCCGCATGCCCAGCGTGAGGATTATGGGCAATAACCCCCAAATGATGAATAATGCCATCTATGATGCTCATTAGGGGAGGCCTATGTCCAGCAGTGGACTATTATTGGCTGGTGATGGATGATGTGATGAGGTACCTCCTACATAAACATGCCGCAGCAACATGTCAACTCATAGTGTAATCGACTCCAGCAAACAACTTGTTGAAGCTGTCTGTTTCTCCACACACATGTATCCGTTTTGTTTTTGTGCAAAACGGTAATATTATGTAGGTATTATACCTAACTAAATATTCACGCGTATTTATCGCTATTAAATCGAACCAATTGAAACGTCGGGAAATGTAGGCGTAGATGAATCGATTACCGTAGTTATAAATCATTCTCCGTCCGTCCGATCGAAAAGTGACGTAGACATTTCATCTTTGTACAAAGTCTGTGAGTGTAGTGTACCTCTAATAAGTATAATTCCATTCATTGTTAAGTAAACGCACTTTCAAAACAGTGTTGTGTACACGTTGTTAACCGCTGCGACGCTGCTTATCGCCTCTTGCTTTCACAGCGGTATTGTTTCGTAGTACTTTGCCAGTAGCAGTAGGTAGCGGTACCCTGGGCGTGCACACTTAGTTTAAAATAAATTTGTTTCATATTTCCGCGGGCATGCCATAGAGAAACAGAACTGACCCAAAATATTAAAGAATGAAGTTATTCTCGTGCCAAACGATGACTACAGACTAAAAAAGCTACGGCTTATTGTTAAAGTTCAATCAAATCAACAAAATGTCAGTAAAGTTCACATTAGGTTATCAACAGTGATAAAATAATTCCTATGTTATGAAATAAAAACACATCGTATTATAAATTTGCAAGATTTGTCTCATAGAAAAACTTAAAAATGCGTAAAAATCTGGCAAAAACGTGTTTTGTAACCTTAAGACGAAATTATTGTGGATTTTCGTCAAGTCCTTTCAACAAACAGCTGATCGTGCCGCAAGCGATAATCGACTCTAAGGTAAGTTTTATTGATAACAATTATGTAGTAAACAAGTGACTTTTTGCTGATTTTCGCCTAACCTAATAACGGGCTCCATCAGCCTTGTGCGTGTCTTGCCGCTTTGCGTTCAGTAAATTGTCTTTAACTGTGGTTATTAGCTTCTAATACAAACCGGTAAGTGAAGTAACCAGTACATTCATTAAAATTTTATTTATCTGCATTAATAACTTCATAAAACTACTTACAACATTCAAGAATTTATGTTAGTAACACATCATATAATGTACTCTGTGAACACATCTCTCTCTCACTGCTGCGAAAAGGTCACGTTACGTTGATGATATTCACATTGATGCAATACCTACTTTTAAAATACAACATGTTTTTGATAACATTATCTCCCTAACAGCTTGGGGTCATGCGGGTTTTATAATACCACGTTACTTAATTGTTTTGGTCAGTTAGAAATCGCGCTATACAAAGAGTGGCTGTATTCTCTAACCTGTAAATTAAAAATCTATTACAGAATTATTCACTAAGGAATTTACATAGAACATCCACAATGAGTAGCCAAATCATGAATGGTAACCTTTGGGAAACCGATCCAGAGCTGTACGACCTGATCACTAAAGAGAAAAGCCGTCAGCGAGCGGGCCTCGAGATGATAGCTTCGGAGAACTTCACCTCTATTCCCGTCCTGCAATGCCTGAGCACATGTCTGCACAATAAATATTCCGAAGGCTTGCCCAATCAAAGGTCAGTACCATAGAAATGATTTATTATTTATTTATTTGTTAATAGACGAGCAGCCTATGGCTGATGTGTCTAAATTATAGTGTTGAATTTTGTCATTGTATTACTTTTTTTAATTATTAAATTAGTTCTACTATGTATTACAGTCAGTAACTAGGTATGTATGTACCTACTCATTTAAGTCACTGATAAAACTTCCTAACTTGTTAGTGAAATGTAATGATATACTATGTAAACATGTAGGTAATTACCACATGTATATAATTACAATTTTCTAATGTGTCCAAGATTTCTTTTAGGAAATAAACAAATTTGATAATTTGAACCTTTTTAGATACTATGGAGGCAATGAGTACATTGATGAAATTGAAATAATGGCACAGAAGCGCTCACTGCAAGCATACAGGCTGAATCCTGAAGAATGGGGTGTTAATGTTCAACCTTACTCAGGTATATTTTTACAACCTAGTGTGGTTGTCTTTTGTTTTTTTTTTCATACAATTCTAAACCTACTTTGACAGCACATTGTGGCCAAAAAACAAAAGGGGATCAGCATTTGAATATTTATTCAACGTCCCAGGGTCTAATGTCTGATTTGTTTTAGCAATGCCCAATTCTATATTTTCTATCCACATTTTTTTGTTTAACAATAATAATGAAGCAGACATCAAATTCCTTATTATAATCATCATGAGGATTTTTAAAAGATAACATTGAATAAAACTGCTTTATTGCCTTTTGTTTTACTATAAAACTGTTGTAGTTAAAAGAAATTGCTACAGATTTGACAGCTTTGAACCCTATTTGTATGTTGAATGTTGGTGCTTCTCCAAGACACAATTTCATAACTACCCCACCTAGACCCTTTGTCATGCTTATCATTCATGTAACAAGTATAATAAAACCATAATTTCAGGTTCCCCAGCCAACTTCGCCGTGTACACAGGCGTAGTGGAACCCCACGGTAGAATCATGGGCCTAGACCTACCTGATGGTGGCCATCTGACCCATGGTTTCTTCACCGCTACCAAGAAGATATCCGCTACTTCCATGTTCTTTGAGAGCATGCCTTACAAGGTACTGAAATAAATTAATGAGTTTCTTTTTCCGTGACGGTTGCGACGCAAGAATATACCCCTCGCAACTCAGCAAGGCGAAGCTCAGGAGACCCACTTCTGTATACTACTACCTACTTTTGATAACTGTTGTAATTTTAATCTACTATGTATCAGCGAATGACTGCTGGCTGATGCTGGATGCGACATTTCATTTCATTTCATTTATTTATTCTCAAACAATTTACAATTGTGTCGGAATTTTAACTATTACTAAAACATCTCTCATAAACAAAAATTACAATTACATAAATATCCAAGACTTAAGCTACGACTAATAATAATATAATATAAAATTACTCTACTGTGTCAATTTCCATGTCAAAAAAAAATAATTAAATTAATAAATTAATATATGTCAATTTTAAAATAAAAGAAATAAAATTTTAAATTATAACAATAACATTATTATGAAAATCATATTATTATGTATGTAATTACAATGTCAAAGATAAGCATAAAAAAAAAATGTCTTATAATAAATATAATAAATTTTCATCTTTACAGATTATCGGACTTATATTTGTCGGTGCAGTACTCTTCCAAAGAATAGTAGCACTTCTTCAACAAGAATTCTTTAAATTTATTTTTAAATTCGTTTGAGTCATATATACTTTTAAAGGAGAAAGGCAACATATTATACATTTTAACCGCCTGATGTCGTACGCTGTGCTCTGATATGTTCAGCTTAGGTGTGAATTGCTTAACTATATCCCTTCTTCTTGTCGTTTCTCTAATTGCCCTTGCCTCAGGGGTTTCAAAAGAGTTAAAATGTCTTACCAGGAATGTGAGCAAAATTAATAGATAGAGACAAGGTACAGTGAGTATACGCAGACTAAGAAAATGTTCCACACAAGCTGAAGACAGGCCACCATGGCGCTCATTAGGGGAGGCCTATGTCCAGCTGTGGACTGATGTGCGCTGATGATGATGATAATGTCTATACAGGGTTATTTTTATCAAAAGTCGTAGTACAAACGTTGTTGCTGATGATGCAAGGAAACTGGTCACCGAAGGTTGCCGGTGTTTTAATAACCTGTATTACATCCATCTGTCAAGCATTGTAAATCTGTTTTACATCTTATTTACTTTTTTTTACCCTGCAATTTCCTGTAGAATGTCTTTCGAAGTCTTCAAACATGATTTTATTTGCCAAAAAAAAATATATATAAGGGTTTACACCCTGCATTAACGTATACACTGACATTGGCGCGCCACTGCTCTACGAGAAAGATATTTCCACGTGCGTCGGTGGCAGTAAAAATGTTGAAAAGTACTCAGATTATTACATAATTGCTCAAACTAACCAAGACAAATCATTCTCATTAAAACTCTTGGAAACTAGATATATCGAGCTACACTCAGATAATGACCTCTGTGATATTTGATTGGAAATAATATACTTAAAGCTGTTGTTGACACACCCGAACGACGTAATGTGCGTCAATAATTTCACTTATTTACTGAGCTTGACTTGTTATTCTGACCTCAAGATAAGGAAGTTCCATAACCCAGTTTGATAAACAAGTAATAAGATGGTTAATGGCAAGTCTGTGCATTGTCTTATGCCTTATCGTCTTTCGTCGCTAAATACCTTTGTGGTAAAGCGTATTATGCTTGCATGTTATGTAGTTACTATTTCTTAGTATCTATAGGAACCTACTATAGCATACCAACAATTTAGGTACCTATTTAGTTAGTTCTGTGGTTTTCAAATAGTTCTACTGATTGGAACTTAATATTTTAAGTGGCTTTTATCTGCATTAATAGAAAAGAACCAAATCTAAATTATTCATATTATCAAATTTTATCTATGTTTGCAAAAAATAACTAAAAATTAAGTTTGTGGCCCTGGGGGAAGTAAGACCAGCTGGCTAGTCCTCCAACTCATGCTGAGCTAGAGCCATTTTTGTAAACGTAGGTACATGTGTTGTTTTTTGTTTCCTTTTAAGTTTTGTGTATCCTCGATGCCATTTAAGAATAAGTATATTTTATTCTTATTCTATTCTTAAAGTAAATTTTATCTATGTTTGTAATGATTCTTCTATTCAAAGTATTCACACTTGGTAGGATAAAAATAAATTTCTGTAAGCTAGTTCAAACATCGTATTAAATATCACAAAACATCCCTTAAAATGATTTCACACCATGAGGTTGCAGCACGACCCACATGGGCGTCGTCGCGACGAATACGGGCTGCAGACCAGTAGAACTACTAGATCCACGTACGTGCGTCGGTGGCAGTAAACGTGTTAAACCAACTAGAACTACTAAATCCAAGTACCTACGTGCGTCGGTGGCACTAAACGTGTTAAACCAACTTATTCATCTTCAGGTGGACCCTGAAAGCGGTCTGATAGACTACGACAAGCTAGCTGAGACCGCCAAGCTGTTCAAGCCGAAGCTTATCATTGCCGGCATGAGCTGCTACTCACGCTGCCTCGACTACAAGAGATTCAGGCAGATCGCAAATGAGAATGGATCTTATTTGCTGGCGGATATGGCTCATATCTCTGGATTAGTTGCTGCAGGTAAACTTGTCCTTGTTGTTTAGTAGTACGTATTATATTGTGGTAGTACCTTATTTATTATCTTCCCTTTATGAAAAAGGCAAAGAATGAAACAATCTACAAAGCTTTCATATTGATTAGCTAGCCTAATTATTGAACCTCTCTGAAAAAAAATACACAGAAAAAGCGAATTTCGCAACACAAAATAATGTAAATTAAAAAATCATTGATTAATTATGGCCACACTGAATTTATAAAACATAGCTAATAAGTAATATACGCCCAAATATATAGGTTTCATAAAAAAAACTAAAAAATTGGTTTATCCGTTTCACATACAATATAGAATACATATAATATACATTGGTCTGCACTAACCCTTAACGCACGCAACTTCTTAAACCCTTCAGGGATAAAAACTGTATTATGTACTCTTAAATTAAATTAAAATTTCATAACTCTTTTCAGGCGTAATCCCTAGCCCCTTCGAATGGAGCGACATGGTGACAACAACTACCCACAAAACGCTGCGGGGCCCGCGTGCTGGAATCATCTTCTACCGCAAAGGTGTCCGCTCCGTCAAGGCCAATGGAACGAAGGTCATGTACGATCTGCAAGACAAAATCAACCAGGCTGTCTTTCCGGGCCTGCAAGGAGGTCCGCATAACCACGCTATAGCTGCTATCGCGACTGCTATGAAGCAAGCCACTACTCCTGAGTTCAAAGAATATCAGACGCAGGTAATAACAATTATAATGGTTAACCCTGCTGGGGTATCTAAACTTTGAAGCCAGACAAATTTTAACTGTTTTGGCTATTGGAACATACTGATGTAATCATTGAGGTTGGGGCCTTAATGATTACGTCGATATGTAAGGTTAGGACCTGAATGATAGCTCCAGTATGTTCCAAGGGCCAAAGCAGTTAAAAATTGTTCTGTCCTTTAACAACATTTTCAGACTAGTCGCAGAGTATGCGACGTAAGCAAACATTATGCTTTTAGCAAACACCCGGAACAAATATCTGCAGCTCCTATAAATATTTGTCTCGCGCCAGAAATCGAACCCGCAACCTCTTGCAACCGACAGCGCTACAAAGATAATAATAATAGTGTACCTAAGTACATGATAGGCTGACCTAACTACGGTACGTGTTTAGTCTATCTAGTATATTAACTCGGCCTGTGAGGCAAGAGTTAATATTTATAACTGTTTTCAAATGCACCGCTCACAAACCAGCTGCTGGGGACCCGTAATACAGGTTCTTGTGAACCTAAATCGAGCACCAATCTCTCACAAAGTCAGCTATAATACCTATTTGTATTTAAACTAGCTATTGCATTATGTATTCTGGCAACTAAGCTTCTATCAGTCATCTTGTACCCATAACACAAGCTCTGCTTAACTTGGGGCTAGACGCTGTGTGGACTGTCCAGCATTATTTATTTATTGTGAGAGAAAATTAAATAAACAAATACTTGGAACTCTTTGGATTACAGCTTTTAAGTACTATTATAGGGAGCCCTAAATTTTTTGAAAATATTCTATGGATTATCAGGGTTAATATAGCATGTAAAACTGTTTTCTCTCCAAATAAAATAAAAAAATAATTCTCGCCCAGCAATATCTAAAAGGACAGACAAATTTAAAATTAGTCTCCATGTACCAGCCCGATGTAGTAAAAACTGGCACATTGAGCTTAGTTCACAGAACTACTTGTAGCAAAGTAATGTTGCCATAACAGCAAAGAATGTTTCACCATTGTTATCGTAAAATGTAAAGAACAATGAAATACCATGTATCAACACAAGCAATGGCAATGCAGGGATATAGAATCGTAAACTAACACAAGTGACCTAGCTCAGATCAAATTCGTTTGTAATTGTATATTATACCTCTACTTTTACACTATCGACGTCAGCATCAAATTGATATGAGCGTCAAGATTAGTCAAAATAATCCGAAAAACAAAAAAGCAATTTGATGTACGCGATTAGAATCATATTATTGTAGGTAAATATCAAAAGCCAGGTTTTTTTTAATTTAACTAGGTACTTACAGCTATGATTTGACAATCAAGTCTGCTTAGCATAACATGCATGATATTATTATCCTACTGAGTGATGTGCTCCAATAACAAATAAATAATGCTGGACAATCCACACAGCATCATCTAGCCCCAAGCTAAGCAGAGCTTGTATTATGGCTAATAGATGACTGATATACATAATACAATATATAACATAGATAGATATTTTTGCTTATCCATAGAAAACAATCAAAACACCCTCAACAAATGTCTGAAGATCGTACAAACATTTGTCCCGAGGCGGGAATCGAACCCGCAACCTCATGCGTCGTAGGCGGACCTTCGCCCACCGCGCAACTGAGGTCGTCAAAATCATTTTGGTATTACGTTTGTATTGGAAATTCATCCATCGCCGGAGCCTTACACATTATAACTTCTCCAGGTAATAAAGAACGCGCAACGTCTCTGCCAAGGGCTAACTTCCCGCGGCTACGCGATCGCGACCGGCGGCACGGACGTGCACCTCGCGCTCGTCGACCTGAGGAACAAGGGACTGACGGGCGCGCCCGCCGAGAGGATCCTGGAGTTGTGCAGCATCGCATGTAACAAGAACACCGTGCCGGGAGACAAGAGTGCGCTGAACCCGAGCGGGATACGACTCGGTTTGTATCAGTTTTGGTTTTCATGACGTCTATACAAATACAAATATTCGTTATTGTACACCAAATAAACCGAAGATACAGGAAAGGAAACGACAAATACAAATTGCGTGTAACAATGGGCGGCCATATTTATACTTTGTTTTAGAATCAAAGTTATTTTATGATACGTATGAAACCCGAAAATATGACTAAATATTATAATAGTTGGGCCCAGTTTCATGCGCTATAATCACGAAACAACAAGTCACTGCGAGTTAGTTTTTATGGGCAGATATACCGATCTACCCTCCTTTGTCTTTTGAATACGATGTTTGAATATTTCCACTAGCATCGGACATGTTGTCCGATAATTTCAAAAGTTTTAGTATCAATTCTAGCCATAAACAAACTATCAGCATTGACATCCATTAACCATAACAATGACGCTTCATAAACATAATCAACTTGGTAACAGTTTATTTAACCATACATCTAGAATTGTGATATGGTGATATGGAATCACCACACAGTTGAAATAACTGGATAAAATTGGATTTTTATAAAATAACTGGTTTCAAAGATTGCCTTATCAAACGAAAATAGCTGAACTGTTGCAATTTGGCTTATCAGCGACATGGTAGGTTATTTAAAAAAAAAACAACTGTTAGGTATAAGTATTTATTAAATTAAATTTACTAAGTTTTTTATTTGTTTTTAGGTACTCCCGCCTTGACGACACGAGGATTGAAGGAAGCTGACATTGATAGAGTGGTCGACTTCATCGACAAGGCTCTCCAGTTAGGACTTGAAATCATCAAAGTCTCTGGACCTAAGATAGCAGACTTCAATAAACTGATCAACGAAAATGCCGAGTTTCAGGCCAAAATCGCAAAACTGAAAAAAGATGTCGAAAGCTTTAGTAACACATTCCATTTGCCAGGTTTTGAGAAATACTAAGTTGATTTAGTATCACACTAACACAAACGCATTTAATGTGAAACTTTATATAGTTTATAAGTAAAATGTTAGTGAAAGTTCTTAATACCTATGTGTTTATGAACTTAAACCTCATTTATTATCTATAAAATATTTAAGCAAGTGCCTTCCATGTTAAGTAATCTCTATTAAGTTAATATTAGAAACTCTTGTTAAAGTTGTACTCTTTCTTATAACTAATCATGATTGAAATACATGTATTTTTGTAACAACAGTATTTTTTTATATTTTACCTAATCCTTGTATGTATGTAACCTAACAAGGATGTTGAAAGGATGGTTTTCTGTATTCCCAGATAAAAAAAAAATAAGTCTGGTAGTATTTTTTGCAAAACAAATCCTTTAATAATCTAATAATGTTATAACTCAAATAATATCAAGAAACTTGTGTCAGTACTCAGAGAACTAGTCAAGTCAAATTATGAATGTTTGATTTGAAGGTAAAGAAAAGGTTTTGGAATTTAATATTGAAAGTTATCGCGTCAAACAACATAGATTAGCCTTGATGACTTGACTTCTTTATTAGTCTAGTCGCACAGAAGCAAAGAAAGTAATAATCACTATGTGCACAGAAAACTACTTACGGGTCATCCATCATCATCAAACCCTGTTAGTCCTCTGCTGGACATAGGCCTGTCTTTCGCTGATCGTTATTCCACCTCGCCCCTGGCCGGACGTATTGATTACTATTTCTACTTATTAGGTATCAATTTTGTAAGCTTCAAATGTCTCTGAAATAAACCCTTAATAAAATATATTCCTAGACAAAAACTGACGAAACTTTAGAGCTTAGGATAATCATAGTAAGTTTATTTTTCTGGAGTTTTGATGGCCAAGACGAGAATACCATTCTAAAAAAGATAGTTTGCACAAATGAAAATTAAGCTGCGACTGATCTTCGTTCATTCATTCATCTCCAATTTTCATTCATTCGTTCGATATTTATGTGGAAAACGAGTTGTTTTTGTGTTGAGTAAAACAAATAAAATCTAATTAAATGATTAATTCAATGTGAAAATAAACTTTGTCCGCAATTAGGTCAACGTCCTGCCGGAAACACTAGTTAAAAAGTATGTTGGAGATCAAATAAAGTGACGACCTTGTGATCTCAAACGTATATTTTTGCTGGCAAATTTTGTCGAAAAGTGGAATAATATATCCCCATTCGGATGCATGATTAATTAATTAGCTGTTGTTTTGTCACACTGTGACTGGACACACAAAACTGGATGGATTTAAGCGTGTAGTGTGTGTTCGGCAGTGATGTGTTTAATTGCGTGTGGTAAATACCACCTGGAGCTCGTGCGAGGAGTGGGTTACTCACGATGACTATGTATCCCTCGTCCGGAGCAGCTGCAGGGCCCCAGCAGGCGACTGGGCAGGTAGCTAATGGAAGCACTACTTTACCACGGTCACATCACCAAAGGACAGGTAAGCTAGCTTACTAACTTCTGCCTTACAGTACAAATAGCTACTACAATTATGTAAAACCGAACCCTTAGCTCAGTGCTCACACATATGTGTGTGTAATAATCCAAACATATTTATGGTCAGATATGTATTTGTGTATCTCCTGTTTATTGCATGACAAGTACATTGTACCTGAAAGGTAGTTCAATTATTTTGGTCAGCTAGTAGGTTCTCATAACTCAACTATGAAAAAATTATGGTAAGCTCTGTGCACTTTGAGATGAAGTTGAGTGAAATGTTAATTATTTATAGAAATTATGATTTTTCTCTTGTAGGTCGACCTCCAGCAGCCCCAAAGTCATATGATTACCTCCTTAAAGTGCTACTAGTGGGGGACTCAGATGTGGGCAAACAGGAAATATTACAGGACCTCGAAGATGGTTCTGCAGATTCCCCTTTCTGTAGCGGGAGTGGTAAGTACTGTTAGTACTCGATTTTTATTATTATTTACTTGTATTTTTACTACTTGATAAACTTACTTCTGCATGTTTAAGCTTTGCACATTTTTATTTTTCACACAGTATAACATTTACAATATTATATTGAGTTGCAGGGTACCAAACTATCATAAATATTCCATGCCCAAAGCTTCTCATATTTTTTAACAATAGGTAGATAATACTGTATTGCACTTAACTTAGGAATAGTGTGCTAATGAATAACTTTTTTGAATTTTCAATAATAAACAATTAGCAAATTGGATGAAACAGAGTTTTTATTTGTAAACAATCTGATACTTTACTTTGATAGTATGAAATACTAAAACAGCACAAGTGTTACAAAAATATCTTCTTAAAATCCATCTTGTTAATTGGAAAGTAATTTATTAATTTATGCATTTTTATTAACTTTCTAATGGTAAAGATTGTTGGACACTTACAAGTGTCACTATCTACAATTTGCATAACTTCTGACTGTTATCAGAGGGGACCATAAATTGCTAAATACTTACCACACATTAGAGGTAGAAATGATTAGTAATGCAGTATATATTTATAAAGATGTTTTTCTGATGGGTAAGATGTTACATAAACAAAAAATATCTTGGTTTTGTTGTCTGCTATAAAAGATTATAATAAATAATTGTTAGCTTAGTACATATTTTGAAAGGTATTTATTTTCTCAAAAGAGTTGTTCTCAAAGGAGCAGTTAACAGCACAATAAAATAACACTATAATTTTGTAATAAATACTTTTATTTTCAGTTGTTTTTTCTACTAAACATGTTCATTAAGTCTGCTCATATTGGCTCTAGAAGACCAAGTACTAAAGTGCGCATCCTTATTCCAATAGAGAGACGAAATACAAAAAAATATGAATATTAATACAAACCCTCATCCCACAGCATACAAAACAACGACAATCCTGCTTGATGGCAAGCGTGTGAAGCTCCAACTTTGGGATACGTCAGGACAAGGCCGTTTCTGCACGATCATCCGCTCCTACTCCAGAGGGGCGCAAGGCATACTGCTTGTGTATGACATCACAAATAAGTGGTCCTTTGACAGTATAGAACGCTGGCTGGAGGAGGTTGAAAAGGTAATTTTCAGTTGATCATGCAAGTGGCAGATCCTGGATTTGGCAAGCTGAGGACAGGTCGTTATAGCGCTCATAAGGGTCTATCTCCAGCGTGGATTAACATAGCACGAGGATATTGAGGATGATGATGATGCATGTGGCATAGTAAACCAATTTTATTAGGAATAAGCTACTGAATGAAGCTTCGCATGTGCTATTCCCAGGTGATAATTGTTTTATGTATAATTTAAAGCATAATTTATAATTCAATCTACTGATATGATAACATAGAACATAAAGAATTAGCCCTGTAGGCCAAGCACGGGGAATGTTTTCTAGGGTATAATAGACAATAATGACATTGCATCGCCATACATTGCGTACATTATTGAAGTTGAAGAAATTAATTTCAAACAATTTACGCATTCAATGACAAAGTGACGTAATTTTTGTCTATTCTACCTTAGACAAGAAAGCCCGTGCTTGCCCTACTGATTGAAAATTTCAGTTTAAAGTTAGATACATTTATTGAAAGAAAATTACAAATACGGAATAGAAGTTTAAACTAGTAGGTATTTACAATAATTATGTATATTATTAGGTATATAATGCCATCTATGGTGCTCATTGGGGGAGGCCTATGTTCAGCAGTGGACTATTATAGGCTGGTGATGTGATGTGAAGTATATCAGTAAAAGTAAAAGTCATTTATTTGCAAAACATGTGTAAAAAGGTGACAAATAGTGATTTTTGAGTCAACATGTTTGACCAATATACATTGATGTGCAAAATAATTAGAGAATGGCATGCATATCTTAATTTAATTGTACAAAGCAACAGCAGATTTATAAAAGTATTAATTTATCGATTTTAATTTATTATATCTACCAATTAGATAACATCATTTAGAAATTCGTCAATATTACACCTAGTAACATTTTTCACATAGAAGTTTTTTAAAATTTAGTCTTAAATAAGTTTACATTTAAATCTCTGTAGCTCTTGGGTATTTTATTATAGATTAAAGGTTAAAGGTCAGTCATCAAGTACCCATAACACAAGCTCTGCTTAGCTTGAGGCTAGATGCTGTGTGGATTCACTTAAACAAAAAATGCTGCATAAATATGCTATTTTAATTGAAAGAAACCATTGTTATTATTACATTAATGTCAGGTCAGGTGTAAGAATCCACTTTACGCCTTTGTTCTCTAGCCGTGCGAATTAGTTCATGAGAACCACCTCTATATTCTCTGCATAGTGTATGTCAACAAACTTAGCGGTTCTTGATATGTTTGGATGGGATTTGCATGTCTCGTTCAGTATATCTTATTTTATTTTAATAAAAGCGATCCGCCCCGGCTTCGCACGGGGATATCATCATCATCATCATCAGCCTATAATAGTCCACAGGTGGACATAAGCCTCCCCTAATGAGCGACATAGATGGCATTATTTATGATATCGGGGATATCGCTGAGAGCGATTTCTCCCAGGAAAACCTTGTTCATTCCACACAACATTATCTAGACCCACGCTAAGCAGAGCTTGTGTTATGGGTACTAGATGACTGATACACTTTAAAGTAAAAGTAAAGTAAAGTATCGTTTATTGCATGAAATACATGTTGGTACAGCTGGTGTTGTTATATCTATGTGGATCAATGTATTCCTACCTTTACGGTGTGCAATGTCTGTATACAATAAAAATAATTAAATAAATTTTATATAAATTGTACAATAATGATAAAATAAAACTTAAATTCAAAACTAAATACTACATAAAAAACAAATAAAAAAATTATTTAAACAATCAATTGCATAGATATTTTTTATTATAATAGAAAACTACCAGAATACCCGGAACAAATACCTGCAGATCTTACAAACGTAAAAACATTTGTCCCGAATCGAAGCCGCAACTCTTGCATCGCTGGCGGAACTTCGCCCATCGCGCCACAGACTTCAAATTCATTTGTTACATTGGTAGACCTTAGCCCACCGCACCCGTCCTAAAATTCATTTGTTACGTCCTTGCTTACAGCACGCACCAGGCGTACCGAAGGTTCTAGTCGGCAACCGTCTCCACCTCGCGTTCAAACGGCAAGTTCAGGAGAGAGATGCTGAGCTTTACGCCGCTAAGAACCGGATGGCGTTCTTCGAAGTCAGTCCGCTTTGCGACTTCAATATACGGGAGAGCTTCTGTGAGCTGTCGCGGATGGCGCTCCATAGGAATGGGATGGAACGACTCTGGAGGAGCAATAAAGGTAAGGCCTTCTAATTAACATTAATGATATGTGTATCTATGTATTGTATTTAATACTAGCGGTCCGCCCCGGCTTCGCATGGGTATATGCACCTTCTCGTCGGTAACCAGAAGCTTTACAAACTGTTTGGTAACTCCTGCATTTCTGAAGTTAAATGAACCTTTATTACCCACTAATATCGAAAGGTGTGTGTATGATCTTCCGAGACCAGTTTCATAAAAGGCAACAGGAAACCCAGTGTGGTTGTGTATTCATAAGTGAATGAAAGGTAGGTGTTTAACTAAAACTTAGGCCATCAAGATTACTGCTGAATTATTTATTTATTGTGATAAGATTACGAAGCAGCTTACAATCATATATTAAACATTTTATAAAAAAAAATACAGTGTTGAGCCAGATTGTAGACTTAGATGTAAACGACAAGAAAAGTGTCGCAAACATACACAAAACAATTTCCCTAGAAAAAATTATAATTATTGTAACTACCGTGTATTTTAAACATCGTAGAAGACATGTCCTTTTCAGTCCTAAGCCTCTAAGAACTATGCCGAGCCCCAGTGTCTAATGTGTGTTGTGTGCAATGATATGTCTTAACCTAATACACTAGGATCATTGCTAATTAGTAATATATTCCGTTTCAGTCCTAAGCCTCCAAGAGCTATGCTGCCGCGCGATAGTCGCCCGCACATCCGTGTACGGCCTAGAGCGTCTACCGCTACCCACCACTCTGAAATCCCATCTCAAGTCGTACGCGATCTCCGCCGCCCCGAGCCGGCATCGCGCGCGTACCACCAAACACCCGCACCACACCAGACTTAACTGCACTGGACGGAATTCTTGCAACATCGCTTGATTCGGTATGTTCGGTTTCAGTTTTCTTGTTGATCCTGCGTACTTCTAGATGACGTCTCATGCTGTCTCACTCTGATCGCATTTGAACTGAGTAGGACAGTTAGAGACACTATGTTGATCCTGCATACTTCTAGGTGATTGAATGACGTCACGTGCTGTCCCGCTCTGATCGCATTTGAACTGAACGGACAGTTAGTGACGCTATTCTTAATCCCGTTGTATATGTAGAATCGCAGGTTTGAACATTTTAAATGCCCGTGACGCACATGCCATTATCCGGCTCCGCCTTGTGCGATGCCATAATTGGGCAGGGAATGCGTTAATGACTGCGTCCTATAAGGCGCAGTCTCACTGTAGTAACTTTATCGTTGAGGTAGGTAAAGCAACGTGGCAAGATTATTAAGACATAACTATTGGCAGAGTCATTAAATTGAAATCAGTAAGAACTAGTTAAAGGACAGTTTGATCGAACTTTGAGATTCAATTGGTTCTTTCCGCCCGAAGAATTGAACTTTATTTAATATGCGATGGTAAAAGTTTCGTCAAGAATTTATCATGTGTTATTCAAGAACTATAAATAGCTGGTTTTTCTGAACTTTCCATGATTGAACCCATTTGAGAATTTTTTTAAGAGTTTCTATAAAGTCAGAAAAAAGCGAAGCCATCACAATTTGACTTCAAATTTGACTGAATTACATTGCACATCTTTGACTTCGTTTTGTGGATATATTAAAGCTGTATGACTTGTGTAAGTCTATTTAATGACATACAAATTCAATAATTTGTATATTTTATGTAAAAAAATCAATTAGTAAATAGAAATTAAAGTTAATCAAAGAGAAACTTTTAAAAATATGTGACGAAAAAATAATCTGCTGTTTTTTTGTTTACTCTTGTAATGTTTATAGATTCAAACATACACTAATCTTCAAAATAAATTGTCCATTTCACATTATACTAACTAAAACAGGCTGTAACTTACAACGGATTTGTGACTAGTTAATTAGATTTATTTTTAAGGTACTGTTACTTAACTGATACGGCGATGAGTGAAGTGGTTATGACTTTATTGTAGCTTGGCAACTAGATATATTTATTATTATTACCCCAAACAATCCGTTTTATTTATGAAAGTATTTTGATTCACTACATTATGGTGAACCGGGTGCCTACTTCGGATTTGACGAGTTAAAAACATTTCATAAGAATTTAAGTAGACTTCTTATTTTGAATGTTTGTTAATCAAACAATTGTAGATCAATAAAAAAATATTTCTTTTTTATAATAATTATCTGCATGAAATTTGACTTGTCCAAGTGCTATTTTGTAAGCCTAAAGAAATAAAGTTATTGAATCTGAATCTAAATCTGATCCAGAGTAACATTTTGTCTTAAGCAGTTTGCCGTAAATTTCGGGTAACTTAATCGCATGTCTGATTAACCGAAATCGCTCGTTTAGATCCTAAATAAATCCGTTGCGACTATAAGGCTAACTTCAAGCTCAGTTAATTGGCTCTGGATCTGTGTTTGGAACCAGCGGCTCTATTGTCTAACTCAACTGGTAATAGTTCAGTTTGGAATTTCAAACCTAGCCTGGACTTCGATTGTCACTTTCGTATTGTGTAAATAGCTGAAAACGAAGAGCAGTTGAGTACCTTCCTTAGACAATACCGACAACATTCTGACTGGGTCTAATGTAAAAATCTCGGTAATGGATATCAAGTTAGACAATAAGGCTGCAGGTTAGATTACAAAACTAAATTACGATAATGGCGACTATTTATTGTGTATTCACGTCTTCGTGGATGAGCCATGGCTAAATAATATTAAACACGTTTTTTAATATCATAATCTAAATTATCAAAGTTCGGAAATCTGTAATTAAAAGAAGCAAATGTTAAGTAAGGCGTTTAAATTTATAAGCACGTGTAAATATTGTTCTGTTGTTGAAAACTTAATCAAATAATTAATATTATTAAGCATGCCTCAATGAATCTTGGATAGCCTTTATGAAATCACATGTCCATTATTATAAGCTATTTCGTATTGTAAGTTCCAATATGTAAATACTTTGGCTAATTTATATATTCTAGTGCGACAGCAAACCAAAAGTTTCGTCTAAATTAAATGTGGTAAAAATATTGGCTATTTTCTGAGAAATATTATTTACTCGTAAGTTAAGTAGTCATTATACGTTTTGTCTATATTTTCGATATTGTGGTTGTGTATAGTGTGACAATACAATGTTTATTTTGCATTTACTAATGCCTAAGTTTACATCACACCTAATACTTGTATTCTGATTTGGTCAAATGGCCAGTTTCGCAACAAATTATGTAAGTGTAAAATAGGCTAGCCTTTTCGCGCCTTGAATTCAGCGCATGATAAATTTCACTAACAATAGATTTGGTTAAGTCCGTCCCTAGACACTAGAATATTGATTTATGTTGGATTTCAAATTAATTGACATTTCCCGTTTTATTAAAATTTTATGTTCCCGTTTATTTATTATGTATTCGGTCGGTTTTTTGTTAATAGTACTTAAAGATGTACAAGCTAAGTTTCAACCCCGGTTTTTTAAATCCTTTCATAAACATTAGCATGTATGATATGACATAATTCGTACGTAATAATAACTGACGAGAAATATGTATGCATTTTTCTAAAGAAATATAAATTGTGTAAAAACCTTCAAATTACTTTCTTATGTATTGTGATAGTTTTAGTTTTAATTCATAATCCAAAAAAATTACACTAATACCAGCTATAAGTTTGGGTTAGGTTGATACAGTCATAACTTTATAAACCTACACTAGTTGTGAAATAAAACTAATTTATAAATTATGGTTCTGACTTTAATTTTAGAACTTAGGTAACCTACCTCACCAGTAACATATAATAATATATAAGCTTTTGAATATACAGACACAGCTTGCGACGCAGTGAATGGCTACTGATTTCATACCTCATCTTGCAGACATCTATAAAAGAAATAAATAATGCTGGACATTCCCACACAGCATTATCTAGTCCTAAGCTAAGCAGCTCGTGTTATGGTTACGATGACTAATATACATGATGCAATATATTAAAGAGATAGATTTTTTATTATATATAGTATACAACCAGAACACTCCGAACAAATATCTGCAGATCGTACAAATATTCGAACCTAAAAAGGTTTTCCCCTTATTCACTTAAAACTGTTTACAGTTTCTAAGTAATGTTTTTTCTTACTCTGACCATAAAAATCGTTCAAAATAAGCTTTCGATTTTTTTTACTGTATTATGAATAAGGGGGATTATCTTTTCTCGAATACACCGTGTCGTAGCAAGATCAAGTCACTAAGATAAATCCTTAGCAGATGCACAAGTAGTAGCAACGCCCAAAAGAACTTAGGCGGCCATGCGCGGATTCGAAAAAATCAATAAATTCAAGCATGCGCGAATACATTATACGTTTGGGGGCCGAATCCAAACAATGCGTGAAAATTGTGCAGTTTTCTTTATAAGAACTTAGGAAACGGTTAAAATGTTCGTGAAAGGAGGTGATTGTTATCTATCACACAAAATGTATATTCGCCTGAACAATTTTCTTTACATCTTCAATCTACGCCAAGGCTGTATTCTCATTGCCGTCCATCAAATCGTAAGTAAATTCATGTTTTCTATTGCTGTCAAAAAAATTACTTTCATTTGTTTTATGTAACGAGAACCAGAAACATATAATCTATAACATTTTAATAAGATGCTTGTTACTCCTAACCCTGTGATTAGCATAGAAATGGACAGACTATCGTTATTAAAATTTTACAAAGGACTACATTTCTTATTATCTACCTCTTACTTCATTAAATTTTTTTGTCAATGGTTTTTGACAATATTTTAATTGAGATTTTATCCACTCTATTATGTTTTATTATAACAATGATCTTCATATATCTATATAGGTACCTTTATATTATTATTAGGTACTTATTCTCTAGGTTATAGCTAAGATAAGGTTTTCGTTTTCAGGCACTGTCATCATTCATCCTTATAATATTGCTAGTTGGTATATCTCACGTAGGCGAGATGTTGTCAATGCTTCACAATGATATGGAAGATGATGCTGAAAGACGCGGCTTCTACGAAGTGGCCTATGGAGACTCCTTGACTTTCCACGAAGGCGAGGTGGTCAGTACGAATAACCAGCGCCGCTTTGCAAAGGCCCAGCATCTTGCTTCTGGTGAGGATTATCAAGTTTAATAGACAGGGGAGAAATTTAGCTTAGGAAATGAATAAAAGTTTGGTTGACATACAAATAGAATACAAAATAAGATTGCAGATGATTCTCATTGTGATTCTCTTAATTTATTTATTTAAAAAATGCGGGTAGATAGGTACCTACTATAATTTCACTAGTGTAATTTCAAACTATTATTTCATGACATGACATCAGCGCATGACGCATGCAAATGGCACACATTTAGGCTAGCCGCATTCATCGAAGTACAGCGATACGGCGAAATCATGGTGAATTTACTTACCTACTCCTGTGGCTCAGCAAACCGAAGTGTCTTGTCGCTATCTCGGCCCCGCGCCAGATTTCCGCCAGTCGTAAAATTAATTTTCCAAATTCCAGTGACCGTGATAGTCCTATACACGAGCACAATCCTTACATCCATCTACCTGATGTGCTGCATATCTCTCCTCCACGGCGCGGTTCAATACAAGCGGGAGTACGTGGTGCCTTGGATCTGCGCGGCTTGCGTCGCCGCCGTGCTTCTGGTCACGGCGTGTGTAGCCGCTGATAACTATCCTACGCTTATTAACTTCTTCAACGGACATACTTTATATCGTAAGTAACGTGCTTGTGTCTATAGTTGAGACAGGTACCTACTACCTATATGTAGGCTCCGGCGACACGGAATACCAAAATGTTAAGTTATTTGTATTTGAGCATATACTCACCATGATCTGCTATTATTTGTATGTAGGCTTCAAAAATAATAGGAAAACGTCCCATCGAATCTGATTTGGTTCAATTTCATTTCAGTAAAGTACCTACTTTGAAAAAAAGTTATGGTGGGAACCTAGATAAATACCTACAATTATAATTAAAATAATAGCAGATCATGGTTAAAATATGCTTAAATCACAAATAATTTTGGTATATACGTTTGTATGGGAAATTCATCCGTCGCCGGAGCCTTACCATATAAACTTTGTGAGGTTTGTCTTGGTTGGTTGGACATTCGTTTTGACTGTAATTGTAGTCTAGTTCATTACATTATAGAGACAAAATGTGTGTGTTATTCAGTGACCTGATGAATTACATTAATTGTAGGTACCTACTGTTGCACCATGCCAAAAGTTATTGGTATATCTAGTGACAAATTCAAGAACTTTTTGTACTTACCAAGAGATTATGTAAGAATTTAAGTACTAGTGTACTGAGATAGTGCCCATCTAGTTCAGATATATCCAATATTTTTTTATAATCAACAAACTTAACATATTTCAGATTGCGTCGCCGGCCTCGTCATCACCACTTACCTTTACGCAATCTGCTGCGTCAGCAGTTTTGCCATCGAGACCGGCAGAGGCACCTGTCGCGTCGAGCGCAACAACGACGGCGTTGGTGAGAGGCTGCTCCTACTGGACCATGCCGCCCACTCCAGCCTGCTTTCCGCCGCTCAGATCAACAAGCTCTCTCAAGGCACTCGGACGCAATTCGTCTAATATCTACAGCTTATTGGTAAAAAAACTAACTACTGTCTAATTTACAGCTATGTAATTGGTAAACAAACCTTTTTACATGTCATTGTACTAGAAAGTCTAGTTCTATTATAATGACTATCGTAGTAGGTGAGGGTACTATGATAGTCATCAAAAATCAACCTACCTTTTAGGGTCACAGCTCATTAGACCCACCCGACACCCGAAACCCACCGCCTTCGTCTTTCGGCGTCCACTCGTGGTCCTTGGGTAGACAACTAGTGAATATTTCATTGAGATAAGGTCGATTTTTTGTGATGGTCAGGGCGCGTCAATCAATTGAATTGTATAGCTGTTTTGTTATAAGTACAATGAATATGTTCTCATTGAAAAATTTTGCCGTCTATTCGCGCTTACTTATCAAGCGCTTTGCATAAGGTATTTAGGCTGGGAAGATATGAGGCATAAAAATAAGTTTATAGACGATGTAGTATCAGTGGAGATTATAGATTACATAGGCGTAGCTCGCCAAATTAGCACTATTCAGTCACTGCTGTGTTGTCTTATCCATTCACAAGGGCTGCTAGATCATATAGAATTTAATTATTGTAAGTTAATAATATATAATGTAAACACAAAGCAGTATTGTGCGCAAATATGCCAATATTTACATATTTGTTGTCATTGAGGATGACTTCTTCTAAAGCCACTAGTCCTGAAAAATTTATCAACTTTATGAGAAAGTAGATCTAATATTAGCCCTAACAGAAAGGGGATTAAGTCTTGAGATCATTGGAAAATTCTAATTTAAAATGTGGAGGTGGTAAGAAATATTTTTCTTTTGAAGAATGAAAGTGCACATATACTTTTACCCTAAACATAAAAGTTAAGTGCACTGTGGGATATTATAAAAGTGAGAAAATAAATTATTTTAATTTTAATAAATTGTAGTAGGTACCTATTTACGTGTACCTACTGTCTGTCGTATGAATAAATGTTACAATACAACTAATTTTTGTTAGACTTCTAGCAGAATATGCCTACAAGTTTCTCTTATGCTGTCTCATAAAAACAATTGGTACAAAATCTAATATTTTCATGCAATAATCGCACAAATATTGTCAATCTAGATTATTATTAAGAGTTATTATTAATAAGGCTTACTTGTGGCAACTTTAAAGTTCTACTCAAAACCCCAAAGAAAAGAATAGTTCAAGAAAATGGTAACTACTTTCATTGCCAATATGATTTTACACCATAAAGACAGAAAGTGAAAGGGTACGATCATCAGTTTACGTCCAATTTCAGTGCAATACAAATATATAAGCACTCTTTAAATGCTTAAATATTTTCTGACACTTGTGATATTTTTATATTGAACTTTATTGTTTAATACATAATTGGTAAAGATTACAAATTGAAACTCTTATGCGATTTGTTATCTAGGCTTTATTAAATTATATAGAATTTATTTTATTTTTAAAATACAAATGTAGTACTTATTAGACTAGAAACATTTAGCGTTACTTATGACTATCTAAACTAAAATTATCAGGCATTACGCTGCAATTCATGCTATAACAAATATATCTTCTTTATACAAAATGTTTTTTATTGTCTTTATTTTAAAGTTGAACAATCTATATTTTTTATATCAGGGAAGATATGATAATGTACCTATTCGAACCATTATTATTACAAAATATCACAATAATAGTGCTATAATTGTACAAAAGTATAACATCAACATTATAACAATATTAATTATTACTCGTCACTTTCTTATAATTTTCCTACATTCAACGCGCGCGAAAAGAGTTTTTTATTTGTGTACTTCATATCTGCTTTCATTTATTAAGTACTACAAATATTTATTTTATCATTATGTTGCACAAAGACCATATCATTTGGGTACAATGTTTGTATGGGCAATGCATACCTATGTCGCCGGATTGAGCTTTTTTGGAGTAGTAGGTTGGTAGCCTACCCAGAGCGTCACTACGCGACAGCGGAAGTTGGCGAGAGAAATTCGAACTTCTTGAAGAATTATTATACTAATATACTGTCCCAAATTGACAAAAATTATAATTACTACTTGCTAAATGTTGTCTTGTCCAACTTCTATAGAAAAAGGCATTTATGTTTTGCCGATTTTTCGGGTTAACCTTGCTACTATCCGACGTTTTTTTTTTTGTCAAATCTATCTAGGCTTTTTAACATAAGGCCTAGATGCCCACTGAACAAAATCTATTATTTTAGAGTTCTGATTGTGGTCATTAGTCCGAATTGGCCTCATTTTCACCCCATCTTCCATGTTTCAATGGCGTCTGGATACCTCTAAAGCCTCGAGCTAAAATAAATTTCTCGGATGACTCTGATCTACTTGCCATTGGTTTTATAATTTTGATGGTATTGTAAAATCTTTGCAAATCCATTACTAGTATTGATACCTCTTTGCAATCCCATACTTTGATGAGTAAACTTCCATCTGCCTTAGTTACTAGTGCAGCAAATCTTAAAGCCATGTAACATAGACCTATTATTCTATCCTTATCGAGTTCCCTAACCCCAGTTGCACTTGGAGCCATGTCTGAGATAACCACATCTGACTTGGTTCCACCGAGCATTTCTACAACCTTGTTGTGTGCTTCAACTGTGGAGAAGTCCATGTGGTTTATTATTGTTGCTCCCTGAAAAAAATATGTGATGAAGTTTTTAAGTTTTGTTAAATTTTTTTTTTTTTTTTTTGTTAAGTTGTTTTATTAAGTTTTGGTCTGATCACATGCAATCAGTGATACTTATAAGAAACTGGATAGATAGTATTATAATGACAATGGATTTGATAGGCTCTGAAACTACTGGACCGAATTTAGGAAAAAATATTATATTATTAGAATCCTACATTATCCCTGAGGAACATAGGCATATAGAATGTTTTCAAAAAAGCTAGGGATTCATATAAAAAGTTCAATGATGTAACCAAACATGTATGTGTGTGTAAATTTTTGTTAAATACCCATGTGGATTTGTAGGTTAGGGCCCATGTAGGTTGGCCCACTAGTCACTACATAGTAACAATACAATAAAACATAGTAAACAAAGTTGCTTCCATCTGTCAGTCTGTTTGTCCCTATGTATACTTAGGTCTTTAAAACTACGCAAAGGATCTGTATACGGTTTTTTATTAGATAGAGTGATTTAAAAGGAAGGTTTTTGTATCAGCATTAGACCCATGCAAAGCTGGAGGTGGTCGCTACTATATTATAAGTTAGAAAAACCACAAACCTCTATTGGAAAAATATGCAGTTTGTCAATAGATATTACTTTTCCTTTAGGCTCAGACTGGTTTGCTCCATCTGCATTTGTTTTCTGAACTGCAACTTGGGTCCATGATCCTGGACTGGCGCCTAGATCTATGACAGTCAGACCAGGTTTGAGAATGTTTGTCTTTTTATTGATCTCAAGTAACTTGAAGGCACTGCGACATCTGGAGATAAGATATATATTTTTATATTTAGTATAAAACAATTAGGTACTATTGTTTTGTTTGGCTGTAGTGCTCATTAGAGGAGGCTTTTGTACAGTAATAGACTAATAGTGATGATAATTGTTAACTGGTTGTTTCCGTCAATATTTATTGACATCTCAAATGGACAAAGTTATATTAAGTTCATATAAAAATAGACTCCATCAAAGTAATATAAGGATGGTTTGTCTACAAACATATCACATTGTATCTGGCTGGAGTATCAATTATTTATGAGAATCACAGATATTAGTTTTGGATAAAATTCAAAATATAAATATATATACTGTGTAACCAAATAAAACAGAACACGGTGTCAAAATAAATGTGCGACCAATGCATGCGAAAGTACCTACCATTCCATGGTAATAACATTAATTAGTACAGGCAACTTACCTATAGTTGTAGACTTTGGCTTTTTCTACGTAAGGGTCTGATTGTTGACGTATTATCCATTGCTGAGAACTTATGAAACGATGCACAATTTTTTCGAAATAGCTCATTCTGGGGCCGCTCATTGTTTGTTGCGCAAATAACCGCACTTTGTTCATCATTAAATAATGTTTGCTCTGCGCTTGCTTGAATTCTTTTGTTGTAAATAGGTAGGTACCGAAAAATTAATCGGTTTTTAAATAACATTAAAGAGAAGGACGAAAGAAGGGAAGCAAATTTTTGTAATTCTCTTTGTAATTGATTCTTTATTTTCTTTCGTACATACAAAGAATAGAAAATTAATACTCCCACTCATCTCCGTACCTACTGCGATTTATTTTGTTTTGTTTGTTTTAGTTTTACTAGTATGTCATCCATCTGTGACTGTGACAAGGGTTTCCATTTGACTTGACTTCTTCTTCTTTTAACTTTGGCGCCTTCACAGACAAGACAAGTCATTCATTTTCACAATGCAAGCTTTGTATAAGATTGCTTTTCTATGGTCCAATCCAAGGAATAGTATGTACTATTTTTGAGACTATTTTCTATCACCTATATGCTATCCATCGTGGTACGTAAATAATTAGTTTTTTAACGCAAGCAGCAAGTAACTATTTCTGATCGTATTCGTTCGTTGTTTGTTATTTATTGGGCAAAGTTGACGGTTGATTATTGGCTAGAATATAACATGACTTTCCCGACATTACTCTCAAGAAGTACCAGCACAGCCTACAGGCCTAAAACAGCTTTTTAGAAACCTACAAGGCCCTCGTAGCGACAGTACGTGACTTGAGTGAGTATCTTAAATTAATTTATGGTGTTTAACGTTATGTAAATGAAACCATAAAAAAGGTGTAATGTACACCAGGATAATCAGAAGCCATTTATATGAACGGGGTGTTCAAATTGGGTCACAAATTATTTATCCGTAAAATATTTGGTTGTACGTTATGCCTCCCGTTTTGTTTGTTTGTATTGTTTAGTTTGTGACTGTGTTTGTTTACCTCTCAGACTAATAGACATGCGCTAAACGTGTCCACGACTGGAGCGGATCTGGTCCGATTCCAGTTGGGTTCGGACTCGTTTCCCGGAGTCGTGTCCGCGGATCCGTTTGGATCCGCTTGCAGTTTCGCTTCCTTCAAGTCCATTAGATCAGTTTGTTCCAGTGGATCCAGCGGATCGGTTAGGATCCGCTTTTAATAACAGTTCCTACATGTCCATTGTATCTGTCTGTTTGTAGGAAACCTTTGTTTCGGTGGATGTAACGAATCGAAAGAATGACTAGTAAAACCATAGCAATTCTTTCCTTAGGGGAAGACATGTTTGTTAGTTTGATCTAATCTGTGAAAAATACTAGCATAAGTTTTTTAAGGTATATAATTACTTAATTTTTTTAGAGACTACAGTTGATTTACCTTCATACTAAATACTAGTAAATTATAATAAAGTATACTTTTACCGTAGTAGTTCTAGTTTGTTGTTTACTCGTAAATGGAACTGGATCTGTCTATCGAACACGTCCGAACCCGAATCAAAGGCCAGATCCACACAGCTCCAATCGCTCGCTGCTACATTCATTCGACTTCATGGAGCGAGACCGAAGACGCGGCCAACGTATCCGCGGACACGCCACGAACGACAAGCCGGAGCGGATCCACACGACTCCAGGAGCGGACACGACTCCAGGAGCCGTTTGACTCCGGATCTACACACCTCTACAGACTAAGGGGGTGCATTCCGAATTACGCTAAAATCGATATTATCGCGCTCACAACCGTTCCGAATTACTGTAAGCGCGACAACATCGCGACAACGATGTCGCGTCAAACGTCATTACAGGTCGCCATTTTGCGATATCACCAATGAAATCACTGAGCGCCCTGTCAAAACTGACATTCCACTGTCAATATCGTGATATCTAATTCGGAACGCCAAATATCGTTGTGATCGCTATCAGCGCTGTAATCGTAATTCGGAATGCACCCAGGGTTTACCTGTAAAATGGATAAAAAATATGTTTTACAGTGTGGTTTAAAATAAAATATCTTGTTAGTTACTATAGTGGTGGTCATTAGCGGCTTTTAAGTATTCAGCTATACTGTTGGTATGCCCCTTAAAATGTTTTTTTGCACTAAATATGAGTATTTTTGTCCGTAATAGATATAACCTCAAACAAAAACTTATTAAATTATATTCTTGCTATTTCTCGGCTTATCGATGTGAAAGTGGAACTATGAAATACTTAAACGTAGCAGAAAAGAACGATGCCGCTAAAAACATTGCTCTTCACCTTTCAAGAGGAACATCCAGACGAGTATGTATTATTTTATTTCAATATCAAAATACCCTGACCCAATAAAGTTTATTATTTATTTATTTAATTGTTCACATGAACATGTATACAGCTTGAGTCTTTAAACTAGCTTGTGTCAATAATAGTACATGCACTCTGTAGGGCACTGCAAAATGTTTTTAACAATAATTAGGTGCAGGGAAATAAAGTTAAAAATTCTTATTATCATTATAATAAGTATCATTTATGCATGTCAACCTTAAATTTATAATGTACCTATTAAGTAAAATTAAAAATAAATAAAATTAAAGACAAAAAGAAAAATAGAAACAATAATATGTAATCGAGATATTATATTAAAGTTTATTAGTTACAAACCCTGACCTGTTAACTATTCAAATAACTAAAAATACCTCAATATTTTCATGATTACAGCGTGAAGGTTTGTCTCAATATAACAAAATATATGAGTTTGAAGCTGAGGTCCATGGGCAAAAAAGTGAAATGGTAATGACCTCTGTATCAGGTCATCTACTAGCCTTGGAGTTTGTAGGCGCTTACAAGCACTGGCAATCCTGCAGCCCACTGGCCCTGTTCGATGCACCGGTATTCAAGTATTGTCCAGATAATTATGAAAAGATCAAGGTAGGTTGATTGTAACAAACAATCTATTTACTTATTGCAGAAAAATGTTTTATCATCACAGATTTATTAAGATTTCTGTTATCATTATAGAAAACTCTGGAAAGAGAAATCCGTGGTTGCCAAGGCCTAATAATCTGGACGGATTGTGATAGAGAAGGGGAGAACATTGGCTTTGAGATTATTCAAGTTTGCACAGCTGTGAAGAGCAATCTTAGAATATTTAGAGCTAAATTCTCCGAGATAACTGCTGTGTCGGTGAGGAGGGCTCTCCAGAATCTGGAGCAGCCTAATAAGAATATAAGCGATGCTGTTGATGTCAGACAGGAGCTAGATCTAAGAATAGGTAAGGATTTAAATTAATTGCAAGTTCAGACTCTACATACAGACATAGATATGAAGTACTTTCATTTTATTCTGTTCAACCCTACAATATTTAAAAAGGCTAATTTTTCAACTTACTACAACTTCTTGCTACTTAACTACCTTTTATACTCGAAACTCTAATGCCATAATAAATTTTATTCCAGGTGCCGCCTTCACTAGGTTCCAAACTCTAAGATTGCAAAAAGTATTTCCCTCTAAGTTGGCAGATAGTCTAGTGAGCTATGGGTCTTGCCAGTTTCCCACCCTCGGCTTTGTGGTGGAGAGGTACCGAGCTGTTGAGAGCTTTGTCGCTGAACCCTTTTGGAAACTAAAAGGTATTTGTCTCAAGTTAATAAATAAATATTGCTGGACAATCAACACAGCATCACCCAGCCCCAAGCTAAGCAGATCTTGTGTTACTGATATACATAATACAATTATTAAAAAGATATATATTTTTTACTATACAAAAGAAACGACCACCCTGAAGCTGCAGATCATACAAACATTTGTCCCAAGGCGGGAATCGAACCCGCAACCTCCTACGTCGCGGGTGGAACATCGTTCACCGTGCCACAGATGTCACCCGTTTGACTGTAAATGAGGATCACTAATTTAGGGTAAAAGGGTATTTTAATGATCAGACACTGCTCATGTAGCTTTCTCATATCAAAGTTTCTGATTCATTTTCATGCTAAACCTAACCTAATCATTTGGTTTATTAAGGCTGAGTGCATATTGGAGACACGATAGTTTTAAGACAGTCTCTTCTCACATAGACTAGACATTCTGTCTTAAAATTAAATAGAGTCAGTTTTGCTTGTTGTTTCTTGTCATACGACGCGTCGCACAAACGTCGAACGAAACTAAACTTTTCTACGTCTTAATAATATTTGTAAAGCAATAAATAATTAAAACTAGTGTGACGCAAGTCTGCGCTCAGCCAGGGTTACGTCACAAGAATATTTTGTCTTTGATCTGAGCGCCCGTATACATTACCAAAGAGAAGACGACAATCGATAGTCAGAATTGTCGCCGTATTCTAGCTTGACAATTTGGTCTATGAGACGTTCTGTTTGAAGTTTGCGCTTCTTCATAACTTTTGTAATGCAATAGTCTGTCTTAAAACTATCGTGACTCAAATCTGCGCTCAGCCTAAAATAATGCTATCTGTTATATTATAATATAATTCGACTTGATAATGTTTCCACTGATACATTTTGTATGTCATTATTTCTGCTATTCTATCCACATAACCTTTTGATATTTTTTCTTTAAGTGAATTCCGTATTAACCTTTTGATGTTATTTTGTTTTTTTAAGTAAATCACACAATGAACGGTCTAAGTGTCGACTTCACTTGGGAGCGCGTGCGACTGTTTGATCAGGAAGCTTGCCAAGTGTTCCACGATATCTGTCTTGAAAACCCGCTGGCAAAAGTTATCGATGTCAAGACTAAACCAAAGTCCAAATGGAGACCTCTGCCGTTAGATACTGTGGTATGGTTAATTGTAAATTTTGTCTAAAATGTGAATTGTAATAGTTGTCTGCCGTGGTGGTCGCGGCAATAGATCCCTTCCAACTCAGCCATGATTTCGTAAGAGCAAAGTAATGGTAAGAACTCTCTTACCATTACTTTGCTCCTGCTCTGTACTCACAGAGCAGGTTTCTGATGTGTACTTTCAACATCTTCACTGCGATCACAAATCAAGGTGATTATGGCGAAATCCCCACTTGCTTATGAGAGACAAGTTTTGCCGTGGACATAGGTGTGCTTTACGGATTTATTCTAAAATCCACGTCACAAAAAAAACTGCACACGGTGATTGTTTGCAAATATATGCTTGAGATATAAGTTTCCACATGTGGCTTTGCAAGCGTTTTTCCGGGCAATAAAGTCGCCTAGGTCAGGATAAAGGCTCTGGACACCCTCTATATTGCCAAATTTCATTAATACCCGTTGTACATGGGCGTGAACGAATAGACTGAATGACTTTCGTCTTTGATAATGAAATGCCTATAATGTTAATACAATTCTGGTAAATCTACGCAAAATTTTAACCCGATCCGTTCAGTAGTTTTCGCGTGAAGAAGTAAGAAACACACCCATCCACATTTTCGGAATTATAAATTATAATGTGTGTGTTATGCCACTTTTTGTAAATACAAAGGTTGACCGGAAGAGATCGCTCCATCGGCGGTCCATTGTAGAACGCAATCTGTATTAATCTTTTCTTGTCCTGTATTTCCGTTTTGTAAAATATTTAAATATGTAAATAATATTTTTGGTATTGTATTGAATTACCTATGATAAATATCTTTTCAGGAACTTGAAAAACTAGGATCAAGAAAGCTTAAAATAAACGCTAAGGAGACGATGCGATTGGCTGAAAAGCTTTACACGCAAGGTTTCATCTCTTACCCCCGCACGGAAACCAACGAATATCCTAAAGAAATGAACTTGGGACAGTTAGTGGGGCTTCAGACGGGGGATCCTAACTGGGGAAGCTTTGCGCAGGGGATTCTAGACAGCGGGGGGCCAACGCCGCGTCAGGGGAACAAAAGCGACAAGGCCCATCCCCCTATACACCCAACTAAATACGCAACGGGTAAGAACGGGTATTGTCTACATGTATATTTGATGGTTTATTTATATATTTTAACCATTAGGTTAACCTCCAGCCACCCAAAAATACAAGATCGGTATTATCAGAACTGCGATCCCCAACCCGCATGCCCAGCGTGGGGATTATGGGCAATAACCCCCAAATAATGAATATGAAGCTCATTAGGGGAGGCTTATGTCCAGCAACGGACTTTTATAGGCTGGTGATGATGATGATAATCATAATTTTTTGACTATAGAAAAGGAAGACGTTCTATGTTTAGCTGTGTTCACCGATTACTCCATAAATTATGAACCCATTTCAATGATTATCTTGCTGACAATGATCCCCATAACCAATCACCAGGTACCGCAGAACAAATAAAAAACAATGTAAATCATCATAAATGTGATGTTTTTCTTTTTTATTATTCTAATTTTATTAGGGACTTTGATTTAAACAATGACTATGTAAGTCCGGTAGGGTAACTTAGTAACTAAATATACAATATTTACAAATATTCTACATGTGAACTCATTCAAAGTGACAGCGGAATAAAATCAAATTAAAACTATCCATCTATAAAATGTAAATAATTTATTGGTCGTAGGCAACATGTATATTAAGTTTATGTAGTTTATTTAGTACTGTGGATTTTATTTTATGTACAATAAAGACTGGATTTTGTTAATAAATAAAATAAAATTATATTCAACAGGTTTATCAGGTAACGAACAGCGCCTATACGAATTCATAGTGCGCTCGTTCCTTGCATGTTGCTCGAAAGACGCGCAAGGGCAAGAGACTACTTGCACGATAGACGTCGCGAGTGAAAAGTTCTCTGCAAGCGGACTCATGATCACTGCCAGGAACTATTTGGAAGTATACCCCTATGATAAATGGTCGTCGAAGGAAATTCATGTCTATCAGGTTTGTACCTCCTTGCATAAACTAACCTTCGTTGGTGTTAAAATATAAAGATCATTTATTTGCGTAAAAATTGCGTAGTTAGAAGATTTTACAGACAGGTATAGAGGAATGTTTTACCGATGACGATGTACAAATTTTGAGAAACGGCATGCAACAGAGACAGTAAGTAAAATATTGAGTTATTAGGGGTTCTGGTCGTTTCCTATGTATAATAAAAAAATATCTATCTATTTAATAATATTGTATTACGTATATCAGTCATCTAGTACCCATAACACAAGCTCTGCTTAGCTTGGGGCTAGATTATTAGATGTATTGTTAAAAAAAAAATTGCCTTGCTTTCAATGCAATTTTTTGAATAAAAAGTGGGTAGCTCAAATAAGTCATATTATAGAGGTAGATTGATAAATAATAGATGTGTTACTTCGGAAATCTATCTATTGCAATAATTTATAGATTTTGCTTCATTAATTTACACCTGCTTATTATTGCAGTCTGGACAAACGTTTTCGCCAACCGCCATTGACATGGTAGACGGCAACACTTCACCCCCGAACTTACTCACCGAAGCCGATCTCATTGCGCTAATGGAAAAACATGGAATAGGTAATATGAATAACTAAATAACTTGGTAACACTTGGCCGCTTTCCTCTGAACAGATCTCGCCACAGAAGTTGGGAAGTAAATGCCTTCATCAGCAATAATATATAATAGTCCACTGCTGGACATAGGTCTCCCCTAATGAGCGCCATAGATGGCATTATTTATATTGGAGCAAATACGTAGCCGTTCTCGAGACCTGCATATTTGCTCTTGATATTTTTTTAATGCTGGACAATCCACATTCCATCACCTAGACCCAAGCTAAGCAAGCTTGTGTAGATGACTGATATACATAATACAACATCTATATTTTTTATTATAAATAGAAAACGACCAGAATAACCTGAACAAATATCTGTATAATTTGTCTAGAGGCGGGACTCTAACCCGTAACCTTTTGCGTCGTATCCAGACTTTCGCCCACCGCGCCACATGTCGTCGAATCCTCAGCAATGTCACCGCACCAGCCCTCACGGATATCCGATTGACTATATTTTATTGTTTTACTTTATTTTTCATTCTCAGGCACGGACGCAACACACGCAGAACACATAGAGACAATAAAGAACCGCTCGTACGTCGCATTGGCGGACGCGATACATTTCGTGCCGGGACTGCTCGGCATGGGCCTGGTGGAGGGATATGACGCGATGGGGCTTAACATCTCGAAGCCGCACCTTAGGGCGGGTCTCGAGGCTGACTTGAAGGCGATCAGCGAGGGGCGGAAGCAGCCTGATGTGGTTTTGGCTGAGCAGGTATTTTGTGTACATCTATTGAACTTTATTAACAAATAAAATTAATTAAACTATTAACGTGCCGTGTGGTGCCGGCAAAGAATTTCACCACCCCAACTCTTCCCGTGGGTGTCGTAAGAGGCGACTAAGGGAAACACAGCGGGGGGCGGGCAGCAGCGCCTTCTGCAGAACAACTACACCGAACTGCGATCCCCAACCCTCATGCCCAGCGTGGGGATTATGGGCAATAACCCCCAAATAATGATGCCATCTATGGCGCTCATTAGGGGAGGCCTATGTCCAGCAGTGGACTATTATAGGCTGGTGATGTTGTTGTTGTTGAAACTATTAAGACTAGTATTTGCGATTGAAACGATTAAGCTAACTGAACTATACAAATACCCAATATCTTACGAAAAATACAAATACCCAAATTAGAACTAGTATTTACAATTGTAACATCATTGTTGCATTGTTGCTAACTGCAGACTCTTGCAAACAAACTACAGGTAAGTCAACTGATCCATATCAACCAGTCGGAAGTCGCTGGCTGCATTGCCTCGCTGTATGGCAAAGCAGCCAGTATTATAAATAAAAAATAGATTTAAAATCCTTAAAACATACAGAATAAAAGAAGGTCACAAAGGTATTAAATATTGGATGCAAGAATCGCTAGGTGCTGGACAGCACAAAATAGAAGTTTTAGTCAATGTTTTTACATAAATCTATTGCTTAAGTTAAAGGAATCGTATAAAATTTTCCAGCATTCTGATGAATAATTTATTTAATTTGTATTTAGTTTTTTTTTACTTGTTTATGTTAGACAGTCAGTTATAAAATAAAAATCTTTTATTGGCCGTAACTTAGGTTATTAAAGTTTGGACTGTTTATATTAGGGCTGTTGATTTTCTTAAAACAATAAAAAAAATGTATTATTACAGGTAGCTACGTATAAAGAGGTGTTCCTGACAGTGACGGCCGAGGCCAACAAAATCGACGGCGCCCTAGCGGAGAGATTCAACGAGCGACCCAATGAATACACGCCTACGACCGGAAATATGCCTACTATGCCTTCAGGTATTTACTTAATGCAAATAAGTAGTTTAAAAAAGACGGTATACCTCTTCACTGAAAATAATATTTCCTACGACCGGAAATATGCTTATTATGCCTTCAGGTATTTACTTAATGCAAATAAGTAGTTTAAAAAAGACGGTATACCTCTTCACTGAAAATAATATTTCCTACGACCGGAAATATGCTTATTATGCCTTCAGGTATTTACATAATGCAAATAGTTTAAAAAGGACAGTATACCTCAGGTCGTCACTTCGCGTGCGCGAGTGTAACCATGCGCGAACATACCCCTTCCACTTTCTTCCAGCGTTCTTTTTTACGTGACGCGACCTATATTTCCCCAAAATCGATGCAGGCAATTAGTAAATAGTATTCTATAACTTATATTTTTTTATAATCTATGTTATCCTATAACTGGGCGAGATTTCTCTCAAATTCTTCCAGAATCGCGTTCGTTGGCCCATGCTTTAATTTATCATTATAAAATTTCTAGCATTCAAATGTCCAAAGTGCGGCTCAGATATGGTCGTCCGGCAGAAGAAAAATAACCCAGACGAATTCTACATCAGCTGTTTATCGTTCCCTAACTGCAAAAACGCCGTTTGGTTCCCGAGTATTGTGAAAACACTACAAGTCCAGCCTGAAACATGCCCTGAAGTAAGTTGAATCTTCTATGATTAAAGCATTGCTTATTATCTTAGCCATGGCGGGCGTTAAGTAAGAATCGACTGATCAATTTCAGCCTGCGAAGTGTGCGTTCGCCCAGCAAAAAGTATCGTCTTTTCAAGAATCGAATGATGCAGATAATTTGTGCCCTATGTCGTGTAAATGTGCCCAAAATTTTAAATTTGTGCCCCCAAGGGCTGCAGAGTTATTTAGGAAAATCTGATTTTGCTGCACGAACGTTCGCCCAGCAAAACTTTTTTTAAAAAAAGGGTATAGCTGTATTTTAAATATGCAAAAAGATAGCTTAAATACTAGTCTAAATGTGCCGTTAAAGCAAAATTTGTGCCTCTAAAGGTTTTAGAGATATTTAGTTTTTTGCTGGGCGAACGTTTTGGTGATTTCTATATCTCGGAAACGGCTGAACGCACAGTCATAATTTTTTGTTCCTACAGATACGGTAAATTTGTGCCATTTGTGCCGTAATTTTCATTAACATGAGTAGCATGGTTCAGGAGCTATTATTGTTTTTCCTAGAAAACGGAAAAATGCTCTGGCTCTCGAATGAACAAGACCATCGACTTCACGTTGGTGCCGACTGGTACCCATTATATATTCACACGATCCTGTAAAGTTTCACCGGCCTACTACTTATAATAGACGAGTTATTAACGATTTTGTCTTTTTTTTGAGGTTATTTTGAGTGAAATTACTTAGGATACGAAAACACTAGTTTCCTGTGAGCTGGCTTATTACATGCTTCTACAATAATTAGAGCCCTATTTTAAGAATACGTATGCAAAAAAACATCTTTGTATACCCAATACTTTTGACAATAATGTTAATATACCATTCGAAGTATTTTTGGTAGATAACCAGACCAAATTCGAATGAACATTAAAAAGCGGCCGTACGATACTACAAGCTATCCTTCTTAAATCGTCATGATAATATTTAGTGTTTAGAGAACGTTGCGTACAAAAGTGGAATTGTCATTTAAAAAAATATACTTTTGCGCTCGTTTGATTTTTAAGTATAATAATTATGACGATGAATGATGAAAAATGATAAATATATTATGATGAAAATGCTCTTTTCAATAAATAATTAAGTAGGTACCTACTTAGTAAGTACCTATACGTAGGCATACCTGTACCTACATATGTTTTTTTATCTGATAATCCTAAAGAGCATCCCCTGTTATTTAAGAAAATAATCCACGGCTCTTTTGCGAATAAATAATTAGTAGACTGGTTTGTTTGTTTGCTAAATTCTAACGAGCCAACCTTTTGATAGGTACCAATATTATAATGGTAGGTAAGTATTTGCCAACACGCTCTACAAATTGATAAGTAAATACAATATTCAACTCGGAGTGACCGACGACCGTTGTGTGTGCTCTTCGAATGCACACACACACACACACCCTTATTGCACGCACCCATAAGTAATTAGTTTTTGAGTCTGCCTCTCGGGTTATTGTAATTTACACTCTATGTTCGTGGATTAAGGGTGCTGGTGAAGGAAGCTCAACGCACGGAAGCACCGCGTGCCACATTGACCAATGAACGACAAGTTTTGGTTCACAATGGTTTATTTTATTGTTTGTTTGTTTAGTTCTCATCTCTGCCCCGTCGGACCCGGGGTGTTTTATACCTATACTGTCAACGGCACATCAAGCTAGATCAGATGTCAAGTTGTACCTATAGGTATTTGGTGTTAAATCATTCATTCATTATTATCTCAACAGGTCACTGATGTGCCGTTGTCTCCGGACAATTTATTTTTAGTAATACCTACATTACAAATTATAGTGTACTAGATGCACCCCGCAGCTTTGCCCGCGAACCAGTTTTTTTCGTATAAATTTCAGAAATTTATTGCACACCCCCTACCTAGGGGTTGTGTAAAAATACCTACATGTTTAATTATTCAGTCTGTAGGAATCGCGGCTAGCTCTTCCCGGGATGCTGATATAAAAGTCGAGTTTACGTTACAAAAGCTATATTGTATAAAACTACGACTAATGATGATGATGTTAATGAGTGCGGTTTGTATGGCTGCTGCTGATGCACTGACCCTCGTAGGCGCCCGCTCCGCGCTCGCGGCACGAGTAACCTACTGAGGTCAAACTGCTGATGATGCTAGTTCTATGTACCTGCGTGATCGATTGTATCGAACACAGTCCATAGTTCATTTATACCGAGTTTTGAGTGAATCGAATCAAGGAAAAATTATTTTCCATACAACCCTTACCACCATATTTAACCCCCTCAGAGGTTAAAATTTCCAAATTTTAGCCTATTTAATCCTACTCTAGGTCCTAAACTATCTACCTACCTACCTACGAAATTTCATTTAAATCACTTAAGTAGTCACAAAGATTACCTAGGTACTTATAACGAACATTCACACAGACTTTCCCATTTATTATAATAGTAAGATTATTAAAAACAAAATAATTCACATTTTATTTCATGTATAATATTTTTCGTGACATAAATATTATTTTCTACTTAACAATTCTGTACGCATCTGTACTACTTAAATTTCATTACAACGCCACCAAGTAAGGAAGGATAGCTTGTAGTATCGTACGGCCGCTTTTTAATGTTCATTCGAATTTGGTCTGGTTATCTACCAAAAATACTTCGAATGGTATTTTACCATTATTGTCTAAAGTATTGGGTATACAAAGATGTTTTTTTGCATACGTATTCTTAAAATAGGGCTCTAATTATTGTAGAAGCATGTAATAAGCCAGCTCACAGGAAACTAGTGTTTTCGTATCCTAAGTAATTTCACTCAAAATAACCTCAAAAAAAAGACAAAATCGTTAATAACTCGTCTATTATAAGTAGTAGGCCGGTGAAACTTTACAGGATCGTGTGAATATATAATGGGTACCAGTCGGCACCAACGTGAAGTCGATGGTCTTGTTCATTCGAGAGCCAGAGCATTTTTCCGTTTTCTAGGAAAAACAATAATAGCTCCTGAACCATGCTACTCATGTTAATGAAAATTACGGCACAAATGGCACAAATTTACCGTATCTGTAGGAACAAAAAATTATGACTGTGCGTTCAGCCGTTTCCGAGATATAGAAATCACCAAAACGTTCGCCCAGCAAAAAACTAAATATCTCTAAAACCTTTAGAGGCACAAATTTTGCTTTAACGGCACATTTAGACTAGTATTTAAGCTATCTTTTTGCATATTTAAAATACAGCTATACCCTTTTTTTAAAAAAAGTTTTGCTGGGCGAACGTTCGTGCAGCAAAATCAGATTTTCCTAAATAACTCTGCAGCCCTTGGGGGCACAAATTTAAAATTTTGGGCACATTTACACGACATAGGGCACAAATTATCTGCATCATTCGATTCTTGAAAAGACGATACTTTTTGCTGGGCGAACGCACACGCCTGCGAATGACGTAAGAGCCAATTAAGATCTGCGCACATTCCCACACCGCTACCGCACAACACTGTCATAAATCAGCATTTAAATATGTGATACATTTTGAAGAGATAAAATGGTTGCAAAAAGTGGCCCACTCTTTCTATCATCTGATGCCGTCAATTCAATTATAAGCTTTAAACTTTAAATGCGTCTAAATAAGAAGGTACAGCCCATATTTGAATGCACATTTTTGTGCTGTATGGCAGTGGTGCAGTCCAGATCCGCAAACAGAATCTGTCATAGAAATACAGTAATGTTTTTGTTACAGTGTGGTCCAAACTACAAGAAGATAAAATTCGAATGGAGGAACAACTCGATCAGTCACCTATACCCACCTCCGTACACTGCATGCCTCGCAGGATGTGATACTACCTTCTTAGAGCTACTACAAATCAACCTTTCGAATATACGACCTCCTTCAAACGCAGGACAAACTACAACAAACAATAGACAAACAAATGTTCAGAATACGAACAATAGACAAAATAGAAATACAAACAGCTCTAATACTGTTCAAAATGCGAACACCAATAGACCAAATTCGAATACAGAAAGGAGTGCAAATAGCAGGTCAAACTCTTTGGACTCAAATGCAGTACCCGCGATGCCTAGACCAGCTCCACGGCCGACGCAATTTGTACCGCCTCCCACTGTAAATAGAGCTCCGAATAGCTTGCCGACGCCAAGAGGCACCGGAGATGGGGATGATAGCCATGTGTTGTGCGGCTGCAATAAACAAGCAATTTTGTTGACAGTTAGAAAACAAACTGCTAACTTTGGTGAGTACTCTTGATTTTAGAAGAAAGCATGGTACGGTGAGCGGTTTCTCTCACCATGAAATGTGTAAAATGTACGCGGTCTTTACATAAGACGGCTGCGATAATACAGTAGGTATGCATAAATTATTATAGCGCATCGTTGAATTGATCAAATTTTCTTTCAGGGAAAAAGTTCTACAAGTGCCCATTAGGAAAAGACAACGGCGGATGTGACTTCTTCCTATGGGCGCCAGAAGGAGACAGCGATAACCAGTTCGAAACGCCGCCACAGACTAATTCTTGGGGCAACCAGCAGTCAAATAGTAATAGTAATTCATGGGGGCAAAATTCTAATAGTGGAAATTCTTGGGGCAATCAACCGCCAAGTAGCAATTCCAATTCCACTAGAGGCTGGGGAGTTACTCCGACCTTCTCAAGGGACAATTTCGAGCCCAATGAAGATGATGTACAGTGTAATTGTGGATTGCCTTGTAAAAAGTGAGTATATATTATGAAATTTCAGGTAGGTTGATGTAAAAAAAGAAAATAATTTTATTTACCTTAAATCGGCTACCAACTCAATAAGACTCAATAGAATGCTAAATGCTCCATGCCTTGCCATAACAATTTTAATTATTTCCAGAATAACTGTGCATAAAGAAGGACCCAATAAAGGCCGCCCATTCTATGGGTGTCCAAAGGATTTCAATTCACGCTGCACTTTCTTCCAATGGGCGGATAATGGGTCAACCACGACAACAGGTAATAAAAGTTAAATAACTATTAATGCCGGCAGAATCCACTTGTCGATATTGTCTCGACAAACGTGCCATGTACCATGTACCAATACTTCATTGCTATAGCCACACTCGTAGTCTAAAACTGTGTAAAAAACAATACGTGAACGTGTGTCGTGAGAACACTCGTTCTTGACCTGTCTATCCCAGCGTTCACTACCGTAGCTATGTTGAACGTCAAGCTATCCCTGCTTCCAACTTTTCCCTTTCCCCAGACATCAGCATACATGAGTCCACAGCTGAACTTGGAAGTAGGTTTTGGCCATAATCACTATGACAACTGGGATTGGTGATCGCTGTATAGGTGTTGAAAAACACAGAAGGAAGCAGTCCTCTGGTAGTTTACCCTCTTATGCTATCCACGTGGTGAGCACAGGTTATACCGCGACGATCACGGCCAGATGCAGTCATCGTTATCGTCAGCCTATATCAGTCCACTGCTGGACATAGGCCTCCCCTAATAAGCACCATAGATGGCTTTTTTTATCATTTGTGGATTATTGCCATTTATTGCTATTCTATAATTTATTGCCAGCACTGAATTACTTATAATATAAGTAATTCGCTGGTATTTTGTGACGTGTCCAAGAGTCCTGAAAGGTCTAAAGGAAATAAAGCACTTTGATTTTGATATTATAATTTGATTTCAGAATGGGGTGGCGGCGGTTCTGGTGGTGGTTTCAGGGGTAACACGAGGGGGCGCGGGCGAGGTCGCGGCCGCGGCGGCGGACGGTCCACAGCATCTACTGACGACCAGGGCGGGGGCGGCCGACGTTGCGGTATATGCAGACAGACAGGGCATACCAGAAACCGCTGTCCTAATAATAACTGAAGACACATTCGTATCAAAACCTCTTCGAAAATCAAAGAGGTTGCACCAGTTTATAGCCTTGATTGCTATGAACTCTTTGGTGTTGTTCAATGACTCTTATTAGACTTTTAAAGTGGAACATGTGTGGTTCAAGTGTTATTTTTTAAATGTTGCCTGTGATTTAAAGTAAGCAGTAACTTGTGTTATATAAATTTTGTTATGTAGGATACTTAAAAGTAATTATCTTAGATAGAATGTTTAATACATGTTTTTATTGTAAATGTTATTTTATTTTACAAACTTAGATTCTAAGTAGGCACTACTGACAATATTTACCATCGTTTTTTATTATTATTCTTCTGTTTGAGAGAGCTAAGGCTCTGGGCACGTTGAATCTGTTCTTGTTCGGCTTCTACAGTTTTGTCTGTCATCATGTCCAACAGTATTTCGAATTTTAATCGTAGCATGTTGTTTTCTTCTTCCAGTCTTTCTAATTCGTTTTTCAATCTAATATTTTCTTTGTGGGCTACTCCTGCTTTACCTGAAGCTGTGAGAATTATATAGATAACAATTTATTTCTTGTTAGAAAGAGACAACACAATTCAAATAATATTCAATTATAAACATAAGCTAGCACTAAATAGGTACAATTTCAAATATTCAGATAAATTTCAAAATTATCGAGAACTATTATAATATAGTTAGTATGAAGCCGCGGGCAGAAGCTAGTGTTATTAGCTAGTGATACTAACTTATTTGGCGTTCTTTCCATTTTGGATGGAATGTTCTTTAACGGCTGAACGGATCTTATGGAGAATTGGAAGGAAAGTAGATGATATCCCAGGAACGGACATACATAGGCTACTTTGTATCCCGGTAAGTGCAAGCGAGGCGTGGGCTAAAGCTAATAATAAAATAGGTAATGTAGTTACCTGGTATCCACTGCCCATCCTCGAAAGAAACTTCGAAATCTCCTAGCTTAATTTTCAGTAGAGGTATATCAAGCGAGAGTTCTTTTGATGCATAATCACTGCCAAACTCATTTTTTATGACTGAAGTGTCCTGTCTTCGTACAGGAATAGTTTTTAGGGAGAACTTATTACTAAAAAGAGGCATAATGTCGGTTACGACAAACAAGTAATAAATGCTTTTCAGCAAGATTCTTAAATTTTACGTTGAAGTGTTTTATTATGTAGTAAACTATCCTTAAAATCCCGTTAGTGACGTTATTTATTTATTAAGGAAGTACCTCTTTCAAAACAACTTGCTTGGTTCTCTAATTATTATGTACAACAAGCGGTTACCATGACAACATTTAAGTTACCGGATAAAAGTAAAAAAATTGGGCCAATCCATGATGAGCTTAGTCACAAATGTTAGGATATTTGTGTTCTGTGGTCACAAAGTTTAAAAACCGGAACCATAAAGTTAAAGATCATAAAAACTTGAGTAAAAAAGCGGGAAATTTCATCCATACTCTACTCTGTCTGTTCCGTTCGTTCTTCAAATTTCAGCGGGATTGTAAGTAAGGCGCGGTGATTTTATTTATTTAAAATTGAATACACAGAAAATACAAGAATGTCAGCGAAGAAATCCGCGAAGTCCAAGTTGGCAAAACAAGAGATCGACGAATCTCCAGCAAAGCTTTTCAAAAATGAAACCTTTGACGAAGATGACATGTCGAGGCTTATTAGCCAATATCAAGCTAGTGCTAAGAAGAAGAAAACAGAAACGAGCTCAGGCTCTAACCCAGAATATAGGAAAAAGATATTGGACCTAGTGAATTCGCAACAAGAAGCAAGGTAGCCTCAGTTAATATAGCTAATCATGTTCTTTTCTGTGCCTTAGCTTAATTTTCCAAACAAAACTACTTACCTACCTACCTATGTTTCATAGGTATTCATTTAAAATGTAAGAGGTATATCTAATTTTTTTCTAGAAAACAACGCACCGAGGACTTCTTCAAGGGCTTCTCAGAAATAATAACCCTAGTTGAAGCAGACTATAGCGCGATGAAGGACAACGAACAAAAGTTGGAACAGCTTACGGCCACCTTTATGAAATGCATCCAGCAAGCGACCATCGCATATAAGGAGAAACTCCGAGCTTTGAGGGAGATACAGCTTACATTTAGAAAAGAGTAAGTTTTAAATCATCACTAAGTACAATATGTTCACACTTATTTACCTATTTTTAAAGGCTGCATTGAATGACATTGCCTGACAGGCTTGCCATGAATGAGGTGCTAATGTAGAAATTTTCAATGCTTACAGATTCGAAGAAATGGAATGTGATCACCAAGCTGAAACTGAAAAGCTCGTAGAAGAGTTAGAATACGACATAAATAAATTGCAGAGCAAACTAGTGGCTGAAACAAAGCGCAGCGGATGGGAGTCATTGCGTCGAAGCATTTTTCATGCCATGCAGAATGATTTGTAAAAATTTTGCGACATTAATTCATATAATTTTAATTTTGCCCACAATTAGCTTTGTACCCTATTTGATTAGAAAATAAACAAAAAGCTCACATAGAACGATTTTTATATACATTACTCATACCTAGGTATAGGTACTTAGATTTTCGGTAGTCACATAATTTCATTTTCACAGGAGTTAGCTGGGTTTGATATCAACTGATACATGAAACTTGCTACCTACATAGTAACATTTAGGATAGGTATTAGGTAGATAGATAAATAAATAATTCCGGACAATCCACACAGCATCATCTAGCCCCAAGCTAAGCAGAGCTAATGTTATGGGTAGGTACTAGATGACTGATATTACGATATATATAGACGATGGGTAGTAATACTTTTACCATGAAAAAAGCCCTCAACGACTAGCTAGGTGTTTACCGAGTTCCGAGATCCGCCGACAAATGTAACCTACATGGTAAAATATCTATGTTAGGCTGGTTGGTGCATAGATGTTGGGAAGTCATGTTTAAGTAGATAAACACAGGTGCTATGAACGAGCATCTATTTTTGAAATAAAACAAAGTTAATAAATCAATATTGTAATACTGTTTAAATAAAATAAATAATTCGAGAGTAACGTAAGTAGTTAACAAACTTGTTCAACAAATAGAAGGAATGTATAAAAATAAAGAATTCGTTTTTATTATTGCTTATTGTACCAAGGGCAGTGTAAAGGCTGCTCTCATCATAGCTTAGTATAAATATAGCTATGTATGTTCATGTTTTCAGTCTAAACAACATCACAGCTGGTATGATAAGAATAAACGCTCCTAATGTGTACGTCACCGCCGCGCCACAACACCAGTATACTGAAACAAAGAGTTGTAGGTAAACAATACAATAGAAATAAAACAATACGATAGAAATAAAGCGTCGTTTAAAATATATTAATAGAAACGTTTATTTGACCTTGACGGATGAAGGTTCGCCTGTAACGTAGGAAGTAGCGGGTTCGATTCCAGCCTCGAGATAAATGTTTGATCGATCTGTAAATATTTGTTCGAATGTTCTGGACGTTTTCTATGTATAATAATAAATATATATCCATATAATATATTGTTTTAAGAATATCAGTCGTCTAGTAACCATAACACAAGCTCTTAGGTTGGGGCTAGATAATGCTGAATCTCAGCAATACTGTAAGAACCCAGGATAAATAACCAATGTTCAATACAATGAAAAAACCAGCGAAATACGATGTAAAAAAAATTGTAATACCTACTAACCAAAATTGGTAAGAAATGCAACGCAGCTTATCTTACGCAGTTTTGGGTACTAGATATCTAATAGGTATACAAAGTACAGATGGAGTGACGCACGCTGAAACCATTCCCATAATCTCTCCGTGCAAATAGCACTGCACGCACTATCTTCAGCTTTTTAATCTAGGGATTCTACGTGACGATTGTTTGACGATATCATTGTCATCGGAGATAGGTTAGCAGTATTGAGCCCTAGCGTATAGTTGACGCATAGTAGCCATAGTAGCCAATAGTTGCATGAATTTTAATTTTAATATTCTTTGTAAATAAGAAATTGCACACCTAAGAGTACAAGTATATTTAATAATAGCAATCCACCCCGGCTTCGCAGGGATATTTAACGTAAATTTCAAATTATTTTTTTTTTACTTGTTTGTTTATTTTATAGAATTTTTCATTCTACGTTCATCGGATATGGTGGAGAGGAAAGATTGATGAATGATTGTTTGTTTGAATTGAATAGCCTCCAAAACTACTGGACCGATTTTAAAACTTCTTTCACCATTAGAATTCAAAATTTTCCCTGATCAAAATAGGTTATAAAATATAAAAAAAATATGCGGATAAATAATTATTTTTCTGTTCAATATCCGTGCGTAGCTGAGGTGGACCGCTAGTAATAAATAGTTTAGTTTACTAGTTACCTGATGAAGCGAGCAGTGGTCCGGCCGCCCGCGCCAAGGCCCCGAGGGACCGCAGGGCGCCTAGGACTGCGCCCCGGGAATCTGCGGGCGCTTGTGCGGCCGCCATTGATGTCATGCATGACACTGCGAACGCGGTCGCTGGAATTTAATAAAATTATATAAGATTTTTAAGAAACTACCTACTATTTATTGAGTGTTTGTAGGAAATAAGTAAGAATGTTTTAAATATTTTTCACTAAGCAAAATTGCACTTCCAATGATTATTGTAGTGCTATCAAAGCCAATTTAATCCTTTATCGCCCATATCCCAAGAAATTTAATTTAGAGCCCTATTAAAAACCAATAATCAAGGCGCCGTCAGTTGTTTCATCAAAATACCCTGCTAAAATCATGCACTAAAAAGATCTTCAATATTGCAAGCTGCAATTCTGCTTTTCTGGGTCATCCTGTTACCCCAATAGTAAGAAGTTATTAGATAGATAGAAAAACTATTATACCACGCAAACAAACATGCTTAAAAAAGAGGATGTATAAAGGGCGGCCTTATCGCTATGAGCAGTCTCTTCCAAGCAACGTAGGAAGGGTCTGGACATAAAGGAAAACTACAGACGGTGACACTGGCATAACCAAACAAATACTGACAATAAATACCTGTACTACTAATCATCAGCCTATAATAGTCCACTGCTGAACATAGGCCTCTCCTAATGAGCCCCATAGATGGCATTATTTATCATTTGTTATTGTCCATAATACCCACTCTAAGCAGGTTGGGGATCACAGTTCAGTGGAGTCATTCTGCAGAGGGTGCTGCTGCCCGCCCCTCCGGTGTGTTTCCCAGTCGCCTCTTACGACACCCACATAAGAGTGGGGGTGGTGAAATTCTATGCCAACACCACACGGCAATATGTTAATACTTACACAAGGCAAACAGCACAAGTCCGGCCCACAGCCACGTCAGAGGCGATGGCGATCTAACATCACTGGCAGCCAGCGCTATACATAGGAAGGATAGCGGTGTTAGAGCGAGAGCGCAACATGCTGCCTTCTCTGCTCCTCTTGCACCAAGCCGCCGCGCCGCACCCCCTTGTAATACTGCCATTATTAAACCTGGAAATAGAATTTATGATAAAAATCCAATTTCAAAATTCAGAAGACCCACATACCTACATAGGTACATGATACCAAAATTGGTTATTCGTTTAAATACCTGTGCGAAGCTGGGGCGGACCGCTAGTGCATTAATATTTATCATAGCTTTGTTATTAATTGATCACATATTTATAGGTTGAGTCAACGTTTTTCAGTCAACATCATTTCAAGGTTAAATTCACCTTTAAGTTCATTACTCATATATTATTTTTATCCTTTTGTGTATTTTTAATGCCACTATTAAAGGGCTTAGATTAGACTATATTACTTATACCTTAGATTAGATAAATTTAGTTAAATAAGTTATTTTGTTTTATATTGATAGGGCGATGAATTAATATCTTTTATAGTTTTAAAGTTTCTTTCAGTAATTCAATAAATATTAGTTGAATAGTTAGGTAGTAGCAACTAGGTTATGATATTGATGACTTACCTATGACTAAGAACATTTTCCCCTGTTGCATTGCAGAATACTGGAATGTGTGATGAGTCAGGAATGTGATAGTAAACTCAAGCCCAGAGTAAATAAATAAGTAAAGGAAATAAATCAGTCCCAATTTAGAAAGAACTTTGTTCTGATGAGTAGACAAGTTTTTAACCGCTGTGAAGTTCAATAGATGCAACGGAGAAACATAATCCACAGCTTTTGCTAGTGTTAAAGTCAGTGGTGCTCTTTTCTCCTAAAACAAAAGACAAAGCATTAACATCATACCTATATTAAATCTTAACGACGACCGCAGTGGCGCGGTGGACGAAGGTCCGTCTGCGACGCACGAGGTTGCGTGTTCGATTCCGCCTCGGGACAAATATTTGTACGATCTACAGATATTTGTTCAGGGTGTTCTGGTCGTTTTCTATGTATAATAAAAAATATCTATCTATGAAATAATATTGTATTATGTACCTATATTAGTCATCTAGTACCCATAAGACAAGCTCTGCTTAGCTTGGGGCTAGATGATGCTGTGTGGATGGTACGGCTTTATTTGTTTGATTTATTTATTTAACACTTCACAAAATGAGTTCTTTTTACCTTGGCAAGGGTTTCAGGTATAAACATCCATACAAGAGCTATGTTCGCGAGTGAGAGAGACAGGGCATACATAGCTGGCCTCTCTCCCCATAGACCGGATGTAGCGTCACTGTTTATGGCAAACCAGGCACCAGCTAATGGGCCAACAATGAACCCAATCGAAAACGCCAGACCAATAAGTGCCTGAAAATACAAAATGAAATTTTATAATTTCTATATTTTCTTCCTTCATAAGATGAACGGCAAAAATCAAATACATCTTGGACAGTAAATGCCACCTCGCAATAATATAAATTAATGTGTTATTTATTATTTTATTTTAGTGTACCTAAATTTGTGTTACTTTAATTTTATTTTTAATATATTTGTGTTGTGACATCATATTTTATTAATTAAGAAATGATATTCCTTCTTATAACCGTAATGTAAATTTGTTTGTGACTAAATAAATGAAATGAGAAATATATAAAAAAAAAATGATTTTTAATAATTTTTCGTTCTACAGACCATAAAATTAAACGAAAGTATGAAATCAGCCGTAAATTGTAATCCATATTCTTCCAAAGAAATTGAAAAAATTATATAATTTCCGCGGCAAGTTGAATCTATATAAAACATGTTAGCTGTTATTACATAATCAATTTTAATCATTTATGGGAAATTGCGTGCGCTTCTATAATAAGCTTCCATCTGAAGCAACTGAGCTCCCTATTCGTAAATTTAAACAATACATAAAACAAAATCTTATTAAGAAAGCATTTTACTCAATAGATGATTACATTAACGATAATAATGCTTGGCCAGATGTCGCTCCATTCCACACCGACAATAGCATGTAAGAAATAGAAATTGAATGTTGTGCTTAGCTACATAATGTATTTAAATAATTACTGACATGTATCTAAATCATTTTAAACTTAGATTTAGATAGGCAAAAACAAACATTGTATTAGACACATAAGTTACATATGAATGTACTAGTGGTTTCTTTTTCACTTCTTCCACTAGTGGACAAAAAATTGAAGTGAAGAGAAATCAATAACAACTTATTTCTTTGTAATAATAATTAACTGTATGAAATTTGACTTGTCTAAGTGCTTATTTTGTAAGCCTAAAGAAATAAAGTTATTGAATCTGAATCTGAATTCAATAAGGTTTGATACGAAAGAGTTTCATTATATTTATATGCCTATATTTATTAGCACAGCCTGTTTTTGATCATTATTTAAAAATCTTTTGTAGAGGCAAGTTGGTTTCAATGGCTTGACCTTTAGCTAAGTATATGGTCTGGTATGTATGATGTGGAATACAAATAGGTGAATTAATAATATATGGCCATGGCCATTATGGCAATTTTTGTATTAGGTATTTAATTAAATTACAGGTTATTAAATTAAATTCAACACTCATAAATACAGAACTTTCCGCGTCGGTCCGTCTTTTTTTCCCGCTAAGTCATGCATGGGGCTTATTCACCAGTGCATGGATGATGCAAGTGGAAGGTTTATAAAAATATATATGTATAATATATATGTCTTCTTTTTATTTCTGACTCTATGTTACTCAGCCAAATATAATCCATATGATAAAGCCTTTCGATCGGTATGATAAAGCGGGTTCGCAGTGTAGAATGCCATGTGGTGCCGGCATAGAATTTCACCACCCCAACTCTTCCCGTGGGTTTCGTAAGAGGCGACTAATGGAAACACACCGGGAGTGGGCAGCAGCGCCCTCTGCAGATCAACTCCACCGTATTGCGATCCTCAACCCGGATGGCCAGCATGGGGAATATGGGCAATAACCCCCAAATGATCAATAATGCCATCTATGGCCGAGGTCCAGCAGTGGACTTTTAAAAGATGATGATAATTATTTATATTTATAAAAACTCACTTACCATTCCTTTCGCTCTGGACTTTTCACTGGATGCATCAGTGACAATGGCCATACTCAGACTGACATTGGCTTTGCTGAGGCCTCCGATAAATCTGGCCAGTACAAACAAACTGAAGGTGCTTGCATATCTCCATAGTGCGTGGGAAAAGGCTATACCTGTCTGGGAAAAATAATTATCATTTTTAGAAATTCACTTTTTATTGATTTTATTGTGTTGAGGCTAGACTAAATTTCTTTCGTTGTTGGATTAAAAATAACATAAAAAAATTTAAAGCAAGTTGCAAACCTTTATTAACAACAAACAAATAAATAACCATATCAGAACTAGTATTTACAATTCTGAGATGTCACAAAAATATCAGTAAATTTCTGAATAATTTAATAGAACATTGTTGATAATTTTGGGCAAATTACTTTTGCGCTACTTTAAATCCTTGTAGATAGCAAAAAAGTAACCACATAATTTATTTTGTGGCTTATATATAATTTTTCTTCAAGGGAGTTGCAAGTATATCTTAAATGAAAAGGATTGTCAAAACTATTATTTGCAAGAAGGCTTTATAAAATATCAGATAATCTAGACAACATAAAAGTTTGTGACGAGTTTTGCTCCAACTTGAAAACTATCAATCTACCAAGGTAGTCTTGTCCATTTCTTTGCTTATATTTATCTATCTCTCTAAGGTTTTTCAATAAAAATTGCTGTCTCCTTTGAAACAATTTACGGAAACACTAGACCTTGTATTAAGTTTCACTTTAGGTAGGGCTTACTTTGCTGGTCGAATTATCTGTTAGGTTTTTAATTAAACCGGTTTTGTGGTATTATTTGATGACCTACATTATGTGGAGGCAGCTGTAGAAGGTATTCTGGGTTTTTTCTATCTATATCTATTAAAATGTATGTAATTTATTATGTATTGTATATCAATCATCTAATACCTTTAACACAAACTCTGCTTAACTTGGGGCTAGATGATGCTGTGTGGATTGTCTAGCATTATTTATTTGTATGTCTTTAAAATTATAAGTGGGTCAAGTTACAGATCGATTGATAAAACTGGTTTATCAGCAATTGAGATAAAAAATATGACAGTTAGTTTTCTTTATCACATTTCTATTTGATAAAATGTTTTCAGATTATACCCTGTTTCAGACCAACTAAGATCTTGTTTTGTAATCTGATTTAGAATAATTGATGCATATTCACATAATAAATATACACTAATATACACTTGGCTCAAAAATAGTGTGGAGGTTTTAAAACTTACCAAACATATTAGTAACATGGGCTTCCTCCCATAGGCATCTGAGAGGCTTCCAACAATGGGGCTAGTTAGGAATTGAAGGAAGCTGTACAATGACCCAAGAGCGCCACCGAATAACACCGAAACAAACCGGTCCGGCGCGCCCGTGAGCCTTTGAAACCCTCTAACTGCCTGCAGCAGCCAGGCGTATAAACCATTCCCTTCCCCTTCCTCTCTATTGTAGTAGTCCATCAGCGAAGGTAGCAGCGGCAATATCATAGTAAAAGCTAATAAGTCTAGCAGCAGAGACACAAATATAAGCGCGATTGTTTTTATATTCGTAGTAACTTCTGGTTTGTTTTTCTCATCGCCATCATCAAGTTTTTCATAAGTTTCGCTCTGTGACGTGTTATATCTCTTCCTTAAATCTCCATTCATATTTTGGATATCCTATAATAATAATGAATAGATACAATAAATATAGAAAATACAGTCAGCAAACAAACAGTAAAAACAAGTTTTTGTGTCTAAAATACAAATTACTTACCATTTTTTCAATAATGTTATTGCGACAGGCAAATTTTCCTTATATTCACACAACTTAATAGCACATACACGATTTAGAAAAACATACTTTTTATCCAACTTTCTCTTTGTAATTCTTCGCTGTTTACAAAAGCAACGTATATTGAGGGAAGTGTTGACTTGACTGACTTGACAATTTTACCAACCCAACAGACCAAAACGAATGAGTGAAGAAATGAAATCACTTTCGTTTTTGGGCTTAATTCATTCAATGTTACCATCTTTAACCTTGCAAACAGTATCATTAAATCACAGACAAGACAAGACAAGACCAAGTTCGATTGAGTGAACTGAGTGGTTTAGTTTGGTTGGTCGTATTTTGTTGTGTTCTGTTCTACGTTTGTTTATGCCTGGTTTGCGTGCATGCGCGGTGCGCGGTTGCCAGAACGCAACGCAACGCCAGAATCACCACCAACCAAACCAACCGAACCAACCATCGCCATTTTAACTTTGAAGTGGGTGATGCGAAAAATCTAAATCGTGGTTCAATTGTGATTTACTGCGTGAAAATAACTGTTTACAGAAATGGGTGAAGATAAAGGTAAGTTTTCAGATACATAAATAACTAATCTGTCTCAAATCAACATTTAAGTCTCTAAATCAACATTATTTCTATTTTGTTAGAACGCCGACGCAGATCGCGCTCCCGAGGCGAAAGGCGCCGCTCTAGATCGCGTTCTCCACAACGAGAACGCAATGAACGCAGAGAGAAAAAGAGAAGCCGATCTAAATCACCAAATCCAGCTAGCAAGAGGTCCCGTCGCCGTAAGCCTTCTCTGTATTGGGATGTGCCGCCGCCGGGTTTCGAGCACATCACACCTCTCCAGTACAAGGCTATGCAGGCTGCTGGTCAGATCCCGGCCAACATAGTCGCCGATACTCCACAAGCGGCCGTGCCTGTTGTAGGCTCCACTATTACTCGTCAAGCGAGACGGCTGTATGTCGGAAACATTCCATTTGGTGTCACTGAAGAAGAAACTATGGAATTTTTCAATCAACAAATGCATCTCTCTGGGTTGGCGCAAGCTGCCGGCAACCCGGTATTGGCTTGTCAAATTAATTTGGACAAGAACTTTGCTTTCCTGGAGTTTCGATCAATTGATGAGACAACACAGGCCATGGCTTTTGATGGTATTAACTTCAAAGGGCAGAGCTTGAAGATCAGACGGCCACATGATTACCAGCCTATGCCAGGAACTGAGAATCCATCTATCAATGTGCCTGGTAAGACTCATTCATGAAGCAAAAATATACTATCATAACCCCCAATAAAACATGGAAGCATTCCTTCATGGCTAATATGGTTAATACGCCCGCAACTTGACACAACATTGCAAACAAACCCACTTGTCAAAGCATTGTAGCTGGCTTGGGTCATTTTCTAGCGCAAGGAATGCTTCCATGTTTTATCCATTCACTGGTCATAGCTATAAAATGAATTGAAAATCCTAATTTGTTTATATTTTTCAGCCGGGGTAATTAGCACAGTGGTTCCAGATTCACCACACAAAATATTCATTGGTGGTTTACCAAATTACCTAAATGAAGACCAAGTAAGTGACTATCATTTCTCACTAGAATTTGTAATGACCTTGTCAAACATTTGCTCCAAAATTTCATATTCAGATGTGTAAGCTTTTAAAATGATATAATATCTTTGTTTGGCATGTATGAAGTATCTAACCTAATTGGCATGTCAACTACTTAATAATCTGAATGTGATCTTTTGTGATAAATGATTTCAAAAGGCAGTGCCACAGAATTTTCTTAAACAAAACCCTACATCACGGAATCTCTCATCTAAAACTAATAATAAATCTGAAAATATATAATAATAAAAATATGGCCTGCCTGTAAAGTTGGTACAACTCATAGTCTCTAACGTTTTGAGTGCCCCTAGTGTTCAGATAATCTGATAACTTTCGAAACTAGTATTTGCGTAATAAATATTTGACAATTTCTTTTTGATTTGCAAAATTATATGTTGCAGGTGGGTAACCAGACTCCGCATTTTATTATCTTTTTAGGTCAAAGGCTGTTCCATCCTACTCTCAATCAATAGCAACACATTTTTATTTTAGCTTTAGGAGCATCTCAAGACCTCTAGCCAGGTGTACACAAAAAAATATTTTCATATAGTTTGTAAACACCTATGAGGCATTAGGAAAACCCCAGTAAGTGGCATCAGATGCCGCATTTCAGGGCGAGATTCAACAGTTGACAGGGCATCGTTGAAGCCAGCAGTGAGCCGCGTTGTTTTGTTCCTTTCAGGAATTTCCACAGGTACCCTCGCGGAAGAGCGTGCGCCTCACGCTCTGATCACAAACAATTCACTGATATAGTTTGCTTTCTGCCCCTCCCTAGCATAGATTTGGCACACTCGCGGCTCGCGTGTCACTGTTGTCTCTCATTCTCACCTATACCGTCTTGTACTTGAATGAGACATCGGCACTTCAAGGCAAGTCTCCTACATTCACATCTGATTCTAACTTGCGCCTAGACACAGGTCAGATTATAATCACTTATAAATGAAGCCTTATTGAGAGCAAAATATATATATATGGGAACAGTAAATCAATATCCAATCAAATAGAAATCAACAATGTTTAAAATGTTAAATCTAATCAAGTATTTATTAGATTTAGCCGTCTGATTGCGCCCTAACACTGGTTATATGTGTATAGGTAAAAGAACTGCTGATGTCTTTTGGGCAACTTCGCGCCTTCAATCTGGTGAAGGATTCATCAACTGGACTAAGCAAGGGATATGCCTTTGCTGAATATGTGGACATTTCAATGACTGACCAGGTAAAAAAATGAAAATGATTTTAAACCAAACTTATTAACCTTATGCACACTTTTAGAATAAAAGTTACAAGATATATTTTTTTTTCTCAGGCCATAGCGGGGCTTAACGGAATGCAGCTTGGAGACAAGAAACTTATAGTACAGAGAGCCAGCATTGGAGCAAAGAACTCAACTTTAGGTAACTATGCAATCTTTACATTCTCGTTTAGTTTTAATCTCTTTAATTGAAAGCCTTCATTTTACTTCAAATATCTTCAACTTAGTTTTAACACAGAGTTAATTGACCTGCCATAAATGCCTAGGCTCTTCCACACAGAATATAACCATAACATGTTATAAATCACAACACCAGTGCTAAGGCATATTCTGCTCAGCCAGCTGACTGAATTTGTAAAATATGTCAGTTAAATTAAAACCGGCGCGCAGTAGCGATATCAGTGAAGCACACGTGCCGAGCGTTTGTCATAAATGTGTTTACTATTGTCGATAATTTGCGTATTATTACTTATTTAATTTCCTTGTCCCTGTATAACCATCAAATGAAAGCATTCGTAATTTTGACTACCTGATTAACCAATCACAGCGATGTATTTGTCGTCAGCGATGACCGGCGCGGCGCCGGTCCAGCTTCAAGTTGCTGGAATGACGCTCGCCGGCGCCGGTCCGGCAACTGAGGTGCTCTGTCTACTGAACATGGTGACTCCGGACGAGCTGCGTGATGAAGAGGAATATGAGGATATCTTGGAGGATATCAAGTGAGTTGTTAACTGATTGTTTTATAGCTGTAATCAAGTATTCTGTATGTTAGTTAAAAATAGAAGGTACAGCAGAGGCACAAAACGTTATTTGATTCTAGACTAGCTGCAAGCTTGTAAAGAAGTAAACATGATACTCTAAATATGAGAGAATTTAATTTTTTATTTAAATTAATTACCTTTAATTACCTTCGTTTGATAAGCCACAAGACCTTGTGACCGATTGTTGAGATAACAATTGGTGTCAAATTTTTATATTTTTTTTTGCAACCCTAAAAGAATCCATTTACACGTATGTACATAACAAAAACATCAAGAATCACAAGAGTAGCGCCAGGGGCAATTCCTTGACTAGGATGATGAGTCCAGCTTAAAGCTACTTAAATCAGTTTTTTAACTGTGTATAAATCAATAACTTAAATTATTTAATTCACAGGGAGGAATGCAATAAGTATGGTTGCGTGCGCAGTATAGAAATTCCAAGACCCATCGAAGGCGTTGAAGTTCCGGGCTGTGGAAAGGTACCTGAATATTTCATCATAATCTCTGTGGCGCGGTGGGCGAAGGTCCGCCTGCGACGCAGGACGTTGCGGGTTTGATTCCCGCCTCGGGACAAATATTTGTACGATCTGCAGAATTTGTTCAGGGTGTTCTGGTCGTTTTCTATGTATATAATATTGTATTATGTATATCAGTCATCTAGTACCCATACCACAAGCTCTGCTTAGCGTGGGGCTAGATGATGCTGTGTGAATTGTCCAGCATTTTTTATTTATTTTAAGCAGAGTTAGTAAAGCTAATGCAGCCTAGCTAATACTCTGTATGCTTTCAGGTATTTGTAGAGTTCAACAGCATTGCTGACTGCCAGAAGGCGCAACAGACTCTCACCGGTCGCAAGTTCAGCAATCGTGTCGTCGTCACATCGTACTTCGATCCCGATAAATACCACCGTAGAGAATTCTAAATTATTTTCTCGCTTCCATTACAATCTCGTACAATTTCCAAATAGACATAAATTAAAATGACTATTCACATGAAAATTTACCCTTAATGAAATAAATACATACATAATAATTAAACTACTTTTATTTCTAGAAAATAGCGATCGATAACTTAGTCGTTCAATACCTGCAGTTACTTTATTGCATCTTGGGTACACTTCCAACTGGTATTGATATGGATCAGTTGAGATACCTGTAGTTTGTTCAGCAACAGTCTGCAGTGAGCTCAATTGTAAATACTAGTTTTTATTTAGTTAGATTGTAATTTTCTTTGTTAATAAAGGCTTTTTGCCCTGTTAATAAACTTTATTGAAATAATTATATTAGATTTAAAACTCGATGGGACTTAAGCACTTATACAATACAAATAAACCTAAAACATTTGTGATGATTAAACTTGAATATCCTGCTGCATAGCTGGTTGGTAAGTATTCAGGGCTCCTGTTTCTGAAGACAGCACTATTTTACGCATGATGACGTACAGGATTCCGCCTACAAAGAGCATTCCTATGCCTGACATAAGACTGATTGCCCAAGCTGGTACTGAATTGCCATCTGTAACAAACAAATATAGTGGATTAAGTCAAAGGACGAAGCCGAGTGGTGCCGGCATAGAATTTCACCACCTCCACTCTTTCCGTGGATGTCGTAAGAAGGGACACAACCGGGGGGCGGGCAGCAGCACCCTCTTACACAACATAACCGCATTGCAATCTTCAACCCGCATGCCCAGCCTGGGGATTATGGACAAAACCCCCAAATGATAAATAATGCCATCTGTGGCGCTCAATAAGGGAGGCCTATGGTCCAGCAGTGGACTAATATAGGCTGATAATGTGATATGAAGTCGAAGGACTCATCACGTTTAAACTACGGATGATAATACTTACGATAGTATTGGCGAGTCATCACACGTCTTCCGCGGAGAATTTTTCTTCTTGCCTCCGTTTCTTGTGTAAGAGTGCTGAGGATAACTGAAAACAAAGCATTCAACCGTCTATCTTTGAAGTTATTTCATAACGATGTAAGACCCTTAGGTACATAGTTATTTATCTTAATAAATAGGTACGCATCGGAGTTAACACGGATTGCACCTCTAGGCGCTATGGGTAGGTATGTACATGTTCAATATGACGTCTATGGAGTGGAGAGAGACTCAGTTGTATGGCCAATATACATTGTTGCCATGCTTGCCGCATCTATCTGCAAACTCTCGACTCGCAGGTCGTTATTCCACTTAGCAGGAGGGCGTTTGTTAGCGATAATGAAATGAATAACACAGCTGCCTGCTATTTGAAAAAATCGGCCCAGAGTAGTTTTCTTTGCCCTACTTGGAAACGTAGGTAAGCCTTTGATTGAAGACAGAGTATTGTGAGTGCTAGGCCTACCTACGCTTATCATCAGTTATTCAGACGCTTGCCATAATTTCTAAGAACAAAGTGCTTCGATCGTATGTACCTACCCTAATCTAGTTAGCTAGTAAATCATTTGTTATTGGCGTTTTGGTAAGTATGCTCCATATTACCATTGCGTCACTCACCTAATATTACAGCAAAGTAGAATAAAAGCGATTTCCTTTGTCCCATTTTGAATGTTTTAACACAGTTTGTTTTACATAAACTGATAATAACGCACCACAGTATAGCTAGCTTGATGACATACTAAGCTGTGTACCAACTAGGTGCGTTTTACTGGCTCTTATCTATGTGATAAGATAACGTGATTAGTAATATGCTCCAGTATCTTCAGTGGTAGTCGAAAACATGAACCTGACTCAATGTTTATCTTTTTCATAGAAGCAAAGTAACTACTTAGTTACCAATGATGTAGAAAATACCTCAGTCACACTCGCTATACCTAGACAGAGCATGTGATGGTTACAGGTTTAATTCTTAATCATTGTATGTGCAAAAACCAAAATTAATGTTTGCTTTTAACCTAAGGTACAGATTAAATAAAAACTATTTGTAATAAATAATACAACTTATGATTATAATTTATCACTACTTTTAATGCTACACTATAAATAAAGATTTATTATTGAATTACTTAAAAATATCATCGGATAAAACTTTGGCAGTGATTGATTCAGGGTTGATGGGTCTCTGTGTTTGAGTTTTAGTGGCCTTGAATGCCTCATATTGTTCTTTTCTCTCTGCTCCTACTATTTCCACTGATTTTTCAATGATTTCCTCTTCAGGTACACCTTCGCTTTGCAACTTTTGATATTGTTGGACTAATCTTTTGGTCTGCGTTTCATTGTTTTGGCTCATCATATCAATAGCACCTGTTCCATGTCCTTTTGAATGGAATTTCCTGCAAATTTTTGAATCAAATAAAAGAAAAATAACAGAATTAAATTGTTCTTAAAGGTTATTTATTTGCTGGTTTATTGTTTTGGGACATATTATGTTTGGTAGGATCTGCTGATATTTGTTAGTTACAATAATAAATATCTATCTATTGATTATAATTATGATATTTACTTATTTCCATGATTTCAAGCCATACTTAACAGTATTATTTGTAAACAACAGTAAAGGTAAGAACACCTTGTAGTCTCGATAGGAAACTTTGAGATGTTGGAAACTTACGCTCGGATGACATCTTCTTGGTAGAATATTTGACGAATTGGTTTGATATCAGGCTTGGGTCGAGCGAACTTGGGTTCTGCAAGTGGTGGGAAAGCCTTGTACACATCGAACCACAGTGGTCTGTCGTCTGGCTTCATTCCTCCGCGGATCAAAAGTCCTTCAACTCTGAGGAACAATTTTCAGGTTAGTTTCATCTTTGCTAAGTTTTAGGTAAATTTAAGTACATTTAGTAGAAATTTTGTTAGAAGGGACATACTAAACCATCGAAAGCTGTTTTGTAAACATACTATAAAGCAAATCCCTAGACGGAATATCTGGCTAGATACTAGGTATTATGTGCACTATTCTTCTTGAATATTTACCTGGTAAAAATTGTTCCGATTCGTTCCAATCTACTGCTGGCCATCTTTTAAGTTTAAGAAAACAAAATATTCTTTTGAATTTCGCCAGTCAATTTTAGATAGCTTTTTATATTTTATTTACTTCTTTGTTTTGATGGATTGAGAGGTTATTTTTTGGTTTGTTTTGTTCGTATCGTAGACTTTGGCAACATCGTGTTTTGGGATTGACTGACAGTGACAGCAAGGCACTGCTGTCATTGTGTTATTCCACGTAACCCTAACGTCCGCCGTCGTCTGTTGAAATCTTAGATTATAGAGGAATATAGATCTGGCATAAACATCTATACGAACTTGTTACGAACAGTTAGTTATAGAAGTGTGATGTATTTCGACAGCAGAGTTACTGACATATCGGCATCTCTTTTTGACTAATGAAGATAATCATGAGTAAAAAAGGACAACAGCAGTTTGATCATGACTGAAAATGGCAACATTGTTTTGGTGACGTCACAAAATACCTCACCCCTCACCCCCTGCGGCCGGTCGCCATGTTTTGTCTCCGTAAACAACAAGTACATCAGTTGTCATCCGGACTTGTTTTTATTCGAAAATGAAGGAAATTTAGAGTTAATAGGCGATAATTATGCTTTTTTATAGTGTGCAAACTTGGAGAATAATGCATTTTATAAGTGTATGTGCAGAGTGTTTGGCTGTCGCATGAAAATCAACAAAAAACATCAAAATATAACGTTGCATGGGAAAGGTACCGAATTAATTCAAAATTTCTTACATTTTCTATTATTTTCAAACATTTTGCTGTTTGTGGGAAAGTTTATAAAGATCCGCTTGCTTTTCTTTATTCATTTTTTTTGTTTTACTATGAATATTATGTGATTTTAGGAGAAAATTATTCGTCATAGTAAATAGAGTTAGGGTTCGGTAGGTATTTTGAAAACATCGATTATCGATAACGAATTATTTCATCGACGCAGTACCAAAAACACAAAAATAAAAAAAATTCTTTACAGCAGCGTCAGCAACTTTGAACCAAGCTAACCAAGATTCAAAGGTGTAGTGCCAGGGACAGAATTTTTGGTTGGGGTGGAGTTTACGGGACGCAGGACTTAGAAAATTTTTGACGAATTTTTTTATGTATATATAACATGTATTTTTTTTTTGGCTACGTAAAGAGGGTCACTAGGGGTCCAACTTTGGTTCAGGTGATCCACCCCAAAGTTCAATGACCTCGGCGCTAGAGGTCAAAGTATGTCGTTCAGACTTAGAAAAATTTCGAAAGATGTTTTAACAAATGTTTTTTATCTTGTGGCATCGTTAAGAGGGTCACTAGGGGTGCAAGTTTGGTTCAGCGGTTTGACCCCAAAGTTCAATGACCTCGGTGCTAGAGGTCAAAGACGTGTCGTTAAATATGGATGCAGAAACAATATAAAAACTTTACAGAGCATTCCGGGAAGAGTTGATTAAGTTCAATTTGAGTGGCGGATCCGACACAGAGTACCCCGACTCCACGTGGTCTTGTGCGTGGCGCCCCTAGAGTGTATATAATAAGCCGGAGGCGCGAAGGGAGTGCAGCCTCCGCCAGCCGTAACAAGGGACAGGCACCGCGAACCAAGATTCAAAGGTGTAGTGCCAGGGACAGAATTTTTGATGGAATGGGCTTGATAGGTCAGTGATTGTCTAAGACTCTTCCACACACGCCATCAAGGTACAACGTTTACACGTTTATTTATTTTTATTTAGTTATTCATTCACAAATCAGATAACAATCAAATTACTTACATTAAACTTATGGTATTTACAATTCTGATCTAGATTGAAATCAATTATGTGAACACAGAGAAAATCAATAATGTTGCATGCATTAATAATAAAATTACATAAATAAAGAGAAAAAAGACATAATATATCAACTTAGTTAGACAAATAAATAATAGCTTTACAAGATCTTTTTATACTACGCTTAAATCTACAATGGTTTTTATCAAAAATATCTACGTCATTGGATTTCGCTACTTCATTATACAATCGACACATTCTTTGTAGGGGAATATTGTATGAAACATTGTTTATATAAACTCTTATTGAAAATGTTTCAGGGGAACGGAACACCTGTATTTTGTATTCATTCTAGACGATAGGACGGAGGGTAATGTAATGCTAATGACCCGTTACGGATCACGTAGGTATAGAAACCTTAATAAAACTGAACAGAGCTTAAAGATACTTATTCTTCTACTTACTCATATTCGAAAATTTTGAATTCAACTCCGTGCAACTCAATTACTTACTTATCGATATTCAATGTTAAAATACGCGCAACTCTACGGCAAGCCGCCATCTTTGTGCCAGACTAACTTTAGGTATGCACGTTTTTTTCGTAGGTATTTCAAGTCTTCCTTAGTCTGAGGTTGAAATTAGGACAGGGATTTTTTTTGCTCTGATTGTATTAGTACCTATCATCACCAGCCTATAATAGTCCATTGCTGGACATAGGCCTCCCCTAATGAGCGCCATAAATGGCATTATCATTTGGGGGTTAATGCCCATAATCCCCACGCTGGGCATGCGGGTTGGGGATCGCAGTTCGGTGGAGTTGTTCTGCAGAGGGCGCTGCTGCCTGCCCACCGGTGTGTTTCCCTTAGTCGCCTCTTACGACACCCACTGGAAGAGATGGGGTGGTGAAATTCTATGCCGGCACCACACGGCTACCTTACCTTAGTACCTAGTACTAGTTTAACTTTTACTAGGTATAGTAGGTACTTATTTTTCTCATTATGTGGCTGCGGATATAAGTAGGCCCACTACTCGGAAAACAATATTATCTTAACTACTCTGTGGCGCGGCTAGCGAAGGTCCGCCTGTAACGAAGGGGGTTCGATGCCCGCCTCGGGACAAGTGTTTTTATGATTTGTTCTGGTTCTTTTCTATGTGCAATAAAAAATATCTATCTAAATAATAAATTGTATTGTTAAGTTTATAGTCATCTAGCACCCATAACAAAAGCTATGCTTAGTTTGGGGCTAGATGATGCTGTGTGGATTGTCCAGCATTATTTATTTAAATATAAGACGATGCTGCGTAAGTAACGCACACAATATAGGACATGATAGTGGTCCTAAAAGTAAGGCTAATTATTCAGAACGGCCATTTTCACTTCCATCCTTTCTTTCAGTAGATACATTAAAAAAACTACCGTATAAATTATTAGGAAATTTATTTTAAAAATATTTATGCTAACTCACAAAAACACAACACATTCAAGGAACCCCCGAACTTACAAATAAAATTATCTTTTATTTCATATTTTTACACTAAATTTATTTACAAATTAGAATCATCAGTTTCATCGAAGGCATTAAATTATCAATATTATGGACTTTTATAATTACAAAATTGCACCATCCTACTGCTATCTTAAACTATTCAACTGAACTGTGTTCTAAAGTTATAATTATAGGGTTGAGATTCGTGAGCGTAACGCTACGATTGCGAGCGATGTTTTCTGAAGCACCTCTTGTCGGCTTGCCGCGCTAAGATGTCAGATACTGACTTTCTGTGTGTGAATACTCTGAGGATATCATCTCGGGCCTCTTGAATGCCTTCACATACTATCTTACTCCTTTGGATGTTGCCCTGAAACAAAAACATGGATTATAACGCCGGAATTATTAAATAAATAATGCTGGACAATCAACACAGGCCAATTAATAATATACAGGGCGTCCCACTGCTATGCCACATGGAAGGAAAGTACCTTAAATATTGTAGATGGAACATTTAACTGAAAGAAGACATTATTTTAATTTAAAAAACAATTTAAGTTGCATTCATAGATTTTTAAACAGTAACATGGGTGAACCGGGAATCGAACCCGTTACATGAGAAAAAAAATTACCGATTCGAAATCGAGTTTTTAAAAATATATTTTAGATTCTAGCCAAACGCAATAAAGATTATTTGCAAAGGTTTTGCCTATCCAAAAAAAATTAGGCCTATTCCTCTACTTCCTGTTTTTTCATAAATATTTGAAACTGAAACTAATTCAGGGTACTATGGAGTAATGCCAAGAGTTCAAAAAGTCAGCGCGATGGCTGGCGTTCAAGCTCAAATTAACCTTATTGCGTTGCGGCTATCTTCAAACAACTGCCGCATTAATGTTTGTTTGGTTGATGTTTTGGTGGTGTTTACCTTGAGAAGTTCGAGGATTGTGTGTGAGTGGGGCTGCAACGCGTTCAGCGCTTTGCCCGAGGCCGTCTCCAACGCTCGTAGTAGACCCGCCAACTGATCACCCACGTCCGATTCTAGTGACATCTGGAATAATTTAACCATGAGAATATATGGGTCAGTTGATCTACCTGTAGTTTGTTTGCAATAGTCTTATATGTACGTTAATATATAACAATGCTGGACAATCCACACAGCATCACCTAGCCCCAAGCTAAGAAGAGCTTGTGTTATGTTAGGACTGATATACCTAAAACAATATAGTAAATAGATAGATGTTTTTTTATTATATTATAGAAAACGATCAGAACACCCTGAACAAATATCTGCAGATCGTACAAATATTTGTCCCGAGGCGGGAAACGAACCCGCAACCTCCTGCGTCGCAGGCGGACCTTCGCCCACCGCGCCACAGAGGCCGTCAAAACGTTATAATGTGCTATTCCCTAATTATCTAAACCGTCACCATAAGGCAGAGTGCCCATAATGCTGGCAGCATTGTCATTTAGCGATGCTAATAACCGTATGACATACCAAGTCATCCATCTGCGCCGTCAGATGGTGCACCTTCCACCCCTCAGCGCTGGTGAGCACGTGTTTCTGGCTGGCGATGGACACGATGTCCTTCGGCTTCGGCTCGCGTCGCTTCACGTCCGACGGTCGGATGAAGTGCAGCGCTGTGCTGCGCCAGCCGCATACGTAGCTCGAACTCAGCAGTGGCCCTGAGGGATAAGATAACTTGTTAACTTAAATCACTCACTATTACTAAGATAAATCTTGTATGGACATGCGAGGGATCCCGACTTCGGATTTTCGCGTTCCAAGAAAATTAAATGAAAATATTTATTGAAAAAGATATACAATAACAATAGTTAACACTTAATAACTTAGGTGTTATCAGTTTCTCGTCAAGTAACAATATAAATTGAGTTATAAATTATTACGTATTAGGCATGTAGAGATCAGAAAAGGTTCGTCTTTGGGGAATTGCAAATTTCATTAGTCTTTGTCTAGGTATATAGTGTATCAAGTTTTTAAGAGGTTTCAATTATAGTTATAGTATATACTATAGTTAAAGTTATGGATAATATTAATGCTAAATTTTACTTTCCATACATGTTACATAGTTTCAATGTAAAATTTTAATTAGTCAACCAAAGAAAAGAAAGAGGTATTGTGTGTATGTGTATTATGTATGAAAGTGAGTGTGCGTGTTTGATCTACCGAGGACACCATTCTCGTGAGAGTCTAGGCAACAGTAGATGGCGCTAGTGTAGAGTGTTTGTGTTATTGTATGAATAATCTTGTTGAATGCTTAACTAATGTGTTTATAACAGGACCTTAAGAAGAGGTTCCAGATTTTAATATACTATGTAACTATCAATTCCAAATTCTACGGGAACGATAATCAAATGTCGATTATACACTACCCCATCCCTACTTACAGCTGTCAAAATTATCATGCTCTTTTTGACACTTATAGGATGATAATTTTGACAGCAGTAGGTCATGAACGACGTTGTCACACTGCGAGCGCGCTCGGGTGCAGTTTTTGAACGGGCCGTTTAACTTACGTTTAGGAGGCGGGTTGACGACGGCAGGCGGCGGAGACGGCGGCGGCGCTTCCACTTGGTACGTATTAGTATTGTCACATTGTCGCACGTCATTGCTCAGTCTGAAATATATTAAAATTTAATATCAAATGAGGCAATGCAGCCAGCGTTTTGGGGAAGTTTTCGAATGCCTTTAGTTTGTTTGCAACAGTCAGTAGTTAAAATAAATAAATAATGCTGAACAATTCACACAGCACCTTTTGTTATGGGTACTAGATGATTGATATACATACATAATACAATATATTAATTACATATTTTTTTATAACATTTATAAAAGGACCAAAAAACCCAGAAAAAATATCTGCAGATCATACAAATATAACAATAATATTGATGAGATCTATGCTGAATAAAGCTTTCGTCAAATGGAATGATGTATTCATCTATCTATTGAAATCGATAGCCGCTGTGGCGCGGTGAGCCAAGTTCGCCTTCGACGCAGGAGGTTGCGGATTCGATTGCATTTTATTTAAACATTAGACGATGTGTGAGTTACTAGCTCACACATTATAGGACGTGATAACAGTCCTAAAATAAAGGCTAATTATCCAAAAGGCGGCCATTTTCAGTCCGGAATTATTTATTCATTGCATAAGGCCGTACTTACATAAAGCTAACTATCCAAAAGGCGGCCATTTTCAGTCCGGCATTATTTATTTTATTTATTAACTGCATAAGGCCGTACCTACATAAATCTATTTAATTATTCAAAAGGCGGCCATTTTCAGTCCAGCACTAAACATAAGTCTGTACTTACAGTTGTTTCCTAGGCTTCTTCCTAGGGGAGAGGTCCAGGTCCCGCGGCGGGTCCGGTTCATCATCAGGCCGGGGGGACGAGGAGGCAGACATGGTGGTGGACCCGCCGGAGCCAGCGCCGCCCGTGCCGCGGCTGACGTCCTCCCAGCCTGTGTTCTGGCCGTAGGTAGCTGGTGTGTTGGTGCTCATCGATTTTGTTGGTGACCTGTTAATTTATGCTTATTTGTTGTACAATATATAAAATAATTATAAAATAAATTTAAATAATAAAGATAGATCTGTAACTTAACTATATAACCACCTATATGTATAAAGATATAGGTACATAGGTTGCTTGGAAGAGATCGCTTTCAGCGATAAGGCCGCCGATTGTGCAACATTAGATTTCAGTAGTAGTTACTGTTTGTTTTAGTACTGCTATACATTATTCCTGATGAACATAGGCTTAAGAGTATTTTCAAAAAAGTAAGGATTCTTTATGAAACTTGTAATATATATAACTATATTAATAACCCAAAGTGTGTAAAAATATATAATTTTATAAATTATTCTTCAATACACGCGCGAAGCCGAGTTAGTCCAATAGTTTTTTTTATAGAAAAAAGGTAACGAACCCTTCAAGCTCCCGCTTCCTCAGTATCGTAGGCCTCGCGAGTACCGAAGTTGAGACCAACACCGGCTGCGGCCGGTTCTCGGTTAGCGCCGACGCGGGCGCGTTCACCACTGTCACTGTAAATAATAAACAATATACAGGATATGATGGTTGCACGAGGTTTTGTAGCTAAAATAGAATCTTAAACATTGAACATTGTTGTGTTTGAATTACATAGTTTCAATTTCAAAATATTGGTTCATAAGTAACTATTCTGTTTATAAACGTTTTATTATGGATGCAGATATAATGATGTAGTGTGAAATATTTGTTATGTAAAAATATTGGATTAGTAAGAAAGTTAGAGTACTTAAAACGATTACAGAATAAAACAATTACAAGTATTTTCTGAAATCTTAGCCATAACCAGGAGGTAAAGTGCCCAGAATGCTGACAGCATTACCACGTTGGTTGACGATGCTATTTCGTTGACCGAAACAAAACCAACATCACCTCACCTGTCGACTCTATGAGGAGCTTTGTGAGATCTTTTTTTTTGTAAATAGTATAGTCTACAGGATTGGTGGGATATAGTGGAAATGATACCAAGCGGAAGAATTGCGACGAGGACCGAAAAGATCCAAATCACAGCATAGCGAGCAAAGCGAGTCGATATGTAATATACATACAGTGGAGCTTGCTTTGCTTGCCGTACAGTGTGGCGAGCGAAGTGAGATGGGTGATACTTTCCACACACAACTATTTATGTATATCCGTGTAGCCTAAACCGGTACCTATCTGGTTTTCACCTAAGATATTCTATCATGCACTATGCAGGCCATCCTAATCTTGATTCATACCTCGAGTCTTCTTGTATAGGTACTCTAGCCAAACTGAATATAATTATTATGGTATGCGGCCAACATTCACAATGATTGCAAACATTACCTCATTTAAATAAATATCACTTTGTTGCTATCGATTTTGGGACAGTATTTGCACTAGCCGACAATTTGAGCTCACAACAATGCATAACGCTGAATGAATCAATTTCGAACACCACGCCGCAAACAGAATTTAGATTGTATTATTTGAAAGTTGTTTACAACAATGTTTACAAACATTGCACATGAATGGCTGGAGTATAAACTACTTTGAGTGTCATCAGCTATGTCTGAGTGTGCAAAATAGCTGGAGTGTAAGTTACCTTGAGTGTGCATCTGCTGTGTCTGAGTGTGCGAGTGGTTGTACGGTGTGTGAGGGCGCGGCGAGGAGTGCGCGAGCGGCGGCTGCGCGCTCGGCGAGCCGCGCGGCACTTCGTAGTACAGCTGTGTGGGCGCGCTGTTACCCACGCCGCGGACACCCACGGACGATACTCCTACCACCTGATGAAACGGAAATATACAAAAAAATTATCAAGAGACTTGTTATTTGGATCACAAAAAAAAAATATGTTAACATATAAATCTTTTTTGAGTTGCAAAAAACATAAAATAATCACAAAATACAATAAATTGCAATGATATAGATCTATAGCTTGATTATTTAACAACTTATGTGCATACAGAGAATCAATATGAACGAAACATGCAGAGCAAATCATTGAATATATTAATTTTACAACAATATTAAGGCAATACCTATTACCTAATTAACTAAGTACATCAACACTTTCACAATTTTAAGCATGCAATTAGGAACTTAAGTAATTTTAGAGCACAGTTTTATTTGTACACCTATGTGGAAAAAACCCAAGTTAACCAAAAGCAGGTGCTCGCTTTTAATAAAATTAAATAAAATCAGTTAAATGCAGTGAAGGCATCCTGCATTTTATTGTATTTATTTTTATTTAATTATGAATACCTTAGCTGGTTGATAATTTCTCTGCAGCAGCGGCAACGGCCTGGGTCCGGCGGCCGGCGCGGGCGACGGCGTCAATGCGCGGGGTGAGACGCCGCGCACTGTACCCGATATCACTGTGTTGCTCGCTGTAACAATATTATACAATTTAACAAATCATAATGCAAAAAGAGGTTTCATAGAGGTGTCTGAGGTGTCATGTCACTAATGTGGTCATTTATGTGTAGCTATGAGAGGTATGCACTTGGAACCAAATGAAATCATACTTAGTACAGTTATGAAAACAAACATACTTTTAGTATTTTTTTCTTCAACTACTTAGTAATTAAAAGAAAAATGTGGTTTGATGGTTTTTTACTCACGATGCAAGAGGTGTCTCAGAGGTGTCTGTAGCTATGAAAGGTATTCACTTAGAATCAATTAAAAAAGCTAGTAGTACCTACTTTGTATGCAAAAAGCCATCATCACCTAACAAATAGATTTGATTGTTTAATTGGATTGAATAAGCTCAGTAGGTCTGATTTGAAAAATACTTCCACCATTAGAATCCCACATTATCCATAATAAAAATAGGCTATAGAATATTTTCAAAAAAGTTAGAGCTCCATACGAAAAATTCAATATACATTATTGAAGTTTTCGTATGGAGTATGAGTATGTGTGCCTATGTGTATAAAAAAATATAATTTTAATTTTTTTTTAAATACCGATGCTAAGCCGGTGCAGCCAGTAATCAATAACTTACAGTTGAGCACTGAAGCCGTGGGCAGTGTGACAATGTTGGAATGCGGCTGATGCGCCGAGACAGGCGTGTGAGTGGCGCGCGGTCGCGCGTTGTACACCAGCGCCCCTCGTGGGGCTCTCGCGTGGGCCCAGCTTCCTGAGACATAAAAAATAAAAAAGTTTAATAAAAAACAGCAAGGAGGATGCGATTCGCGCGAAAAACCGATGAAGGCCTGTCGACGCTACCATTGTTTCTGTCTGTTTTTAAAAATGTACTGTTTAATCATTATTGTATTTTGTATGTGTGTCTGAAGTGTCACATAAAGTTATATCTATCTACCATTTATTTTGCAGTGGAGTTAGTAGTTAATTTAGCTATAATCATTGTGGTAACATTTTATCATTCTATTTTCGAAAATCCATGTCAGAGTTTTTTATATTGATATGAATAACTTAAGACCAGTAGGCCAAGCACAGATATCGTTGTCTGGATAGATAGAAAATACTTTATACTGCACAAAGAAAGAAAACATTACAAACAGACATGCTTAAAGTAGAGGAAGTATAAAGGGCAGCCTTATTGCTAACGCTGTCGCTGTGTTGTCTAGGGTAGAATAAACAATGAAATTGAAGGAATTAATCAATTTCATTGTTTTAGAATAAACAATAATGAACGAAAATAATTCGGTGATTTTGTTTCTTATAAAGTAGCAAACCATTTTTCCTCTTTTGCTTTACTAATAACTTCGTACTTAGTTTTTTTTTAGATGTTTGTAAACTGTAATTTTGTAGTTAATTTCAATTCAAATATTATACTTACCAATACATTAAATGATGTTATGAAATAAATTGTCTCTAAAACTTTTTAAACTTTTACTATTTTTTGAAGATTTCAAGATTATTTCTTTAGGCTTACAAAATAAGCACATAAACAACACCCAAAATATATTCTTTAATTTTTCTCTATACCCTAGAGTGTTACTTTTTGGCACCATAAACACCTTGATTAGAAGCCGGTTGTGACGCCGGTGCGACGGGGCGCAGCGCTAGCGAGGCGCCGGCTGCGAGGCCGCGCGGCACGTGACTCGTGGCTGCCATATTCACTGCTTTACTGACCAGCACGTTACTCGCGCTGCTTACACTGACTGTTGATAACTGGACTGATGCTGTAAGGTTCCATAAGAGATGTACATTACAGATGTGTATTTCTATTAATTTATTTATAATGTATAAACACTTGTTGAACACAGTCAACTATAACAGATCTGCTAGATAATGTGGTATCATGTAGCTTAATGGAACTCAAAGATTTAAAACAAGTCTTCTTTCACCTAATTATTGTGTGTTAGTTTTTTTTCAATCAGAATGAACAAATTTTAACTATTCTTTTTTTATAAATAAATAAATAATTCAACAACTCACACAGAATCATCTAGCTCCAAGCTAAGCAGAGCTTGTGTTATGGGTACTAGATGACTGATATACATAATACAATAGATTACATAAATAACAAATTTTTATAATCATGGAAAACGACCAGAACACCCTGAACAAATATCCTTAAGATAGACCTAGCTGTAAGTTTTCACAAAAATATTGAAAATTAAATATAATAATACAAACATAGAGTATGTTAATGCTAAGTCCTTACCTGGACGGTTATTTTGATGAGACAAAGGTGGTAGCACTCTCACTGTAGGTGGCAATGTGCGTACCGAGGAGTTGACCACGAGGTTGCCAGCACCACTGATCTGGCTGCCCACATTGAGCAGTTGCGGGCCACTAGCTTGAGACAAAGTGGTCACTGTGCCTCCCATATTGCCAGCAGACGATTGTGCTGACAGTTGAGTTCCTAAATAAATAAATAATAACAATACATAGCTGTGTTGTCAAATAAAAAATTACCATCAATCTAATGTCAGTCTTATGAGAGAGTTTTCCTATATTATTTATATTTAATTAAACTTCGTTTAAATGGGCCTTCATGAATTATAAATTAGAGTTGTAATGTTTGTAAGTTTAATGTAGAATGTCCAGAAGCTCAGAGATTACACACATCTTTTTCATCATTCTGGTATGATTTCATAAATTATTTTATTAAAAGCTGTGTTAGTACTAATTGTTGTAAGATATGTTTTAAACATAGTTAGAGAAGCTCTAAGCAGAGGCTTGTCTTGTCAGTATTTGGACCTCTTTTTACAAATGCACTGAAATAAAAAAATTATGTGCATCATCATCAGACAGAGATCTTTAAATTATTAAAAATACCTTGACTTATGATCTGTGTGCCTGGACTCAGTATTTGTCCGCTGGCCAATAGCTGGGGGTGTGAAATAATCTGTGGACCAGGGTTGTGAAGTTGTGTTCCTTGGTTTACAATTTGGCTTCCTTGTAGTATGGGAGACCCGCTTACTATCATCTGAGTCTGAAATGATAAACATCAAGACTAACATATTACTGATATTTTGTTATATATTGACAAAACTATAAAAAATTAGCTGACCAACCTGACCAGACTTTGGTGGTTCTTTTTTACATAATTTACAAATTGCCCTAAAAGTTAAATAGATCAAAACTTATGAGATTATTAGTCAGATGTATGATAAACAAACACAAAATAACAAACCTGTGACGACGCATTAGGAGAAAGGATCTGAGCTAGCCCAGGTCGCATCATACCAGATGCCGTGCTGGAATGGGACCCCAGCTGGCTGGACCCTGCATTTTTAGGCTGACTCGACAACAAGTGGGCCATTTTCACCTCTGAATTCGTAACACTCTTCACAATAGTGATCTTTTGGGGCGCCAAATCAATGGGATACATCTTATTGGTTGTTACTGATCTTTCGTTGTCCAAATGACCGCTCATTTTGGTTAAAGATGTGTATCATGCACACATTGTAACGTGAAGATTTTATGAAGAACAATAATGGTCACTTTTATTTAGGAAATATGTAATCTAGCATTTATTTTTCAATATTTTTCTGATCTTCTCAAAAATCGTCTTCTCAAAAAGTGATTGTGACATAAATAAAAAAAATGACGTGAAATTGAATGAATGTACAATCAATGTGCGCGTCCGTGTGGCCAAAGACAATAATGTTTGGTAGATTTGTGTGATTTATAAAGAAGAGTAGCTCTATGGCATAGTAGAATGCATTTAAAAAAGTGGTTTGTTTTGTTTATGGTACGCCATGGCGGAGCGACTGAGTGACGGTGATATTTCTGACGAGAATATACAAAAGTTCAACAATGAAAGGCGGAGTAGTAAGCAATGGGTCAAATTAAACGTCGGTGGAACATATTTCTTAACTACTAAAACCACGTTATCTAGGGATCCTAATTCATTTTTGTATCGATTGGTTCAAGAGGACAGTGACTTGATTTCGGACAGGGTTTGTATCACTTTATCATAATTTTTTTGTATGCAATGCAAATAAGGTATTCCTTACTCAGGTACCCTAAAATGATTCATTTATTGTTGCAGGACGACACAGGCGCATACTTAATAGACAGAGACCCGACGTACTTTTCACCAGTGTTGAATTTTCTCCGTCACGGTAAACTGGTAATCAACAATGATATCGCCGAAGAAGGAGTGTTAGAAGAAGCAGAATTTTATAATATTACAGAATTAATAAGGCTAGTGAAGGAAAGGATATGTCTCAGAGAAAGAAGGCCACTCAAAGATTCAAAGAAGCATGTGTACAGAGTGCTACAGTTCCATGAAGAAGAGCTGACTCAAATGGTGTCCACAATGTCTGATGGATGGAAATTCGAACAGCTTATTAACATTGGCTCACAGTACAATTATGGCAATGAAGAACATGCAGAATTCCTCTGTGTTGTAAGCCGAGAATGTGGGAGTTCACTCAACAGTAATGATATAGAACCAACGGATAGAGCCAAGGTGCTTCAACAGAAGGGCTCACGTATGTGAGAATGTGTGTTCTTTAATGTTTTGAGACTGTCAGCTATGTGGTGTGAATTGTGTACATAATATGTAGTGTTACAGTCTATTTTCATTTGTAATTTTTCTCTATTCAGCTTGTACAATACTTTCATTAGTCAATTTGATGGTAATTTGTAACTGTATTTTCAAGAAGTTTTTTGGAAAATTCGACAAATACTCAGTTTGTTATATTTAGGCAAAATAGATTTATGTATTTGAATGTTGTAATTTTGAATTGTGAAAAAAAACTGAATGTATGTACCTAAAAAAGAAGGGAAAAGGATGCTGTAGAAAATTGCCAAACCTGGTTATTACCAGGTTTGGCGATATAGAAAAAGTATTTTTCCTGCCCTGAGTACGATGATTAACATGAAAATAGAAGTTGAATTAGTAATAGTGAAATACACAAATTATGTATTTTATTATAAGTAATGTTCACCATCATGAAATTTAAGTGCTAGTAATATACTCACAATTTTGTACATAATGATGTACCTACATGCCTCCAATCAGTGAAATACCCAATTCCAGATATTATGCTCATTTACAGAATATTAAAATAGTTATGATTATGTAAAAAACTGTGTTTCAAATTTTTATTGTAACGGCAAAAACTTAAATATTTACCTGGAAATAGCATGTGAGGATTGGTTTTCACTTATACTAAACCTGTGCAGATATTGTACTTACTTTTGTCTTCTACAGAAAGACATCTACCTACTTAGCTTGTTGTTAGGCGTGTATGTGTGCGGCGATTCATGATAGCAAATTTATTTAAAAAACGGTATCAAGGAGACGTTTGATTATAAAATATGAATATACCAAATATACATACCTATGCGCTTGGTACAGCGCCCCTATCACTCGGTTATAGAACTACGGGAATCTTGTAGAAAAATAAGACTTGCAGGGAAGGGCTCTTCTAAACCACCAAATTTTCTTTTCATAAAAATAAAATGACCACTGTGGCGCGGTAGGCGAAGGTCCGCCTGCGACGCAGGAGGTTGCGGGTTCGATTCCCGCCTCGGGACAAATATTTGTACGATCTGCAGATATTTGTACTGGTCGTTTTCTATGTATAAAAAAAAATATCTATCTATTTAATAATACATATTGTTTGTATTACGCAGGGTTGGCATGATTAAAACAAATGGTTTTAAAACACATGTTTAAAACAATGTTTAAAACAGTTTGATTTTAAACCGTGTTTTTTATCACACGTTTAAAAACACAGATTAAAACAAGTTTTAAACATTGTATAAAACGATGAGAAAAAAACAAGCTTTAAAACTACTTTTCATTGCGAATGAATGATATAAAATGAAAGTAATATTTTTTTGATAAGTTATTTATTCAGTCAAACAAAGATCTAAGTACCTACCAAGTACCAGGATTTATATGGGTAATGGGATAAGATAACACGTATTTTTGAAACATGCATTAGATAGTATAGAATATTAAAAATTTTAATTTAAAATCAATCAAAAACAAAATTATAACAAACAAAATTACCTATATTTAATAAACATTATAAAATCAAAATTGTTTGTCAGTCAGGAGAGAGAGTAAGACAATATGACAAGATCAAGATAACAATTATTTTTTCTTTTCCTTATTAAGGTATTTAAAAACTGTAACAAGTTTTGCAGCTTTCTCTGTACCCAGTTTATTTCGTACGTCAGAATGAATAAATCCAAATGTTGAAAACAGTCTTTCAATTCCAGCACTTGAAGCTACAGCAGTGTGAAGCTGAGCCACTAAGTTCATTGTTTGACCATTAATTTGTTTTTTTAATGACTGCCACCATTCGAGAGGTCCGACCTGATTTACTACATGATCTTCAAATAGAAAGTTATGAAAGGGATCTGTCATTGCCCTGTATTTAACAACATAGGGCATCGCCTCTTTGTGATAAGCTTCTATAAATAATAAAGCCTCAGAAATATCTTCACTCGTGAGTTTTTCACCCCTGTACTTAGGATGTAGTAAGTTTGCTGCAAAATGAGCTGGAGACATTGCCATTTCATAACGAGCTTTGAACTTCCTTAAATCATCCAATGAATACTCGGTCTCACGCAGTCGTACATTCTCTCCCTCAAACATATTTTTAAGCTCTATCCATGCTTCAGTCACTTCGCCAATACAGCAGGATGTCTTTTGGGAGATGTCAAGTGTAACTGCGATGTTTTCCAGTTTTTTGTAGAGAGCCTGGACTTGTTGCTTCAGCGCCATGTCATTTACTTTCAATGAAATTGACAGATCTATAGCAGTTGAATGATTTAAGCATATATCTGACATTATATGCCAATATAATGTCAGATAATGTAAGTAATTTCTAATAACACTTTTAAGCAGTCAGCCATTGTGTTCCACCGTACCTGTTGTGGTATAACAATTGCTTTTCCACCAGCTTCTTTATATTTGGCAGATGCAAAGTGAGTGTATTTGAAGTACCGCATTATCGACTTAACTTTATCAGTAATATCTTCTGCATTCAAATCCTTTGCTAGAAGGTTTAATATGTGGGTTAGGGTGTCGCAAAAAGGGTCCCACACTTAGAAAAATTTTCATCGATTTTGTATGGGGCTGGGACTTAGAAAAATTTTGATATATTTTTTTATATATATATAACATATATTTTTTCTTATGCCATCGTCAAGAGGGTCACTAGGGGTGCAACTTTGGTTCAGCTGATTGACCCCAAAGTTCTATGACCTCGGCGCTAGAGGTCAAAGTGTGTCGTTCAGTTTCAAGGCGAAAAAGACTTAGAAAATTTTCGACATGTATTTTTTTTATATATATATAACATATATTTTTTCTTATGCCATCGTAAAGAGGGTCACTAGGGGTGCAACTTTGGTTCAGCTGATTGACCCCAAAGTTCTATGACCTCGGCGCTAGAGTTCAAACTGTGTCCGATACAGATACAGATACCGATACAGAGCATTCCGATAAGAGTTGATTAGGTTCAATTTGAGTGGCGGATCCGACACAGAGTACCCCGACTCCACGTGGTCTTGTGCGTGGCGCCCCTAGAGTGTATATAATAAGCCGGAGGCGCGAAGGGAGTGCAGCCTCCGCCAGCCGTAATAAGGGACAGGCACCGCGCGAGCCGCAGCGGCTGAGGCTGGTCGCCGAAGGCGACCAAAAAGCCGAAGCTGCGGAGGTGAGCAGTGGTGCCTGTCCCTTGTTACGCAATGGCGGAGAGGCTGCACTTCCCGCAGCGCCGGAGCTATCGCGAACGCGATTCTTTACACTCGTCGTCGGGGACAGTTAGGCATCGATCAAAATTTTTCTAAGTCTCAGCCCCATACAAAATCGATGAAAATTTTTCTAAGTCTAAAATAAATATTTTTTTTGTTTTTCCTGAAAATTTCGGCTATCTCTTTTGTAACTATTACAATATTACTAAATAAAAAAAAAAAAAAAAAAAAAAAATTGTATGGGACCCTCTTTGCGACACCCCGACCAATATGTGTGATGAACAGCCGTATGTAAGTATATCCTCGTGAGAAGCTAGTTCTTCCTGTTGGGCTAAATCTCTTCTCATACGGCTCATATTTGCTGCGTTGTCTGTCACTACACTTCGCACCGTACATTTGTAAGTTTCACATTGTTTTATTGCCGCAGTAGTAACTTTAACCAAGTAGTCAGCTGTATGGCTTTCGGCTCCTGTGTCTATAGTATCAATTAAATGAGTTGAGTCTGTCAACACATCGGTAACACAGACACAAACTATCGAGTCCTGCCTGACATTACTCCACCCATCAATTGCCAGATTAACAACTTTGTTTTTCAATTCATTTTTTACGGCTTCTTGAGTCGAGTTGTAGACTTCGTCGAGTAGCTTGCTAGCAATTTGTTTGCGGTTTGGAGGTTTATATCCTGGGCGTAAAATTTCTATTAATTTCAGTAACTCTGGGTGTTCTACGTGGTTAAAAGGCGTGTTAGTAGCAAACATATAACGAGATAATTGTAAATCAATTTTCTTCTTATCTTCTTGACTTGTAGCAATAATAAATCTTTTCATTGAAATGTTCACGCTCGCGCTGCTGCTGGTACTGGCATTTTTAGATTGAAGAGTAGTAACAGAAGATGTGGGTGTAGCAGAAGAATTATCTGAAGATCGGGAAGAACCAGCATCACTCAACAACTCCTCCTCCACGTCCCTGTCCGCGTCAAGATTTGCGTCAGTGTTAGAACCGGTGGTGGTGCTACATTGCTGGAAGTGTGCCTCCATTCTTTTCACAAGTCCAACTAGTTCTTTCTTACATTTTCTGCAACGCACCCTATTGGTCTTCAGTGTGGTATTTTCTTGGGGGATCGATGTGAATTGTTCCCAAATTGCATGCTTTTTGCGTCCTGGAGTTGACATTTTTATGAGGTGTTATCAGTCGCAGAATTAATAATGAAATGAAATGTGAGAAAGAAAGGCACTCGTATTTATAGAATTCATATTAAGTAATTCCCCGCCGGTAAAGTCCCGTTAGGAAAGTCCCTAATGGATGGCTGTCGAATGGAATAGTGGTTATTTTATTCCCCTCATTTAAATATAAATATTAGGGATGGGCCTAACTTCGGCATTCTTCCGAAATTCGATTGAAATGCCGAACATTCGGTATAAGAAAAGAGTGAAATAGTTGCACAATTTTGATTTTAAGATTAATAAAACATAAAAAAAATCAAATCTGTCATACTCACTCATACCTGATTAAATAAATAAGCCTTTTACATAATTTAAAATCATAGTAATTTATTTATTAATCAAGTAACTAACTGTCATTATCAGTTTCCTTTTTCGACATTTCAATCTTAAGTTTTAGAATTAAAAAATCAAATTCAATAAGTTCTTATTAAATTAGGAAGTCTTATGATTTGAATCAAATAAACTTTTTGAAAATTCAATATATTAATTACTTATAGGTATATTTTATTGTTGTTTGTTAGTTGTTACCATATAAGTGCAGAATAAAAACCGAACTTCGGCATTTTTGATTTTTACCGAATGTTCGGCCGAAATTCGTATTCGGTTCAAACCACATTCGGCCCATCACTAATTAATAAATATTGGGGGTGCCCCTATTCATAGAATAGAATTTATAGTTTATAGGTATTTCCCCGCCGGTATAGTCCTGCTAGGAAACATTTAGGGTGAATGTAAATCGTTTAGTAGTGATTAGAGATACGCAACATAAAATAAATGTTTATCCATTGATCGTTTTTTGTCAATATTTATTTTACTATAGAAAATTTGAAAAGTCAAAAGATCTAGTCTGGAAATGAAACATTATAGGTCGAATTAATTTAAAATAATGCCCTAAACTAAAAAGGACAAAAAAAAACAAAAAAAACAAAACAAACACTTGTTTAAAACAATTTGAACTGTTTGTTTTATAAAATTTAAAAAAAACTGTTTTTTTTCCAACCCTGGTATTACGTATATAAGTCATCTAGTACCCATAACACAAGCTCTGCTTAGCTTGGGGCTAGATGATGCTGTGTGGATTGTCCAGTATTATTTATTTTAATTATTTATTTAAAGTCGTTCACATATTATGGTCGTTTGCAAAGTCGTCCTATAAATGCGCACACACCATACCACTATTACCTATACTTACATAAAGGTCTTAAAAACCAATTCATGCTGATGTGTACCTACTGGTCCTATCTGCATGGTTGGGAACTAAATAAAATATAAAGATGTTTGACGCGCGAGTGAATCAATGTTAACAGTAGCATAGTAACATTGATTCTAAAACCTATAGGTACCTATAGCAAAATGTAGTACCTACTGCATTTTGTAAGTAGGTACCACCTACTTACTATACTTTAAAAAAAGTACAAGGAGTGCAGAAGTTCACTGCTACATAATTTGCTTACCCTATCACCAAATTTGGGAGCCAAACCGCCTAAACCAAAACAACTTTATGTGTCCTTTGTCCAACACATAAAATCGCCACAATACCTCGTCTTGCATCCAGCGGGTTTCACGTACCCTTCATCAATTTTTAGGTAAGTATTAGGTAGGTACGTACAAATTTTCAGTAATTTAAAATTTTAGACAATCAACACAACTTCATCTTATCAGAGCCTTATGTTGATTTCAACTACATATATTAAATAGATATTTTTTATTATAGGAAAACGACCAGATCAAATATCTACAGATCATACAAACCATTTTCCCGAGACGGGAATCGAACCCGCAACCTCCTGCGTCGCAGGCAGACCTTCGCCCCCGGGCCACAGAGGTCGTCAAATTGAATTCATCTATTTATGCTTATAGATAGCTATGTTATCCCTGAGTGACCTAAGCTAAGAATTATACGGTTAGGAGTAGTACCTTCTCCTATTTCCGCATTTGGACTCATTTTGGTTATAGCCAGGCTAATTCCGTCCAGAAGCGCAATCTTCCTGTGTTCTTCACAGGCCTCGCGGAGTGACCTACGCTATTTGAAGATCACCAACACCAATTACACCCTCGTATTCCAGGACTACGTGGGCAGCTGATTCGTCGTCACTTAGGCATACCTCGAGATTTGTCGCACCGATAGTGAATAGGTTTTTGTTCAGTGAGCAGCGACTTGTTAGTGTTCCCACCAGAATACATGTCTATACCTAAGTATAGACAAGTATTCTAGGTGCGCTTGCTACGGTGATGTTGATGGGAGCGCCGCCGCCAAATTTCAAAGACAGGCAAAAAGTATTAGGTAAGTGTCGCTTTTGCCCAAAATGGCTTCTAGCAATCAATACTTACTAATCTAAAATATAACACGGGATACAATTTGACTTCCAAAATAACGAGTTATGATTGCGCCGCTCTGGTTACTGGTAACTCTGGGCGTGTCCATCGTTCTGTTATATATCACTACCTACATAGCATAAAACAAAGTCGCTTCCTGCTGTCTGTCTGTTTGTCCCTATGCTTATATCTTTGAAACTACGCAACGGACTTGATACGGTTTTTGAAATAGATAGTGATTCAGGAGTAAGGTTTTTGTATCAGCATTGGATCCGTGCGAAGCCGGAGCGAATATATACTAGAATACTAGAATATACGGTAAGCTACCTACCACGTGACGTGAACGAACGAAGAACCAACCTGACGCTGGTAGGTAATAAATAAAATAAGAATATTTTGTTGATACCTTTATTTCACTGAATAAGTAAACAATTGACTGAAAACGTTATATGATTTAACACGCCTTCACTTAACATTATTATTAGTCGCTAAAGTTAAATTTTATAACCACGTAATATAAATCTATAACACGATGTTTTTAAAAAAATAAACATTAGCACTATTTAAAACTTATTAAATTACTCAATTTATAAAATATTGCATTTAACTGCATTAAATACAAGTTAACAAGAGAATCTATGATAGATGCTCTACGCAAAGATAACACAGTTATTATCAAAATACAATTTTCACACACTTTTGTAAGGCATTGGGGTTTTATTGTATTAGAGTAGTCTAACTCGAAATTGCTTTTCAAGAAAACATAAGATTTCACACACGTGTAAGGCAATGGGGGTTTATTGTAGAATAAATTGTTAGTAAACAGTTTTCGAGGAAGTGGGGTTAGCACCAGTCAGCCATGTATGTAAAGTCTGAGAACATCTTATGGTCAGTAGACGAGAGAGCGCGCGGCTCTTTGGGCGGCGTGAGGACCGCCTGCTCCGAAGTAAACTCGCTGTCAAAATTACTAACATCTTCTAAATTATTTATAGTTGGCACAAATGGTGGCTTCACCTTACGCAGGAGGAGCTGTTCCCAGTTCACGTTTCGGAAGAACGCCTGTTTCTTCACGTCCTCCGCGTCCCGCTCCGACGAGCCCAGGCGCCTCTCGGGGTTCTTCCGCAAGAGGCGACGCATCAGCGCTATAGCCTCCAGGGACAGCGTTCGAGGGTACCGCACTTCATCATTCACTATAGAGTCGAACACTTCACCTTCATCCTCCCCTGGGAAAGGCGACTCCCCAACTAACATTTCAAATATCAACACCCCTAGGCCCCACCAGTCAACGGCTCGGGTGTACGAAGTCTCCGTCAGAACTTCCGGCGCTAGGAACTCTGGAGTCCCGCAAAACGTGCCCGTGCGATCTCCCCATCCCATACCCTCTTTACACAACCCAAAATCAGCAATTTTCACATAACCTTCAGTATCTAATAGTAAGTTATCTAACTTTAAATCCCTATAAATAATATTATTCTCATGTAAATACTGTAGACCTAATACTACACAAGCTGCATAAAACACAGCTCGGGGCTCCGTGAAGACGTCCGCGTGGATGTGCATCATCAGGTCGCCGCCGGCTGCGTACTCCATCACGAAGCACACGTGCTGTTCCGTCTGGAAGCAAGCGAACAGGTTCACCAAGAACGGATGCCTGATCGCGTTAGCTACCTCGAAAATGCGCTTTTCCGACAGTAAGGAATCAACCTCATCTCTAGCTATGATATCGCCTTTCTTCAAAGCTTTTATGGCGAAGTACTCATTGGTAGATCTGTACTGAGCGAGGATTACTTTCCCGAAGTGCCCTCTGCCGAGAACGCTCAGCAGCCTAAAGCTGTTCATATTCATGTCACCCGATTGTCTCCTAGAATCTTGTTCCTTGCCGAGAGTCTCAATAACTGACGACGATCGCGATGACGATATTCTCATGTTGCTCGTCACTTCTACTATGTCGTCGTTTGTCGGAAAATCGAGGACCAGCTTTGGGGATGGTGAGGGTGGGTATTCAACGAGAGGCGTGTCGCAAGACGGGGTCGTCGGTTCTTTGTTAACATATAACTCTCTCGTGTACGAGTCTTCTAAAAATGCAAAAGCTTCTTGAAGTTCTTTTTCCATTCTGAGTGTTGAGACATTTGGGGGAGGTTGCATGGGTAGCATAGGTTTAGGTGGAGGTGTGACAGGCGTTTGAGGGGTTGAGGGTAGCCCCAGAGGCCTGACGCCAGCCATGCCGCCGAGCGTTGCATTTTCGGCTTCCCGGTTATCGATCGAAGACGATTCGAATTGCGGCGATTGTGATATATGGGCACTTTGAATATTCTGAATTGATGGGGATGAGCGCTTGAGTAGTCGGCCCAAAACAACAGCTGGTATATGCATATCGCCGTAAGACGGTCTCGGGATATTTTTTCCTTGTTGTTTGAATATCTTTCTCTGACGTTGCAGTTTCGGTTTTCGGGATATAATAGGGTTAAGGAATCTGATTTCAGCGAATAGGAGACCTTGCGGTTCCAGTTCTAAGGCCATGCCGTGTCGGATGTCGTCTATGAATTCTTCGAGTCTTAGAAACTTGATAGCGCATAATCCTCGCCAATCTTTCCAGTGAATGCCGATCTCCAGTTCTCTTGACTTATCCAGCTTCATTGTAAACCTGGAATTAAAAACAAGTTTTTTGTTACAGAAAATAGGTAGAGGATTTATTAAAAAGGTACATGCCATCAGGATATATGACCTAGATTATCTCTATTCAACCGCCTACTTTTAAACATTGCCTCAAAAGATTACGAAAAAACATTATCTTAGTCAGAATATGTGATAATTAGGGACAGATAGCAATGAGGTTAATGACCAAGAAGGGGTCATTGGTTTGAATTGAATTTAGAATAAGGCATGCAGGTGTTACATTCACACCTTACTATGAAGGCATCTAACCTAATGAGATCTCAGAAAGGATAGTACATAGGGCGGCCTTTCGTATATTTTTTCCAAAGATCGCGATAATGTGTTCGAGTGTGCTATATGAAATGTTCAAAATCGTTATTTCTCTCATGATAAATGATAATTCGAACATCTAAGATTATGGGTGTTAATAACACGATGCGTTAAAATTTTCTAGATATTTTTTTAAACATACATTTTTGCACAAATTTTGATCTATTTTTCGGGAACACTTCATTTTATTGTTGGGTTTTTTTTGCAAGAACCTAGAACTTGGATCGAGAAGTATTTTTTGGTTAGGTCTTGAAAATTTTCGATTGGTTGTACCTACAATTAAATTTTCATTACGTAAAAACAGTTTTGACGCCAGAAAGTACAGTGCAAGTCTATAGATTTGTACTTCTCACTCAGGAGTAGGTAGGTACCTAAACCATTTCGGAACCATAACCATAACTAACCATATCTATAACCATAACCAACAATATGCTGCTCTAAATCCATCTCGTAGCGACGTCATTGCACACGCGTAGGGAAAAGGTAATTTCCAATTGGTTTTTCCAAAATAACTTGACCATAATTGACATATTGAAAGGTTCATAACAGAATACATAATTTTTTGTGAAAATTATTTGTTGTAGTGTTGTGTTGAATAAATAAACTAAGTGGTACAAGTACAATAGGCAGATAAGCCAAAACCGAATAAATCAAAGTAATGACTAGCTATGCATACCCATAAACATGACATGTAATAAATAGATTTCAGATTTCATTAATTTTATTTCTCTAAGCTCATAAATAAGCACTTAAACAAAGGACAAAGCAAAGGGATTTATTACTTTCTGTGTACGAAATTCTAAGAATAACTGGATGATTCATTTAACTAGAAACAAACAGTTTTTAGAACTGTGTTTCGCGAGTCAATATCAGTATCATAACCAAATAATGCTGGAGAATCCCACAGCATCATTAAGCTAAGCAGACCTTGTGAAGTTGTGATATGTGTACTAGATAGCGAGCGGATATACTTATAGTTAGATATCAATATTCTTACTAAACACCCAGAATACCCGAAATAAATATCTGCAGAATCTGCAGATACAAACATTTGTCGAGGCGGGAATCGAACCCGCAGCCTCCTGCGTCGCACGCTGAGCTTTACCCGCTGCGTCAAGAAGATCATCAATAACAAAGTATTACGATTTTTGTTGTTGTCTTCGATAATTTCTGGAGCATAATCTACTGTGATAATGGGTGATGTTTTTTTGTGTGACTCAGTGCTGTTACTTTAATAACACATTTTATAAACGGGCTTTTTATCAAAACAAATGTCGCGCGTGGGAAATATGTTCTAAGCAATTTTATAGAAAGCGTACTGTAGATTCTCAATTTGATCTCATACCTACTCAGATTTAAGAAACTTATTATCATTAAGATTAGAACACATATTGTGCGAAATATTAACAAATAAATAAATATTGTTGGACAATCCCCACAGCATCATCTAGCCCCAAGCTACACAGAGTTTGTGTTAAGGGTACTAGATGACTGATGATGATGAAGAAGACTGATGAATACTTAATACAATCACTTAAATATATATATAGAAACAGGCCAGAACACCCTGATTATTATATGTGTCCCGGGGCGGGAATCGAACCCGCAACTTCTGCGTCGCAGGCGGACTCTCGCCCACCGCGTCACAGAGGTCGTCTAAACATTATGGCTACATAATAATAAGCCTTTAGTCATATTTCAAATATGTGTGTAAAACTTAGATAAGATAATGACTAATACAATCATAAAGATTATATTTCAAGGAAGCATAGATATAAAAGATATTGCAAAACTGACAATTAGTTTCACCTGTTACATAATTACAACCATTCTTTATTCCTACATGCATCAAAACATAGAATGAACTTATCTAAATGGATATGTACAGGCAGGCTTAACCCTGAAAAGAGTTTTCTTCCAGCAAACCTATGAGTTATAGGAGAGGCGATGGAACAGATAGAGGAAGGAACCATGCATGTACCTATTGTTTTTTATCAGTTGCATTTGTTTATAACAGTAGAGGAGTTGTTTTGTCTCACCTTTGATCCCAGGCTTGTTGAGAGCAGGGTCGCCAGCTTGTCTGGGCTACAGTGTGGTTGTCGAGCTTCATAACCGCCATTATTTCATTACTCGTGTCTTCTTTGATACTGTATGTGTACTTCATAGAGTTACGTATGGTGACTCCTTTCACAAAAGACTTCAAGTCTGAGGGACTTGCTAGTGGATCCCGCCGGGTGCGTCCAGGCACATCTTCAAGTAGATCTTGACAACCCATTAGTCGAACTTCTAAAGTTCCAGTAACTTGAACACAAGGGCTTATCATAGGAGCGGGAGATAAAAATTGGTTTCGTGATCCACTTCCACCAGAAAGGCTGACATAGCCAGGACTGGATCCGGTACTGCGTAGCTCATGTCCAAGTTCTATAAATGCCGGACTCTCAGCTGGAAGTTCTTGTCGTCTCATATCCAGTGACCTACGAAGCAGGTCCAATTTCTGAGTTGATTCCAATAAGCTTGTTTGCGCTTCTTGCAAAGCTTTCTTGTCAGTTACCTTTTTATCACTCTGCAATAATCTTATTGCATTTTTGGAACCTTCACCCACAGCTGCTTCAATTCTAAGGCGATTTCTGAGCTCAGCAATTCTTTCATCGAGTAGTGCAGCTCCGCTTGTTTCGGTGCTTCTGCCGTCTCCATTAGCTCCAGCATTATCCCCCTTCTGTTGCTTCGTAAGCTTAGATATACGCAGTTTGAGGTATTCAATTTTATCTTTTGAATCTGCTAACATTTGGTGTGCCTCAGCCAGGAGTTTCTTATCTCTAGACTGGTTACTACTACTGATACTTTGTATCATATTCTCTGCACCTTGCTTCACCTTTAATTCTATGTTTAGCTGCTTTTCAAGGGATGCAAGTTTACGGTCAGTGGTGCCCTCACCTAGTTGCCTTTGTTGCTGAGCTGCTTCAGATGCCAGTATGATCTCTTCATCGTAAGACAAGTCTTCGGGCGACGTCGGGGTGGACTGACCACGTGACAGGAGCAACTGGGACTCCAGTTCCTGTAGATCTGACTTGAGCTCATTGAGCTTGATGTTGGCTTTCTTCACGATGTTAGCAACGTCGGAAAGTGAGCGCCTGTCCGTTGCTACTTCCCGCAGTTTCTCGGCACCCTCCTTGATTTTGAGTTCCTTACGTATTTCTCTACGTATGACATCTTTGAGCTCCTCCAGCTTTGATGGCAAAGCTATTTCTGGAATACACTCCGTCTTAATTCCATACTTGACACCCAGCTCGTGGAGCACTGGGTGCCGAATATAATCACTGTGGTAATAACCCGGGTCTGCCATAATTGAGGATGCACAGTATAACGTCAGTTAGCCATAATTATGTGGGAAAATATCACAACGTTTGCTTGTTGATCACAAGTGCTTGGTCGACTTGATGTGTAGATATATAACGATGATATCTAATGTTAAAAGTAAAATCATTATGTGAAGACGTAAGAATTACTTGCGAATATAAAATAATTCACAAAACAAAACAATTTACTCAAGTCAGTCGGTCAACGAAACCAAAACCAATAGTTCTAACTAAACGAAACGAACGGGAACGGAACGATACCACGAAGAACGGAACAAATGAATCAACCGCGATCTATGACTAAAACTACCCATAGACACATTCACCTTCCATTAGTGGACGGAAGAAATCACATCACCCTTGTCATCAAATCAAATTCACTGCCTCAAATCCTGCCGGAACGGGACGGTTGTACAATAGGAAACGACAAAACCTTCACAATATACAATGGTATTGATATGACTATTCCATGCGTTTTTCTATTAAGAAAGTAGATGTATAATGTTATAGCATAAAAGGCACAGTGCTTTGTTGATCGTTTTCTAAGCGACCATCCAGAAAATATCATATTAGAAGTTCAAAATAAAGAATTGGGTTCGATTTCGTAGTACCTATTAGTTAATTATTAATTATCTAGTTAGTTTTTATGTACTTTAGAAGACTAACTAAACTGTTGAATTATTCTTACGGACATGCATCGGGTGGCGCCAGTAGCGGCGTTAGGGTAGGGCGCGGTTGGGCGACCGCCCGGGGCGCCGGACATAAAGGGGCGCCGCAGGCGCCCCTTGTTTTTCCTCTCGCTCATTAAACGAGGCCTACTTACTCGTAGATAAAAAATAAATACGAAAAAAAGATTATATTGGCAACACTAAAATGGAAAGAAGTGTTAAAACGGAGCACTGCACTGCATGCATTTAATTTTACCGGGAATCCCCGACCATTGAGAAAAACATTATCTATCTCTTCTTTAAGTTTAAATTAGAGAGAATTTATGTTATATGTGGTAAAAAATTTTTCAAAAATCGCGACTCACAAAAATTGTATCCAATTAATGTATGGATAGCAATGCGCATAAAGTAATCCTGTTGTGTAACTAACCATTAATTATAGTGCGTAAGCCCTCACACTGCGTATTCTCCTTAAAATCACAAAAAAAAATTGGTCGAAATTCTAGAAATAGAAGTCTTTGAGCGCTTGGCGCGTCGTCGATGGCTCGCTTGCGCTCCGTGCCATTCGATTCCTATTGTGTACCTACATTGTATGTAAGTTATTCAGAGTTAGGTGCTTGCATCGCATTCACATTACTTGAATTTCGTAAATCAATGGATTAGGGTTTCCGATTTCTCGAGGTTTTTTAGTTCTCGGGTGTCGAGACTTCTCGAGCCTGATTTCTCGGGTCTTCTCGGGTTGTCGAGAAAAAATAAAATACGTCTAAATTTTTGTTTAATTAATAAAAAGAGTCTTTAATTTAACTGTGTTTATTTTACATGAAAAAAATCAACATAATTTTTAACAAAAAAAACAAGTTCTCAATAAAAAATCAGCTCAAAACAAAATTGCTAACTAAAAACAATCATACTTCTTCTCCTTATCATAACTAATCTCATCTCACTAATCTGTTTAATAAAAAACAAAATCTCTGTTAACAATCAGCTTAAAACAAACATCTTAACTAAAAACAATCATAATTTTTCTCATCATAACTAAAGATCACTCACTAATCTCACTATGTGGGTGGTATGGTATCACAATTTTTGGCAGTTTTAATGTAATTAAATAAGAGATATCTATCTACTATTAATACGAAAAATATAACTGTCTTTAAGCCTGCTTATTAATTCTTATGAAATATGCCTTAAGATAAACCAAAGCATTAATAGATTTATCAGACAGCCGGCTCCTAATCTTACTGACCACATTTCCCGATATGGAAAATACCCTTTCATTTTCTGTTGAAGTCGGCTTGACTGAAATTAATGCTTTGTATAGTGTTTCCAGATTAGGGGTCCTCTTGCCTGTTTTTTCAAATAGCAAAAACTCTTTTTTTATAATTGATTTGGAAAGCACCACAGCATTAGTTGATTCACCATTTCTCGAAACACCTTTTATTGCTCTCTCTCTAATTGAGCTGCAAAGCTGTCTTGTTCAGTTTCTGATTCGCTTACGCCTGCTTCGACAACTTCTGAATTATTTCCTGTCGAAGGTTCTGTAGTAGTGGGAACAGTGGGGTATAGACGATTGAATAAGTCTTCAGCGTATCCAATTAAAAATGTCTTGCTATTATCGGTAAAATAAGCACTCTTTTTGAGAATAAAATTATCGGGGCTGTTTAGGTAGCGTAGCAGCGATATTAGAGGTGTATTCCGACGATCTGATATTTTCATTTTAAGAGATTCTACTAACTGAAGAGCCAAAGGGTCGTCGATACTTTCTAATTGTTTTAGCAACACATCTGTTATAGCCTCTGCAGTTAGTAAATTGGCATCTTGTCTGCTCAATGCTTCAACTGCAAGTTTAGTTGGCGTCAATATCAACCGCAATTTTTGTAGTATAGGAATATTTTCCTCCTTCCATTTAAATGAGCTATCTAAATCAATCAAGGCTTTTTTAATGGAATTTTTTAACTTCAAGAAACGCTCAATCATTGTTAGCATTGAATTCCACCTAGTTCTGACATCCTGTAATAAGACTAGTTCGGCCCCGAATTCAGTCTTCACATGTTTTTGTAGTGTGATATTTCTAAGGGGACTCTTTCTGAAAAATCTTATGATCGAACGGGTCTCATTTAGCACTTTGTTTATGTCGTCTATGCTGGGTTTATGATCCGACCGATCCGAACACGGCGGGAGTTGAAACACGAATGAACAAAATACAACTGGGGCCGCGTCGCGCTTGCGTTTGTCGGCAAAAACAAAGGATACCGACAGACACGAGCCGTGCTGTCAAAGGATGCCGCTGCCGCCTCGCATTTACAAAGAAAGCTAAGCGTAAAAATGTTTATTTAAACTTCTCGATGTCTCGACTTTTCTCGAGCTGAATTTCCCGGGTACGAGACCGACCGATTTCCCGGGAATTCCCGGGACGAGAATTCCCGGGAACAAACCCTACAATGGATGGATAAGGTACCTATTTTCTTGTTTTGCCGTAATTGAATTGCTCCCCCCTTTTTCTGTTATGTATTTAAAGGCTTTGCCAAACAGAACGCGTTAGAACGCCGCGTCAGTGCGCTAAGTTGACGCCGCGCTATAGCGCCGAACTGTGTTGTACTGTGGCGGTACTTTACTGTCACACAGAGCGGCGGCGGCGCTAGCCGTACCCAACGTTCTGTCGCGGCGTTAGGACGCTTTGACGCCGGGCGTTGTATTTTTTTACAAAATTTGTTTGTAACGTCCAAACTAAAATACTACAATATGAGTGAAAAGCTAATAGAATTGGTTCGGAAACACCCCTGTTTATATAATACGAAGGATAATTCTTATAAAAACATGGCATTAAGGGCAAGAATGTGGGAACAAATTTTATTAATGTCGTGCACCCATATTCTTTTTCTCTGTGATCGTGATAAAGCGTATAAAAGTAATAATTCTTCCTCATCTGAATCACTCGACATCTCAAAAGCAAATAATATTTCCAAAGACTGCTTGCTGCTAGCTATCTACACTACGCTCTGGTGAATGGTAACCTACGTTGCGAAGGAGCGTGACGCTAAAGTCAATTCGATGAGCGCGACTTTAAAACGCATCGTTACTAACGCGTTCTGTTTGGCAAAGCCAGTCATAACATATTATTCTAAGCTTTTTGCTAGCGACCGAAAATGCCACAAAAAATTTCGCGGCTCGCTCCGCTCGCCGTTCATTCTTAAATTTTCTAAGCTTTTTAACAGGCTTCCGGTTTTCTTTTTTATATCTAAACTTTTTTGTCATTTTCACCAAACCTCAAAATTACCAAATTTTCGGGTTCGGTAATCATAATCTTTTGTCACACTCTTGATTCTATTTTACAGAAAATCCGATAAAGTTAAAAAAAATGGCGGCTCGCTCCGCTCGCCGTTCATTTTTTAGCATTTTGGTCACTATACTTTACTTGCCTTTTGAAAATATGTCAATGTCAAATTTGGCGGCGTGACATTCAATAAGTAGTAGGAGTTATTTTGTTCTTAATTTTCAAAAAACTAAATTGTGCTTACACACCAATTTATAAAAACTCCACTCACTAACATTTATAATGTATTCATTTTCAACCATTTCCAAAGGCTGCAAACACTACAATATGTGAAGGCTTGTTCCAGTCGCTGTTATTTATTTTTTCATACTAGTATGTTTAGTAGTATGTTTATTAAGTTATTTCTTTTTTAGCCTTTTTTGTATTTCTAACATTTTTGTCTTTGTTGCTGGCACACCACACCAAACTCCTACCAATCATCGCAGTCTGAAATATTCGGAGCTCTCCCTATCATATGTAGGTATTGTCACACGCTTGCATAATTATTTACAAAATATAGGAAAAATCCGATAAAGTTAAAAAAAATCGCGGCTCGCTCCGCTCGCCGTTACTCACAAAGAATGTTTAGACAGTTTATTATGGAAGGTTTTTGGTTGAAAACCTCTTCGGGTACTATACCAATCCACGCTATGCTGCAAATACACCATAGATCCTTTTTTTTGCGGACCAGGTAAAAAGGAAAATTTTAAACACTTTCAGAATTAATTTGATAAAGTTAGGGTACCTACATATTCAAGGCTAGACCCAGGTACGACAACGACTTGCGAAAGACATTTACTAATTAGTTATTTTATTCATTTCTTATGTCCAACCGCGGACTAGCATATGAAGATGATGCATGTGGACTCGGGCGGGTCAAAGGCTCGACCTACCCCCCCCCCCCCCGAATAGTTACACTCGCACTTGACGACTTGTTTCATATCGGTTTGGATTGCAGTTAGGGGGCGCCGTATAAATCTCGCCCAGTAGGCTTATGATGCACGCCACGAGAGACGACACGCGCGAGACGAGTAATTTAGTCGTCGTCAGTTATTTTCTCGTTTACTCTAAGATGCGCACCACGAGATACATAATACTCATTGTCGAGAAGTTCTTCTCGCGTAGAGATAGCCACTCAGACGAATACCCGTTTATTTCATTCAATTGTTTATGGTTTTAGTATGCTGCTAGGAAGAATTAGAATAACCTTCATAATTTTCACCTCCTTATTGGTAGTTTGAACATTTTCACTGGCAGAATCGATGGTAGAATGGTGACAAAACGGAGCAAATTCCTAAAAAAAAAAACAGAAACTATTTCAACATTTGCGCGCAAACCCTGCCTCAACTTTTTGTACCGATTGCAAGAAGGCATCGCGTAAAACTTAAGTAAAAATAAAATATTAGTGAGGTTTAGTAGCAATAGTATGTTTTCTTATGCACTTGCCTCAACCAATCTTACAACAAGGCCAAGAAAATATGTAAGTAAGTACATACATTCGTATTGATTTGTCTGAACTTATTAAACACGCTACCGAGTGATTGTTTGTTTCATATGACCTAAAATATGTTTGTTATTCAATCCATTAAAGCCAAAATCATCTAGCTCAATTGATCAGGGAAAACGGACTTAGAAATCTTAGGCTCGACTTTGAAATTAGCTAGGTAATCCCGACAGCATCATTTATCCTTACCTAACTATTCATCCGCTCTACCTACAAACTCTACCTATAATGCTATCTTTGTTTCAGACGGTAATCATCATCATCAAGCTAACCCAAAACCCCACACCAAATGTACTTAGAATAATATCATGTAGTAGACAGATAGACATTTTATTGGTAAAAATTAAATTATTACAAGTCAATATAAGATAAGTTAGTATGCACTTAAAATAAAATAATTTCACCTATAAAAAAAACAATGTGTATTATTTTAATTATCAATGCATTAAAAAGGGTTTGAATAGTGTCTGCATTGGTGCCGGCTCCACAGCATCCAAGTCTTCTCCCAATTTCCCTTCTTCTAATACTAGGATCCTGTGACAACATTGTTTCCAGTCACCTAGGCATCTAAAACTGCTCATTAAGAACCCATTAGTACGCTCTATACCATTGCGCACTCTGCAATGCCAGTCTGTGAAACTCTGATCCCCGACATTTTGAGCATGTAAAATTGGTGTACTGAGCCAGGGCTCCAGTGGATACCCAGAGTCACCTGTAACAAAATCAAAAGTATAAAGATAAATTCATACTTTAAAATCTGAGTAAGATAAACATTATTACAAACCGGCTAGAGGTTAAAACAGTAGCATGCACTTGTTCTTGCAGTTACAAGCAGCCACAAGTCCACAACTTTACCAGCATAGAAATTGAATATATACGTAGGCTTTATGAGCTTTATTCTCGTTGATCTCGTTCGCTTAAAATTGCAGCAGAACCTACAACAAGATAAAATTATGTAAGCATATATTATGTAGGTATGTATCCAAGTACCTAATTGGTACCTAAATTGTAGTCAGCAAGTGATGGCATTATAGGTTACAACCGAGATGGGTTAGAATAAGGTAGGTAGGTACTCACTTTTATATGAGCAGGTACGCCAGAACTATTTTCAGAGATGTGATTTATTTGAAATACTTCTATTTTAAATGCAAATAGAAAATGCAAAATACCTATTTTGTATTTTGTATTTAAATACCTTTCAGTGAAAAGTATTTTGTATTTTATTTGAAATGCCTTTCGAGATGCATTTTGTATTTTAATATAACATTTTAAAATACAAAATACTTTGTGATTAAGTTGAGCCAACATTACCAGTCAAACAAAACAAAACGCTTGTATTGCCGAATTCGACCTATAGAGGCGCCAACTAACCATGCACGACATCTTTTTCTTCTTTGGTCAGAGTGCGCGTCTTATGTCAATGTCAAGTAATGTCTTCATCATCATCATCATCACCAGCCTATAATAGTCCACTGCTGGACATAGGCCTCCCCTAATGAGCGCCATAGATGGCATCATTATTTGGTAATAAATGTAATTTAATTTAAATAATGTCTGACAAGTGTCAATGTCTGACAAGTGTGAAAAAGATGTATTCGATGAACAACTGGCATTGTTAAAAAGTGTTATAAATAAAAAATGATATCACTTTTTAACCAGTCCAGTTGTTATTAATTTAAAAATAAAAGTGTAAGCATTGAGTGTATCTATTCTCCTGTGTAATAAATAAAAATATATCTGTGATTTGGTCAGAAGGTATTTTATTTTGAAAAAGTATTTTGAAAATACCTATTTTGCATTTAGCATTTGAAATACAAAAAGCAATACTATTTGGTATTTTGCATTTGAAATAGTAAATCTGAAAAGTATTTTGCATTTTGTATTTAAATGCTTTTTTAAAACCATTTTGTACATCTCTGACTATTTTGCGGCTCCAAATCGGCCGTTAACCGGGAAATGAAATATTCCTTAATTGGTTTATTGATGCGCCATAGTCGATGAAACTCAGAATCGGGGACATTCAGAGGGTCACAAGCAAAACATTTATTCCGGTCCTCTCTGGTATTAACAAATAATGTTCACATGGAACCGCGATAACCAACAAAATTCAAAGAAAAATTCATGAATATCTTCTCGTCAATTTTCTCGTGCTCAAATTGAAGGACGAGAGTTCTTCCCGCGCTAAACTGTCAGAAGTTGAGAAAATGTGGCGCGCATCTTAGCGTTTGACGAGAAAGGTGACCACAGATAAGATATACATTCACTTAAATCGTTCACGTGATGTGACGAGATGACTAAAGGTGGCGCATCCTAGCATCAGTCGAGAAATCGAGATAGCGCCATTTTTCACGAGATAACGAGTCGAGAAACGCTTCTCGTGGCGCGCATCTTAGGCCTACAGGGCGCTGGTAGTGCTAAAACCGGCACTGGGTGGCGCGGTCGGTGGTGGTAGCGTCGTGTGTCGATAGTCTGTTTCAGGCATTAGTACTAGAGTGAATAGTGTGCACATGTGCATTTGTTTGTTGCAGTGACTGACAAATAGATAGTAGATCGGTGTGCTTGGCCTATTTATAGAAAAATCTATCTACGTTGGCTTAGCTCGTTCAATTATCGTTCCTTCCGTCTTCAATTGACCGAGGACGTATTGTTTGTTTTGCTTGCTATTTTAGTTCCTTCCCCATCATTCAATCAACCCAACAAAACAAAACAAAATTTCAACCCATCCTTCCAAGCAGGCAAACTTTCACTTCCTCGACGATTAGATAGCTTTAAATCAATTCTAAGTCCATAATTAAAACGATCATAATCGAGAAAGCCAAACTGCGTAATTAGAATTGGCTGTACGAATTCCATCTGTCAACGTAGGACAGCCAACGACGATACGAACAAAGTTTCCCCAATCCAATCCATCTGTCATTTTACGAATCTACCTACTGCTGGGTCACCGTATTTAATGGAAAAATATGCCAGTTAAAGTTGATATAACTCCACCTCCACCGGCAAACTCAAAGCAGCCTGGTGTCACAAAGTCCCTGCTTTATAACGGGTCCAAATTTCAAGGGCACCAGAAGAGTAAAGGGAATTCATATGAAGTCGAGGTGGTTTTGCAGGTTAGTAACAATAACAAAGTACGCAATTTTTATATTTCTTTTGTCCTCTGTCTTGCTCTTATATCCCCTTTGTTTACTTCCATATCACACGATCTTTCACAAAAAGATTTTGATTGTGTAAACCTGTGTAAACTATGTCCATAAGAATAATTGATTTTTAGCAACAATTTTATCAGTAATTTGTAAATTATATAATGATTTTTGCAGCATGTGGACGAAGAAAACTCTTATCTATGTGGTTATTTAAAAATAAAAGGCTTAACAGAAGAGTTTCCAACACTCACAACATTTTTTGATGGAGAAATTATATCAGCTAAATATCCTTTCCTCACAAGAAAATGGGATGCTGATGAAGATGTTGACAGAAAACATTGGGTAAGCCATTATTACATTCTGTATTTATCAGGGACATTGGAGTAATCAATAAGTTAGTAAATGTGATTAACAATAACTTTGTGTTTCAGAGCAAATTTGACTTATTTGTACCGTACCTGAAAACATTCAACTCCGATGCTTTTGATTATGAATCACTGGAAAAGGCTGATTACGTTTTTATGAGATGGAAAGAACACTTTTTAGTGCCCGATCATACAATTAAGGATATAGATGGTGCTTCCTTTGCGGGTTTTTACTATATTTGCTTCCATAAGTCTGCAGCAACTATTGAGGGCTATTACTATCATCGAAGTTCTGAATGGTAAGCATTTTCTTTTTCTTTCTCCGTTGCATTTAAGACTTATTGCCTATGACACACCCATATCTACATTTAGAGCAGGTCTACATGGAGATGATGCCTGGGCTGGGCAGTGAAAGAGTTAAAAGGGTAAATTTTACTCTATGGCTGGATGAAATTTGACTTGTCTAGTGCTTATTTTGTAAGCCTAAAGAAATAAAGTAATTGCATTTGAATTTGACCATTATATTGCATACAAAAATGTGCCCAGGCTAGCTTTTCGAATGAACCATTTAATACTGTGTGTTCATTATTCGCCCAGTATACTGTGAGATATTGAATGAAAAGATAAATTTACGACTGCAATATTCCTATTCCGATTATTGTGAAGGTAAGATAGTACAGCATAACCCTCTATTTCAGGTATCAGTCATTGACACTAAGCCATGTCCCAGAGCACAGCATCCAAATATATGAATTTAGATGAAATAACATACTGGCATCTTAAAAATGGTTTTGTATATGTGTCCGCTAGTACTTACTTGTTCAATAAGTCATAATTTTCTTAAACAGACGAAAGCAATATTGCTGTTGATAAGTTTCTGTAAGATGTCAGTGTTATTTGAGAAACCTTTAGTAGGAAGGAAACATAGGAATAAATAGAAAATGATTTGTAATCGCAAAAATGTCTGTCCTTGCATATACTTTGTTTTAGTTTTGTCCATAGGGTACTTGGTTTGTATCCAATAACTCAACCGCTATGGTGCTCTGGTACTTTTAAGGGTCTCAATAATGCTATGTATTGAATTGTGATATTTGTACAAATTACTTGAGTGTAAGTAAATAATTTTGTTTCTGTTATTATTAATCTTTTGCAAATATAATACAAACAGCTGTAGGATTGTCGGGTAGTTACATACACTTCCTGGATTAAATTAAGTATGTGCAAGTACAGGGAATAACTATTTTTGAACAAGTTAATATTTTGAATGACAACATACTCGTAGGAAATAAATTCAAGAAATGTTATTGATGTAAAATTGATTATATTTTTTTTCAATAAATTTCTTACAGATATTAGTGTTTCATTTTAAATAATTTACTATTTGGGTGGGAAATGAAATTCATAGTTTCTTTTCATTTACTTTTAATGTAACACATTCATTATTTACAATAGAATACTGGCATTGATAGTTTAAGAATATTATACAAATTTTAGGCAATATTTTTATTATTCTCTCAGCTATTAAATTTTAAAGTTAATATGCTATAATCACTAAATTCTTAAAATATTTGTACAATAGCAATTATATTCTGTAGATAAATAGGTGTTAAATCTTAAACCTCTACATTTATGCATTAAAATAAGCAATTAGTACAAAATAGGAATAGATATTATGATTATTGATATTTATGAACTGACGGAAGTTGAAGAATCACGCCATTTTTGTACTATTCATTAACAAGGATGGTTTAATGTTATTTTAGCCAATAAGAGTACTATCCTCTTATTTATTACCACTGGTATTCATTTTGAAAAAACTCGGCATGTTTATCACTACACTATATATTTTTTACAGCTTTCTGGTTTTAAAATGGTCGAGCATATTTTACGCGTTGTTGCATTAAATCATTCGCTATTCGTAAGAATTAAGTAGGAAATGTAAAATATTTACTTTTAAACAGTGATGAACATGCCGATAGTTTTTCTTCTAATAAAGCTGGTTTCATCCAAAAATAATCGGACAATCTGTAGCTTTCAGTTTCGCTGGGAACTTTTGACGTTTTTTATATGAAAACTTCTGAAAAAAACCTTTTTAAGGGTTTGACATCGGTTATAAAACGCTTATGGGATCACTTTTTTTTCTTATAACTTCGTTTGACCAAGATCTCACTGATGGAAAGTAATGATGTGGCCGACAGTGTATCACGAAAGTCTAGAATACACCTATTCACTCTTGTTTTACAATGTAATACCCGATTATCTTTGTAAAGAACACACGCCTTATTCTATCAGAATAGAAAATACATTTAAATTCGCTACATTCTACAAGAATAGTTTATCATGTGATACAAATCTAAACACTTAAGCTAAACTTTGGTGGGATCGTTATGTGTAAATAGTTCGGTAATGTAAGTTCAGACCTTCACCTCTCCTGAGGATTATAAATTATAAAAATAAATATATCATTTGAATAATGTCAGCTAAGTTCTAATAATAAAATAATTTAGAACAAACGTAGAGTAAATTGAACCGGCGTTAATTGAGTCGAATAGTTAATCTTCAAGTTTAATTGTTTTGGTGGGATTGAACTATTAATTCAAATATTTATTAATAAACCTACAGAATAAAAGAACATCGAGTTCACTGTTAGGTTAAAATTTTCGTCAATGCGGCAAGAGAAACCAGTGCCTAATTTAGAAATACTAAGAAATACAATACGAATACATTTTAATACATCAAACATCTAAACACAGCTACATTCACAACGGAAATTTATAAAATTATACATCGAATAAATACTACCGGCGTTTATAATTTATTGAACTAATTAAATTTAACACAATATAAAACAACAGTACTTAACTACAAGAAACAGAATTTTGATGCAAAATAAAACACTTAGAAGTAGACGTTATTTACAAAACTTAAAACATCTAACAAAAAGTAAAACTATGACTGTATTATTTGGCTTTGAAATAAATAGGCTAGTATAATGAAAGCTATAAAAAAATAAACAATAGAAGAAATTATAACATCAGATAGGATGTTTATTTGATTAATAATCATGCACAGCATGTGAATTGTTAGTACGATCTACCTACGTCATAGGTTTGTGACTTTTTCCATAGCTTTCATTATACGTCGTCGGGTAACATCAAATTGTCTAACAGAGGAGAGAGCAAGCTATCTTTTCGACGTGCCCTCGCTACTGAACCAATGCCTTAGTCCAAGGAGGCTATAGAGATCTTGGTTGTTGCCGGTACTCGGAGGATTAGCGTGATGTTGGGCTACCCTGTGAAAATAGCCCTTCAGCTGCTCCGGGTAAGCATCTTGTGCAGGCATCCCAGCATAGAGGTGAGGTCGGGTACTATGAGGATACGAATGATGGTGACGCCGGGGATTCTCGTGCGTGTTGTAAACCCCGCCGAATTGAGTGCGACCGGGCCAGTAATCCTGCAGATGCCGGAACGGATAGTCGGCTGGTGGAGACACGTGATGTTGGCTAGGCCATGGATATCTAAAGTAAAGTCCGTCCTTAGAATACATTTGTGCAGTTTTAATCGGCGCTCCTTGAACCGTAAAATGTCCGGTGGTCACAGATTCCTTTGGTCTGTTCCGACGATGTTGAAGCTTAGTGCGCGTGCCAAGTATGCTTTCATCTTTAGTAGCGAATTTCTTTTGATCTTTCGAGAAGTTATCGTCGGTAGTCACTTCGGCGTAACGGCTTATTAGCTTTATTGCTTCACCGATGTCTGAGTAATCATTTTCAGGGTTAAGTTTAATTTGTTCTGTGTCTTTCTTCAAGTTTTGATTTTGGTTGGAATTTTCAGTCTGGTTTGAAATAGCGGCATGTGATGATGACGTATTGCTTTTATGACTATCTGGAGATGCATTTTCGTTTGGTTGCGTCTGTGGTTTAGAAACATCATTGGGTTCATTTCCTAAAGATTCAGTGTTGCCATTATCAGTAGTGTCGTAGAGTACTGGATCTACATTGACATGACCGAAAACTACTTCTTTCTGTCCTTCATTTTCTGAGTTGTTAACAGATTCAGAATCAGTAGAATTAACAGCTGCACTGTCTCGTTTGGGTTTATCTCGGTAGGAGTTCAAGATTACAGTCAAGTCATCGGTGTTGCTCGGATTAGAGTTGTTATTTGCATTTTGTAGTTTAAGTAATTCTAATTCAGCTTCTATGCTTGATGCCCCGTCTTTGTTTTCGTCTTTCTTGTCAACTTTAACGTAATTCGCCTGCAGATCTTGAGCCTAGAACATGGAGAAATGGCGTTTTTATATTCCGTATACTAAAATTATATAAACCTACGTGAGTTGGTAATTGTGGTAATTTTACCTGTCCGGATGGCTCTTGTCCCTGGAGCGGGGCTGCTTGCGGGTCCAGGCCTATGGGGAAGGTCAGCTGCAGTGGTCCGATTTGATCGTCACCATAGTCGTAGAGATCTCCACTGGGCGGAGACGTGAACAGGGCGTTCAGTGACTCCAGAAGAATGCGTTCGTGTTCGTCTTTATTCACGGTAAACTCCTGGAAAGGAAACGATTTATTACGTGACGATATTTTCTGGATTTTCTAATAACTGTAAACAAGTATTTTAAATCAATAACAGTATAGTTGGCTATGTTATATGTATATTTACCTGCACACAACCGTTCCTGTCCAGTCGCTGTCCTTTCGGACATACGAGGGGCGTGATAAACAGCGATTTGGTTGTGATCCTTCTAGGTGGCGCGTTTTGGTTTCCATTTTCAGGGTTCTGGAGCCAGGCCTTCCAGGCGAGCTCTGGCGACTTCCTGTCGAGGGTCCGCGGCGGCTCACGGGTGGTGGTGGCCACGGGCAGGGTCTCGGGGGCCGCGGCGGTCGTACTCTCCTCCGCGGATACCAGTGCGCAACACACCAGCAACAACGTCGTCCACTTGTGCCACATTGCAAACACCTGTTGAAGACAAGCTTTTTTAGATACTACATCGTTGTTCTACAATATTACACATACAATATAGGTATAATTCGCGAGCAAAGCTGCCAAGATTTTGGTGAAGATTTGGTAAAATATATTTATATGCACCTATTTATTTTTAATTGTGTAGTTACGTTAACAGGACAAGGTTTGGCCCTTTCTTTAACTCAATAGCTCGGCTACGACTGCATTCATGGAGACTCAATGATATCGGCTTTACAATAGTAACCTTCTATGAACACAATGACACACAGGTGTATGATTTGCCATTCGAGAGATGGACCAAATACCTGCAGTCCGACCTTGAGGCCCTTTGTCATTTGAGAAAGTGAAAGCCTCTTAATCATGTGCCCACATGCCACCATTTCTTAGCTTTTGCTTTTGATTGGCATTAAATTATACATGCTACAAAATTATACTCCTATCCTATTATTGACTGTTCGGTAATGGATGTTAAATTGATATAGTATCAAAAAACGATGTCGTAAGTTGCAGAACATACTAATGACTTTCGGATAATTTTATTTCGTTTTGCTTTTAACGAGAAAGTGCCAGAAATTACTTGTAACATTTGGCTATAAGATAAACAAAACACTCATAATGAAAAATGTGATGTTTCACAAACAAACGCCTCTCGAGTTTCTAAACAAATAACGTTGCTCGATTGGCGCCGCACCGTATAAATGTTTGATTGAGAGAATCGATTTGATACACGGTTAGCTAATAAATGGGCATGTGTGGCCTATTTACTTAAAACAAGATATGCATGCTAAGATCTGATAGTTCAATACCTACCAGAAACGTAGTATGATTTCGACCCTTTCTTGGTTTCAGTATTACAAGTTTTCTTGCTGAAAACAAGTTTTCAAGGTCTACTCCAATCCAATACTTTCAAGATTGAGCCTTTTATTTTTGTCTGATTTATTGCCTCTGAATTAAATGATAATTATGTGTCTAATGTGTCTGTTCATGTTTAAAGTTTATTGCCTGATATTTTTGCAATAATGCGCACAAGATAACTGGGAATAAGCGTAATGTACATAGGTACCTAGCGTAATTTGTAGCATACAAATGATCCCATTGTTAGATGTATCATTTGAATTATTGATAGGTAGGTATTTTGTTTGTATTAGCTCTATACCATTCCTTTAGACAACACTTCAAAGAGTAGGTAATACTTAGTCATGCTTAGTTCATAAACGAATAGTCTTCCTGATGTCGAGGAAGCTTTGTTTATCATTTACCTCTATTTGTAAGTTAATAGACCAACCAACGGCGCGTCTTGGCACGAGAGCAGGGCGCCGCCGCTCATTAGGTAGCTAGTTTGTTTTGATTACAGGAAACACATATTAGATACACTCACATGCTGATGAAATCAAAGGGATATTCAATTAGCCATTCACATTTTCACATCCATTGTCATTCATTACAATCTAATATTCATTAGATAAGTTGCTGGCGGTTAATTGCGCAAGAGTTGCGGGCGTAGTAACAAGGTATCGTCGACTGGGACTGTTAATTCCCTTGACCTCAGCGACTCACACGTTTATGGGCGTCGTAGGTACGAATATATAATTTAGTGCGCAAAACAAGGGCAATGGCTGTTGACCCCGTCGCGCGCGATCTATCGGCATCTGGCAATGATCTCCCGGCGCCGCACGCGCACGCGGAAGCGACAAGGGAATTGACCGTGTTTCAATGGGTGCTTGATTAAAACGTTTCACACTCACACAGGCGGCGGCTGTGAAAAGGATTAGAAAGCGGCGTAATCTTGCGGCGTTACTCAATATTCTCACCCTTCGCGGCTTGGAGCAAGACTTGCGTCTGACCCAATGAGATTCCGTTTTAAGCAGACACAGTTCGGCTATCCCGCCGGATGTATTATTATCCGCGGTACGAATCCTCGAATATTGAACCCTACCTTGACATGTATGCGTGAGCGAGAAGACGTTGCGGAACAGAGGTGCGCCGGCGCGCAGGGTTGCACACAAATAGCTTGCCAGTCAAGTCGAGTGCTTCTCGGAACACTTGGTGCGCTCAGTGTGCGTGTACCGAGTACAGAGTTATGGATGTAGATTAAAGGCATTTAATTGCTTAAACATTATCCCTTGAGCTTTGACTGAAGTGATTTGACTAACTTTGGTTGGCAATCTATGCGCACGGCATTATGACGTATAGGTAGGTAACCAACCTTAGAATATTTATTTAATAAAAAGTACCAGTAACTACCAACAGAGGATACGCAATCCAAATAAACCGTCAAACGAATCACACAATTCTGTATCACTTTTTGACAGCGTTGGGCAGGGGAGTAGGGCTCCGTACTTTCTAAGTCTACCAGTTTCTACAGCCGTCGTCGTCACGCTTCGAGAGCCACCTTCGAGGATCGGCAGGTGCATATTATTTACCCAATTTTAGGCAGGAAACGTTTTTTGCCTTTGGAATTGTTTGCACCTGGCAAGAAACGATCGTCCTAAATATTTAATGAGGTGGTTCCTCCTTCTTACTCTTTACCATCTCTATTAGACGACTTCTGTGGCGTGGTGGGCGAACGTCCGCCTACGACGCAGGTGGTTACAGGTCTGATTCCCGCCTCGGGATGAATGTTTGTATGATCCGTAAATATTTCTTCAGGGTGTTCTGATATTTTTCTATGTAGTAAGTATATCCGTCATCTATAGCCCATAACACAAGCTCTGCTTAGCTTGGGGCTAGATAATGCTGTGTGAATTGTTCAACAGTATTTACAAATTTATTTATTTAATAAAGTGTAAAAGTGGATTTACATAGACAAGTTGACCGACCAAAAGATTTTGTTCCTTTTTGTCATATTGCCTACGTTATTATGTGACTCTTGGGTGTTTTGGTTTATCTGTACCTAAGTCCACTTGTAAATAAATGAAATAAGCTTTTCTTAGTCATTGCCTCAGTATTAAAATGTAGGTACTCTGTCTGTGGTTATTGCTTATTGCCCAGATTTCTGATCCTGTTATGCAAACCTGCTTTTTACTTCCCTTTCACTTGATTCATCTCTTACGGATTTTACATAAGCAAGTTCCTAATGGGGTTTTAATTTTCGTGTTTGTTGGGTAACATTATTTCTGTTAAATAAAGTACGTAACTAATTTAACTGTTACCCAAAAAAAGGAAAAGTAAATCGCAACAAATAATACTGATGTTGTTGTTTTCTCAGCGATTCAGGCCTACTGATCTGCACAGATAATTTTTTTTGATTTGCGTTTGGTACCTAATCTCTTTTCATACTTATACATAGTGTTCCAGGTATCAAAGTCCAAACAAAATGGCTGGAGCATCTGGGGTTTGTATTAGACCCCCATGTTAGCAAATGAAATCATTCCAACTTCCCATTTCGTTTGGACTTCGATAACATTACCTTCGCCGCAGAAACCTTGGCCTTTTTTCAGAGCCTTTTTGTAGAACCGTGGCGCGCGCCAACTCTCCACTGCCTCGCACTCTCACCGTCACCCTCAACAGACTTCTTGAACAGAACCCGGAATGTGATATTTTTGCGGACGAATGGAAGGAAATTATGTTGGTGTGCCTGAGGTTTTGCGAGAGAGAAGAATGAATGTTGACAAATTTTATGTATAGTTTCTTAGTTTTTATTTGTTCCTTTGTATAATGTACTTTAACTAGTGTAATTGGTCACGCCGCTGTCTTGTCGTGCGTGTCTGTGTAACGCGTTATGATTGACAATAGAGACCCTGTATGGTTCAAGAGTTCACAACGTCACATTAAGGTTCCAGAGAACCATAAAATTATATTTAACTCGTATACAGTGTTAATACTAGTTATATCTTATTATTTTCTGAGAGAACCGAAAGAATAATACTTAATACTTAATACTAGTTCTAGGTACCATAATGTTTTATTCTAAATATTGTGTGTGTTGTAGTTTCTTTGATAATAGGTAAATGCTATTTTGATCGTACTCGCATATTATTCCGCAATAAAATAGCCCATGGCAATGAACTTCTCGTGTTTACAAGCGTCGTGTCAGCGCTTGTCAACATCAGCATTGTGTGGAAATGGCGGTTGGTTGCAGGTAGAAAGTGCCCACTAACTGGGCAGCCACGATCGCAGCCATATTAACATATTAAGTAACTCCCAATTTATGTTTAAACCTTGACTTGAACAGGATACGTGACTTGAGCCAAGACTACGCAATGACGACATAGCAAACTACCTAAAAGTACCTTTAAAGTTAAGAGACATAGAAACAATCAATGTTCAGATTGCGTAATTTTAAACCAAATCTTAAGATGTATAATAATTACCAGTAAAGTAGGAGCCTACCTTAAACAATTAATAAAGCATATTTAATTAAGAAATAAAATAGCAATTAGGTATATAACACAAACATTTTAGAACAAGTATTTAATTTAAACAATTGAGCTAACCGCAGACTGTTGCACACAATCAGGCTCTAGTGATCAACATTAATACGATGCGGAAGCGTCCCAAGACGCTGGCTGCAGTGCCTCACTGTTTTGCAATACTGATGCGCTGCGCCAGACACTCACCAGATACTCATAGATTGTTTAATGTTTAAATACTTACCTACTCAAAATATACTTAATATATTTATTTATTCGTTTGTGCTGATCCTGCTGAAGACAACGTTAGGTGTCAGAAAAACTTGATTAGGTATCCTAAATAAAAAATAAAAATAAATATTTCGTAAAATTGGAGGCGGATTGAAAACAAATATTTAATTATATTAGTTTTATCAGAACAATATAACCATATCTAATATAATGTACACGACGCGAGGATTATTATAAACTCAATTCAATAATGCATCTCCGGTATTTAGGCACATATTGCCCTATAAAGTGATGAAATCTATCGAAATCACCCCAAGACGTTCATTAATAAAACCGGATTGCTTTATTGCTTTTAAATGAAGACATAAAAATAACAGGGTCACAATGCTCTATAAATGGCCATAATCCGAAAGTGGTATTACTGCTTATCTTTCAATTTGACCAGATTTAAGTGACAGGTTTCCCGGGTTTCAATTCAGTCTGACCAACCTGTCAAAAATACTGGTCAAATATAGCACATGGAGGCCCGGATTAAGGTGTCTAGGACCCCTAGGCACTTGGTATTTGAGGGCCCCCTTGCCTTATGATATTAATGATATTTGCACAACCGAGCCATTCACCATTATTAGTAGCTTTGCTTGGATTTTTATTTACTAACATTCCATCATAGATAGATAGACATAAACATCGGAACATTGCAATATGTAATAATTACACAGATAATTATAATCAAAATGTTCCACCATGTGGGCCCCTAGACTTATATGAGCCTGTGCACATATGAGACATCAAATCTATCGGACATTTTCTGTGAATTGACTGGACCCAGTAACCCAATAGTAATTATTACTATTTTGGATTACCACTTAAATTTTGTGATGTTATGTAAGTTGTCCAACTTCTAACACTTCCTTTGTCCTCAAAAGCTCGAATACTTAAGGCTCCGTGGTGACGGATGAATTTCCCATATAAACGTAATACCAACATCATTTGAGCATGTTTTCACCGAAATAATTTTTATTAGAAATAGTATTTATATAGGTTTAAATCACAAGCTTTTAAAACTGAAGACCTGAAAAGACTAACCTATCTACACAAATAATACGTGTTTTCTTTGAAAAAATCCGATTTTCTTTAATTTTATTTCAGTAAAGTATTTTGAAAAATAAAATGTGGTAGGAACCCAATAATGATTTTAGCAGATCATTGTGAAAATATGCTCAAACTACAAATCATTTTGGTATTACGTATAAAATATCTGGGAAATTCATCCGTGTCTACGGAGCCTTAAATAACCGTTACAGCAATAAGCAGCCACTTGTAACGATTCTACTACAAACTAATACCATAAAAACACAATTGTTTTGTTTGTCTATGCTAATACTAATGAGAGTGTTGCTTCCTTGCTTAATGACCATGCACACTGTACACAATGGCACTTGGATACTGCACAGGTTACTGATATCAGCTGGACGCCTTTTTTTCAATTTAATTCAAATCAATTTATTTATTTAATTAGTACGGTCATACAACCACTTACACTAATGAAAATTAATTAATACAATAAGTATCGTATGAAAGTCACAGTAAAATCTGGATTAAGTTAGTGTAAAGTTAGGGTTCATGAAAATACGATAATAATTGAGGTAAATCAGGTTGTATTATAATCACAAGTTTGGCGGTACAAATATGGCTGACCAAGTCATGAACGTCAGTGTCGTTTCATTATGTCGACACCGTTGTTGCAGTTAGTTAAAATAATAATTCAATAAATTGAATTTAAAATCATACAGTTAAAGATAAGTATTATATCTTGAACTATGCTTCCCGGATATTCGTTGACTATTAAAACAAGACGCACAAACCTAAATAACTTACTGGGATTCTAGCTGGGCGCGGTTTCACCCGCGTAACTCCCGATCCCGAGGGATTTTCGGGATAAAAAGTAAACGTATGTTATTCCAGGTTATAAACTATCTGTGTACTTAAGTTTCCTCAAAATACGTTTAGTAGTTTTTTACATGAAAGAGTAACCCATCCATAGGTACTAACAAACTTTCGTATTTATAATATAAGTAGGCGTAATGATTAAATAGTATTATTTAATCATTACGCTGATCATTCATCATCATCATCAGCCTGTAATAGTCCACTGCTGGAATAGACCGTACTTTTAGCTGATTGCTGATGTTTTACGCACTTTTGCGTCTTATCGATATCAATCAATCTAGTTAATCAATGTAGATTTTATCTTAGCACTCAATCATTTTCGAAATATCCTAGCGAAAAAGCTAATGTAATATTTTATTAATAATAAAAAAAAATGCTTAAAATTAAATAATGGGTCATTACTTTACGAAGAAACATAGATCTCTTGATTGAGCCTAGTAGAAGACTAAAACGGTTTGCTACACCATGCATGTATGGGTAAACGGAAAACGTAGTGTAGGACGCCCTTCGGATAGTTGGGATGACGATCTGCGGAAGACTGCTGGCAGATTCTGGATGCGACAAGCTGAAGACAGGGCGCTATGGCGCTCATTAGGGGTATGGTGGGAGGGTTTGAGTTCATTAAAAACCCATACCTACAGACGTGGCTGGCTACAGTTCGTTTGTTTCGACTGAACCAGCCGTCTTATCTTTAGCTTAGAATAGGTCTGGTCACGGCTTGTAAGGATAATGGGTGATGCTCCTATTAGTGGAGGACAATGTCCTTTAAATGATAATGTATCGTTGTTCTAACTGGAATGCCTGCTTTTGGGCAGCCTAATTGATTTTAAGCTGAGTTAATTAACCTAAAGTTAAGTAACCAGCATTTAACCTGAACGTACGCTTGTTTTATTTTACACTTATTATTTCCTCATCTTTATGTACAGAAAATAAATGATTTGTTAAAATGGTTAAGAATCTAGTCTATTTAAACATGTGTTCATATGTCCAAAACGAAACGAAACTAATCTAAGATGTTGAAGATTTTTTTGATCAAAATTTAAAGGATGGCAATTTTTTTTCACTAGAAAATTAAATAATAATCTTTAAAAAAATCGATTTCGGCGGGATTGGAACCGGCACCTTCTCTCAGTACGAGATGCGCTAACCTCTGTGCATCCTGAAGGTTGCGAGAAATAGAGATAGCATTAGAGATTATCCCGAGTGCGAGGACTTACGCAATATAATAACAAAAACGTTTTAACTTGTCTAATCTGTTTAGTTACTCGACATCTGTCAGTCTGCTAAAAGAAAAGTCATGTCTAAAGCGCATTCGATCGCTTTCGACATCTTGAGAGATTTTACTTTCTTCCAAAATACTTTTAGATATTAAGTCATGCCGCATTCAATAAGGTATACGTTGATACCTACCTACGTTACCGACTTTTTGTTGTAAAATCGCGGTAATCGTGTTAACCTCCCCATTTACCTCGTTAAGCTTTTCAGAAAGCTTCAGTTTCTCCATCAAGACATAAATAGTAATTGTGTATCGTTTTTCGGTGTTGCCAGCAGTTTTGTCACTCTCGTGGGCAAGTGTGTCAGTGGCAGTGACCTACTCACTGACTCGTTTGCCACGGGCGCGACATTTCACTATCTACCGCCATCACATTTAGTTTCTGATACTGATTAACTTTAAATAATTTACCGGCGGACATAAACGATAGCTTTGGTCTGATCGGAGATTTCACCGACGCTTCTGATCTTCCGAAGTGCTCCGATGCGTTCAACTTCACACTTTATAAATAAACTCCGAGTTTTAGTCACTAAACTTTTACTTTCATCTTTCATTGAGCTCAACACCTTTCGTGTTTTTTTTGTGCCAGGTGCATATCATCATCCTACAACGCAGTAAAAGCTATCGCTATAGCACATTGTATGTTTATTTTGTCACTCGTGTTCTATCTACTAAACCCCTATTGCTGCGTTATTTGTTATTATTTATATTTTATGCTAAATCAATCCCGTCACTATGACAAACAGCCTTACATCATCGCAACCACAGACAGTTTTCCCCTTATTCATAATAGTCTGCTAACTTAAACCATTGCTAATTCTCTCCCTGTCTTCGTCTATTGACATAAGTCAGACTAAGATACAACATTACTTAGCAACTGTTCATCTTTATAAATTAGTGGGTTAGTATTCTACCTACGTGTGACTCTTCCACGGTACCATTGTCGCAGTGAAGCGATAGTTTTCTGGTAAATTAATAGCAGAATTCAGAATGTGTTAGTCTGTTCGTCGTTGTGCCACTCCACAGTCGCTAGTTGTACGTTATCATTGCGTAGTACGGCGCTGTCCGCCGGGACACCCGGCAATCCCGGCTTTATTTTTAAAACCACATTCATCTTAGTTTTACTACTTTTAACGTTTGCTCTAATTGGAATCCGAAAATTATAAAACCCTGGTGGGTATTAGTGTTGAAGCATTTGCTACTTTGCTCCAGTCTCGTCACATTTTAAAGCTGTAGGTATAGGTATCATTATCTGGAGCACTTCAAACAATTTATGTTTACTGACCTAGAGCACTTACATTATTATGTTAAACGAATTTAGGTATAAGAAACAAATGTTTCCATTCACTATTATCTCCCTAGATTTACGACTGTTTTCGCTTTAGTAAATAGGAATATCTTTATTCAGAAACACTAGTTTAGGTCGATCGTCAATTGAATCAGAAGCGCGAAGCTTAGTTTATTTTACAAACCTAGACTTCGCGCTTCTAGCTACAAATATTTTATTTATAGCTACTTTTATTTAAGTTTTTTCTGTATTGTGACAGAATCACCTTAACATAAAAGCTTTATAGTTATTTATAAGTACCATGTGTTTATAATTCCAGCGTTTCCCGTTCTTTGACTGGGGGACGTGTTTTAATTGCAGACGTAAAATCTCACATTGCCGCTCGTATAAATAATTTGTGGTTTTCGGCGGGTACTTGCGAATACTAGCCCGAGACTGAACCGAGACGGGGTGTGTGGAATAATTCTTATTTTTGGAAAGGAAACGCTGACGGAAGCGGCCGGCGATTTCGCCGTGAATAACAATATATCACTTGGATTCACGGTCGGCACACTGTCTCGGTTCTCGTTGCAACGCCGCCGGAGACACAGATCTTTAAAAACAGATAAATTAATTTCTTTAAACACATTATGTTGTTTTATATAAGTACTAGCATTATTGTAAATCTATGAGACGCTTGACGCACTGGAAAGAGACCCGTTGCCAAGTGAAATAATCTCGCAAAAGCTAAAATAAAAATAATTAGTAGGTACCTTATTATTGGGGACAAGCCAAATGCGTCATAAAAAAGGGGAAACCACTTGGCTAGTGCTACCACAACATTAGATCCACTTTTGTTGTGATTTATTACATGTACGTAATAGCTGAAGAATTATCCTGCTTTAGTTATGCTTCACTGTGGCATGAGTAGACAAGCTGATTGATATTATCGAAAATAAATCTGTTCATAGGCTCCAAAAATGCCGTCCATCTTAAAGGCAGACGTTAAAAAAAACTTAATAACCTACCCATTTCCCAGTTTACCAACCAACTAACCAGGTGGCCATGTGCTTAAGAGAATAAAAAAAGATTTATGATTGAAAATTTATTGCATTGATAAAGGTCAATGCACTCTGGCAGTGTGATTGACCTGCTGATGATGATGACATAACCAGAGTTGTGCTTTGAATGCAAGAGAATGAGGCCTTCAGAGTTTTTAACAATTCATTGAATTTTATCGACCCGAGCTCTACCCACAAAAGTGAAGTATCTTCGCCGATGCTCAGTTGAGAATTTTAAACGAAGACTCGATACCGACTGGTGATCAAGGCTGACGGGTTGTTACTGTCCAATACTGCAGCCACACTGCAGCCTTCCTTGTAAAATATCTACCTACGCAGTAAATATGTATGTACTTTACCATAATAATGATATACTTACCTTATAAACTGGGTGTTTTGAGTCGAGAATCTTTATATTCATAATACTAAGCAGCTAAGAAACTATGAGTTTACTGTTTTTGTCAAAGGATTGCATTGCATATTCATTTTAAAGCAATAAGGTATACATTTTCTTTTCTTTGATAAGAAATGAGTCGAAGACGCTCCAAATTACATATCTACCGAAATATTTTGTTTAGCTAACGAATGTTTATTTCTAGCTTCTCCATTTCGATAGACGGCTTATACAGGAGGCACTTTCTTAAGAATAAGGTATTAAAGCCTAACATTTTAAGATAGGTTAACCATTACCTCATCATGTCGTCATTGAGTTCACGCTCGACTGGGTAATCAAGAAGTTCCTGTCTTACCTACTACAGTGTCTCGGATGATAAACCATTCAGTGCCAAATACTTTTTTATTAACAGCCGATTAAACGTAACTTTAAAGCACCTAATAATTCTTAAGTATTATGTACTCATTATAGATGCTCTGCTTAAATATTCTGGAGAAAACTGGTCTGGGTGTTTCCAGCGTTATGTTTTTATATTACGTTACTATTGATATGTTATAGTTATAGTACGGTATTTTATTATATATATATATAGTATGGTACGGCCAACAAGAAAAATAACGAGACAGATTTTTATACTCCTCGCACTCAGGTTTATCTCTGAAAAAATCTTTGATTTTGGCGGGACTTGAACACCCTACTTTTACTTAACATAAACAATTTTCAGAGACATTTATATTGGTTAAAACTCATTATAACATAACTCACTAAGTATACCATAGAATTCATTATGAATGTGAGCGCGTGACGATATCCCTCCGTTCGAGATGAAACGTTGGTGTTTTTCCAACATAAACTAAGTACTCGCTTCCATAATGAACTTCGGTTGTTGGTCTCAAGTTTGTGTCTGCCTATAGCAAGACAGATGGAACATTTACAGAGGGCCTTCCCTCAGACCAAGTGCACTGCACTTAGAAGCTTACCTTGGAAAAAGCGCGTCGTGCGCTGGTTACATTATAACGGGCGCTGGATCTCGCCCATACAAAATCTGAAACAATAAAATAAAGTTAAACACCAATTTATAAACTAAGATTATTTATCTATACTAATATTATAAAGATTTGATTATTTGTTTGTTTGAATTGAATAGCCTCCGAGAGAAGACCGATTTGAAAAAGTTCCTTAATTTTCCCTGATGAACATAAGCTACAGAATATTTTCAGAAAAGTTAGGGATCCGCATGAAAAATTAATTTTTTGTTAAATCCCCTTGTGAAGCCGGGGCGGACTGCTAGTAAATAATATTTGGGTAGGTACCTAAGTTTGTTATTATGGTAAAACATTCATCGGCTGTTTTCTTTCGCAGTCATATTTTTTTCGATCTCCATACCATATACCATATCAAAAACGAGTTGTTGCCAAATGTATTGTATATGATACACAGCTAATCTAATTCATCAAATGCTCTAAGTAGGCGATAATATGTGGAATAATTTTTCATAAAAAATGTCGAGTTTATTCTCTAATGCCCGGGCTACACGAGGCTAGTTTTTCAAGCCAGGATAGCAAGCTAGTGTCAGTAAGCTAGCAAGCTAGTACTTCTGGCTTCGTGTAGACAAAACTAGCTTCATTTCTAAGCTAGTAAACTAGTAAGGTAGTTGACAAGCCAGGACAGTTTTTAATAGGATGGAGTTCTATTTTTTAAGCTAGTAGCGCCCCCACCACTGATTTTACTATCCTGGCTTGTATACTAGCTTCATGTGGCTGGCGAAGCTAGTTTAAAGTTGACTCGTAAGCAGTAACCACGCGTTTTGTTTGTTTTTCTTCGCGACGAGTTTTTGAGATTTTAAGATGCCCAAACTAAGTACGGAGATTAATTCTAAATCTTCGTTGCGAAATTCTTCCAAAAGTAAAGCAGATGATCCACGTTCATCTCTTCTTAACATCCACGGTCTTTTCCACACCCGTTTCTGTAATTCATCTTCTAGTTCGTCTAGTGCGAATTGGCACAGTTTTCGAAGTAACTGTGTCAGTCGAATAGTGTTTTTTTTCGCGTGCAGTTCATTTTGGACGTGTGGTCACCTCGGTTACAGCAATAATACTAGCTTAAAATAATATAGCCTCATGTAAACAGAACTAGCATATTCCAAGCCAGGTCAGCTAGCCAAGACAGTTTAAGAAGAGAACTAGCTTGCTATCCTGGCTTGAAAAACTAGCCTCGTGTAGCCCGGGCATTACTATCATAAATTCCAACATTTATAAGGTACTTAGTCTGTAATTAAATCGCTTGTGGAAATAGCCAATTGTACGTGAAAGTTGAGGATGTAGTTGGACGTAAACCTAATTATATTTTCTTGAATCGTTTAGCATTGAGACGCATCTTCACGCGACTTAGTTACCAGTAAATCATATCGGGACCGGCCATGCTAACCGGATAATTTCTCTAAATCATTTAATAAATATTTTATCGGCCGAAGTTAAATTGTTAAGGAAGAAGAAAGAACTGTTTAGATTAACGGCTGTTTATTTTGTTAAAACAATAAATAAATCACTACATAATATAAAACAAAGTCGTTTACCGTTGTCTGTCTTTGTCTTAGATCATTAAAACTACGGATTTTGGGAGTGATTCAGAAGAAAGGTTTTTTTATCAGCAGGTGCAATGCCCAAGCGAAGCCGGAGCGAATCGCTAGTTCTACGATAAATTATTGTTCGCCAGGAACTGACCATAGTCTTAACTAGGTTAATGAGAAGAAAAAAAAAATCTCAATTTGTTTAAATTAAAAAAAATTGTGTATATTATTAGTATTAGTTTAGTTTATGTTTTTAGGTCAGTTTGTGTTCTCTCTTTGAGTATAGGTCTCTTGGTCATCCAATAGAAATAAAAAATTTAATAGTAAAACCGACATGATCTTCATGAGGCTCGTTATTTGACGACCACTGTGGCGCGGTGGGCGAAGGTCCGCCTGCGACGCAGGAGGTTGCGGGTTCGATTCCCGCCTCGGGACAAATATTTGTACGATCTGCAGATATTTGTTCAGGGTTCCTGGTCGTTTTCTATGTATAATAAAAAAAAATATCTATTTAATAATGTTGTATTATGTATATCAGTCATCTAGTACCCATAACACAAGCTCTGCTTAGCTTGGGGCAAGATGATGCTGTGTGGATTGTCCGGCATTATTATTATTATTATTATTACTATAGACTTGTACCTAGGATGAGCATGTAGGTTGTACCCAATATAAGTTTTAGGGAATCAAGTTACCAATGCAAACCTTTAGTGGTTTAATGGTGCAACTATGAAAAAAAGATGATACTTTTCTAAATTAATATTATTTCTATCCTATTCCAATTGATTCTAATGAAGTGAGGCGTTCTTTTCATAACTAAACAAGATTTAATTTCTAGTGCTCTACTATCTGTGGTCTAAGCTAGAAAAACACCCACATTAGCTCGGTCAATTAGTTCCCGATGTGCCAGACAAATCATGTCTGTGGGACGCTTTCTATCCAATATCTGTGTGGTGTTAGAGAATAAGTAGGCTCTATGGATTGTACTTGATCAATATGTGCCCGCGGTGGTGCGTCGCAACTGAAGGAAAGTGGACCACAGTGGCCGAGACTAGCCTCTTGGAAACCAATGGTTCCAAGCTAGGCGCACTCCGCGCTCGTGTCAAACTATAAGTACGCAGACCCGCCTGGACGGGTTTATACAGCCAGGGCTGTCAAACACCGCTAAAATCTAATCAAATCAAATGTAAATTTCTCTTTATAAGGAGACTGATGAATATACAAGATTATTCGGCAGTAGTACGTGTGTCATACAGGGGGGGGGGGGGTTAGATGATTAGGTCGAACCAAGTGCAGCAGTTTTGGATTTTAAAATCTCCATTTATAGGCCTTTGTCCTATCTTTTCTTCTTACTCTCGACAGACTGATCTTAAGTCCATCATAGCCGTACATAGCTATTAAATATATTCATATGCCGTGCTAAAATGTATGTAAATTGTTGCAAGCGATCACTCAGGGAGACGATGTTATAATGTATGTTTTGCCTTCATTACCATTGATTGTCGGTGGTATGCACTAATATAAACTACTGTATAGCTTGTTGACATATAGATTATAGTTGCTCGAAATTTATAGAAAATATATCGCGATATGCCTTGCTAGATTCTTATTATCGCCCATGAAATGTATAGCTACGTCTGTGATAGGCTTACCTATAGGCTCCACAAAGGCAATATGTCTATAGCTTGCAGTACTCATCTAGTATCGAATAGTAGGATCAGGTACAATCTTGGCGGTTTTTTCTGGCAGGAAGATTCCAAACAATTACAAGTAATGAAAAAATGTTACGATTTGGAGGCAGTGCTTATCTAAATCATATTATTTTGTTCCCCAACAAAAGAATATAGTTTGCCTACAAAGAGATTAGCCGTCAGTGAGTGGACAAAGAATGTCAATATTGGTTTGTATGGCGGCAAACAAACGTCTCCGCGAACCGAGTCCCAAGAATCCATCGTGTTCCGTCCACTTATTATGGACTCTCGATTGTTTCAGGAACAAAGACTGGTCATGCTTTCATGGAATGTCTATGCAGAGCTATTGGGTTACCTAGGTGCCTGACATTTCTATGCCATATTGATAAGTCTATTCGAATTATTGTACTGTGTGATTAATTTAGGTGAGATATTCGTAGATATTAGGGTAGGAGTTTTATATTTCAACTAAAGGTCTGCGCCAATATCCTAAAGCTTATGTTCATCACATCAGGGATAATGTAGGATTCTAATTGTGGTGAAAGAATTTTTCAAAATTGGTCTTGAAGTTTCGGAGCCTATTCAATTCAAACCAACAATCAAATCGTTCCTCTTTGTAATAGTAGTATATATGAAGACAAATTTATTAAGACCTCAGAATTCCCTCAATCGGGTTGTGGACAATCATCAGCTTGTGTCTAAGACTCAACACACATTGTTTTTAAAACAAAACCATTGTGTTACGAGTAGATTGCTCAACAAATTACTACGAGCTAATCTCCCATACAGTTTGCTTAGGATCGCACCGCAATATCTTTATATCCCATCCTATTGTTACGATATGTTTATTGTTAATTTCAGACTGTAATTTTACAGACGGAAAATTAGACTCTTCAAATTAGAAAACAAATTAGCTAGAGTAAGTAACCATTTAGAGACGTTATAGAAATTATCGCCCATTCTAGTTCTATTTCCATTTGACCATCCAAAGCCGTTTCTATCAAACCTGTAAAATGCCTTCGCACGGGCACTTAATTATATTTTTTAACGTTGGTTATAAATTGTTACTTTGGGTTATATTATTGAAGTCTTCATCCGGAACCCCACTTTATTAAATAATCTAGCTTTCTTCATCAGGGACAATATAGGATTAATGGTGAAAGAATTTTTCGAATCAGCCCAGTAGTTTCGGTTCCTAATCAATTCAAACAAACAATAAAATCTTTTTCTTTGTAAAATTTGTATAGATTTTGATTCTATTTTATTTGTATCACATAGGTATGTACGATTGCAGCAACAATACAAAATAACACTGTATTTATAATTCTAGTGTTCGATAAACTGTGCCCAAATACAGAACAAGGAATGACTTCTTATACAGCAAGATTATGCGAGGAATATGTGCACAATTACTCATGTTTGTTTACGATATAACACATTTAGCACGATCCGTTATATGCAATCAAAACACGTGCAGGAACAAATAATATTTCGGATTCCATCGTGTGGTTGTGATTTTAGTTAAAGGCGTTAAAGGTATATAGTTATAATCTGTGGTTAAACCCACTTAACTTTGCCCAAAGGTTTATTGCATTCGCAGCTTTCGCGGGGATCTAAAATATATACCAGTTATTAACTGTATAATTAATTTTCTGGTTTCCCTTCAACACGTATAAATAAATAATTTGTTTATTAAAGGTTGATCGCCTTCATGGTTCGTTTTAATTCAAGATCGCATAACTGTCCTGCTTGGATAAAACTCTTTCTTAGATGTAAAACCTTTATTAACAAAGAAAATAACAAATAAATAACCAAAATAAAACAAGTATTTACAATTAAAACAATTGAGCTAACTGTAGACTATTGCAATCTGATCCATATCAATAGCATTAATTCCAGTCGCAAGCGTCCCTCAGATGCTGGCTGCATTGCCTCGCTGTATGGCAATGTTGATGCGATGTGCCAGATACTCAGTTGGTGGAAATTTATTTGTCTACTGGAGTACATATTTTATTTTGGTTTTCCAAAATACGCAATCAATTGTTTCATTTAATTTTTGGTGCAAATCGGAACTTTATTTATTTGTATTAGAGTACATCTGTTGGCCGAAACATGTGTAATTAGTGTATTTAAAAAAAATTGTATGTGTGTTAAAAGTGTCGTATAAAGAATTTACTTACTTTTACTTACAAAGTCGGTTTCAAAAACTGTGGGCCTTTTTCATTTAGTAGCCAAAACATAAGATCTACTTAGCTTGGGGCTAAACAATGATTGTCCAGCAATATTTATTTATATTATTTACGCAAAGATTTAGCAAGCGACATAATCCGTCAAGGGACAGTCACTAAATTGTTGATGAATGATTTCGTCTTGGAAGCGACGGTCGCCCGACACTTTGATAATTGCATCGGCTCCGATTCACACGAGGAAATTGAAGAGAATGTGATTTATCCACCTTCTGCCTTGGAACTAGGGCTTGCAAGTATTCGATAATCTTGATATTCGAATATTCGATTGTTTCTGGTACTATTCGAATAATTAAAATATTATTCGAAGCTTTTCGCAAAAAAGGCCAATAAGCTGCATGATTCATCAAATATACATAAAATCTGACTAAAATAAAGGCTAAGATGCGCGATGAATATGAGTATAAGTTTTTGCTCATTTTATAGAATTAGAACACTTATATTATAAGTTACACATCATCATCAGCCTGTGTGACTCACTGGCTAAGTGTAGCCTCAGTGGTTAGATACTATAGAGGCTTACGGCGCAACGTGTTCAAATAGAGCAATTTCAGAATTTGAATATTCGAACTATTCGAATGGAACCCCTACTTTGAACGCCGTAGAGAAGGTTTTGAGGATTACCTTTATGATGTCTAACAGGCCTTTAGGCTGTCATAAACTAGTTCTAACTGGTTTTGAGGGTGTGATAAGGGTTTAGTAGGCACTACCTACCCAACGAACCGAGAAAGTTATCAAGCCTAACAACTTTCTCTAGGTATAGTAGTTGTAGTAGTTCCTTTTCATCATTCAATGCGAATTTTCACCACTGGAATTAAAGATTTCACTACAATGGAATTCAAAATCCACGCAGAATTTTATGAATAAGACATCTGATAATTCGCAAGATTAATACAAATGGGTAAAATCTCTATTAACAAATAAAATTACAATCAAATATCCAAATTAGAACTAGTATTTATTAGTGAAACATTGAACTAACTGCAGACGGTTGCAAATAATCTACAGGTGGCTCAACTGATCCATATCAGTCAAAAGTGTCCCCAAGACGCTGGCTGCATTGCCTCGCTGTATGGTCATGCTGATGCCATGCTATTGACCAGCTCGCTTGTCACACGTCGCTGCCACCAGACGCTCTGATATTTTAAACCTGGAGTGCCTCGGTATTCGCTCACCTAGGGTCATGAATCTAGAAGCAGGAGCGTAGGCTATGGCTTTACAAATTAATCAATTGAATCTTTTAATCTCAAACCGTTTATATTGGTGGAATCCCGGCAGATAAATATGCTAAACAACAGTCACTAACAAAGATTGTCCAAGACCGAAGTCTTGCTCATGAATGAAACATCTGTATTATTCCTAAAGCCAAAGAAGCGAGTCTTGGACAGACTAATGTTTACATTGCGATACTTAATCCTAGTATAGCTGAACTTGTCGGTTAACTATTCATGAAAGTTGCTCCCGACACAAGAATGCTAGTTGGCGCCGGTCGTGCCTACACAAGGTACCTACACCTACAGAGACTTGAGGTTGTTACACACAACAATGTTATTAACATTAAACTTAGATTTAGATAGGCAAAACAAACAAAAGTGATAATGAATGTACTATAGTGAGACTTTTTCGCTTTCGCTTCCAGTGGACAAAAAATTTAAGTGAAGAGACAATCAAAAACACTTTATTTCTTCACTACATAGTATACAACAAAGTCACTTTTCGCTGTCTGTTTGTCCCTTAATAATATGCAACGGATTTTGATGCGGTTTTTTTAATAGATAGAATGATTCAAGAGGAAGGTTATCACCATTGCAACAGCGCGAAGCCGGAGCGGACGCTAGTATTAATTATATTACGGTATATAATATTTTTATTCCCTCAGTGCGTATTTTGTAAACCTAAACAAATAAAGTTATTGAAATCTAAATCCGTTACGCAAAAGTGCAGTTTCTCGATAAATGTCCTTACAGGGTTTATAAGGCGTAAGGTACTGCGATTGCCCGTTTATTGAGGTTGTCTTGTCACCTATCACGTAGGTACTTGCCGGTTTAACATTCACTTTTTGCTTGTCGGCACTCGATCGCCCACAAATATGGAGCAGAATTTGCCCAGAAATTTTAAGAGTCTACACTGTTTGGTAGGAATTTGAAATTATGGAAGAATATTTTTTCTCTTATGGAGTTAGAAAGAATAATAAATAAATAAATAACTATAAAACTTAATAAGAATAACGTAATATTTCTTTCTTATCTCGGGTATTCAATTTGCTGTGTGGCTTCGATTCCCACATCGCGAAAAAAAATGTTTTTACCTACGATGTGTACAATATTTGTTGCTAGGATTTTCGATGTATCCTATGTAAAATAAAAATAAAATATCTCTCAACAATATATTGTATAAATTTATCAGTTCTTCCAGTACTCAAAGGTCATTCATAACTTGGCATTATTAATTTTTATATTTGCGATTTATATTAATTATTCTTACAAAAGCACGAGTTAATAATGTCAGTAAATTCATATAGGAATGTGAACAAAATATTGTGCAGGTCAGTGCAGGTCATTCATCTTCGTAATTCCATAGACTAAATAGTCTATGGTAATACTTATGGCCAACAGAATTACGATGAAACAAAAACTCATCTAGCTTTTGAATAATAATCACAATATCTATCGTATAATAACGCAATCTTACTGTTGTTTCCACGGTTATCTTTCAGATCATTCTTTTTTGAAAGAACTGTACATAAATATCAAAATCATCTAGCCATTGTTCTGGTATAAATAGAAATGGAATTTGTTAATGATTTCACACCTCGATTCTAGTCAAATCATTTCATCGCTTCTCTGCTGAATTGAAGTAGGCAAATGGGTATCTTACTAAATTAAAACTGTCTATGGGCTTTTATTCTGTAGACATCGACATGCGGTCAGCAGTTACTCGTTCTCAATTGAAGACCTAAATCACCAGCTAAACTCATTAGGTACGATGATAGCTAACACTAGATAGTTTTTAGTGTGGTCAGGCGGCCTAATTAAACACCTAACAAATTGCAAAGCAGTCGAAGGTATCAGTTGGCACGACTGCGATCGGTTCTAAAGTCAAAGTCAAAGTCTCTCTAAATAAAATGTATAAAAATGCTTTAAAGTTTGGATGTCTGGATGACGGTTACATCTGCACGTCAAAACCGAACGGTACAGGCAGATTTTGGTAGTAGTTCCAGGCCTGGATTAACCAGAATAAGCTACTTTTTAGGTATAGGGCAAGAAGCTGCGGATAGAAGATAGTTTTAAATATAATAATTAGCGTTCATGATAGGTAAATAAGTATTTTTAAGGGTAGAAAAAAGGCTACCTAGGATAATATCTATATTTTTATCGCTTGAAAGTCTTTTCTTTCTGGCCCATTATTTTGTCCGATGTCCTGAACATATGTATAAGAAAGATGATCAAATATATAGGGGTTAGTTTTTAATTATCAGTTATTTCATGTGCTCAATGTGCTGTGAATAAAGCAAAAATTACAGGAATTCAATTCAAATTCCATAGCTAAGTTCCGTTAAAATTTTACTATTTATAAGTTTAAATCTCATTATTTTTACTTAGAGGACATAATATCACGAACAAACACAAAACAAATCAAACAATAAATTGATTATATAAGTACGCAATAAAAAAACTTAAAGCAGTTTCGTATCCTGCGTTTTATGTCTCTATTTTTTAAGTTTCGTCATTGGTAACATTGCGGTGTGAACAGGACGTAGTTAAGCTATCCATCCACCATTGCAGCCTGTCAGTCACGTTAAACAATCTTTATCTCACCAGTCACATTCTATTGGATCATTTTGATTTGACATAGTAAATATACCCAAACAGTATTACAATTCACCTAAGTAGAAGTGAGGTGTGAATGGAATAAAGAGTTAATATAACGAGGGTAGAGAACTGTGTTGTGTGTATATGGTATTTACCTTCCGTCAATGTTCAGACTGCTGTTCCATCCGATTTTGAGAGTAAGTGACTACAGAGTGCACCTGTCCTTGCGTTCACAATTGTGCACTATAATAATATCCTGCGCACCTGATTGGTGTTCGCAATTGAGATTGACCGCCGAAGTGACAAAAAAGTCGGCTAGGAGGACCATAACGCATCCACTGCCCAACCTTGCTGGTGCGACCCGCAAGACACAGCTGAACATACCCCCCGTACCTATTGGAAATACAAAATGTAAAAATGTTGGCGTAATGTTCTCGTCGCTTCTCTTTAAGAACCACTTCACTAGTTGGAGCTTTTTTCGTTATTATTGTCATTTGTTAAGTTTGTTTTTGCTTTACTGTTGACGCATTTACTATGGCTTCTCTCTAAAAGGGGCGGGTCTATTACAGCACATCCGACAATGCTCACTTTTACTTGTAGCCAAACAATACTTTATTATGACATAATCACATTATAGTCTTGTTTTTGGATCTAGACTACTTTAATATCAAAGTTATTTAGTTCTTTCTTGCTATGAAAAATTATTTTATTCCCTATAGGGATTAAAGATTTCGTGAATAGCTTGTTATAATTATGTTATAATTTTAGATTTAATTCGATTTATATATTTTGCTTACTTACTACTTAGGTGTTACTATTAGGTTAGGTCTATAACCATGTAGAACACAGCAAGAATATTTTTTTTTCTTTACGTGGAAGATACACTAGTGATAAGGTTGTTGACTGCAAATAGGTAAAGTTTGAACATAGTACTAGGATAGATTTCAGATTTCAATAACTTTATTTCTTAGGCTTACAAAATAAGCACAAATTACAATAAATTTTAATTACATTAATTTTTACACCTACTATAAATTATTATAAAATTAGATATACCAAAGTTGTGATTGATTACATACATATTTTTTTTCTGAATCTGTTCTTCCGGTTGTTTGTTTTACATTTTCTATGTATCTTAAAAAACTTATGTAAAATACATACCTATTGTATTACTAGGGTATATCAGTCATCAAGATCCCATAATAACCCAAGCTCTGCTTAGGGGCCAGATGGTGCTGTGAGGGTTATAGCATTATTTATTTAAGTAAAAAACCAAACAGTAGTCGTTTTCACTTTCATAGCTGACAAATGAGGTGATTAAATATTCCGCCCGCGGTCGGTACGCAGCTTCCGCGCTGCGTCCCTTGATGGATTGAACAATGACAGTGTGCACGCGCCTTTGCCACGAATGAGTTTTAGCGAACAGACTAAGGCTGTGTACACACAGGGTAGATTTAGGACTGATTGCCGGACAACGTAGATATACCTACGCATTGCTTTTGTTTATATTCGGTTTGCTTCCCCATTTCCGAAACTAAAGAACGAACTTTGACGGATGGTGCCTGACATCCAGTACGTGACCTATGAGTGATAGATAAGTTGCACGTGGAGGACCAAATCGCAGAAAAAGTGCATAACGACGTAGGAAGGACGCAGCAATCGTATACGTGCGTAGCAGAATCCAAGATCTACGTAGCAGAAGCCTAGATCTACGTAGCAGAATCGTAGACATTATGTAGCAGAATCGTAGCCATGCGTAACGGAATCGTAGCAAAACTGCAAAGACGATCTTAGATATTTATTCGACAAGATGGTATACTTTTAAACGTTGGGTTCAGCGATCTTAATAGGCGCCGTTTCATAAACAGCCTAGGTACCTATATTCCAATCGGGCTGATACAAAGATCCGCTGGCGACATGTTCACACCCTTACACTTTCTACACCACTTTCTGCACACGATAATCATTGCATCAGCGTTGACAGTTTATTAATAACTAGTATCTAGGTATATTATTAATTTAATATGTCTATACAGTCATTAAATTGCGCATAACCACGTGGGCGTTCAACTTACTTTCACTGATACAGTTTCGTAAGAACTCGCTGTTGACATTAAGTTGATCTATACCTTTAAAGCCTCCTTGTGTTTTATGCCTATTGTTTTATTAATCCGATCGAATCTGTCGTTATATTGCTCATTAGGTATTCTATGAAAGCGCCCGCGCCGCTTTACTTCCTTCCGTAGTAGAGGATGCTAGTACTTTGTTATTTGCTTTTATGCGTAATTGTATAAGGATCTACTTGAAGAGCAGGAAATAGATTGGCTGGGCTGAGCTATCAATTTAAAAATAAGACTGGTAGGTTGGTAGATCAAAGTTCGGAAGTCTTTAGATAGATACAAGATATAATTTTTTTATTGCACACATAACAAAACATCAATTGTGTATTTGTGTTATTGAGAAGAAAAAGCACAATATTGTATGGTAACATAATATACACATAATAACGAACAAGCGACGGCGATACCACTCTTCAAACGAGGTAATTTATGTAATTTTAGTCTTTGAGCAGGATTGGATAAACTTCTATGCTTCTCCTGTAGGTGGTGCTAACGGTCCGTAGAAAGTCCCTAAGATTTTCGACATCGCGCCTCGGTTACCTGATTTCGTGGCGCAGTTGGTTAGCGCAATCTCGCTCTGAGGGAAGATCGCCGGTTTAAGTCTCGGCGGAAATATTTGATATTATATAATATCTTACAGGTTTGGCTTCAGTATATCGCACCTTTATACTGCATAAATCTCGTTCAAACGAGACCGGATGCTTTCGTGCAAATCTGGCGGTCTGTCAATCAATTTATGTACGGCCATTCCACTTTTATGACTTCAAGTTTATGTTTAGACTACGATTCAATTGAAGTTTCAAGCGCTGCACTAAAGCCTAAAAATAAAGTATTTACCGTATTTACAAACATAAAAACTTTCATACATGTGTAAGGTATGAAAGCGTTTTTGTTAGTAAAAACTACTTTTGTCTGTAGGAATTATGTTTCCTATGTGCGAAGCTAGTGCCATGCAGTCAGTCACTGAATGTATCAATATATCTGAAGTTGACACGGGATGTTTTTAAACTTACGCGATCTGAACACATAGTTATAAGTACTATTTTAACGGATATTTATCGCTTTTATTTAACTTTTCTTTTAATCGACTCGAACGAAAAATAAAATTCAAATAAACGCGATAAATACCCGTTAAAATAGTACCAATAATAAGTTGACAAGGGGCTAGATGATGCTGTGTGGATTGTGCAGCATTATTTATTATTTTAGTTATTGACCACATACCTCGTAAGTTCAGGTGTATCATAGTCAATATTTGGACGCTTCCTTTAGAATAGGTACTTTTACTTGGAGGTTTCGCCTTTCCTTACTACAATATTCATGAATTTAACAAAAGGTTATTTACATTTAAAACTAACATCGTTAGTAAAATCAAGGCATGTGTCAGTATTTAAAGACAGCCTGCAAAGAATAATCATGGGCGAGTAACATAAGGATAAAACGTATGTACCTACAATGCATTTTTGTATTTCATTCTAGTAAAAAGAGGGTTTATTCATTAAAAACTAAAATAAATATGATAAACGGAAAAACGCTTGACATGTTTACTTCCCTCAAGAAGACGTGCCAACCCTGCAATCCCATGTGCCCGCGCCGTCACCAACCTTCATGAAAAAGTAACAATTACTCATCAATATTTCATTTCATCCTTCCGGTTTACTTGACCAGCAATATAGTGCGGTCACAAAATAGCCAAACTAGGTTCATTAATAAATAGATAATACATAATTACATAATTGATTGGATTCGGAGATATCAATGACCGGTTCTGACCGCACAGGTGTGGAGTAACCAATTTATGAAATAAGAAACATTTATTAGTTGTAAGAATACAAACTTATGTTTGTTTTGGATTGATATAGTACTAGTTAGATTAGTTACTTTGGTTTTAAGTCGGTTATTTTATTAATTAACTGACTGACGATTTCAAAATTCAAATCGATTGTATCGATTCAAATCGACCGCCTATTCCCGATTGTTCATAACAATGGCGGTAAAACTACTAAACAGAAATACAAATAAATAATATTTTATTATTTTGTATTTTAACAAAATTTAATAAAAGATTTCATTGCTTTCATTGCTTGATTTATTAGGCTGTGAAACTACTGGACTGTACCAGTAGGTACACAAATTAACTTCTAATAAACATCTAATATCAGTTTCTGTATGATACAGCTCGGTAAGTTTTAAATATGCACTTTGTATTGGTACGTACAGTTCTAGTCCGTTAATACAAAATATTTAGGCCACAAGTGATTAGGCTAATGTCTCGACCAACCAGAAATCTAACTATAATTACTACAGAGCACAGATTATTTGAAGCCCATAACGAATGGGATAAAATAGCTAAGATAAGCCATGACTAACAGCCACACACTGTATACCTACTAGGTAGGTATATGTCTAGCATACAGCATAGCATTATGCTATATCTAGTAGTTAATGTAGGTAGGTTCATATTATACATACCATAGAGACTGAAGCTTACGGACAAGCTGAATCACGGTTTTAGGCTTTAGTTAGCGTATTATTAGATTATAAGTACTTCTTGTTAAACATAATGACTTTCACCGCGGCCCGCGCGGTATCTTATTTAAATAAATCTTGCAATCCAAAACAAATAACGCAGTATTTGTATTTACAATGGAAATAGTTTAGCTGACTGCAGATTGTACCAAACAATCTAGAGTTAGCTTGACCCATCCAAATCAATACCAGAATTCCAAACACACTTGTTGCATTGCCTATGATTAATTTAGACTGAAATATCCATAACTTGACCCATCCAAATCTATACCAGAATCCCAAAGACATTGGTTGCATTGCCTATGGTTAATTTAGACTGAAATATCCATAACTTGACCCATCCAAATCAATACCAGAATCCCAAAGACACTGGTTGCATTGCCTATTGTTATTTTAGACTAAAATATCCATAACTAAAAACAATGAAGCATCAGTCCTGTACGGAGGTTGTTCAAAGTTAGATGCAATCAAACTTTGTCGAACTTTGTCAGAGTGAAATCTAAATATAATATAACTCAAAGGTGACTGACTGACATAGTGATCTATCAACGCACAGCCCAAACCACTGGACGGATCGGGCTGAAATTTGGCATGAGGGTAGATGTTATGACGTAGGCATCTGCTAAGAAAGAATTTTGATTAATTCAACCCCAAAGGGGATAAAATAGGGGATGAAAGTTTGTATGAAACTTTGTCAATTTTAAACCGATCGGGCTGAGACTTTGCATGCATAAAGCTACTATGACGTAGGCATCCCCTAACGCGAGCGAAGCCTTGGGCCTTTCCGTACAGACTACTTAGACCTAAATCCTAATGAAGGGCCAGTCACCACTAACCACTTAATAGTATGCAAATGAGTTTGTAAAAACTGTGATTCGGCAGTGGTTTTAATAATACCTTATTGATGTCAAGGGCTCGGTAAAACGATATGCGTTAAAGGTTAGGTTACTATTCAGCTAAAACGCAATAACGTTAAAAGGAAGCTTCTAGAATAGTTATATAATAAAGTCTCTGAGCTAATATAATATACAATAATCTTCGCTCATAAGTCCACTGCCCGTATTTCTCCCCCCTTTTTGGGGATAAGGGGGGTTTTGCCTTAATCTCCAAGCTTGGCAGAATGCATTAGTTGATTATTAGAAACATATTTAAGGTAAGATTAAACTCGATAAGTTTACCGATTGAAATCTCAAACAAAATATTTAGGTATTTAATACCTAAGTTTGAAGTTCACTAGATAAGTTAATCGTTTTTGAAGATATTCAAATACATATTATATAACTGTAGGTGCGTATCTAATCAACTGTGACGCACGATTTTTACATCAGTGTGGTCAGCCAAAAGTTGTAACAAAGGATATGCAGTGGTTATGAAACAGGGAAAGTCTTAGATCACCTATTTGTTCCACTCTGGCAACCGGTCGTATATAGAATCAGGAGAAAGAGAATCAGGAGTTTTAAATATGGAACCGGAAATACGCTGTTGCGAAATTCATTCAAATACTAACAAAAGGGAAAGCAAAGAATCAAATAGGCGTTAAAAGACCAAGCATTGTTTTGAAGTACTTTAGTAGCGAGTTGCTTTTATAAAGCCATCCGATTTGTCTATTTCCGAGTTTCTCACAAAAGTTCTAATTGTTTGTTGCGAACAATTACGTGGTATCAGAAATTTATCACGACGCGACTAGACATATAATGGAATGCGATGAAATCATTTTATTATCTAAAATATTGTTCGGACTACTTTTAGATAGGGGAGCGTGGGGCTAGTTGAATAGTCGCTTATTACAACATACCCCGTTCTTAAGGCAACTTAACTGGTGTGGCGTGGGGCAGGTGGTATTAATATATTTAAACAAGATACTTGCAGGCCATTGTTTGTGTAACTTAACCAAAACGTCACCAGTTAAAATGTAATTTCCCGATTACTTATCCTTTTAAAGAGTCCAAGCATAAGATATCCTATGCCTAGCTTATGAATTTTAGTTAATCTATCAATTCATCGTTTATACAAAGGAATGTAAACCAATGAGAGTCTGAATCAGATATATCAGCATTCCATAGTACCTGCATTCGAAGTAACTCCCCGTAAGCTACTCATACCCATTGACAATTTGACAAGAGAAACCGGACCCTATAGAATATTTGTTTGATCGACAGACGTGACGTGATAAGGGTTTCTTCCTAGCTGTGAAACAAAACATCCACATTGATCTGAACCTTGAACCTGTTGTATCGTACGAAGATTGCTTTTAGGTGTGTTGTGTACACTGGCTGAATTACGACTAGTTGGATGGACTATATAGTGTACACATAATGTATAGGATGGGGTCAATGTTGTCTGAAGAAAAGAGTATGGATTGAGGATCTGACGGCATTTAATAGATTATCAATCGATATCAAATTATTTGAAGCAATGAATTAAGATTTTATGAAGATGGGACGCGGCCTAAAATTTAAAATAATGTCAAGGCATAATAAATATTATTTCTTCAATATTTAGCAAAATGAAAAAAATACTTAGAAGAAGGTGCTGGTGCGTGTAATACGTAGGTAATCCTTGCTAGAATAACTATGTTGCGTTATATAAATGCTCTCACACAAGCAACTTAGGTAAGTACTGAATACCTGAAGTCCATTCGTAGCCTTGAAGCATGCAGTATTCTAAACAATTATCTTGTTGCATGTCAACTCGACCCGAATCCCCAAATTGGGTCAGTCCGTAGTAATAACTTGATGAAGGGATTTGTAAATCGGCCTAATCGGTATAGGCGATAATGATTTTGGTAGCTTAGTTCGCTTAGTTTGAAGTTTAAAGAAATGAGCCTGTATTTTAATAGCGATACATAAGATATATTTGGTACCCATTTTAAGTAGTTATATTCTTGACAGAGTGGTTGAGTTCGTCATGTAAGTGGTGACACGCTTTGCGATCCGGCGCTATTCCTATTGCGCTGCTGCCGTGCTTTTACATTCATGTCACGCTAAGTGCAGTAAGTACCCAAATATCGTATTCTAGACTTAGCGCATTTGAGTGAAGCCTAGCACACACGCGAGCCGGCTAATGAACTAGAAGCGCCCACATGAATTGGCACAATATTTTCATCGGCACGCTTGAAACCCTAAACCCTGTTTACAAGAAACCTTTACCAATCAATTGCCTAGAGCCCACCGGATATTTGTAATTCCTATTGAGCTATCGTACGTAATTGCTTTTCAGTAGATGATTAGCATATTTTTCTACGTTATACAATGCATTATACAGGAAGGGTTGCCACAAACAAACCAAGGTTCATAATTTGTGCAATGTTTTTAGTAGTTTTCATTTGTATTGTTCATCCGATTCGACGAAAAACATCTGTTTGGTCTCATAACTGTGTTAACTATCATTTTAAACCGATGAAAAAACCTGAAATTTACCGTAGATAATCCAAAAAATAGAGTTACTATTTATCTAATAATATATACTATAGTACCTATTTACTCGTAACACGCCGCAAATCCTTACACTATTGTAATACATATTTCTGAGAGCTAGCATGTTTTGGAGAGTCTAACGATTCAGATGTTGTATATGCTTTCTTGAATATTTGAAATCGTTACAGTGTATTCACCTCACTTGCTCCCCACCTGCATAGTAAGGGTAACTGCAGGGGTAGGGGAAAAGCTGAGATATAGCCCTCCAGGGAGCAAGGGCACAACTATGCAATGCTAACTTGCGGTTCGGAAGTTTGTTTACCACATTCTTGGTCGGTGAATTAGTATTGGTGCGAATGTGAACTGAAGGTACATAACGAGTAGCATTTGCCCGCGACTACGTCCGCGTAGAAGTTGTCTGTTATTTAATTGTAATTCTTTTTTAAAAGGTTTTAAAAGGTTTTTTATATGCTTTCTTGAATATTTGAAATCGTTACAGTGTATTCACCTCACTTGCTCCCCACCTGCATAGTAAGGGTAACTGCAGGGGTAGGGGAAAAGCTGAGATATAGCCCTCCAGGGAGCAAGGGCACAACTATGCAATGCTAACTTGCGGTTCGGAAGTTTGTTTACCACATTCTTGGTCGGTGAATTAGTATTGGTGCGAATGTGAACTGAAGGTACATAACGAGTAGCATTTGCCCGCGACTACGTCCGCGTAGAAGTTGTCTGTTATTTAATTGTAATTCTTTTTTAAAAGGTTTTAAGATGTTAATTTAAAGAATGTTTATGTTCTTTTGGGGAAATAAATCCATTCTAACTTGTGTACTGTAAAGACAATTTTATCCCCTAGGTACGAGTAATTCAGTGGTATTATTGTGGCCAGTTACTTTTGGAAGCATTCAAACAATGGTTGTGTACATTCAGTATCGTTGTCAATGGATGTTACAGCAAAATGTAGCTGATAGTTTTGTAAACATTTCTCGAGTTGGCCTTCATTCAAATACTATGAGTAATTAGTTCTAGACTACATACTTTATAAGTATTTCCAGTTTTGGCTGGGGGGACCCCAGAATAAATGCATATTCCTGTTTTTCCCCTTGACTATTCCCCTTTAAGGGGGAAAACTAGAATCTTAATTCTAAAAAGTACAGAATTTCATCACCGATTTTTCTTATTCCGTTTATCTCCCTTGAGAAATTTTGTTCTATGTTCTATGTTTAATGCGTTCGGAGTCTCAATCTCAGTTTTCATTGGTCTTTTCTTCCCAGCAGTGTCGTGTCTCTAGGAATGTTTTTTCTAGGTAGATCTTCTAACCCAAAAATAAAAATAATCTGGGCCTTTCCCTCATTTACACATATTTTTTTAGCAACAGAAGTTTATTTAGTGGAAAGCTCTGGGCGACGGTAGAACATTTAATAAAGATAAGTCGTAAAGGAAAACCCCCTTACGTAGAACTCATTTCACGACGGGGTCTCGGTAGTACATAAGCACTCGTATATCTTTAGGTTCGAATGTACCATGTTTATGTGTACACGAAGAGGGTGAGCCAAGAAGTTATACTGCATCCTTAGGTGAATATTTGATAACTTAGTCGTTGTGGTTGGTTTTACTAATCTTTGTAAATATAACATAAGTCAAATGCGAGTTGAAGCGAGTTCTCTTACAGGAAAAAATCATTTAGAGCATTTTTATTATTATATGCATTTATATAATTATTAATAATTAATTTAGTTTGTTTGTTTAGCTTTTAGAGCAACATATTTCTTTTAAATTTTTAATGTGACGTGTAGAGTGAAATGACGAACAAATATTAACATGTAAATCTAAACTAAATAAAAGTCGAAAATAAATTATATTGATAGCTATGTATTATCTACTAACACGCCCAAACTGAAGAAAAGGTACCAAAACTAATCGGAGATCTAAATCCAGATAAGTTATGATCGGATTAGCGGAACTGTACATTATTATTAAGCTAGGTTCGTGAAGCCCATTAAACAGCCCGGAATGGCTCCTAATTAATGCTCGAGATCACCTGCAAAACAACGTCATTAAATAAGAAATTTGATATATTTTATGACACGCTTTATATTCTTGAGACGAAGATTTAGACGCGGAATCACTTTTCTACTAATTCTTTCCATAACTCAAAATTATTTCTATAGCTATGTACAGTCATAGTTAATAATAATACTTTATTAGGTACTTACTGTGATATTTAAAAGTGATTTATGGACCTTGTATAATTTGTGCAGGTCGGTCACATCAAATAATGACCACACTGTGCCTAATAGATGCAAATCGATAACAATGTCATGTTTCAAATCATGACAAGTCAAAACGCAAAATATTTATGCAAGTCTGTCTATAAAGGTTTCAAATTCAAACATAAGTTTTGAGGTGCCGCATAGGTAAGTTGGCTATCTATGTCTAAGCAACAGGTTCCTGTGTGAAGCCACTTTTGGCGCAACGACGTACCTGCCTGCCTGCTACCGATCAGAACAGTCTTACTTTCTATAAAAGGAAATCGAAATTAACTCAATACATGGAGCATTCCATTTCTCTTTCGGTAGTTTTGATAATTGAGACCCCACGCTCGATTCACTTTTATCGCGCTCACGAAAAACCATCTCAATCAAGATTCTTATAGTACTTTGTACTGCATACTTTGAATTCCAGCTTGTTGTGGCATCTTGTGTAACCGTATTTTTTTGTATAAGTGCGAAGGCGTTTTGCTCGATCGTCCGCTCCATGGCTGCCATCGTGAGTTTAGCGACATCCGATTGCATTAGGCACAGCCTCAATTGCGCTCACTCGCTTCTGGTACTCAATCACTATCCTGTGACCTGACTCGCTTTATTGAGTTGGGTCCTGTGAGGTCATAGCCACGAAATTAGATTTCCCGTTTCTATTAACTAGAGAACGGGAATTGATCGCTTTATCTGCCTTTGCACCTAAACAAGGACAAGAAAAATTGTTACACTAAACTCTGACCGCAAATACACGCCTACAAATCTGGTGGCATTGTTTACTCAACAAAGAGCCTTTAAAAGGTTTGTCGACCTCGTGTGCATTATAAAAAGTGACTTGTATAGCGCCATGAGGATATGGAAAACAAACAAGAAGCCGATCGAGAGCGGACAAAGAAATCGAACAATATATCTGAATGTGCCTTACAGGCGGATAATTGCAGTACACTACTCGTTTGCCGTAGATGGAGGCAGAACTTCGTCGGAGTGATATTAATAGCGGCGGGCCCGGTAGAAGCAGCGGTGACACCTGTTTAGAAGTGCTCAAGTCTATTTTCGAACAAGTGTAAATAAATCAAACGAGTTACTTTCGTATGTTGTCACTTTCATTGTCGGTTATGTTGGTCGAGGCAATTCCTACGCGAGCTAACACATTTTTTGGCAGAATTGTTCAACCGCAATTTTTGCGTTTTGATTTTTTTTGGTTTGCTTAATTTATGCAATTTTGCCAATTTCATTAGAATTGAAACCATTAACATCAAGTCAATTGATTGCAGCTCCCATACGATAATTACATTTGTAATAAACTGATAATCCCTGGCAATAAGCACCTAATTAAATGATAAACTTGGCTTGTTCCGATGAGATTTTCGCGGTGTAGGTACATTAGATAATTAATCATTATTGAGCAAATACGGCCTTCATAAGTAATGCAGAATATGTTCAATTATGCTGTATTGCGGTTCATCACGTGAGACTAGAAGCAGCTATACGTAAAATAAGAATAATCTCGATTGAACCCTGTCCAATCCAAACCATTTATGTATGTAAAGTAGATAAGCAACCGCGGAATTTATGTAAAACCAACCATCAACTACAAAGTAGCTGGCAAGGCGCGTGTCATTCCGTGAGGTCACATTTCACTTGTCAGTGAATTCCTCACGCATTGCGAGAATCCTTCCCACGGCCTTGCATTATTGCAAACTTGGTCACCTCTCAAATACCCAGAGAAATTAAAGAGGTCTAGATAGACAATTAATCTGACCATTAACACAACGTTTACGAGGTCAGACGATGTTAGAGAAAAGGTAAAGAAAAGCTGCACTTCGATTGTGAAATAGAACTGAAATATTAAAATTGATACTGTTGTATGTTTGCATAAGACAAAGTAACAAGTGATGTTATCATAATGGACGTGTGCATACTGTTAACTTCAGTGAATACAGCACGCTGTTCTCTGTCCGGTAGTAAACTAAACTCGAACCAAAACAAAGGGACAGCACACCGTTACAACTTCGCAGAAAAAAATAAGCAAGCAACGGTAATCTGTGTCGGTAAGGTCGAAAGCCCGTGTTCACGGTAAAGCACCGCAAATGCTCAAGATATAGCATTGCGATATCTTTGTAATTAAAATCAAAGCGAGCACTGAACGCAAAGCAATTTATCATCCAAGCACACAGATGTTCTGGAAGTACCTTCTTGGTCGACTTTTTAATGCTTTTATGCAAAGTAATCCCAAAAGAGTCTGCAAAACTCAAGTGTTGCCATATGTTTTTGAGCGATCTACTCGAGCGCATTCTTTATCACCTTGCGTTCTTTCCCTACTAGCGGATTCACAAGTCGGTATATCTTCTTGAAAACATCGCAATATACGGCAAATAGAATGATTTGCCGTGATGGTGGTCCGTGATAAAAAAGGACTACTTAGAATAGATTGATACTATAGCAATCTATTCTGCAATTTCTGCAAACCAAGAGAAAAAAATACAAAGTTTCACTTCCAGGAATGGTGCGCGATCATTAATGCAAACTGGTGAGCAAAAACGAATCAGTAAGTTAGCTATTGTCCATGAGGTGAAGACGGAAGGGAGGCGTGGGATCCAGCCTCGGGAAAATCTACCTCTATGGTATCGTTGCGCTTGTCTGTGGGTTCCGTTCACATGCACTCTGTAAAAAGCACCACTCGATCAAAATCATAGAAAACATCTAGGTTCACAGACGTAAATTATTTCTGTAATGGAAGCAATGCGGATCTTGTTTTAACGAGAGTTTAAAAGTGTCGTAGAGGCAGACTTTTGTGGATTGGATTAATTGGAGGGTGTGAATTATCAAGTGAATTTAATGCGTTCGAAAGCTTTCCGGATGCTTTGATGTTAAATCGGTTTACGGTATTTAAATTTTATGAAGAGAAATAAATTGCAAGTCGTTAAATTAGTTATGTTTATATTATATAACATTCGTTAAAGAAAGAATCATAATGTTTCTTATAATGTTTTCAACGGAGATAACATTTTTGAATATTATTTGTCCCTGAAAAATGCTACACAATTATTATTATGTATACCTAATAAACATAAAGTATGTTTTACAAAATAGTCGCAGTCAAATAATTTGCTCTGATATATTCGAAGGAAAAAAAGTTGCGGATCGAATCTCATGCTATATCTATATTCAGCGGGTAGATCATGAAATAATAATTTAGAAATACCAACAAATATACCCAAAACATGTGCATGACAAAGCAAAAGTGGGCGAAATCGCCCTACTATCTTGATTTATAATCATTATGTAGTTTTCTCACAAAACGCTTTTCTAATTTGTTCACGTCCTTATTCGTAAATTAATGTTTCACTCTGTAATTGCCATAAAATGTTGATCATCTGTCAGTTGGTTGGTTTGGGCAGGTGTACGTTGATTTCGCTACTGGTTCAGAACGCCTCGGGCAGGCCTACCAATGTCAGGTCAGATTGACCTTGCTGAGCTTATTTTTCTTGTACCAACTTTTTATTTATACACGCAACAACTTTTTTATTTAGTTAATCAAAGGAGCCCAGTACAATATATTCTATACTGAATTATTGATCTAAAAATAGATAGCTAAGAGCACAAAAGAAAAGAAAAAAACAACATTATTTTTGAGCTGATGTGTTTCATCTACTTGTGAAGTTCACTGTTATCAACTTCTAAGTGACGGGTATTTCCAAAATATATCTTCAACGAATATGTTCCTGCTCAACCCCACGTTAATGGCTTGTTCATGTTCAATGAAAACAAACACTAACAGTGTTGATGGCAACTGTTCTAAATAAGCACCTATTTAGCATATTGTTGATACACGTCACAGTATCTGGATTATCTCCAGCCTCTTTACTGCACCATTGGGACGAATGACGAGGAAGCTGTAAGAGATTAACAAAAATATGTATAAAAATTTTGAAACCACTATGGTTTATTTTCAAGTCACTTATTCCGTGATCCAAGCGCTAGTGAATTAAACTTAAATGAAATTATAGTAAATATAACATATAGAGGCATTCGACGATAAAAAATCGGAACGTCATTACAAGAAACAGTCGTTATAATGGGAACAGCTAGCTAGTCTAGAGATGATACTCGTCCAACGATATTTACGACTCAGTGCGAACGCGCTCTCCGGTTAGCTTCTACCTTCAAAATTGTACTACGTTGCGTATTTTTTATATTATATGTATATGTTTTTAGCTCATCAATTTTAATAATTATTTTACTCGCAGATAAATGCTAAAGCTTTTTAATGGAAAATAGTCTATAACAAACAGTCACGGAAAAATATCACTTACACATCAAAATATATAAATTACCTAAGTATTACTGGGAAATAAAGCGATTCTATGTTCACTTCAACCTTTTTAAGTAAATAACAATAATTTAAAAATAAATTAACAATAATACTTTTTTAGTAAATAACAATAATTGGAAGGCATAGTATAGCGTAATGTCAACAAAATATACGACTAGAAAGAAAGAGAACCTCGAGGATAAACAACATCAGTATTATAAAAACTGCATGATAGTACAGTCACGTTCGTAGTAAGCTACTAGTAAAGTGGAAGGCGAACAATGATCACATTCTCATTTACCTGGCCTTCTGTAATCTAATCCACGGTAATAAGATGGAGACTCGTTTGCTTCACTGTTCGGAACCAAATGCAATAGTGAACGTTTACAAACAAAGCAACAAATGTTGACAAACTTTCTGGTCGATGGGTAATATGCGAATCAATAATAATGTGTTGAGAGCAATGTAAATAAAACTAATTATTGTTGATCTCACAATAGGCTTAAGACTGTTTGTATTTAAATAATAGCTATCTTTATATTCGGTTACATCAGTGATTCGGTGTATGTACGATTCTATTTCAATGGACTTACAATGCGAATTAGTAAGTCCATTTTCCTCAGTGGTCAATCCAGAAGCCACGCAAATCCATAAACGAATGAAAACAGAATGATAATGACCACGAGATTCAAATTGAAATCTTTTATCCGTTCACGTCAGCTGCAATGTGGTTACAACTTACGAGGATTGCTGATTTCATGATATTTTGCTTGTTGCATTGACATTCAATTCATTTCATATCATAAATGGATGCATTCCTACTAATCAATACAATACAAACATACTTTATTGCACACCAAGATAAGTAAAACAGAACAGAAAACATAAACACAACAACAGTTGCACAATGAGCGGCCTTATCGCTAAAAGCGATTTCTTCCAGGCAAACTTTGGATGGACACGTAACTATTGTACAGTTATAGACGCTTGCGTATTAGACTAATGTATACTTACATAAATAAATAGGTAATCAGTTGAGTCCTTTTCATGAGATTTTGTATTCATAGACATAGACATAGACATATCATTTATTTGTCATATTCGATGAAGAAGCATCGTTTTTAAGTGAAGCGTACAACGATAATACTACTGGCCATACAGGCAAAAAATCTATGTCTGTATGGCCTGTAGTGACATTTAATGAAAGAGCAATCAGGTGCCTAGAACTGGTTTCCAACACTTTGTGTTCGTGTTCATCACACGAGTATCATGGGCATGGCATCATATGGCAGGAACGTGCTCTTTAATGGTAGGATGTAGGAAAAAGTTACACGTTGGTTTCTACTGTGACCAGAGAAACTATGAAATTTATTAACAAAAAAAAAAATAAAAAAATTAAAACATAAAATCAGTTTTTCTGTCAATCTGTTAGTGGCAACTTCCAAGCAAAGGGGTAACCTGATTTGTTCTCTTTAGTTTAAGGTGCCTTTACTTCCGATTTCAAACAGTACCTACTTACAGTATGTACCATATTTTGATTGAAAAAACCACAAAAGATTTATTAGTAAATAAACAATAACCGTTATACACATAACAGTCTGCAAAAAAGGCTTGATGTGCCTTCACAATGCACGGGAACTGTATTTGGTCTCTTGGCGTACAGTTTGCAATATAAAATGATATTTGTGATTATGTATTATTTTTCTTATTATTTTTCTGATCCCCAACCCGCATGCCCAGCGTGGGGATTATGGGCAATAACCCCCAAATAATGACGCCATCTATGGCGCTCATTAGGGGAGGCCTATGTCCAGCAGTGGACTATTATAGGCTGGTGATGATTATTTTTCTAATGTGCACTCATTCACGTTTTGTTTTTTTATGTGAAATATTTTTACGCCGCTGTCACACTAGCATATTTTAATAGCGGCTATAATTTATCCGAGGTAGGAATTGCTTGTGATTCATAAATTTATTAAAAAATACCTTTCTTTATATGAATTCAAATACATTATACCTATTTATGATAACTGTGCGGGAGCAAATTTTTTGTGTTAAAAGTTGAATTTAATGTTTTACGGCCGTAGCGCTCTATATTTCCATTGATCAGTTTATCTTACAATGCATTGTTACTCAGATTTTTACCTAACATATACAATAAAAGCAATACTCTTAGCTTGTGGCTAGATGACGCTGTGTGTATTGTCCAGCGTTATTTATTTATTATTTATACGAATTGACAAAAAATGAAATGTTTCAAGTGAAAATTTAGGCTAACTGACAAACCCATATAGTCGTTTAGAAAAAAACATTGCATTTTGTACTATATACTCCAGATAAATGGAAAAAGATTATGGACAATAAACCCAAATGATAAATAAAGCCATCTATGGCGCTCATTAGGGGAGGCCTTTGTCCAGCTGTGGACTGATAATAGGCTGACGAAGACGAAGAAAAATGGAAAAAAATATAAATTTCGTTTATTGGTGCCCAATGGACGTTAACTCAAATCGTTAGGCACAAGCCCCGTTGATATCGTCATCCTAATTGCAACTTTTGACATGTTTCTATGTAACGGTAGCAACTGTTTCTTAATAGAGGATACGTGTCAAACATTCGTAGCTTAGGATTTACTAACACAACACTGAACACTTGATAAATTATTGTTTGAACTTACAGCACGGGTTAAGATAAAAATAAAGTATCATTAAATGAATCTTTGTTTTATAGACATTGATAAAATTTCACTACGATACTGGGTAGGGGAAGGTGGGACCTAACTTACCTAGTTAGTCTAAGAAAAGTATAAAATAGTCTCAACAATTTATCCTTACGGACAGTTAAGACGAATTATTAGAATAAGATTGATAATTCAAATTTACGCTTTTAAAGGATTTTTCTTAAGTTTTGTTTACATGATTATGTTAGGTTTTAACGTTGTATGCAGTAAGTATATGAAATTATAGGTCTGCTATGAGTGGATATTATTATTATATAATAATGTACGTGCAGTAACAAACAAGATGGTACGTAATTAACGTCTAAAAGGTACAAATTACTTTGTTGACGTATACCAATAGGAAGGAATTTTCCAAACGTAATAAAAGTTACAAATAATGAAAAAACTACGTATATACCTAACATATGTACCTACAGTATATACGTTATAATATACTGTTGGTACATATGTTGTATAGGTACTATAAACAAAAGGTCATGAGACACTTGGCCTTTGTGAAATCGTTATCAATCAGTGAACTGATAAAGAAAAGTCATTACAGAACAAGGTAAGTAATGGTAGTGTGCAGTAGGTACGTTATATCTACCTACTAATAAAATTGTATGGTATTATAGCTATATACATATTATAAATATACTGTAACAAACATACAGTTACAAGTATAACAAGGTATATAAATCTATACCTACTTTATTATTTATTTATATAAATCGGAGCATGATTGTATTAATCAATGTAGGTATGTATTGTATAAGAATTGTATAGATAAAGCAATTGAACAATATTTGTTTAGGTTAATTGAAATAGTTTGTTTACAAACGACGGATATGACGGATATCAGTGGAACTACTTTATTAAACACTAGCAGTGTTTATAAAAAAATTAAAATATTTTTTTTACACAAACCCACTCACACATTGGGGTACACAATTGAAGTATCTATAGAGATCCTTAACTTTTTAAAAATATTAGTCTATGTTTATTGAGGATAATGTAGGATTCTAATGGTGAAATAATTTTTCATAATGATCCAGTAGTTTCAGAGCCTATTCGATTTACAAAAAATAAAATCTTTCCTTTTTGTAATAAATTATTAATATTATAGACTGTGGTATAGATATAGATATAGTGGATATAGATTTTGAGCTTGATTTTTATGGATTTTGTATTTGGTAACATTATTTTCGTTGATAGGATTTTTAAATTAATGAAAATTTCAGTGGTTCATTCAATTTAGATTTTTTTTAAAGTCGACATGTTTAATTTTTTATTCCACAAAGTCACTTATTATTGTATGTGTTGTTGATTATTATTATTATGTAAGGATGATTGATAATGATAATAGTGTTATTAATTATTACCTATAGACAGATTATAGGGTATTTTTAGGTATTTTTTTTAGTTTTCCTAGTAAAAGACTTCAACGCGTTCTTCTAATCGAATATTTTAGCTGACTGATTTATTTTTTCGTATCGTGATTTCTTTTTCCTGTAAGTAGTTTCGTTGTAAAATCTTTATTAATTGTTATTAGAAAGTTTAATTTTAAACAAGGAGGTAGGTATTTATATCCATTCGGTTGTCACAAAAACTAATCTGTTAAACATTTATGATTTAAATTCGTTTGTCACTTCAACTGTTACTAAGTTCCTAATTATCACCGCACCTGATTCTAAATGGAACTGGAGTTAATGCTGTTGTAATTGAATGCCTAATCAAATAATTAGTTAGCGGTAAATCAACTAACGACGAAGAATCATCAATGCAGGTAAACAAAGGACTGATAAGTGAACCATTTTGACCCAATACCCGTTCTGACATAGAAACGGTTCGATTGCACTCTGACGACCTTCGTCACACGAAATGCAGTTCACGGCGGGATCTCTTCTTCGCATAATGCGCGGGACGGTACATAAATAAATCAAAATTCAAAGCGTACTTACCGTAAACAGTCGGCAGAATCGAAAATACACCGATCACCTCCAAAGTGAAGACACATAAAACAAAATAAACAACACAAAACCAAAACAGTCTGTCGCGATGCTTTCGCGAGATTCGGGGATGAGTCAAAAACTGCACTTCATTCACGTGAAGACGTATAGAGAGCGAGTAAAGTTTCGCTGTTGAGAGCGATCGCGGCGTGCGTGCTTCGCGCTCGGCGGTCTCGCAACGAATGTTGGCCTCTGTGCAGCGGAGCCGCGCGCCCAGCGAACCTCGTCCGAACGACACCCGCCGTTTCCGTACTGCGACGCATCCAAAAAGAAAATTCACTGCATTCGAACTAATATGCATATAATCGGACATCTCCCGACATCCGGTGAACCGCGTTGATACTTTACATTAGCATTTCGCTTGACATGTTTGTCGCCTTCTGCAGTGACTAATCAGTTAACGCATGATTTGCTTTAGCTGGGGAGCTTTTACCTGATTGTTTTTGATCTTCTACATATAAAGATGTGTTAAAGTTCACAGACATTCTGAACCTTGCATTTTATTAAGTGGTTAATAATATTCTGGCGATATCTTAATACATTAATTTGTATGGATTCGTTAATCTATAAATTAATTTGCTCCGGTACAGCACTTGCAAATTAAAATTTAATTACTTATTACAAGAAATTCAATTTTAATTAATAACAACTCCATGTAGTTATGTGTTTTTACTGAAACTCATTATACAGAAAATAAATATAATTAACTCGCCACCTTTATTTTTATTATAAACATTTCAGAGGCCGGAAACAGCACACAATATGTTTTATGTCGCTGGGGCACTTAAAAATATCCTACAAAGAAAACAAATTAATTTTCGAGCAATAAAACCACATTAACTGGACAATATGTTTTAAGAGTCTCAGGGGCCTTAAACGCCTTTAATAAATTTTCATTTAAGACAAGATTTCCTTGAGTTTTCTAACAGCCCCTTGGGTCTCCTTGATTACTGTGTAAAATACAGCCTTGCAGGAAAGGTCAGTTATGACACCCCCTCCCTAACTGGACCTATATTTATTTAGGCCATGAATGTCAACCATAACATACAAGGATATAAGGCTTGTAATTGCTTCCTTGAACTTCCGGATACAAATATTTTGACTCACGGAATTTCTTCGACCGAGTAAAGATGAAGTTTCGTAATGAATTACTTAGTTTACTTAACTTGTCACTGGGGTTTTACCGCTTATCTTAAAAATATCATCAATATTATGAAATATTTTGCTCTATAAAAGAGATAATTTACTAAGAACTTACTTATCAGTTATCAAATAAGTTAGCTCAATTCATGTAAATACATGTTATAATTTGGTTAAATCATTATGATTTTCTTTGTTTATAAGGCTGGATTTAGTGCTCGACCGACGGTCAGCGCATACCGTACGCGCTGATCGTACGTCCTATATGATCGTGCTGTACGCGCGTAGGAATTCATCAGCGCTGCACTGTAGTCGTTCATACGTTTTCATTGATACAGCTACGCTCGACCGACCTCAGCGCTCACCGTCGGTCGAGCACTAAATCCAGCCTAAAGGTTTTATAGATGTGTTAGGTATTTAAATAAAATATCTATGAATTGTCTATATCTATACTAATACATATTATGAAGAGGAAAGGTTTAATTGTTTGCTTTTTTGAATTGCTTAGGCTCCGAAACTACTGGACCGATTTGAAAAATTCTTTATCCATTAGAATCCTTATATCAGAAATAGAATATTTTCAAAACCTACAATAATATAATGCTGTCTGAATTCTCCAGCATTATTCAATTATTTTTGTATAACTTTTGGAATTTTTGTTAAAAACCCGTCCGAAGCCAGGGCGGACCGCTAGTTCTATAAATAATTCTAAGTTAGTTTCGTAATAATATCAAATGCCAGTGCACTTTGATTACATTCACCATCCTTGTAGAAAGAAAATATTTTCATATCCTTATCTTGTTGAACAATGGATGTAGAAAATATTGGATTCGGGTCAAAAATAACGGCGGCAGCCAAACAGTATTACAGTATATTAGCTGTGCTCGCGACTTTGCCCGTGTAAAATTCTTTTTTAGTTTTTTTGCGCGGAGACCAGATTTATATTTCATAGGTTAAAATATGCCTACGTTACCCGCCACAAAATTTGGTACCTATCTGCCAGTGAAAGTCCCGTCAAAATAAGTTCAAAACGTAGAGACAGACAGGCAAACGAATATTTAATAAGTTGTTACTTTTTTGTCAACAAAGAAAATTAAAATCAAATAATACAAGCAATTGAGCTAGCTGCAGACTGTTGCAAACAATCTAGAACTAGCTCAACTGATCCATATCAGTACCAGTCGGAAGCGACCCCAACACGGTGATGAAATCTGATGCGCTGCGCCAGATACCAAAAAAAAACATGGGTCGAACGTGGAGCAGAAAAGCAGGACGAACGAAGATTTTCCGAAATAAATATGGCATACAAAGTTAGACGAAATGAGATTTTTTGAAGTGGACCAAACTTCTTATGGAAGAATATGGCATAAATCGCCCTCCAGCGCTTGTGGCACGCATCGACCAAAAATTGTTGATTTGTTAAAACTTCAACTTCAACTTATTTATTTATGGCGTCGCTTGCTTTTCGCCACGACTCTGTCAGTGTCGGTGTCTGAGTGTCATAAGATTTGTTAAAAGTAAGAAGTTCTTATTTGACATACAAACAGACACTGCAATTTCATTAATTCGTATAGATTAGCGTAATGTTATGTTGGTGGCACGTGGAGCGAATCGCCTGCTTTTTGCGACTTGTTCACGCAACTGATAGTCTCAGTTATCACCATGCCAGATTTGGGTCAATAGAATCATTCAATTTACGATGAACTGTTTGATCATACTTCATCATCAACAAAATATTCTCATTCTACTATCGACTTTAAACCGCCGTCATTCTGGGATTTAAAATAAATTCAAGAATTCATTATGATCAATTATACGGACTCATTATTCGATAACAACAATAACAATAATAATAACAATACATTTTTCTTATATTAATCAGCAGGAAGTTTAACATACGAAAGCTCCGGTTTTGATGAAACCGAGTTCACACAGCTGTATACAACGCAATATTATTAAACATTTTTCAAAAAACTAAATTACGGATGACAGTTCGTCTAGACGCGACAACCGCTACTGACAGCACCGCGAAAACCCCTTAGAGCTCTCGTAGATGCGCATGCTTGTGTGAGTGAGCCGTTTCGAGCGTTTGAAGGTAGTTTCCATACTGTCTATATGTATACTGTGCCCTAACATTGGTCCGTAAAATAACAAAACGATTATCAAATTACAATGTGCAAGCGGGGCGCGCGCGTCAATGCACATCATTTTCGTACTGGACTGTCCTGATTTGGCGCACATTAAGAAATCACTGGTCGTGGCGGTTGCGGTAGCGTCTGAATCTACCCCTCCAACTCACTTGCATAGAGGTAATGAGTAAATAAATAATTTTGGGCCATTTACATTATCTAGCCACAAGCTTGTTTTATGGGTACAAGATAATTGGTATATTCTTAACAAAATACACTGAAATACATATAATACATAGATAAATATTTGTAATTACACATTATTTTTAGGATTTTCATTTTGACATCGATTTCAAAACCCCTTATGGCCGGCCCTATCTTCTTCTGCAGCTATGACTAGATATTGAAATAATAATATATTTTGTGCACTTACAAATTCTATGAAGATTTTCAGTAACTACAAATTTTGATGACAAAATTTCAATAAGACCTACAAAGAATATAGCTATCACATGAAAGCTATTGGTTTGTAAATATTAAAATCGTTTTCGAAATTTCGGTAAGTTTTATATTTTGAAAAAGGTCGAGTAATTTACCATCCCCCCTATCTCCGAAGATTGCAGAGCGATCCATGTAAAAACGTTCAGGCGTTTGTAGTATATATTTTACAGGAAAAATATAGAGAAGTCTGTTAGTTGCACATTTTTGAAACATGGTCAAAGTTCTCAAGTTCTCATCTTGTTTTTAGTAAAGTTATAACTTTCGGTTTTGTGAGAGTAAACAAATCTTGTGTGATATTGTTGTATCTTTCAAATTATAGTTGCTATAATTTGAAAGATACAACAATATCACATTTCAATCAGAAAATTCTAGTGATATTATGACTCCTCGAGGTCTAACGTCCAAGGCAGTGGGCCAATTTTGATAGACGAGGTGTCAAATGATTCGTCATGTGCTTGCTACTGACCTGGTTTCTTTATTTCCCCTTAGTGCATCTAATCTTATCGTCAACTGGCGTCACACACAACCTTCCTGCTCTACTCATTGTGTCTTGGTTGATACTTTGACACCTACGTAGCCTGTATATTTTGTCTTCCAACTTCATAAACATTAATGAAAAGCCCTGCTGGTTGTTTTTAAACTTTATTTTGTAGAGAATCTAAGGATAGAATAGAACGCTTGATGAATTTTTGTAAAATAAGCAAAACTGCAACTTAGGCTCCTGTAAACTTTTATACTGGTCCGTTAGCCGTGGTCCGTAGCGTTCCGCCCCGGCTATTAACAAAATTACACACACACACACACACACACACACACACACACACACACACACACATACATAAATACATGTTGAGATACATTATTGAAGTTTCATACGAATCCCTAACTTTACCATGAGTCTAAAACAAATCTTACGGAAAAGGTTCTAGGGTTTAACAATTAATAAAAAGGTCATACAAGCGGCTCACTTTAATTCACAGAAGAATTAAATTGTTCAACATGCTTTCAGGATTCGTAGTAGGCAGATTTCGAATTCGTGTTTCGAACTCGTTTAATAATAAATAAATAAATCATGCCGGACAACCCACACAACATAATCTAGCCTCAAGCTAAGCAGAGCTTGTGTTATGGGTACTAGATGACTGATATACATAACACAATACTATTACATATATAGATATTTTTTATTATACATAGAGAATAAATATGTAAAAATATAAATAATGAAGTAGAACATCTATAATTCGGGTAATGCGTGGAATAGTCGCAAAACCTATGTGCTTCCAAGATAAAATTCAAACAATATAATAAGCATCAAGCAGAGCTATGTTTGAAAGAATATTGACGAATGTAAAATATGTATGGTGTACTTGTAGTACGTAGCTACGTACTACAGTACAGTAAATCTATTACAATATTAAAGCTCGCTCACAGAAATAGCTCTTTAATATTTTGCCTTATCGTATCGAATTTTCGATGATATTGAATTCAATAAATTATTTTACTTCAGCGCGTATGTCTAAATTGGGTATCAATGACGATACTCAGACGTAAGGACGTGAAATATTCCAATGATTTTGATTGCAATAAATAAGCAATTTCGCTTCATTGTTTTGTATTTTTCCAAGAGCATTGGGAATACCGGGGTTCGAGAATTCAACCGAACAATTCAGCTTTTTTCATTCTAAGATCCTATACAGTGGGGTCAAAGCAGCTAGGGTCTTGGAGATGCTTTCTACTACTATTCATATGGATCAGTTTAGCTATCTCTAGATTGTTTGCTACAGTTAGCTCAATGCTAGTATGATGATCATTTTAGGACTTTCAAAATCCCGTAGTACATATGCGGCACGGTACCTACTTGGACACGAAACCCATAACACGATTTCGAACATCGATTTCGATTTCGGTTACATTTTTATATAAAGATAAAGGTAAAGATAGATTTATTTAGCTTCACAAGAACAGCACAGACATAAATAAAGATAGACAGTTAAACAATGAAGGGTACAATAAATGAAAGAATGATGCAGGTAAGGCAAGAGTAGAACACAAATAACTAAACTAATATTTAAACAAACAAAGCTACTATATATCATGTCATGAGCCTTTGTACGGCTCGCTAGAAGTAAATATTCGGAAAATAAACCATGGCGGGAGCTGGAAAAACTTCTACTTGGAACACTATTAGATACTTAACGCATTTTAACTTAGGTAAATATCCATTTATTCCAAAACCTAGAGAACTGTACCTCTATAATGATTGCTAGTTACAATAGTTTTCTCGTGGAAAGGTTTAGTTTCTCCGAGTAAACCGCAGCCCCAGTGTCACGACTTCACTTTCATCGATCACGCATAATCCTGGAGCCTGGGTGGGTTACAATCATGGATTATTATTCTATTCTTTTTGTTTAAAACCACGTCTTTAAGGTAAAAATTGCATTGGCAAAGAGAATTACAATTTATTAGCTGGTCAGAATCTGACACAGCGCATCAGCATTGCCATACAGCTAGGCAATGCAGGCAGCATCTTGGAGTCGCTTCATTAAAATTAGTATTCACAATTGAAAGAATTGAGCACTTTTCAAAACGTTATAAAACATAAATCTATCTGTATCTGTGTTAAGAAAAAAAGAAAAAAAAAAGAAAAGAAAATCATTTATTTGGTTCACAAGAAAACTTAAGTAAGGTAAAGGTACAAAATAAAACTTAAAATAAGTAATAGTCTAAAATTATTATCATCATCGTGTTCTGGGTGTTATGAGTACTAGTAGTATATCACTAGTACTAGTGATATATTTTATGATATATTATATGATATATTACATAGATATTTTTATACATAGAAAACTATCATAATTCCGTCAATTAATTATCTACAAATCGCAATCGCTACAATAACTGCTCAGGTTAAATGCCCCAGAAATCTGCAAGCGTGGTACGAAACCTATGTGTGATCAAATCAACAATCAGCTAAAGGATACAACCGTAAATGATTTGATTAGTAATAAAGCGTAGATGCACGCTCTGAGGTTTTTCTTTAGCACCTACTGCCCTTGGCATTAAGCTGCTCTTTGTCGGACGAAGCTCAAGGAAGAACATCTACCTATCTATGAATGGTGAATTAAATTTTATTGCACCACACATGGTCGTAAAAGTAGGTGACTTATCTGGGAGGTACAGTCAAGTAATAAAATTAATGGTAAGTAATAAAATTAATAGGTAATTCGCGATGCTTTCGTTTCTTTCACACGTATGAATAAGACAAAATAATGTTTTTGTCTGAGATGACGTAGGTGTTTAAAAGATTATATTTTTTTTATAGTATAAGACGTAATATAATTATCATCACCGTTATTTAAGACCCTAATATAATTTTGTATAGTAAAAAATATTAATGATCAAATATAGCACAAGCTCGGGGCTAGATGATGCTGTGTGAATTGTCTAGCATTAGTTGTTGGTTAATTGTTATCTTTTATTGTCTGAAAAACATCCTTGATTGAGTTAGTGTTCCTCTTACTTAACACAGTTATTTCTTCCTCTGAGTTATGTCTAGTAAGTCATAATAGAAAAAGACCGAAATCAAAATAACACTGTCTTAGTGAGCAGACCATTATGAATATTGAGTATTACCTATATGAATATTATTTCGTATGTCAGCTATCAAAACATTTAATTAACGGTTCAACTACTTAAAACTAATCCTGCGCGGCTGCGCATAAAACAATATAATGGTCACACTGCATTAACATGTGACAAGTTTATCACGTCAACATAAAGTGCAATTTTTGCTAAACCCCTCGTAAAGTTATCTGCGAGCTTTTAGAATGGACATGGATGACTGTCACACCGAATAAAAATAATTATAATAAATTTATTCAAAGAAACTCCAAAGTAGATATTTTGAGATATTTTGTTACAGCGTGCAGCGTTAATAGTTACTTGTAAATTTTTTTTACCGTCTATAACGGTTCAAGGCATACAATGTTGAGAGAGTAGCCAAAATAAGTTATCTGTATATAAGTCGCTTTATTTTTAATATTTATTTAATTTGCTCTATTTGATGTTGTAGCGGCAGGAGAAAGACATTATCTATGAATATTACTGTCTACCTTTTACGGTTCATGCTTAGTACCTACTCTTTCGGTCCTCCTCCTTGCGTTGTTTCCCCAATGCTAGGGGTAATGAATTTGCTTCCTCTGTACAATGTCACTACATCGGCTCCAGTTTTCAGCGAAATGTATCTAAATTCTTTGGGTAGGGAACCCTAATGGCGCTCTGTTTACAAACATGTAAGTTCATCAAATTGGGCTGGGTGGGATAAGATAGGTACTTGTTCGTATTAACAATCAAGGTAAGACAATTGAAGATCGGTAATGTTAGTTATAAGCAACTGGCTTGGCAAAGAGACGTTACTTGATTTTGATTTTCCAATACGAATTAGTTTGGCGCTTCTTGTTCAACTTACACTGGGTACATCGTTGTCTGACCTCCTGGTAGGTTTAAAGTCTTGTAATTACACTAGTTTTATTATTATTTAATTAAATCTGATGTTTTATTATAAGACTAGGTATATTCGTTGGCTTGCTATCTTCGCTTTACCCAAACATTCTCCTTTAAAATAGTTCTGTATTAATAGAAATTGACTTCAAACGTGACAGGGTTAGCTAAGCCACTGTATGAAAAAGTTCTCTTCTGATATATTCACATGAATAATACATGTATTGGTTAAAAGTCATTGGTTACAATTCAGTGTGACTGAAGATCGGTAAGTGACAATGGTCAAGGGCGACCATGTAAACCTGCCAATTTGTCTGCGTCGCCCTCAACACATTGTTTGATAAGAGCAGATTGAGTGCAGCGAGCTCCTTATCATGTTTCATGAAAAGAACAAATGACTACTTTGCAATGGATTATGTTACTTTGATAAGGTTAACGAAACCTATCAAAACATCGTTAAGTAAACTGAAAATAGCCAACGGCTATACGTTGGGTACATCATACAAGTCGTGACCCTTCAAGTGTCAAACAGTAGGAGTTATTGACCTATGTTGCCAGTTTAACTAAACCATTTCACTTATTTTTTTTTGATATTTAAAAGGTAAATGTAAAACGAATATAGGCCACGACGTCAGTCAGTTTCAATGGAGACTGAGTGTGTGAGCATTTCTATAGTGCACAACGGAATATTTCACATCTTTGCATACGTAGGAAACGACCAGAACTGCCGAACAAATATCTGTAGACCGTATGTACAATTTTTTTTCCCGAGGCGGGAATCAAACCGCAACCTCCTGCGTCGCAGGCGGACCTCTGCCCACCGCGCCACAGAAGTCGTCAATATACGTACCTATGCCTACGACAAACGTTCAAAACCTTCGGCACTTGACAAATATTATTTCATAAAAACTGCACACAGTATAAATATAAAAATATATGGAACAAAAACCAGGAACTCATTAAAACTAAAAGATTTTCAGCTCGCATATGAAACTAGTGCTGACTTCTGACATCGTCCAACTTTTACACTGACCTTTTTGATCATGAAATAGGCACCTATGATATTTTAGTATGCATTTTTTGACTCAAAACTTTGGATATTTACCTTGTTACTCTTGATGTTTACAGGAATGGCCAGGACAAGTGAGAACAGTACTTAAAGTACCCCACGAATAAGATCATGCTGGACGATCATGCAATCAAAATGTTATGCTATTTGTTATAGGTACGAGTGTGGAAAAGAGAGCTTGGACATTTACTGCAAACTTTTAACGACTGCAATTTGTAGGAAAATCTGATTTGTGCCAACTTTGAATAACTTTTAGTACTGGCTTGAATAAAATAGACAATGCATTTAATTATATGTGAAACTACAAATATCACCATTTACAATTGAAACAAATGACTGCAGACTGTTGAAAACAAACTACAGTAACTCAACTGAAACTAGTGCCTGGAGAATTAATCACTAAAATAAGCAAAAACTGATCTCGAAATCCTAAAACTATAACGATAAAATTATATAATAAATCAAATTAGTCTATGTGTAATAAAACATATTTATCAATTTTATATTATTATGTACTTATCAGTCCTCTAGTACCCATAAGACAAGCTCTGTTTAGCTTGGGGCTAGGTGATGCTGTGTGGATTGACCAGCATTATTTATTTCTTTCTTATTCATGGACCATAAATAAATGGATTATTCCCCCTGGTAGGTATAACCACATAACGTAAGAAGAGGGTTTACTAAGGGCACGATGAAACTTTAATCAATACGAAAAACCATTATACCCTGTTAACCCCCCTAACTGAGTACCTACCTCCCTACTTAATTTTTCCTGTAATTCCTCAAAGTGATTCGCAAATGATTAATATTAATAGAAACATGGCAGTCAAATGCAGAATTCGAAACGGCTGCAGAAGCAACTGCTTATTGGAACTTCCTCAATTGATAAATTGGTCTGTCACCCATATATTGTGCGATCTTCGTTGATCGTGCAAATGCCTACAAACAATTGCACGTTACATGTTGGTTCTGGGGGATACAAGTAGAACAAAGTGAATAATGTATAGTGAACGTGTGTGTACGATTTTATTTTAGTCCTTTGCATGGGATGTGCAAGTCTGCATAGTGTACGAATACTATAAAAGTTTTTGTTTCCTCCCGTCCCAGAGAGAAATAATTTTTCTGAGCTTGACAATGAATGTTCTGATCAAATAGTTTCATACGAACATCATTATTCTTTTTTCGATAGGTTTTGCGCCTATTTGGCATAGTTCTTCCCATTAGATTGTAGATATATACATAGGTCATTAGGGGAGGCCTATGTCCAGCAGTGGACTATTATAGGCTGGTGATTTTGTTGTTGATGTTGATGTTGACATAGAAAATACTTTATTGCAAAAACAATCAAAAAACAAAATACAATTTAGAAGAATTGTGACAATTGGCAGTTTTATCGCTCAAGAGCGATCTCTACTGGACAATCGTGGATGGATAGCATCGTTATTTTATTGTAGTTTCTAATGATTATGTGATACGTTGCACTTAGGAATTGTTACTTTGACAGGTCAGCGGTTGTAAAGGAAAACTTTTGCGCTGAGTTATTCAGCAAACCCATACTAGCCACATTGTCGATTAGACTTTTGTACTATGATGTACATAAATGGCACTACGGCTAAAGGTGTGGTGCTTGAAGTACGACGCAGAAAAAATAACTGAAAAACAATTTAAATATAAATTAGACCAATATACAATAGATTAATTGCATGTGCTTGTTACAAAATAAAATGATGTTATTATTTTAACGACGCCTAATTTATATTATAAGCATAAGAATACAGAAATTATAGTTTACGGGCTTACGATCGTCAAAAATCTAAATAATTTTTTGGAGGATAGGTCGGGCATCAAATGAATGCAAGTTAGGTCTACATATAATATATTTTTTATGAATATTCAATGAATTTTCCTGTTTTGCTTATGGTCGATGCCCAATAGTATATAACTTCAAGGCTTAAGTATCACTAAGTAACTCATATGTAATAACTTTATATTTATCAAAAAGTTTTTCGTATCTGAGAATATTTATGCTAGCCATCTTATCGTAATGTTTACAATAGATTTATTCAATAGCAAAGTTTTCATTCATTCATATCGCACGTGTTTTTAAACTTAGGCGAAGCACGTGTTGCCTCTATTGATTGATAATAATGTAGTGATATCATACGAATCGTATTATTTATTTCGTTTAATAGATCTCTTAGGTTTGTTGTTTGTTGATATCAGCAACCAACGTTTCTTAACATGAAAAGCATATCATGAACAATACCGATCTTGACTTGCAAATTTAAGTATTAATAATATTTCGCACCTTCGGTAGAACAAGGGCCGTACTACCAAATTTTCGAAAATTGACTTAAGTATGCCAAAGTCCTTTTAAAACGTATTTTTACCCGGAGTAACAAAGACACTCGTTCAGTTCCATCTAATTTCGCCAGAGGGCGACAGTGCCTTTGTCACATTGTAGAGTTTTTTCAAACGTATTGGCGCGACAAAATCCTATTGGTCAGTTGCGGCGCTGCCGGCGCGCTGAGTGGTTGTCAGCTGGAGCGTACAAGTCGTTAAGGTAAATATGCCCTTTTAATTTCAGAGTTTTGGAGGAACAAAGTCTCACTTTCTTTACGTATGCCCATTTCTTAGAAGATAATTTGGTGGTACAAAGTCGTTCGAACAGTTGTGCTTTTGTATGTCCAAAATGTAAACATTCTCGCAGTCGTAAAACCAAGTTAATCAGTTAATTGCCTCGAACATTGTTCCAAAATTTTATGAACAGTATTATAATGGATTATTTTAATTGTGATTCGATGACAAACGTTAATTGCTCAACTAGTTTAATAAATAAGAAACGATTCCATATTTGAATGAGTAGGTACAGTAAGGTACCGTACCTATAGCTTAGATTTTTGAAACTTTTATTCTTAATTTTAATCAAGATGAGAACGATCTCACTTTTCGAATAAATAGGTGCATTATTTAACAGCCGCACTCCAAGATGTTAATGATTGCTTAAACTATTACTAAGTAACGATAAAAAAAACTTAGTGGTAGTTTTAGTAAACATTAACGTCGTTTAGTGCAGCTGTAATTACTGTACCTTGTTTTGATTTTAGAAACTTTTGTTTTGTTAGAATTTGCCCACTCAGATACGTTCAATTGCCATTAAATCTGAGTAAAAATATACTATAGTCTTGTTTTCGTCTCTATATTTTATATAACTTTAATAGTTATATAAAATACTTTCTCTAAATATTTAAGATTGCAAAGACTGTATTAAGTTATGAACAAAGACTTTAGAATTTAACTCGATTTGACTCTGTCGGTTCCTATTAAAACTTTAATAGTAAATAATTTAAAAGTTAAATATTTGCTATTTTTATTGAAAAACATCCCATAAAAATAATGAGAAATAAGGACATTATTACTATTTTTTTAAGAATGTTGGTGGAACAAAGGCCTAAGTGTGGGTAAGTTTTTATATTTATATGAAAATAATTAAAACTATAAATATTTAAGCATTGTAGAGAGCATGCCATTATTCACAAAACTATAAGGTATATTTCACACTAAGGAAATTACCTCAAACTCAATATAAGAAGAAGATAAATAGTCTCTAAACACAAAAAAATCTTAAAATGTATCTCCTGTAAAATCACAAACATGGCAATTATGCCCTTGTTCTACCGAAGGTGCGTCCTCATATTATGAGGAATAAATGTATCAATTTTTCAAACTAAGAACTCAGAATGTTGCAACGCTCTTACAGGGTTCAGGTTAATTCTACCTTTTAAAATGTAACACCTTATATTGGACATGAATGCAATAAATAAATAAAGTATTTTAGATCTGCGCGTAGTGCCAACCTTTTAGTTATCAGTTTTAACAAGTTGGCACTAACACGTTGTGCTAAGAAGCCCTTAACGAGGGGCGTATTGACCAAGCGTAGCTTGTAGGCTACAAAAGAGAAACTTGGGTCAATTCCTGAACACGTGTCCATTGCACAACAGTTGCTAATTGGAGCTTTGTTGCTTAAGCCACGGTGACCGCAGCTACTGAAAAAACTGGGTTGATCGCGAACAAAGCTCGTTAGATCACGTGGAAAGAAATCTTTCAATCTATCTATTATTTATTCACGAGTCATGGTAGGTACAATAATACATTATGATACATTAATATTATAGGATTATAGGTGGTGAATCAATGTATCCTCATGATGGACGACCTCTGTGGTGGGTTGAGCGAGGTCCCCCTACGACGCCGGAGGTTGTTGGTTCGATTCCCGCCACGCGACAAATGTTTTTAAATCTGCAGATATAAATTTTTATTTTGTTATGGCTCTTCTAGTCGTTTTCTAGTTATATTATATATATCTGTAAATGTAAAATATTATACTAAGTAGATCAGTCATCTAGCACCTATAACACAAGCTCTCAACACAAGCTTAGCTCGGAGCTGGATGATACTGTGTGGATTGTCCAGCATTGTTAATTTAACTTATTTTCTATTTATATCTCGCCACATACCGGACTGTGAATGTTTCTTATAAACTTACAGTGATTTTAAAATTATAAATCTCATGTCAAATTATATTTGCTGAAGACTAAAACAATGCAGATGATACCACGCAATTTCCCCAGTGGTCGGGAAATTGCGTCTAGCTCTAGCTCTATGAAATCTACGAGCGTGACCAACACGCGCGAAACACTCCTTAATCTTTACGACCGTGTGTTTGATCAGAAATCAAGCTGTTGTGATTTAACTCGTCTATTTTGCCATTATGTTGGTAGCACTTGTAAACATTGCCAATAGGAAGTGGTTTAGCTTCTTTTGCTACACACTTTATAATAAAAAGTAAAAGCGGGTGTTGTTTTAAGAAGGTATAACGTTTAGCACCCTATGCACGCACGGTACTGTTAATTTTTGTTTCTTTTGCAATCGTGTTGCTATTAAATCTATGGGGAAAATTAGGTCTTGCAAATAACAATTTCTTAATTTATTGGATTGAGAACTTTTAGGGAGTGTACCCTATTCCAGTTTGGGCCACCGGATCAATCCAATGAAGTACTAAACTATTAAGTTTTTCTGTATTATATTCATTGATAAGAATAGGATTCGACTTTTGAGTCATAGTTCTTACACAAATAAAAATATTTAAATAATTAACGAGATTTTAATTCTATCAATAATTGAACCTGATAGAATTAAAATCTCGCTCTACCAATACTTGTAGATATGGATTTACAAGTTTTTTAGCTTCTTCTAGTTGTCTGAAGCAGATGAAGACAGGCCACGTGAGTCACCCGCGTGCCTATCAGGTGCAGGCTAGCATCGGTCAGTTTGCTTTTAAGGTCACTAGGAAATAAACTTAGAATACCTACGCTTATAGAAAAACATGGAACGATTCTATAGAAACCGCCATAGAATAGGTATTCGCACGCGACGTCGCGATCAGCAGGTCAGTTCAGATACGAGTGCGTGTTTGATTTAGATATTTATAATTAATTTGTCACTTTTACTTTAGCTATACAATTCTCCGCTCATCTTATTAACTGCATTGATAACGTTGATAACGAAAGTAGAAGCGAAACTAGTCTATATCTATACTAATATTATAAAGAGGAAAGATTTGATTTTTTGTTTGAATTGAATAGGCTACGAAACTACTGGACCAATTTGAAAAATTCTTTCACCATCAGAATCCTCAATTTTCCGAGATGAAAATATAATATTTTCAAAAAAGTTAGGGATCCGCATGAAAAATTAAATAATTAAACCGTGAGCTGTGTATTCAACCTCTTTTTCTATTAATTATTAAAATGGATTGGACATGAAAATTTACAAGAAACCATATCATTATGACAACAGTGCGTTGTCTAGTATTGTATGAGAATATTATGTATGTGTGACAAGGTTGCCGAATGGGATGAATCAGTGAAGAATCAGTGAAGTCACTCAACCAATATAACTTAACTTGGCTTTATTCGATTCTCGTTTAGGCTGGCTTTACAAATATCAGTGAAGTCACTGTTGAGTATCGGTGAATCTCAGTGAATCTCCAATTCGGTACAGAAATTGGAGATTTACTGAACTGTGACTTTACTGATGAGTGTGAATCCGGCCTGAATGAGAATCAAATAAAGTTAAGCTAAGAAAATTAATTAATTACGTACTTAACAAATGAAGGAAACCAAATCTCGGTCGGTCTCTTACCCCTGAGCAGCCCTGACCTACTTGTTGATTTATAGCTTTCCCTTTAAATAAGTAAACACACCTATCTTTAATCCGGGGACAACCCTGACACCAGATTATAGAAGGAACGAAGATTTAATTTTTTTTTTTTTTTTTTTTTTATAACTGATAGACCTCCGTTTGACCACGATCTCACCTGATGGAAAGTGAAGATGTGGCCGACGGTGGATCACGCAGGTCTAGAAGACACCTATTCACTCTACTTTTGAAGAGACCCAGGTTGTAGTTAGTAGGAAAAACAGAAGCAGGCAACATGTTCCATTCTTTCGCAGTGCGAATGATGAAGGTGGAGGAAAATCGCTTAGTGCGAGTGGAGGGTATATCCACCATGTAGGGATGGTATTGCGGCGTGCGCCTGCTTGTCCTGGAGTGGAAGGGGGATGGTGGGATCAGATCAAATAGTTCCTGTGAGCATTCTCCGAAGTGTATCCTGTAAAAGATCGAGAGACAAGCAACCTTGCGGCGGTGTTCGAGACTTTGGACTTTAGTCTCAGCAAGGTACTGCTCGTCAATGAGTCTGAAAGCTCTTCGTTCTATCGAGTCCAAGGCTGCAAGCTGATACTTGGCCGAGCCATCCCAAAGATGGCAGCAATACTCCAAACCAGATCGGACCTGTGCTTGATAAAGTGATAGAAGCTGTCCAGGTGTAAAGTATCGCTTAACCTTATTTAGGATTCCTAGCTTTATGGCTGCTGTTTTAGCCTTCGACTCGATAAAAGTTCCAAAGTTTAAGGTTGGTGTCAGAGTGACACCGAGGAGCACCAGTTGGTCCCTTACAGGTATCGGTACACCTCGGAAAAAGGGAACCTGGCCGAACGGACTTTTCTTTGCAGAGAAGAGGCAGGCTTTAGTTTTAGAGGCGTTGAAATTGACCCGATTAGCTTCGCCCCAATCTGAAACTGCTTTTAAGGTCAAGTTCAAGCGCTGCAGCATCTCGTCTCTCTGCACCTGTATCTCATTCTGACTGGCCTTGGCATTTGAAAGGTATCTATCCACCACGGTGCTGTCGTCTGCATACCCAATAATACCGGGAACTAGCAGATCGTTAATGTGCAGCAGGAACAACGTGGCGGAGAGTACTGACCCCTGAGGTACACCAGCGTTGATCGCCAATTGATCAGACGAGCAGCCGTCAACGACAACCTGAATAGATCTTTCCCTCAGAAAGTCACAAAGCCAGCCAAAGTCCGTATGCTGAAAGCTTGCCAATAAGGCTCTCATGCCAGACCCTATCGAAGGCTTTCGAGATGTCAAGGGAAACCGCGATGGCTTCACCACGCTTCTCGATCGCCTCGCTCCATATGTGGGTGGCATATACAAGAAGATCTCCTGTAGACCGTTTTCGGCGAAACCCATATTGACGGTCACTAAGGAGGTCGTTGTCTTCCAGGTACGCCAGGAGCTTACCATTCAGGACACGTTCCATGCATTTGCATAACAGGGAGGTGACCGAAATGGGGCGATAGTTCTTAGGGTCAGCTCGACTGCCTTTCTTGGGCACAGGCTGTACATTAGCAAGCTTCCATGACTTGGGGACTTTACCAGATTTAAAGGACAGGCGAAATAGTCGCGTGAGAATGGGAGACAACTCAGGAGCACAGGACCTCAGCACTACAGCCGAGATTCCATCCGGACCACTGGCCTTATTCACGTCGAGACCACGTAACGTTTTGAGCACTTCTTTTTGATGTATGCGGATTTCGGGCATATTTCTGCTACATCGAGGAAGGCTGGGCGGAGAAACGTTTGTGGGCTCAAGACGTGAAGCCTCTGCGAATTGAGAGACAAATAAATTTGCTTTCTCATTCGCAGTATGGGCCAGCGAACCATCCGTGGAAATATTAATTATGTGGTGTAAGTGAGTCAAGTGGTGGAAGTGAGGGACGACTGAAGTTAGCTTCGACGGATTTGGCTAGTGACCAGAAGGCTTTACTGCCTGTAGGGAATGAGGCAAGCCTAGCTCCCAGTCTGCCAATCCGGTCAAAACGTGCCTTCTTTAGCGTCTTTTTGAGTTCTTTCGCTGCTTTATTATAGGCTGTCTTCCTTTGTGATGTGTCTGGGGCTTTACTGTTCCGGGCCTCGACCCACGCGAGATAAGCCCTGTGTTTCAGCGCAGCAGCACTGGCACACGCAGAGTTATACCACGGGGGAGCCTTGTCAGAGGGTGAAGTATCAGTGAATGGAATAAAAAACTCCATTGCACTTTTAATCACCCTCATTACAGCATCGGCACAGACAGTCGGATCACAGGAAGTGAAGCACATTTGCCGCCAAGGATAGGAAGCGAAGAAATGACGCATCTCATCCCAGTCTGCCGACTTGTATCGCCATATTCGCCTGCTACATTTCGGGGTAGGATCCGGAGGCGAGTATGACGACACTGACCTTACAAGGCAGTGATCTGAGCTTCCTAAGGGTGGTAGCACGGACACTGAATTTCTGTCCGGGTCATTAGTCAGCAGAAGGTCCAAACAATTAGCAGTGTGGCTCTCAACGTCGGGAATCCTTGTTGCTTCTTTCACCAGCTGGGAGAGGTTAAGTGACAATGCTAGTTTGAGGGCCTCTCGACCAGCATGATCGGTGTTCTGGTACGGGAAGAGCCAGTCGCGGTGGTGAGCGTTGAAGTCTCCTAGCAGTACCAGCTTAGCAGTAGGGTACCGCCGCTGAGCCACATCAGCCGTATTAGAGATGTTATCGAACATCCTGGTTGTCTCAAGATCGCCACTATGTGACCTATAAAGACAGGCATAGATAATTTTATCTAGGCCCGTGTCCACCAAAATCCATAGTGATGAAAAACCGGGTTCTTCAAGATCACGGAGGCGGAGACAACAAATGTCATCCCGAACATACACACACGTTCCAGCTTTGGGTTTGAAGTTGTGCTCCAGGGTATACCCCGGGTATGTGAGGTATGAAACGTCAGGAGGCATTCGTATCTGCGTCTCCGTGAGAAATAATAAGTGGGGCTTCGCAGTCTCTAGGTGGTGGTGGACTGAGTCGATATTTGAGTGCAGTCCTCGGATGTTGCAGAGGTGCACATTAAGCGAGAGGACGTGCTTCCGCTGAGAGCACAACTTATTACTTTTGGACTTTTTCATGGAGAGAGTGAGTTAGGTGTGTGGGCAAACGGCAGTTGAGCGCGGCACTGGAAGGCACAAGCACAAAACTAACAACACGCAAGTGCACCCTTGGAGGGCTGGATATGGAGACTGCGGGGACGCCCGAACCCCCCTGGGAATGGCTATCAGGTCCTCTCATCCGGTCGCCAACCGGCATGATAGAGCATTCCGGGATTTTTCGCGAGGCGGCGGGGCAGCCTTTCGCGAGTGGCTGGCACGCTACTTGGGCCCCCTACAACCTGCGGTCGGCCAGCGGAGAACCGTGCTTCGGATCCCGCTACCCTCAACATCCAGCCTTCCGATACACTCACCTTATTGCTGTCCTGCAACGCTCTTGCCATTCAAGTGCAAAACTGCTCAGACCCGTCTTTTCCACTATGGCTACTCCGGACCACATTCCGAAACACAACAGAGTTGCTTCACGGACTGGCTTAGCCCGGAGGGTGGTGACAAGCCACGGCCGAAGCCTACCACCAGTAAGTATCGCTCTTAGCACCACCCAGAGGACACGTGTAGGGTAGCAAAAGGGTAAACACCTACGGACGTGAGCGATACAGCCCTCCAAATTTCAAACTTTATGATACCTGGCGACAAATTCTAAGTTTAATTTACCTGTCCCAGTCCTGATATGATTTCAGTGATACTGTCTTTCATAGTATCTCTGAAATGATATCGAGATATATAATTTCATGAGACACAACTGGTTTTACTACTAGTGTCATGGGACTTAAATTTTTCCAATTTTTAGTTCTACACTACTCGGTTTAACGGGTTTTCATGTTCTTTTACTAATACTGCTTAGAAATATTCGATGTTACATTACATCATTAATATTGTATCTATTTTTTTATTTTTACATGCTCATAAATTACAAATTTAGGATTCACATGCATGAATACTAATAAATACTAAGAATTGTTAACTATATATTAGGGATGAGTCGTCGACTTCTTTTCAGTCGACGAAACGAGACCGTTTATCGTTCACGATAAACTAGTATATAAAACAGTCTAATTTTCGACTAGTTTACGCCGTTATTCGTTTAGGACATGATCGATCGTTGAACGTTGATTCACTGATTGATTGGTAAACGATGACTAGAATAAACTGTTTAGGATATTAAAACTAAAACCTCCTTACGCTCATTACATGTCCCTTTCAAAGTTTTATTGTCCTTTGCAAAATGGTGCCATATCACATCACACTACTGTTTTTACGGGCCGAGGCTGACATAATTAATATTTACACTATTTGTCCACTTTATCTAAAAATACTATAACCTACTCTACAAACTCTTATTTACATTTCAGACTTCACTTAACAATTATTTACACTTTTCGAAACACTTTTATAACTTATTTTTGAGTAAACTTTGACCTACGCAAAACGCATTTCAAACTAGACTAATAATTAAATGATAATGTAAACAAACAACATTCAAAAACCTGCTTGCCTACTAATACAATAATACATTGTCATGCATTGCAATAGAGTTTATTTTTACACAACACCCTGACGCCGCACCCGCGCTCCGCCATTATAACTCTGCTGAAGTTGAACGCTTGGCAAAAGAGAGATAGTCATATTAGCGTAACAAGCAAGTGTGAAGAGAACGGAATGCTTGATAGACAATGGCTAGCTGGCTAGAGAGAGAAACAATTTCGGCAACGCTCGACCATGAACTGCGCGATGCAAATGTAGTTCACGTGTGAACTAGTTTATCGGTGGACTGTTAACCGGTTTATCAGTCGACGGCAAATAAACAATCTAAAAAAACTGTTCGTTCATTCAACGACCACCCCTACTATATATATATACCTGCAATGAATTATTGTACAAATTATTTTGCATTTCCCTACAGGGTTCTTGTATTGTCATCATCATCAGCCTATGTTAGTCCACTGTTGGACATAGGCCTCCCCTAATGAGCGCCATAGCGCCCTGTCTTCGGCTTGTCGCATCCAGCATCTGCCAGCAGTCTTTCGCAGATCGTCATCCCACCTGGTCGGAGGGCGTCCTACACTACGTTTACCGAGTCGCGGTCTCCACTCAAGAACACGTTTACCCCAGCGGTTATCGGTTCTTCGCGAAATATGGCCGGCCCACTGCCACTTCAGTTGGCTAATTCTCTGAGCTATGTCGATGACTTTAGTTCTCTGTCGGATGTATTCGTTACGAATCCTATCCTTCAGAGAAACTCCGAGCATAGCTCTTTCCATAGCGCGCTGAGCGACTTTGAACTGGTGGACCAACCCTATCGTGAGTGTCCACGTCTCAGCTCCGTAGGTCATGACTGGTAGGACGCACTGATTAAAAACTTTCGTTTTCAAACATTGCGGTATGGATGACGAGAAGACTCGACGTAGTTTTCCGAACGCTGCCCAGCCTAGCTGGATCCTCCTCTTGGCTTCCTTCTCGAAATTGTTTTTACCCAACTGCAAAATCTGCCCGAGGTAAGTGTACTCAGAAACAATTTCGAGAAGGTGGCCATGTACGATCACCGGTCTTGGATCAATGTGGGCATTGATCATGACTTTGGTTTTATCCAAATTCATGCCAAGACCGATACATCGGGAGGCTGAAGCTAGACTGTCCAGCATCCGGTTCAGCTCCTCTAGCGACTCCGCCATTAAGACTATGTCATCAGCGAATCGCAGGTGTGAGATGTAGTCGCCGTTTATGTTGATGCCCTTGTCTTTCCAGTCCAGCGTCTTAAACATATCTTCCAACGCGCTCGTGAACAGTTTCGGGGATATGACATCCCCCTGCCTCACTCCTCTGCGCAGTTGGATCGGTTTAGTCTGCTGGTCCTGTACTCGGACACTCATCGTAGCGGCTTCGTAGAGACATCTCAGCACCTCGATATAACGATAGTCTACTTGGCATCGCTGTAAGGATTGTAGAACAGCCCAGGTTTCAACGGAGTCAAAGGCCTTCTCATAGTCCACAAAAGCCAGACACAGGGGCTGATTATACTCTTCGGACTTCTGTATAATCTGCCTCACTGTGTGAATGTGGTCTATGGTACCATATCCTCCGCGAAACCCAGCCTGCTCCGGTGGCTGAAACTCGTCGAGTCTCCTGGCGAGACGGTTCGATATAACTCGTGAGAAAAGCTTATAGACGTGACTTAGGAGCGAGATGGGTCTATAATTTTTAAGAAGGGTTTTATCTCCCTTCTTAAAAAAGAGCACCACCAAACTCCCACTCCACGCCTTTGGAGTTCTCCCACTGTGAAGGACGGCGTTAAAGAGGCTCTGTAACTCCTGTATAACAGGGTATCCTCCAGCTTTCAAAAGCTCTGATGTTATTCCGTCCTCACCGGGGGCTTTTCCATTTTTAAGCTGCCTCAGAGCTAACACGATCTCGTCTTGACTGATGTCTGGCAGTTCGTCGGTATAGTGGCGTATCAAGGTGGCTCTAGAATCGTGGTCGTCTCGTTGGGAACGGGGAGCATGTGCAGCGTATAAACGGCCATAAAAGTCCTCTATCTCGGCCGATATCTCCGGCTTCGACAAAACGGTCCTTCCGTCGTGCGTTGAAAGCTTCGTCAGGTGGCTCCTTCCAAGCTGCTGAGTGAATACTTTGGACCCTCGGTTTCGCTCTATCGCCTCTTCAATGAGGCGTGTATTAGAGCTCCGAAGGTCGCGTCGTACCATCTTCGCAATTCGCTTGTTCAGGTCTGACCTCTCTGACGAAGTCGCTTGGGTGGTTTCCCGTCTTTTTGTCATCAGCCCAAGAGTCTCATCCGAGAGTTTGGACTTCTTACCAGTACGCTGCTTTTTGCAAAACTTGATGCCCTCGTCCCTCAGCGTTTTTACCAGATTGTGTAGGGTCTCGTCAGCGTCATCAGTGGGTTCCAAGGCAGCGAATCTATCCCCGAGAAGCTGCTGAAACTTCTCGGTGCCCGCCATGATTTGGATTGGGTTCGGTCGGAGCGTGGACTTCACCAGACGGTTTCTTTCAAGCTTCAAATTTATATTCAGAGAGCCTCGAAGGAGTCGGTGATCAGATCCGGTATTGAACCTGTTGATCACTGAGACATCTCTGAATATATGCTTGCTATCCGTCATGATGAAGTCGATCTCATTTTTAGTCACAGAATCGGGACTCCGCCATGTCCACTTCCTTTGGGGCTGTTTCTTAAAGAAAGAGTTCATTAAGAACAGCCCCTCTTTCTCAAGGAAGTTGACGAGCATTTGTCCCCTGTGATTTCGAACACCAAAACCATGCGGGCCTATTCGGGATTCGTTGCCAGTCTGGGTTCCCACCTTGCCGTTAAAGTCCCCCATAACAACGTTGAAGTGAGCCTTGGTGGTGTGATGTAAGGCTTTGGATATGTCAATTTACCTGTCCCAGTCCTGATATGATTTCAGTGATACTGTCTTTCATAGTATCTCTGAAATGATATCGAGATATATAATTTCATGAGACACAACTGGTTTTACTACTAGTGTCATGGGACTTAAATTTTTCCAATTTTTAGTTCTACACTACTCGGTTTAACGGGTTTTCATGTTCTTTTACTAATACTGCTTAGAAATATTCGATGTTACATTACATCATTAATATTGTATCTATTTTTTTATTTTTACATGCTCATAAATTACAAATTTAGGATTCACATGCATGAATACTAATAAATACTAAGAATTGTTAACTATATATTAGGGATGAGTCGTCGACTTCTTTTCAGTCGACGAAACGAGACCGTTTATCGTTCACGATAAACTAGTATATAAAACAGTCTAATTTTCGACTAGTTTACGCCGTTATTCGTTTAGGACATGATCGATCGTTGAACGTTGATTCACTGATTGATTGGTAAACGATGACTAGAATAAACTGTTTAGGATATTAAAACTAAAACCTCCTTACGCTCATTACATGTCCCTTTCAAAGTTTTATTGTCCTTTGCAAAATGGTGCCATATCACATCACACTACTGTTTTTACGGGCCGAGGCTGACATAATTAATATTTACACTATTTGTCCACTTTATCTAAAAATACTATAACCTACTCTACAAACTCTTATTTACATTTCAGACTTCACTTAACAATTATTTACACTTTTCGAAACACTTTTATAACTTATTTTTGAGTAAACTTTGACCTACGCAAAACGCATTTCAAACTAGACTAATAATTAAATGATAATGTAAACAAACAACATTCAAAAACCTGCTTGCCTACTAATACAATAATACATTGTCATGCATTGCAATAGAGTTTATTTTTACACAACACCCTGACGCCGCACCCGCGCTCCGCCATTATAACTCTGCTGAAGTTGAACGCTTGGCAAAAGAGAGATAGTCATATTAGCGTAACAAGCAAGTGTGAAGAGAACGGAATGCTTGATAGACAATGGCTAGCTGGCTAGAGAGAGAAACAATTTCGGCAACGCTCGACCATGAACTGCGCGATGCAAATGTAGTTCACGTGTGAACTAGTTTATCGGTGGACTGTTAACCGGTTTATCAGTCGACGGCAAATAAACAATCTAAAAAAACTGTTCGTTCATTCAACGACCACCCCTACTATATATATATACCTGCAATGAATTATTGTACAAATTATTTTGCATTTCCCTACAGGGTTCTTGTATTGTACTATTAATATATTAAGACTCGAGCTGTATACATGTACATTTAAGCAATTAAATTAATAAATATGTTATTAAATTTTTTTCTTGAGTAACTCATAGCATCTTCCCGCCCGCTCAGAACCAGAGGCTCAACAGGTTAGCGGGAGGAGTCTGAGCGTAAATAAATTTAAAAAATAATTTAATCACTGACTAAAATATTAGATGTGTTTTTATTCAATTTTTACATACCTACCTCTTTGCTTTGTTGACATATAAAAATAATATATCATTTTATACGCCCGACCAGACGGTACATTTTACTATACATATTTATTTATTTTTCCCCTAATTGACTTAGTTTACCAGATCTATAAAAACACCAATGAGCCCTGAATCTATGTTATGAGATTGTAGTTATAAATAAGTAGGTACTGTGTATACACAGTACCTACTTATTTATAACTGATGAGAAGAATACCTATTACTAGTCTAGCTTATAAGCTAGACTAGTAATAGGTATTCATCTGGGTCTACATGCTATTGTTACGATTTTTTTAAAGTTTTTTGCTTTACATATCTTTTATGATATGCATATAAGTTCTAAAATAGTAAAGTTATAGGTCTACATTATTTAAGTTTATTTTATGTTGTGATTATTTTATATTTTGTACATCTCAATACACAAATAAAATAATTATAATTTATGATGCACCTATTTAAACTGACCAAAGTTATTATAATCGGCGGCCTCTTAAGATAACTATTGGCATCAGTTGTTTTTGTTTTTTTTTCTCTACTTTCAGTTACTGTATTTTATAATTTTGTGTTTTGTTATTTGCTAGAATCAGATTATTGTTTTTATTTAATTTTGTCTATATTTACAGCAATCTGCAGCTAGCTCAACTATTTTAATTGTAGATAAATTTAGCTCTGTTACAAAGCTATAATTATTTTTAGATAAGGCTAATAGCAACGTAAAAAACTAGTCTAAACCAATATGCTAGTTTAGAAAAATCTTGGGAGATATTAATGGATGACGCATCCACTAACTGAGGCAGTCACGGTGTGCTTAACGACAGGTAATTCCTGTTGCATGACGCACCGTGTCATCGTATTCAGGGGAGCTGAACTGTTACGTAATTTAATGATTAATCCTCTGATTTTATGCGAAGGCAAAAAGACAGGATAAATTGCATAGAGACGCTGACCGTAGCGAAGCGCTCAGGTATTCAAGTTCATGTATCTGCGAGCATCGAGCTTCTGGCCGAAACAAAGCGCGATTTGCGAGCTGGTTAGCATCTGGCGCAGCGCATCATTGCTATAGCGATATGGATCAGTCGAGCTACAAACAAATAGCCTGAAACATTTGAGCCAACTGACGGCAATCAAATACTGGTAGCTCAACTGTTTCACTTGCATACTAGTTCTGATTTGGTTTTGTTTTGTTTTGTAAGTTTCTTTAATAATAGACTACTTTAGTATCTCATATTGTAAACAAATTGAGATGAAACAAAAGGAAACCTGGGTGTAATAGCACTGTAGTGCAATACTAACCTAATCAAAACTGCAAATGTAATCTTTAGTTTGAACAAAATATAATTTATATTTGATGACTGCCATACATAATAAAAAACATTACATGGAAAGATATTTTTTTATACAAATCTTGAATGAATGAAATGAACGGAAAGTTTAACTATCACAGAAAACTCAAAGCACTCGCTTTTAAATCATGGAAGTAAACACAGATGTAGCCTCGGTTCAGCGGCGCAATGTCTGCCAACATCAACATTATCTAGTGTTGATACACCGCCTGCTCTCTAATAGATAATGTACTACAAGTGTTTTGAAACACTGCCAAAAGTAATATACCTACGCGGTTTCTAGGAATCGGCAGATGCGAAAAGTAGCGGCAGACATATTGACACCCTCGATGTCTAGTGAACTCGAGAGAAATCTTTGGAGTAGGTGGAAACAAATTTCTATTTAGGAGACCGTTCTAGCAGCTATAAGTTTACCTGATTCCTCGTAAAAGTTCTTGAGAGCTTAAGTTTATGAATGGTTTAAAAGCTTGCAATTTTGTAGAGCCTAGGGTTTATAAAACCATGGTAAATTTTAGCATGAGTCACTCCGTATGCTGCAGGTGTCTTGCTAGCCTATAAACTTTTTAACATCGATGCCGAGATTTTTTTTCATCTCTGTGTGAGTCATCCAACCGCAAGCTATCATTGATTTATCTATATCATAGTTTTAATGGATTTAGTTGGCATCATGACAAATGGTTTCCTTGAAGAGAACGTAATTAGAAATTTCAAGAAAACCAATGACCTAGAATTATTAAAATGGCTTAGATATGTTTAAGTGACGTGGGTTATGTATTCAACACGTATAGTAAGTAGTACAACTAGTATTTACAAATGCTTCTTCTTATTGAAAACTTATTAACTTATTTCCATAAAATCAAAGCCGTCAGATGTCAGAGTGCCCAGAATGCGGGTAGCATGCCACGTTGGATGGCGAAAAAGCAAGAAACAAACGAATGGTCAATATATTTTTATATTATAGATACATCTTATATAATTGACGGAACAACGAACGGAAGAAACATTTGAAAATTTATTATAAAATTTACAGACAGACCGGATCCGTGTCGGATTCGGTTATACACTTAATTTAAGGATATATCACATCAGCTACCGATGATCATCGGATCAATGCAAATGAGAAGTCAGCAGTCACCTGCACGCCACCGTCTTTCAGCATGCGATCCAAATGATCCAATCCATCTGGTTGTTATTGTAAAGCCTCGAGCATTTCCGTCCACAGGATGTGCTATGGTTGTGATTCTTCAATTATGTAGTTAGTACTAAGATTGATAAGCTTTATTTTGTGTAATAGTGACCATCATTTAGATTAGTACGTACATTTTTTTCTATTTACTTGGGTAAAATAATTAATGCTTTGTGAAAGTTGAGAGATGAATTAACCAGAGAAACATTAGTTAAAAAAGAATATGAAATTCGGTCTCACGACGTTGTTTGCGAAATTTTTTCACTGATTAATCGTATCCTGAATCGTTTCTCTACCGAAATTCCAAAATTACCTACCAGTCGAAATTCATTAAGCAAGCTTGTACTTCATCCAATTTATCAAGCTTGTCACCATTTTCCTAAACTTACTACCATTGCCAGAAAATGTTGTTATAAATCTATATTTTTTCTAATTACTATGAAAGTACCCATTGTAAGATCCCTTATATGTTTAAGTTATGTTTTAGCAATTCTGCAACCGTTTTCGTTCAGACCAAAGTTTAGCTACTACCTAATTTATTCTATTCTATTAAAAAACCAATAATTTTTGACCATGCCCAGGCTTAGACATTTGACTGCCGACATAATTAATGATGCTTATTGATACATAAATTTTCGTCATAATTCAGTTCACACGGAGGTGTGAAGTGAACGCGGCGAGCGGAATGCAGGTTTGGAATGCGAAACATTCCATTGGAAATCCAATCCGGCATCCGCCCTTGTAATAATTGCGGATGCAATGCTGCCAGCATTTTGGGCACTGTGCCTTCCGTTGCAGCTTGGATTATTAGGAAATTGATATAAGTGTATAATATTAAAGCTTATTCTAGTGTGTACTTAATTATACGCTGGAATAATCCATTTATTTTTGTTGTGCCAAGACAGGGATTAAATAAACTACCATACACGCGAAACACGCGGCGTGATACGTTTTTGAATACCATGACACCTGAAGTCGCTCAGAGTTCCAAACATCATTGCAGCATAACATCAATGATGAATGATGATCAATGAGTATTCATATATCTACCGGATAAATTACACTGACTTACTTGCAAGTTTAAAGTGTACCATAGTCTCATCTCGCATGATTCGGTAGCAACAAACTAGTGTTTAGACGTTCTTCTTCCATTGATAATTTTTTAAAATATTTTCTAGAATAGTTATATCACTTAATTCGCTTAGCGTATATCCCAGCCCCGTTATATGTATAAACATAAGTTTAATTTAAACCTTACTTTATCTATTAATATCATATATCAATGTTTATTCGCAATATATAACATTATTTATACATCATTAGATAAGTTATAATGCACATCTTAATCATAAGCTTCCGATCGCGTGCGTGCATTTTTTCTGTGTTTGAGCTGAAGCATATGAAATCGATGCCTTCCGCCGATTGGCAGTGTGATGATTCTGAATTCGAAGATCGATAGGAAAGGCATTTCGTGTTTTCGATGATCAATATTGTTCATGTTTCCGGTGATTAGACTCTTGTTTTGCTCTAAAAATACCTGATTTAAATAACAAAAGCAAATTATATTAAACTAAGTCTACAAAAAGAGCAAAGCTGCAGCTTTTCAGTTTGTTTGTTTTATTTTGTACTTACCTTATAGGTTACTACGTTTAAACATGTTTAAAACCTTAAAAACATAGTGTAAAACATGAAACTATAATTCATAATCCATGGTGTAAAAACTACTTGCATTGATTCAAATCAAAACAAAAAAAAAACAAAATCGGTAATGATCGAAAAGGTAACTTTTTTAAATGGTTTTGAATTTCGAAATCGTTCGCATACGTAGTGGTTATATTCTCTTTGGTTCGCGCATGTTTGTAACACCATGTTTGTGGCACCGGGGATGTTTCCTTTCAAGATTGTAATTCGAATTTCAAAATAGTTAGGTATTGCATGTTTAGAATCTGGGACAAGCGCCGGGGGCTAAGGCCGGGGGTGATCGCTTCCTTGTTTTTATTGCAACCTTGTTACGTGCGCGATTCCGTATGCTAAGCAGGCATATTTTAATACCATTCGACTTCGACTTTTATTTGCACATTATTGCACTTTATTGTGCTGGATTGTACTTTATTTTTTTATCTATATCAGTTTGGTAGATCATTTAAAAAATTTAAACCGTCACCATAGGGTGTAGGTACACCATAGTGCCAAGAATGCTGGTAGCATTGCCACGTTGGATGGCGAAACTAATACGTTGACTGAAATAAAAAGCCAGCATTCCGATCAGCTGTGGACTCTATGAGTAGTTTTGTGGTCATTATATATTGTGTGCCCCAGGAATAATTATATTATTTATTTTATATAGGATTTAAGCCTACTTGCCTCATATCATGTTTAACAATAAAAAATATCTATCTATCTTGGGGACGCTTGGTATTTATATGGATCAGTTGAGCTACTTGCAGAGTCAGCTGTTAACTCAATTGTAAATACAAGTTTTAATATTCTATTATTTGATTGAAATTTTCTGTGTTCATTATAAAGAGCTTCGATATAGTATAATGAACTTGTAGCTATAAATATGCAGAATAACAGCGCTATTAGTTCATAACAGTTGGCATTATGCTGAGCCTAGACCCATTTGCTAGTACCAACACACGTTGACCTAATTATATTAATTAGTTTTTCAACATACATATATGGGTAGATAAACAAATATGTAGTCTTAGGCTTTTTGCTGCCGAAAGCTCGTGACATTCAGTGGGAAGAAAAAAACTTAGTATTGATCGATTTAGAATGTCGTCGCATTTATTGGGACTCAATGTATACTCGTAACATTTAAAATTCAGAGAAAAATATAAGTTTCCCATTGATGGGAATAGCCCGTTGTTTTCTTTTTTTTAATTCAATAGAATATCTTAATTAATAAATCATGTCACTCAATGAGTGTCTTAGACACTTAATGAAAATCTTAATTAATTTATAATGCCGCTCAATATACACGACGCAGTCTGGCCCCTAGCTATGCAGATTTCAAAATTGTTGATTTATATTGTGTGTTATGGTTGCAAATAAATAATGTGTCTATGTCTAAATAGGTACCTACGACCGGTTGACACTGCGCGTACCCAACAAGTAGTTGACGCGACTTTTTCAACATCGAACATTATATCTGTTTTATTTATTTATTTATTCAAAGGCAAACCTTCAAGCCTTTCAAGGCTTACACTTAACAGGACAAATTGATGAATTACAGAGAGCTTATTGAAGGTTTTTTAGGATAGATAATATAGTATAGTATATATAGTATAGTATATATAATATAGTATAGTTTAAAAAAAACGTTCAATGTTTGTATCGATTACGGCTATGCTCGTACTTCCATATAGCTATTAGCATTAGTCTGGAAGAATAGGCTGTTTTATTTACATTACCTGAAAATCCCTTGAAAAATCCATTAGTTTAAATTATTTTATTTATTTTGCGGTGGACTTCGATAACATCTAAATTTATAACATTTAGAAGGTACGAGTATATAACGCCACTTTGGATTGATCTGTTCTTTAGCTAATTAATCGGGTTGGGAATAAAATAAAAGCTTTAGGTATAGCTTAATCCTAAAGAAGTACCTACAGAAAACAATTTGTAACATGCATGAGACGAGATTATGCATCTATTTGCGTCCGAGGATTATGGGCCCCACATAATGATGCCATCTATGGCGCTCATTAGGGGAGGCCTATATCCAGCAGTGGACTATTATAGGCTGGTAATGATTAGACGAGAGAGTATAGAGATGCAGCTAATTTCATGTTTCCGCAGCAAGTGGTAGTGGCAGTGCTTATCACGCGTGTATAGTGCGTGAGTAGGACGTCAGTGGCGCGGTGGGGCGGCGGCTTGGCGGCGCCTCAGTGTCGATAGCACTGAAGTTAGGAATTCTTTTCAAGGTGAAGGAAGATACCTACACCTCCGTGATACGCCGTCGGCCACATCTTCGATTTCAAATAGGGGAGTACGTGGTCAAATGGAGGTCTATCAGCTATAAAAAATAACGTTATTTATTTTATATTCAAAACTAAATGAGATAATTGAAACGTCATCACTTCATAGATAGTGTAAAACAAAGTAGCTGACCTGATCAGTCTGTCCCTATGTATGATTAGTTTTTTAAAACTACGCAACGGATTAAATGCGGTTTTATAATAGATAAACTCATTCAAGGGGATGATTTATGTCTAGCGTACATTAGTATACGCTATAGTCAATAAATTGTTATGTGAAATTAGACTCACTATCTCCTGAACCCCCAGTAGGAAGTTTGTAATCGTGCTTAGATCTGGGCCGGCGAGATGGACCGTGTAAGCAATGTACAGGGACGCCTTCCGGGCAAGCCCTGGTTAACATGCGACCAGCGAGGTACAAGGTATACCTCTTGTAACCTCTTGTAGAGTGCTTACCTGTTCAACCCACATTTCTACCCAATATTATGTTTCCCCGTTCAATCCAAGAGATATGCTCTTTGCTACCCAGTCCAAAAATCTGAGTCACATATTATTCTAATATATAATAAGCAAATATAGCGGCAGGGAAATAATACCCTTTACGTATTTTAATAAAAAACAAAAACAACACAACTGTTTTGAATAATCTCCGAAACAACCAACGTATAAGCTTATCGTTCTTTATCGCATAACAGGATGACGTTACCGTAACGAGATCGGAGGTATTTGGAATAGCTTAGATTATATTTGAATGTACTTCAGTTATAAGATTGTAACTTGCTGCTATAAAAGATTTCCTGGGAGGAATTGCTTTCAGCGATAAGGCACATTTTTAAATGTCATAATTTGTCAGATGTTTTTACATAAATATGTTAATATTTCTGTACAGTAAAGTGTTCATTCTTACAATCTACGAAATTGTAGTAGGACTTACTTACTTTTCAGTGGATACTTGAGATATTTCATAGAGACGAGGTTGCGTGTTCGATTCCCGCCTCGGGACAAACAACACCCAGAATACACGGAATAATACAGACACATGCAGATCGCATAAAAATTGTCATGAGGTGGGAATCGAAACCGCAATCTCCTGCGTCGCAGCTATAGGTACTTTCAAAGATTATTACGGTATATTATGGGACTGGGCTTAATACTTACTGTTCCAACATTCATGGAATTGTATCGAAACTTTGATTAATTTACGGTCGTTTTTATGACTTCACGTTACGTCTAGTGTAAGGTATTATGGTAATAGAAGAAGGTCGGCGCTGTTATATCAATACGGTACCGTTTGATGCCCAACTGTAAATAGTTTGTGGTAGGTAGATCATTAGTAATGTTATGATATACTTACCACAGTTGTTAAGATACTGACCGTAAAAGCCTCTACAGAACCGAGCGCGAGACACGCGCGAATTTGTGAAATTTTTAAAATTCAGCCTCGTCCTCATCTTATCTCGGCCAGGTAACGTGGGTTTTTTTGGCGGTTATGTTGATACTGTTGATGGAAAATGATTACATCATTAAAATAATTTAACAAAAATAACATAAATACTAAGGCTCCGGCGAAGCGACGGATGAATTTCTCATACAAACTAGTACCACAATGATTATATTTGAGAATATTTTCACCACGGTCATCATTAAAATAGTATTAATCTAGGTTTCCATTTTTATAAAATACTTTTGTGAAACGAAATTAACTCGAATTGCATTTTTACATCAAATAACTGTATAGGTAAGTGAAATTTTTCTCAAATTACAAATCATTTTGGTACTCTGTTTGTACAGGACATTCAGCCGTCGCCGGATCCTTAACTAGATCAAGATATGTATGGTTATAAAGCTTTTAAAACCGCTCAGAAATATTAATAAGGAATTAAGATTTTAATTTACAGAGTCAATAGCAACAGCATATCAACAGTGAAATAATTATAATAATCCAACATAAAAATTCGTCAAACCTATTAATCCAATAAAAATAATCAGTAATAATAAGATTGAATTGAACAACGTATAAAATTCTATTTCTATTACTTTTGGATTCTATTGTATTAGGTATATCAGTCATGGGTAACTAGCCCATAAAACAAAATCTGCTTAACTTGGCTAGATTATGCTGTGTGGATTGATGAGCGTTATTTATTTATTTTATTATTGTGTAAGTATCGTAATTGTTCTCGTAATCATTTCAAGAGCAGTCCAAGTGTTCAGTTATTGGCATGACATTAACGCTTCGGATGTAGAGACCGAGCAACCTGGTGAACCGAGCGACCGGCAGCCTGCATTCTAGATTGATTGTGGTCACTCAATTGAGGACCTAGATTCCTGTATTTAACTACAATGTTGTAAAATTATGCTGAGATACACATGCTGAGATGATGAACTACTATTATGGGCACCGACGGTTTTTAATATGTAGGTATAGGTACCGGTTCTATCCATACAAAAGTTGCTATTGAGAGATAGATAGATAGATAACACATAAAGTTTTATCTATCTATCTCAACACTATGTGTTATCTATCTACGAGTATCTATCTCTGAATAGCATTCATAACCTTACACATAGAAAACAATGGGTAGGTACTAAAGTTTACTTAATCTAATCTATGGCCTTGGAGTTGGCGGCCTTATTGCTTATAGCGATTTCTTCCAGGCGACCAAGGTGAAATGAAAACATAGGATGGCGGTGCTTAAGATAACCTTAGAGATCGCAGTTAGCGACAACGGATACATGTATTAAAATCTTGTAAAATTTTAATATAATTATAACCTTTATAAAGAAATATTATATTCTATTCTTCTGGCAAATTCACCAATCTTCATTAAGAATTTTGACCCACATGGCCACATCCAGTTAGTAACAGTGTTCTTGAGTATTTCAGCCAATTTTATTGTACCTCTCCTTTCCTCCATCCTTGTTCCGTACATATAATAATTAAAATTGATTTTGTTTGTTTGTCAGCCGTGTAGACAAGCAAGAACCAAAGGTCCTGCAAAATCAACTAAATGAGCATTGTTCAACTCCTGTAGGGCAAGCACGGCCTTTCTTGTCTAATGTAGAATAGACAAAAATTACGTCGCTTTGTCATCGAATGCGTAAATTATTTGAAATTAATTTCTTCAACTTCAATAATGTACGCAATGTATGGCGATGTCATTATTGGCTATACTACCCTAGAGAACAATCCTCGTGCTTGGCCTACTATTGAACATCATTATGCTGATGCTTACTGCAGTGTCACCACAAAAAGGTCTTTACCTCTTTGCTTCATGCTGGTGACACTTAGGTAATTATTATATTCTAAATATTTTTTAAATATGTATATACCTATTCGGTGTGAGCCAAATAAACATATTTCTTTATTTTTCTTTCTTATACATTTCTGTAATAAACTTAAATCTTGTAACATTATGCTTAGAAACACATTCATCAGTGCAATCTTCAGTAAGTCTTAAAGAATGTTGACCTACATCCAAGCACCGTAAGAATAATCCTAAGTTATGGTCCAAGTAAACTCCGTATCGATCAAGCAATGCACATTTGTCATCCACAGAACGCAGCTAACGGTTAAACAAAATTGATTATGTCAAAATACGAACGACCTTCGATGCTATAACAAATGCGTGTGCGACTCGGACTAAAAAAGCAGTGGAGACTTCAGATGTTTAATTTTTTTTTACGAGTTTCTAGGACTGATCTCGTAAATTAAAGGCATAGAAAATAAATGAAAATTTATTAGGGTATAAAAACTTTAATTTTGAAGTTTCATCGAACATAAAATTAATATACCTACAAGAAAGTGGAATTTCCGCTACAATAATTTTTGTTGTTTCATTTATAGTTTACAAACGCATACATCCGCAGGATTGACACTAAAATCCCATACAAGAGCAGGGTAGTAGATAACTTAGTTATTCTGGGAAAAAGTCATCAAAATTATGCATAGAAGAAATAGAAAAAAGAAAAAAACCTAGTGATTTGTTACTTATAGCTCAAAAACTTTTATCCCTCATGAGAACAGACTATAGACTCAAACTTTCGACAAGTACCTTGACTGACTTCTCCCGATAACCCTTAGACGCGTGCGACGTCGACCGATGGCCTGACGATGGTGCAACCCGCGTCAAATCGTCTGCATTCCTGATTGTCCACACACCGTTACAGCCGTGGTTACAGCACCCGGACGCTTGCGCAAGTTACCTGCAGATTATGTAACGCTCTCTGCGGATTATGCAGGTCCAAAGAGGATGGCCTCAGGTTTCGAGGTCCGGTTCATATTGAAATGTGACGTACATCACAAAGCTGTTATATTGACGCAAGTTGACGTTACAGTCCGGCAAGTATAAGTTGGCGGTGGCGATTTGAGGAACTAAAACGGCCGTCTTGAAAATTCACTTTGACACTTCCGAGTTCATAGTAAACATCGTTGCGAATATTTTGCTAACAACTGTGCTATCATCATGCCTAAAGTGATAAAAAGTGGTACAAGAGAAGCAGTTATAAAAGTACATTCGTTTTGTACACAAGAATGTGAAAAGAACGAACCGATTATACCATTAAAATCCGTAAATGCAAGGGTGGCGGCAATGACTGGTGAGTGTTGTCAACATTACACGTAAATATTACCCGTGGGGATAACGAAATGTTTATGTCTAATATGTGGTTAAATAAAATGTGGTTGTGTATAGGTAATGATGAATTACAATTAATTATAATATTATGCAAACTTTATAAATTTACCTACCTAAACTAATTTCATGGTTACATTTATACATATTTTGTTTCAGGTGTTTCTGAACGTTCTGTTCAAAGAATTGTTGCAGAAGGGAAACAAGCGGAAGCTACCTCGTCAAAAATTGTTACACCAGGAAAAAAAATAAAAAGGCTGGAAACCAAGTGTAATTTGGATGACTTTGATTTGGGTGTAGTTCGGAGAAAGATACCTACATCAATTTTATACCGCAAAAAAAGAAATTCCGACAGTACAAATTATTATTATTAAAAACTGTTGTATTTTGTTCGAACCCCAACACACTCACCTCTAATTCTAACTTAGTTAAAAACATATCAGTATTCATCTATGTTTTAATATTTCTGTTAATACAAAGACAGGCAAGTAAATTAAATAAATACTACTAATAATAAAATGACGAAGGTTTGGCGTCCATGGGCTCTCGGTCTGTTATCATAATACTCCTCAAGTAAATCCGTAAATAATTGAACTAAATTTCATTTTTTTCCCAATTTTCGCGTCATCTTCTGTGCAGTGGCAACACTGAAATTGAACACAGTGGCGCACAGCCGCGCCAAGTTATACTTGCCGGACTGTATGTAGGTACATATTATTGAAGTTTTATACTGATCTTTACCTTTTTCGAAAATATGGCCTATAGGTATTCGTCAGGGATAAAGTAGGGATCTAATGATAAATGAATTTTTCAAATGGCTAGTCATTTCAAGCCTATTAAACAAACAAACAATAAAATCTTTTCTCTTAAATATGAAGTATAGATATAACTTGAGCGTGTAATAACAGAATTTATGAATGAACTTACAGAAACAGTTTAGAAGGCAAAACCTTTCATGTTCAAATCTCTTGGTCACCTATAAAAAACAATAACCTTATATAAGCCACCGCGTAGTTTATATCTATCTACATCTATATCTATATCTATATCTATATCTATATCTATACTAATATTATAAAGAGGAAAGATTTGATTGTTTGTTTGTTTGTATGTTTGTTTGTTTGTTTGTTTGAATTGAATAGGCTCCGAAACTACTGGACCGAGTTAAAAAATTCTTTCACCATTAGAATCCTTAATTTTCCGTGATGTACGTACAAAGGCTATATAATATTTTCAAAAAAGTTAGGGATCCACATGAAAAATTCAATAATTGAACCGTGGGTGGGCTGTATATTCAACCTCTTTTTCTGTTATGGCGCGTCAGAATAGAAAAAGAGGTTGTATAGCGCACGGTGCTTGCTTTTTCTCTACGGCCAGTGTCAGTTTTGGAATGTCGAGTCAATGTCAAAAACCCCAATGCTGTTAAAAAAAGTAAAGATCCGTATGAAAACTGTGAAACCCATCGTTTTAGTGTGTATAATTTCTGAAATTTTTGTTTAATACCCGTGCGAAGCCGGGGCGGGCCGCTAGTTAGGTATAAATACGAGACGTTCTCTGATCATGATCATATATCTACAAAGAGACGCGTCGTGACGTCACAGTGTGACGTTGATGCAATGCCTTGGCCCGCCGACCTTGACAATGACGTCCTGAATTACCGGAGGCTGCGTTTAGCGTGGACCAATATAGGCATTTGAGACAGATGATTCAATATTCTTTAATCAAATATTTGTAACTATTATCAAAATTATAGCCTACATAGCCTACCTACGTATATTTTCTCCCCTTAGAGTCGAGACCTAAGTCCGTGGGGTACCGAGGCTCTCCGCATTTTCAAATTATCTGAGCGTCGCGTCTGATTGAAGCGACATGTCACCTGAAAGGGTCAGTTTGTCTAATTATTTGTTGTGTGTTGTGTGCGTATAGTTTACGTCTCAAGCCAGTTTGTATTTTCTGTGTTTTTATGTGTTATTATTAGTATTGCTTGTTATGTGTATTGTGTTGTTACCTCCTAAAATAAATAAATAAATAAAACGAAATCAAACAGATAGATGAGTACAACAAGTACATTCAGTACAAACAAACCGAAGCAAATAATGATTTATAGGACAAATGAAATAGTCGACTGTAAAAGTCTGATTCTAACAGTAAATCGCACGCGTATAATAAAGCGCCTGATTGTTTTATTGGATCTCCGCCAAAAAGCAGTACCTACTGTGGAATTTCTTTATGCCTAACCAAAATCATACAGTACCTACCTCTGGTAGGTACTTACTTATATACGCTTACTTATCTGTTTTCCCATTCCTCATCTTATACATTACTACTTACACGCGTAAGTATGTTTTTTTTTGGATTATGGCCTATTTAAAATAGGGAGATGTCATAATTCAAAACTAGAAGTGGGGGTCAAAATATAATTTAGAAGTTCAGTTAAAAACCTAACACAAATAATATTAAATTAAAATTCTAGGGTCTGTTTCATCTTCACACGAATATTGAACATAAATCTGAAACATTGTTATATTTATTAAATTATTGGCTTAAAAGTTTTCATACGGATCCCTAACTTTTATAAAAATTCTCGATCGATAGCCTATGTTCATCAGGGATAATGTGTGATTTTAATGGTAAAATAGTTTTTCAAATCGGTCGAGTACCTAGTTTGGGAACCTATTCAATCCTTACAAATAAACTATCAAATCTTTCGTCTTTATAACATTAGTATAGACAAATTAAAAAGTCACAAATCAAGTAATACCACGAGCCAGCTCCTACTAGTTTGGTCACACAAAATATGCACAAAATACTACGACGGAAAACAACGAGGTGAGAATCACTCTTGCGATTATTAAGGCGTACCTAGGTACCTACATTATATCGAATATAGATAGATTGATAGAAAATAATTTATTATACTACACAGGAAAGAGAATATTACAAACAGACATGCTTAAAGTAGAAAGAAGTATAAAGGGCCTTATCGCTATGAGCGATCTCTTTCAGGCAACATTGGGATGGACTGGACAACGGCAGATACAATAAAAAATTCAAACGAATACTTACAATATACACTAGAACACCATTATTCCGGATTCTAAAGGTGAAAGAATTTTAGAAATCGGTCCTGTAGTTTCGGAGCCTATTCAATTCAAACAAACAAACAATCAAATCTTTCTTCTTTATAACATAAACAAATACTATGTACGAAAACATAAATAATAATAATAACAAAAAAATGCATAAGATCCATTTGTAGGGCATATAAAATGGACTCTTGTGTACCACTTTTTAAAAAGCTAGGGATACTACCACTTCCTTGTCTCTACATAAAACAGGTTATTTTATTTGTAAAGTCTCACCCCTCTTACTTTAAAAGTAACAAAGATATCAAATCTGTAAGTAAAAATGGCTGTGAAAGACAATTAAGGAACAAGTCCTATAATAATCTTTTTTACCCCGGATTTAATCTAGCACTCACTCGAAGAAATGCATTCTGCATGTGTATTAAGATATATAATGCTCTACCTGATGTATTCAAGGAGTTACCTCCTAATAAACTGAAACCTGAGTTGCATAAATGGTTACTGCACTGCTGCTTTTACTCAATTAGTGAATATTTTGACCGCTGCAAAAATACCGATCTGACCTATGAACCTGCTGGGAAATGACATGTGATTAAACGTATGATAACACAATTATTTTATAAAAATTGTCTTACCCTTTATGATTGTTTAAAGTATGTACCTACCTACTAACTAATTGTATTGTATTTAAGATAAAAAATTTGCATGCCTAATTCTAATGGTAAAACATAATGGACATTCATTTATATTAAGACCTTATTGTATACACATATGTTTCTGGCAAATAAATATATGACTATGAAAACAAATAACTTTCTAAGAAATATTTATGAAGCAGTTTTTTGAAAATAGGGGGTGATTTTGATTGTCTGAAGTCCAGGGGGAGAGCATTCCAAAGACGCGTCTGTGAAAGATTTATCGTAGAAAGAGGTAGTGTGTACTTGCAGGGACTTCATATATGAAGTCCGTGCAAGTACACACTACCTCTCTCAGCGATACTATAGTATCGCTAGAAGAATTAGCAAACTTAAATGGCAGAGAGCCGGCCATATCTCTCGAAGAATCGACAACCGCTGGTGTAAGCCTGTTCTTGAGTGGAGACCAAAACTCGGCAAACATAGTGTTGGATGCCCTCCGGCCAGGCGGATGCAGCTTGCCGCATCCGATTGAAATCCGGTTTTAAGGGGTCTTCTAAGGCACTTAAAGGGTCGTCAACGCGCGTGTAATTCCTGATCTTGTAGGCATCCATATGCTACGGTAACCACTTCTAATAAGGTGGGCCGCATGCCAGTTTGCCACTTGTTGGTATAAAAAACAAGTTTGTTTTTGATACTATACAAATTTGAATACCTAAGTCTAGTGCGTATTTGTTAGCTAGCTAGCAGACTGCTATTAGAAATCAAATACCTACGTATTTGATTACGAGTAGAGTGAAATTCGATGTTACGGAAAATCCCACTTGGCAATGTTTTGAAACAGTAATAGCAAAATTATTGTTTGTATCTACAGAAGTTCAGGGCCTTTGCGTATCTTCAAGATGTTTTCATGGCAAGCGATTGAATTGTTCGCTTCCAGGAATTGATTTGGGTCGGAGAGTATGCGTCTGCGCAGATAGTGGGGCGAAGGTCGTCGATCGCTGTTGTTGCTCTTCAAAAGATTAATGGCAGATATGAGTCAATATAGAGGATTCTATCGAAACAAACAAATCGAGGCTAGAAGACTATCTATATTCAGGAAAGCTAGTTGGAATAGGCATCTAAAATTGCCGCGACATTTTAACGTTATAGAAGAGGTCGGTATATTAACGTAATTATAGTAAAGAATTTTGGGATTTCACAGCCTTACATGTTGAAAAGGAAACGTCATTTATGGGACAGCTTCCGACGCGCTTACAATTTAACTAACCCAGAGAATGATATTGAAGATGACAGCGGCACGGAATGCTGTCATGTGTAGATCATTGCTTGATTTTGATTTTAAATCCCATTTTTCCCATTTATCCCAACTTTATCTACAGGACTTTTACAAAATTTGATCTAAAAACCTAGGTTGATAGGTACTTATGGTCAAAGTGCAACAGGTGAAATATTGCACATGGAGAGCAATAATAGTTATACGAACGAAGTCGCGGGACAGCTAGTTGTTAAAACTAGTTCTAATTTGTTTCTATTATTTGATTGTAATTTTTTATGTAAATAAATTTGTAAATATAGAGAAATTTACTTAGAATTTTACCGGGTCGTAAGAGGTGACTAAGAGAGTCACACCGGGGGCGGGCAGCAGCGTCCTCTGCGGAACAACTCCGACGTGTGATCCCAACCCGCAAGCACAGCGTGGGAATTATGGGCAATAATCCCCAAATGATAAACAATGCCATCTTATTATTCTAAATTTTATATTTGAATAACATGTGGTAAATAAGAAAAAAAGCCAGTAGTGATGCGAACGAAGTCGAGGGGAGAAGATAGTTATGAAAATAGGCATTTGGATATAAGTCTGAACTTCAACCTTTAGTGGTAAGGGCAAGCAATCTGTTTTATTGATGACCAAATCGAATCTATCGGTGGGATGTAAATGTAAGGAATGTTTCTCAGAAACAGAGAATTTTGTAAGTATAGATGTTACTTGATAACCGTAGTTTTAAACGAGGCAGGGTACCTTCCTTATATAATTTGCTACTGTTATGGATCAGTTGAGCTAATTGTAAATTGTATACTGAATATGTATAATACTGTTCTAATTAATAATTACTTTATTAATTAGAACAGTATTTGCAAATTAAGCTTCACTGCAGACTGTTGAAAAATATTTACATGTAGCTCGTCGTAAGTACGGTAGTCGACTTGGGTTTTAGTTTAAAAAAAAAAATAATTATAAATATTTTACAAAATAAAGTTTGTTATTCTTGGCTTTTGTTTTCATAGCTCTATAATTCAATATTGTGTTCATCTTTGGACAATAAGTAAAAAGCTATAACAATAACTTAACTCTCTTCTACTGTGTTTGTTTAAGCATTGCAAACCTAGGGGCGTGGCAAGAGAATCTTTGAATTTTATGGGATGCCAAATCAATTGGAGCCAAGGCACAAGCGACTGCGACGGGGGCTCACATCACTTGTTATATAAATATTGAGATTTTGGAATATCACACCGATTATTTATCTATTATCTATTTAACTTTAAGAGTCCGCCATCTTGACATAAAAGACTGGGGCCTTTATTCACTATTGTCAATTCAAACGGGTTCACAAGTACTATAAGATAGCTGCGTGGAATCGGACAAAACCGTATTTAGGACTCGTAGTGCCGTTATAGGGTTTGGGCAAGGAATCTCTGATGTCTTAGAGAATGCCCTTGCTCGTTCCAAAAAGCTAAGCTGTTGAAGTCCAAAGATTGCAATATTTGAATATGAAGACCTAAATGGCGCGGTGGGCAAAGGTCCGACTGCAACGCAGGAGGATGCAGTTTAGATCGCCGCCTCGAGTCAAATGTTTGTATGATCTGTAAATATTTGTTCAGGGTGTTCTGGTCGTTTTCTATGTATTATAAAAATTCTTTGTAGATACCTATATTAAGTCATCTCCCCACAACGTAAGCGCTCTGATTAGCTAGGAACTAGATGTGAGTGTGTATTTTCCAGCATTATTTATTTAATTATTATTTATTTGTTAGGATGATGAAGCGGTGTTTGTTACGAACGATGCAAATCGGAAAGCCGAGGAATGAAAGTGAAAAACAAATCGCAAAATCTTATAATTTACACCCTGAAAGCCTTAATACAGGCAAGGTGAGGCAAAGGGCAATCCTCTCGGATATATACTCCGAAACCTCCGACATAGCTCAGTATCGACACGACACATCGAACACAATGTCGAAACTGGTAAGTTCAGTGTAGCATTGTTCTAAGCGTTTACTTGCTCGTTGGTGCATCATTCTCACGTTGATCAACCTTGTTAAAATAACACAATTCCTAGACTGTAAGATCAATGACCTTATCAGGACATCACATTTATATTATACAGGGTTATAGGTAGATGGTCAATAACCTCTTAAAGGCGACTTGGGTAAATCAAGATAAATCAAGACTAACAACTTTTGTTAAATGACTTTTGCCAAAACGTACATACAATACAACACAACCCCTTTCACTAACGCAACCCCTTTCTTTCTTTGCTAGATGCTAGACCGACTACATAGAGATTAGAAGATCAGAACTTGAAATTTAACTATATTTTTTTTTTGTATCATCCCCATCACCCCATCACCTATCCAGGTGCCTATGAAATACAGTTTGAAAGTGTACGCGCATTAGGTACCCTAATAATCATAAAGCAAAGACAACACGTCGCAGTACATGCGGCTAGTGCGACAGAGTTTGTTGCCATAAACTATGGGGACGCAAGCAGTGGATACAATATGGCTCCATAATGATCAAATATCTTAGCAGTTAATCAGGTCTATTTCCATTACTTTGTTCAATATCTCCTTGTATTTTCCAGTCGCTCTACCTTTGCTGCCTCGCGGTGAGCTGCGTTACATCAGCTCGGCTAGATCACCTCGTGCCGCAGCAAGCTGGTGGTAGACCGTCCAACGACGTGCCCTACAATTACGAGAACATCAACAATGGCGATGGCAATTACCGGTTCAGGTAAGAACTGGGACTTGATAATCATGAGACGAGTTATAAGAGTCATCTTTTTGTCGATGCTGCGTGGAATATTGTTGTGCCATGATCTTGTAAAGGTGGTCATCTCGTCCTGGGTTATGTTAGATTAAAATATTTGCTCCTGAATTTTGTTCTTTGGGAAAAACGCATGCAAGCATTCTAAACGCATCGTGGTCCTGATTACCGGATGCGCGCTTTTCGAAGCTTTTGTACGTCATGCAATCTTCAGGGATTTTACGGCAGCACCTATCACAATTGCGACTCTATCCACTAAACAATCATTCGAAGCGACAAGAATCAAAATAATCCCTTTACTCCCATGTTTTATTTCAATTACTGAATGAATAAACCTAATAAATTATTTTTTACCATTTCTGAGAGTATTTTGCGGAAATAAAGTACTTTTTGATTGTCTAATAAGATCGTTATTATCACTTTTTACTGTTCCAGCTATGATACCCCTGATGGTATCTCAGCCCGAGAGAGCGGTTCCCCCCGCGCCCCCGGTCCCGAAGGCCCGGCCGTGACAGCGGAGGGAGGGTTCTCCTACCGCGCCCCCGACGGACAGCAGATCTCTCTCACCTACGTCGCTGATGAGAACGGCTTCCAACCTCAAGGATCCCATCTGCCTACGTCTCCGCCGATCCCTGACGCTATACTCAAGTCTTTAGAGTTTAACAGGAATAATCCGTAAGTAATATGCTTAGTTCAATCTACAAATCTATACGGCCCGTCTTTTGTGTTGGCTATGTCATTTCCAGCGTCCTTTGTACTAATATACAAGCCTACACCAGCCTACGCTTATTCTGACTCGGAAAACATGTGGCCAGACCATCGGCCAGACTGTTATCTATTTTTTCCCTTAAAAATGTTGAAATAGGCAACGCAGGTTACAAAGTCAAAGAAAATTTATATCTACCTCATCTCGCTGGAGATTTCAGTCTTCCCGTCTGGATTCTGATTTTATTTATTAACTTATCGGACAATACGAAATCAGTTACTAAAAGTTAATTTATTATTTCATCAACTGCCACTATTTCATCAACCGTTACTATTGGACTAAGACCTAGATCAAATGCTGGTCACATTGTATCTAATGTTTACAACAGTCCGTAACTAGGTCAAGTTTTTCAATTGTAAATACTAGTTCTAATATGTTTCTATTTCTTACTTACACCATGTTTTATCTGGTTACAGTGAACCCGGGGCAGGTGCTGGCCGCAACCGATACTGAGCTCCAAGATCGGATCTGACCCAAGCGCGTGGCGTATCCACTTAATCCAAGGACTGTGATAATAAACATAACTTATAGGTAATTTAAGCAAATGATACTTGTAATCGTAATAAATTATGGCCAAGATCAGATTTTTTCTTTTCATGCAATAGTACCCTAGGGTTGGAAGTAGCTTATTTAGTCTCGAGCCAGGTTTAACCAGTAGCTCGAGGGACTAAAGATGTTACTTTCACCCGGTTAACACTGTGCTTTTCATTATGAATCATCATCATCATCATCAACAGCCTATGATAGTTTACTTTTTTTAGATAAACTTACAACTTATATGAGGTTTTAGGTAAAGGTTTTCTACTACTTTACTACTGCTTAATCCTCTTCTCTTATGAGGTTAGGCGTTAAATCCATATCTAAATCAGATGAAATCATTACAAACAAAACTCGCTACAACACGAGGGAGGGCGCCAATCGTTTGAGGGACTAAATTAGTTACTTACCCGAGGTAAACTCTGTAATTTTTATTACGAATACAAGGAAAAAAAATAAAAAAGCAAGTTAGCTAAATAAAATATGAGTATCTGAATCAGGTGAACTTATTAATACAAACAAAACTCTACAATACGAGAAAACAAATAAAGATCAAAGTGCCGCTTTTCCGCTTTTTTTTTCTTTAGCATGAGCCATTATTTTTCACATTCAGCCATTATAATGGTTCAATAGAAATGTGATATCTGTGATAGCTGTCAGTTAAAAACGATTCTCCCTAGGGTTGAAAAGTATCACTTTCAGCCCGTTTCTCAGGCAACTTTAGACCTACTTTCCGAGTAAGAGTAATGAAAAATATTTTAAAGGTTATTTTATTTTGTTTTCTTAGAATTTTAACAGTATAAATATTATAATAATAATATTAAAAACTGTTCTTATTCAGGAATACTGTTCTGATTAGTATCAATCACGTGCAATCAATACAAATTTGTTAATAAAAAAATATTATAAGTTGTCTTTTGTCTTTTCTGTAGTGATATCTGTAGTAAACAAAAAATAAAATCACTAGCAGGAACCATTCCAGTCCTGAATAAAGTAACCGTTTCAGTGTGATTGTTTTTTTGATCTCCAAAAATAACATCGTGTCTGCTTCCGGCCAATCCGTGCACTCTAAACACCGAATTAGAGTACCAATTTTCAGAAAACAACGAAACAAAAGAATCGTTGGCTTATTTTGCAGAATCAAAATAAGGCCTCTGATCCCTAAGTTTCCTATAAATAGACAAATAGCGAGGCAATACAGCCAGCGTTTTAGGGACACTACCGACTGGTATGGATCAGTTGAGATACCTGTAGATAGTTTGCAACAGGCAGTTAGCCCAACTGTTTTAGTTGTCTAATTTCGTTCTGTTATTTAATTGTAATTTTTTTTTAATATAAATAGAATGGCAACAAATAAGCGAAATAAGGAACAGTACATTTTGAGGAACTTTTCTATTTCGTTTAGTTCAAATGCAACTTGTTTGGGTAGCAAGGAACTGGATATCCGGTACAAATGACTGCACCGGAAATGAAATCACGCCGAACACTACAGCTATCAGATATAATAGGGATGTATCTTTTGACTTAGAATTTTTCACACGCTTCTACATACTCCTTGAAAGAATCTCTTTACGATCAGTGTAATACGACACAATAAAATAAATCGAAATTAATATTTCTCAAACTTTATTAATTATCAGTAATAAGTTAAAACATAAGATTAGCGAGGTCGTGATTTATAGGTTAAGATAAAACAACAATCTTTTTCACTTTGAAATAGAGCTGAATTGCCTGTTCTTCAAAGTACTTCAAGATCTTCTTAGTTTAGTAGTTTCTGTTGTAGCCATGGTTGTAGGAACCCTCGCCGCTGAAATAATATTAATTTATTTATACAAACTATAAATAATTAGGGGCCTTTACTCGTTCAAACATGTACGTTTCTAGATATTTGAATAATACCCGTACCTACACTGAAACTGAACATAGGGGAAGGAGAATTTTACTCAATATATATTATGTTATGATCTTTATGTGCTTATATTTCATATCCAACAAAAATTCAGTTTTTAGAGTTTCTTTTGCGAAAAAGTTTGAAGTGCTTTATGCAAAAGACTAAATTTTTTAGGGTTTCTTTTTCTAAAAAGTTTACTTATCATGCGATAAAGATTTACTTATCATGCGAAACAATTTACTTATTTTTATGGTTTTATATGGTTTTTGGATAGAGAAAACTCACGAAGAAGGATGCTGTCTGTTGAACTCCAGCGAGCGAAGAATAGCTTCCGGGATCGGCGGAGACGTAGGCAGGTGCGATCCTTGGGGATGGAAGCCGTTCTCATCAGCGACGTAAGTGAGGGAGATCTGCTGTCCGTCGGGGGCGCGGTAGGAGAACCCTCCCTCCGCTGTCACGGCCGGGCCTTCGGGACCGGGGGCGCGGGGGGAGCCGCTCTCTCGGGCTGAGATACCGTTGCCGGTTTCGTAGCTGAAATTTAAAAGTATTTAGTCTATTGGAATAACTCTAGAGGTGATAGTTTATTGCATAGCAAGCAAGCGTCATATTGATCGAGTTATGACGCTGACTCGATCAAAATGAACTATGTATTTTCTAAGGTTTTTTGTTTTTGGGTGAGTGCTTGTGCTTGGGTAACCTATAACTAAATATGTTTTGATAATTCATTCTAAGAGTTTTGATCATAATATTTTTTGTGCCGCATCGATACTTTTGCAGCAAAGTAACAACCAAATATATAATATATGTTTATTTTATGCTTTGTATTATTCAAACTTTTACTTCAAAGTACTTTTATTTAAACTTTGACATCAAAAGGAGGAAGTTCATAATTCGGCTGTTCCTTTACTAATTGTTAACTGACTTGATGATTCTTCCGCTTTTTTATGAAGATTTAATGAACCCCAGGAGGTGCCATAAAATTTTGATTTATATAAATCACGTAAAACTAAAAAAGGTGTATGGGACAGACTGAACATTTGAAATAGTGTAAAAGTTTTGGTAAACAAATCATACTATTGTCTCAGAATGTTACCCATAAAATTTTAGATTTACTATTACCATTATAATTTCAAGTCTAACATTAAGATAAAGCAATAAAACATAAATCACAGACGAGACTGAACAAAGGGATGCGATCGCAATCCTTTTGTTTGTCTCGATAAAGTAATACAAAGCACCGTGTCTATAATTTCAGTTTCTTATAGCTCAGGATTGTTATGTGGTTCCGTTGTACAAAATTCAGATCGTGTTTACCTACTGAACACAGTTCCATACAGTTAAAAGCTAAAGTCATTCATGATGGGAAGTACCATGAAGTTTTAAGTTTTCTAATATTTCGGCACAGTTTCATGCCATGATCACCGAAAAATTTAAGTCAGTGCGAGTTAGTTTTTATTGGCAAATTACCGATCTACCCTACTATTGCTACGAACGTTGCCACTACCATCGGTTTGATTATCGAACGCTACTCAATCACGACACAAAACACTGACGGTATTTGAACGCGGCCCGGTTCGTACCAATTACAACCTATATATTCGTAGTAATACCAAAATAGTCCACACACCATCGAAACAAAGTTGACTTTGGGAATTCGTCTCTTAGTATTTACAAAAGACCCCATACCATACCTGTATCTATAATTTCCATCGCCGTTGTTCACATTCTCGTAGCTCAGTATTGGGATGTGAGCTCCTCCGTAGTTGAGGCTGGAGGCGGTATTGTAGGGGCTAGGGTTGTACCCTGAGTGATGCTGTGCGGTCGCTACGACCACGACCAGAGCGGCTGATATACACTGGAAATATTAGAGAGGTATTTAGTGTAACCCTGACTTGCGTTTGTGCCGATGTCATACTTGTCTATACAAAAAATATTTCTTTATTGGATTAAGCGTTTCAGGTATAAGAATTGAAATATTAAATGACGGCGATACGACACGACCAGAGAGATTCAGAGACAGGACCAACGGCAACCAACACGTAACAAGGTTTCTTTTGGAACCGATTTAGTGGACAGGAAGCGGGATTTAATATGTGGCAGTTATCGGGACGTTTGTCAAAAATCCGCTACAGCTTCCGCTCAGCTGATCACTGAAAATGCACCCTATTTTTTATGGCGCACAAAAAATTCTGCATGACCAAACGACTGCAAAGGTCAACTCTGGGCGGCTTATATCAAAACAAAGGAAGATTATAGGTCCCATAAATCATAAAAATTACCTTGAGAGCGATCATATTGTTTGCAGAAAAACTAGAACACTTGATGCACCAGACTCTTCGGATGACTGATACACCTCTGGGGTTCAACACTCTTTTATATCATGACCGTTCACCCATCACCTTGCCATCGCAGACAGGTGAGTTATGCTGTATTCTGTGGCGCTGGGCGGTCTGACATTCCGATGAAGGCACCCCCCATGGGTGTTAGATATTGTTAACAGAAGACACGACTGTAAGTGACAAGAATTTTGTTCAGTTGATATTTTGTATTTTTATCATGATTTGATGAGAGGAGCTCGATTATATTTTTGTATTAGAGATTGAAAACATTGATGTAAACACTAGCCAAACTCGATGAAGAATTTTTGTAAACAAATCGCGATACAAATAACTAAAACTTACTATGCAATAAAATTTAAGGAAGGATCTCAAATCAACAAGTTATGTACCTAAATCACTTAAAAGGACGCGGCAACAAAACGAATTATAGGTTAAATATTGGCGGTTTGTTTACAAACATTTGACTTTGGCTATAGGTAATTTAGGTTAGGTACCTAATTCTTTCATTCTGATATAAGAGCTTATGTGGGAAACCACAAAACAAATACCTTGTTAGCTATTTCTAATTAGATTTTCGTTCGCAAAAACCTTGAAAGAAAGATTTTTCTTTATCTCGAGCAAAGAAATTTGAAATTCAAAGAGAGTGAACTCAAATATTAGCCCAAATTCTGGAGGAAAGTTTATGGAAAACATTTTTGTAAAGTTGGAACATAGTTGACGAGATCCGTCACTAAGCTATAGGTTAAATTTTCGTTTTATCCTGTGGTTTTGTGTGTATAAATAAATAAATAGTTATGAAACACCTACCTACTTGAACTTGGTGCATAATGTATAAGTAACTTTTCTGTTATCCATGCAGTGCGTGGTTGTCCCCATAGATTGGGTTGTGACAAATTTTTGAGAAAGGTTTTTCGTACTTTCAAATTAAATACAGATAAATAAATAAAAATCCATGTTCGTGTAATCTGTGGTCTATATTATACAACTTTATGTATTTAACAAAAATTTCAAAATTAATAAATTTTTACTACACTTGACACGTTTTTTGCAATATTAAAGTTTTTACAAGGATCCCTTACTTTTTTGAGTATATTCAAAACAATGAAGTCTTTCCTCTTTATAATATTACTTTAGATATCTATATATATTTTTTTGTTTACATAGCAAACGACCAGAACACCAAGAACAAATATCTGCAGTATTAATATTTGTCCCGGAATCGAACACGTCACCTGCGTTGCTGGCGGACCTTCGCCCACCCACCGGTCGTCAAATGCGATGTGAAACAATGTAAGTCATACTCTCAAACAAAGGCACTTGTTTAGGACAGGCAGATTTAACTTTATAATACCATAGAATCAGGTAATCACATTAATCACAGATGTTCTTTAATCGTCTGATACATCAGGTGTTCCACTTGAAATCGGCTAAACAACGCAAAAGAACTTTATTATCCACTTGAATAGTTCTACTGCGATAGATTTTTCTATGTGAATACCATTAAACACTTTAAAAACGCATTAAAACAATTATTAGAAAATTAGTCAAATAAGAAAATGATTACTAATTATAAAACAAAGTCGCTTCCTGCTGTCTGTCTGTTCTGTATGCTTAGATCTTTAAAATTACGCAACGGATTTGGATGCGGTTTTTTAGAGTGATTCAAGAGGAGGGTTTATACATCTAACATGCATTAGTATCACCAATGCACCCGTGCGAAACCGGAGCGGGTCGCTAGTATTGAATAATAGCAAATCACGGTGAAAATATTCTCAAATTACAAATTATTTTGGTACTACGTTTGTATGGGACATTCAGTCGGATCGTTAAACCACACAGCAGAAAACTTCAGGAAGACCTAATACAATTAGAGGTATATCATCATCATCATCACCAGCCTATAATAGTCCACTGCTGGACATAGGCCTCCCCTAATGAGCGCCATAGATGGCGTTACGATTTGGGGGTTATTGCCCATAATCCCCACGCTGGGTATGCGGGTTGGGGATCGCAGTTCGGTGGAGTTGTTCTACAGAGGGCGCTGCTGCCCGCCCCCCGGATACAATTATACAATACTAGCTGACCCGCTCGCAATTTCATTTGCGTGGACTATAGGGTAAAACTTCTTGACGAAATCAGCTAATACCCTATTTTAAGAGTCGGAAATTGAAACCCGCTTTTAATATCATGTATAAGCCCATTATAATGAGTTTTTTTTTTAATAATCATTTACTGTATTTTTTATAGAGAATCTAATGACACGGTGGACATTCTACTATAGCCCAATTTGTTTGTAAATTTCCTAATCCTATTTTATTTAAATACACTCGAGAGCAATGAATCCGGGTCACTCAAAGAAAAAAAAAATCTCGGAAAGTAAGAATGCTAGGTTAATGCAACTAAGGGTTACTTTCCGAGATTTTTTTTTTCTTTGAGTGACCCGGATTCATTGCTCTCGAGGAGCAATGAATCCGGGTCACTCAAAGAAAGAAAAAAATCTCGGAAAGTAAGAATGCTAGGTTAATGCAACTAAGGGTTACTTTCCGAGATTTTTTTTTTCTTTGAGTGACCCGGATTCATTGCTCTCGAGTGTATATCTACAGATTGGCTTTCTGAGATGGGATTGGATGGCAAAATCAGAAACCATGCGGCTAACAGTCGTGAAAGGAGTCACGGACAAAGTTAAAAAAAATATTACGAATTTATATTTTATCGAGGAAAAAACACCATTGAATTAAAGTACTATAAATAAATTACCTGAATCTAAGTAGAGTGAGTATTCAAACAAAATTTTAAATAATAACCTTTTCTTTTGATTATCAATTATGCATTTCTTTTTAAAGAATGATCCTTATGAACTTACAAAAAACCTGAATAACTTCAAAACCTATTTTATGTTGAAAAACCATTAAACACATAATATGTGTTTGTTTAATGGTTTTTAAAATAACATATTATGTTCAATAAATTGATATTTTAAGTATTATCAGCAAGTTTCTAGGTAATTTCGACACTGGATAAAAAGTCACATAAGTTAAAAAGTCCTTAAAAACTTCTTATGTATTATTGTCCTTATTAAAAGACTAAAAAAAAGAAAACTTCGGAACTCTTGTTTTTATTCATTGTTTTTACAGTATATTTTTGAAACGAAAAGTCATTAATACCCTTACCTTTTGTATAGGTACTTATTGAGTAACTTTTATGAAAAGCTCTGAAATACGTGTTCCTTTTTTTGTAAACTAAACAGTAAACTATACGCCATATTAAAAAGTTATTCAATCTGAAGTGATTCGACTTCTTTTTATACTTTTAACGTAATTTTAATGAAAAATTCTAAATTACCTATTTTTATTTATTGTACTTGGTATTATGTATACCTATTTGAAATTTTATGTCGTTACCATCCTTCATTAAAAAGTTACAAACATTTAAATACGGAGCAAACTACAAATCACTCAAACTTAAATCACCTCTGTCAACCCATTTTCAGGAATGTTTGGGAAAATCCTGAAATACATATTATAAATTTTTTTGTTTTTTTTAGGACATGCAAAAGTAATTAGTACGCTGTATTTAAAAGATTTAGACATTTGAATACGGAGCCAAACTACGAATCTCAAACTTGAATAACCGTTTTAATCCCATTTTCAGGATTATTTAGAAAAATCTTAAAATACGTATTCAATATTTTTGTTTGTGTAGTATTCTCTGTAAATTTTAAGCCAATAGCGTCAATGGTTGATAAATTTCACCACAATAACCTCAATAGTTCGACTTCCTTTTTAAACTTATATAGTAACATTTTTGAAAAATCCTGAAACACGTGGTTTGATTTATAGTTTTTTCAATACATACTGAAAGTTTCAAGTCATTAGTATGCTATATCAAAAAGTTATAGACATTTCAATATGGAGCCAAAATACGAATCTCAAACTTGAATGACCCATTTCACCCTATTTTCAGGAATATTTTGAAAAATGCTGAAATACGTGTTCAATATTTTTGTATGTTTAGTATTTCCTGTAAATTTCAAGAAAATCGGGCTACCGGTTACAGAGTTAGAAAAAAGACCAAAAAAACTTCCATCCCCCTTTACACCCCCTTGGGGTGGAATTTCCAAAAATCCCTTCTTAGCGGGTGCTTGTGTTGTAAAAGGAACCTACCTTCCAAATTTCAGCTTTCTAACTTCAGCGGTTTAGGCTGGGCGTTGTCGCCAGAAAATCGCTCGTTCCTTTATATATTAAGATATGTCCCTGATTAAATAATGAAACTTTTTTCTAACCTACCTGTTGAATGTCTCTTTAATACCAAATGAATATTCGTTTATCATCCATATGGCATTAAACATTCTTGATTATTGGTAAAAAATTTCATGTTTACTCAGTGAGGTGTAAATACTAGTAATAGTAATATTAAAGAATATTTATCGGGTATTTATCGCGTACCTTTTGTTTTTATTTTCCCCTACGATAAATACCCGATAAATATTCTTTAATATGTCAACAAATCGTGAAAGTTTAAAAAGTTTTAGTAATAGTAATTTAATGTGTTTACTTAATTTAAATAATTTTTATTGGCTACACTTACAAGCCTGAGGCCAGTCGGCCTTATTTTAATAAAATTTCCTTGGACTTGTTCATTTCCCAAGCGCTAAGACCCCTTGCTGTATCTATCAGCAAACGGGCTCTGCTGCTATTGCAAATCAGCTAAATAAGCCGGAACTTTGCCAAATTAAGAACAAGAGAGGTTTTTCATAGTTTGTTGCCTATACTAATGGCTCTTATAAGGAACTAGTTGTTACATCATTATTCAAAATCAAAATCAATGCTTTATTTCCTTTCGACGTTACAGGACTCTTGGACACGTCACAAAATACAAATTGCATCGGTAATACTGCTAAATAAAGTAATTTCAAAAAGATTCTTTGTTCACTTCAATCTTTTTAAGGTAAAGTAAGGAAGTGAACAATAAATCTTTACTTTGTTAGATTGTTAGTTTTCGAGTTGACGCAAAAGTCGTCCCAAACCTTTTTGTCTTTTAGATAATCTGATATTTTACAGTAAGCCTTTTTGCAAATAATATTTTAGACAATCCATTTGGATTTATTTATAAATAAGTAGATATTTTTTGTACCTCGCTTGTACTTTTTTTTAATCTTGTGTAGCCTAATTTTACAGCGAGCTTATTCTTATTATTATACATAATATAATAAATAATGCCGGACAATCCACACAGCATCATCTAGCCCCGAGCTAAGCAGAGCTTGTGTTATGAGTACTAGATGACTGATATACATAATACAATATTATTACATATTATAGATATTTTTTTATTATACATATTATATTATAGTATATAAAAAATATATATCGCTAATTTTAAGGAGCCGATTGGTTTTAGTTCTTTGCATTTATAACGGTTCTCAGGAGCCCACATTATTATAGATTGCACGAACAGGCCACTTCTGCAGCAAAAACCCGGTGTCGCTGAAAGAGAAAGAGACTAGTCATATCAACGTCTGTAAGATAACGGATTTTTTACTGCATACGCTGCAGAACTACGTAAGTCTCTTCAATAGCTTATCTATAATGTGGGCCCCATTGAAGATTACTATCTAAGGTTATACCTAAGAACACGGTACTGTACTGTCTACGATGTCTAGCAATTCTTCTTCCACGTATACTTTACCTGTAACTTGTTTTATATTAGGTAGAATAAATCTTACACGTTTTGTTTGGTAAACAAGAGATTATTGGCACTAAACCAATTGACAACTTTTGAGATTGCATTATTCACATCGTCGAAATTTTTCTCGTCGATTATTCCGAAAAACAGTGATATTTTTTTTCATTTAAAATTAAAACCCCTGTACGTTAAAGTAAAACAAGCGTTCATCATTTTCTTATATTATTAAAAGAGCAGTAGGACGCCATTGTTCTACCGCTAATTTCGTTAGACTCTCGATATAATATGTATGATTTCATTATCCTATAACCACCGAGATCCTCATTTATCGAAATCCGACTAGTACTTTAGCGCTAAATGGGACAAAAATCGGCTACTTATATACAAAAAGTGCCAACCTCAAAACCGTACCGTAACCTCTTTTCGCAGCCGTCAGCGTCGTATTAAATCCGTCGCAAAAAATTTGAAAACTTTCACGTAAAACATAATGTTTATTTGTAAAATTCATGAGTATTTACATTTATAAGTTAAAATAATATAAATTAAACTATAATAGTGCATCGTTATATAGTGGTATCACAGTCCAAGTTCCAAAATAACCAGCGTTTGTCATTCAACTCTGCTAAACGCGCAAACGAAGCTACAGGCAATAGCAATCTAGGCTTAAACCATTTCATAAAACGATTCCGTTTCTATTTCTCCAGGTTTCAAAAATCTTTTCGGGACCAGCCGAGCAGAAGGTGTCGATTATCCTCGTAAATTGATTCTATTCCTGTTTCATTGAAATTCCTTTTCATTTCGTTTCCTTCCCATGTCATTGAGATAGAAAGTAGCTAATCACTTTGCCTATCTACATATTTTGTTATTCGAAAAATAGTAAATTAGTCGGATCTTCGACTTCTTGTAGGCAGCAAAAATATGAAAAAGGGCAATCTTTGCCTTCCACACCTCTCAATCCACTTTCTCAATCGCTTGATGATTCTGGTGGGCGATGTCCGTTATGCCTGCGCTCGTGCGACTTTGTTAGCTGAGAGTTGTTGAGATCATTAGTAGTGGTAGCCGCTGCTGCCACCGCTTCCACCGTTGCCGCTGCCACCGCCGCTGCCGCCGCCACCGCCGCTGCTGCCGCCACCGTTGTAAGCTCCCTCACTGAAAAAAATAGCATATCAATGGGCGCGGCCTAAGTCCCCTTAATTCTTCATTGCCGCGCAATACTGATCTTTGTCCACAAGTGGCCGTTACCAAGATGCTAATGAAGTGCTATTATCATCCAAACCAAACTTGACATGACATGTTCATGATTTATGATTGTTTCATATTACTTACGATGATGGGTTATTCTTATTAAATTCAATAGATTGGAGGATCTCTGCTGGGATAGGAGGAGGAGTGGGTAGATGCGGTCCGACGGGGTGGAAGCCGTTCTCATCAGCAGTGTAGGTGAGAGAGATCTGCTGACCATCAGGGGATTTGTAGGAGAAGGAGCCTTCTGCCGTCACAGCGGGACCTTCTGGACCCTGGGCACGTGGGGATCCACTCTCTTGCGCAGATATGCCGTTGCCAGTCTCGTAACTGAAATGTTGAATGCATGTTGGGAAATGGTAACTTTGAACGGGTTACAATAGTTGAAAGTGATGTTTGCTGGTACGTAAGTAGTAGTTGATGGAAATCAGTGGGTAAAGATAGATTTAAGACCTTACAGTTTTATTTGATTAGTAAAGGAATTTTTGGGAAGGCTTTTAATAGTTTAATTGAAGATGTATTAGTTATGTGACCCTTACCTGAACTTATAGTTTCCATCACCATTGTTGACGTTCTCAAACTTAGTGATGGGTATCTGAGCACCACCGCCGCCGCTGGACCCTCCAAATGAGCCGGAGCCCCCACCGATTCCTCCCCCCAGGCCTCCATTCCCCCCCGAGCCCCCGCCGTAACCACCACCCGCGCCGCTACCAGACCCACCTCCTGGAGGCCTTGGGGGTAGGTACTGTGGCTCTAGACGGCCGCAGGATACTGCGGCTATGAAAGCTAATGTCAATAATATCTGAAAGTCAAAGTTCTTGCATTAGGTTTAGATATTGGAATTTCTTTATCGCGATCGTCCGATCACGAATTAGTAATGGGTTTAATTTCAAATTGGTTAATTTAGGGTAGTTTAAAATACTTAAGACCTATAGTCAGGCCAAAAGGGTTTATAATCTAATTTTACTTTAATGAAGGAATATCCATTTCATTTAAAGGATGCTCTTTTTATATTTACTCACCAATGCTTTTGTCATCTCGATTTTTGCCTCGAGTGCCTGTTTGTTCAGCTATTTACTGAATACTGTTTGAGAGGATCTGCCTCGTTTTATATTGATCCGATTTGCCCTTTCTCGGTTGCCTCACCTTGTGCGTTGTAGTTATCGGCACAGTCGAGCACTCTAGCGACCTAACCCTGTGAAGCCAAGTTTGTTCCTGAAGTTTACAAAAGCCCTAAAAGAATTCCTGTGAATGTCCCAATTATAAACTAATATGGAAGTGAAAGCGGACCAGTACCTAGAAATGCTAGTTGCGTTTTGTTTACCATGGAATATCTAAAAGGTACTTAACTCACCTAATACTTTCCATAATACTCACATAATAGCTCCAAAGGAATTACTACGTACTAATCCATGAATAGAACACCTAGCCTAGGTAATATTGGTACAATGTGTGATTGATTGGTCTTGGATAGTTGTAATAGTTATTGTTCCTTCATAACCAGTCCTTCCCAAGGCGTTGCCTGGAAGAAATTGCTCTTAGCGATAGGGCTGCCCTTTATACTTTCTCTAACGACTCATTCGTCAACTCGCTGGAATAAAACACGCGAGTAAGCGCCACTATAAGCCTGTCTGTTTGTAATATTATCTTTCTCTGTGATGTATTTAATATTAATTTTATCTATCTAGTTATATAGTTACTATCGATAAAAACCTTTGAATAGAAAAAATGTAAAACATTGGAACTAATTAGAAATATAATTAAATTTAATTAATCTTAATTATAATGTAAAAAAGGATAGCGTTCAGTTGTAGAATACATAGAGTTAATATTATCTTTTGGTATTTGATAGTGCGCTACCATATTTTAGTTAGCTTTGTTGTATCACTTGTGTTGTAAAGCTAGTATACACGAAAAACTAACTGAATAATTTAAGTAGTTAGGTTAGTAGTAGTTAAGTAGTTAGTTAGATTAGTAACTTAGGTAGGTATCTAAACATAAGGTTCGCAAGAGGACTATTGTAATACAGTGCAAAGACCACTAAACAATTGTGGGTTAAACTATCCTCTTGGACGGATGCAACTTTAGTAATAAAGAGTGCAAACGGCTTACAAAGTTATCGCTTTTTACTCTTTTTATATATTTAATGAACCACAAGTTCTAACTTTTACACAAGTATCTAGCGGAAACAACTCAGGGAGAGTTGGTGGTGTATAAACTTACAATGAAAATCAAACGTCAAGAGCGAAGTTCGTAATCTATACTATATAGAAGAAAGATCGCTTGTTTGTTTGAATTGCATTGTCTCCGAAACTACTGGACCGATTTGAAAAATTATCTTATCATTAGAACCCTGAATTTTCCTTTTATAATTTACTAGCTGACCCCCTCGCAATTTCATTTGCGTGGACTTTAGGGTAAAAAATCTTGACGAAATCGGCTAATACCCTATTTTAAGAGACGGAAATTCCTGAAACCCGCTTTAAATATCATGTATCCCGTAATCCCGTTATAAAGGCTTTCTTTAAAAAATAACCATTTACTGTATTTTTTCATAGTGAATGATAATGACACCCATCGTGTCATCTTCAAACATTCTACTTTAGCCCATCTCAAACTTGAATAACCGTTTTTATCCCATTTTCAGGATTATTTTGAAAAATCCTAAAATACGTATTCAATATTTTTGTTTGTGTAGTTTTCTCTGTAAATTTCAAGCCAATAGCGTCAATGGTTGATAAATTTCACCACAATAACCTCAATAGTTCGACTTCCTTTTCATACTTATTTAGTGACATTTTTGAAAAATCCTGAAACCGTGTTTTAATTTATAGTTTTTTCACTACATACTAAAAGTTTCAAGTCATTAGTATGCTATATTAAAAAGTGATAGACATTTCAATACGGAGCCAAACGACGAATCTCAAACTTAAATTACCCATTTCACTCTATTTTCATAAATATTTTGAAAAATCCTGAAACACGTGTTCAATATTTTTGTATGTTTAGTATTCCCTGTAAATTTCAATAAAATCGGGCCACCGGTTACAGAGTTAAAAAAGGACCAAAAAAACTTCCAACCCCCTTTTCATCCCCTTAGGGGTGGAATTTCCAAAAATCCCTTCTTAGCGGGTGCTTGTGTTGTAAAAGGAACCTACCTTCCAAATTTCAGCTTTCTAGCTTCAGCGGTTTAGGCTGGGCGTTGTCGCCAGAAAATCGCTCGTTCCTTTATATATTAAGATAAAGAAACGTTATATACGTGGAATAATCTAAAGGACAGGATAAAGCTAGTACAGTGATATTCTTGACCATATCACTTGAAGCTTTCTATATATTGTTTCAAATTGTTTTGTATATACATATACTTGATCTGAAAACTCTCAATTGGTGACAAAATGGTCTGTGTATTCGTGCAAATGTCGCTCGTCACAGAGATATCGAAGAGATTGTTCTGTGTTGGTAGAGAAGCCTTTGAGTAATGTTCTAAAGGATTATTTTTAAATAATGTTTAATAATGTGAAAGTCTGAAGTATCAATTCCCGATCGTTTTTATTAAATAAATGAACGTAGTTTTCTTATGACTAAAATCTATGACATGGCTCCTAAGAAGAGATCTTTGTATGTATTACAGTTTCAGACTTTCCCATACGGACCGATCTAAATGTGCCACCCTGCATATCCATTCCAGTGAAAGCAAACTTTCGGAATAAATAAGTTTCAGATCAAGTTATCTTATCTATGTAACCCATAGATGAGTTAGAGACAAGGAATGTGAGTATGCAAAAGAAATATTTGGCAGACACAGCAGTATCTGGTACTCCAGATGCTGTTATATTACAAGAAATCAAACTAGTCGGACTATCAACCGGTTGTTCGAACGTTTATCATCAATGTTCAAATCTCTTGTCAACCTCGATTCAAAATGTAAGACCCATCAGCCTAACAGCCATAAACCTTTGAATTAACCTCAGACGAACAAAATCACCGCTTCCCCATATTTCCTGGTCGAAGGGCGCAAACTAAGATCAAATTACTTAGCCTACGTTGCGTAACTATCTCTTAGGGCTCAAAAAACGATTATTAATTTCCATCAACAACAACCAGTTTTATTATTGATCAGTTTTTCACAATACATCGAAGATAGCATCAAAATAGCACATAAATAGGACAAATCGAGAAGGCTGGGCACTAAATGTGTTAAAATATTGTCACATTTTCTTTAATAACCCATGACGCCTTGGCATATATGTTATGCATAGGCTATGAGTGTTAATGTTGGAGATCCATGGAGAGAGCGCGTGCCGAAGTCCAATCAAGACCAATCAAGAAGGCTGGGCAGTGAATACGTTAAATTATGGTCCGTATCTAAGAGAACTCTAGCTTCACCCGCTCTCCGCACCACAATAATGAAGTTCACGTCCGTGACCGTTCTACGTTCCTCTCGTGCCATCCACCATTAGGTAGGTACGAACGACCGTGTTCCGATCTCTAACTGCGCTCTTATTGCTGCCTGCACTTGCTTAATTAGCTCCTTTCAGCCGAATAGCCAGTGTTCGGTTTTTAATATACATTTTATGAACTTTACCTTGGTGTTTTACTTTTGAATTTTGTTGTTTTAATTGATATTGTAAGTTCCTATTTTATTCAGGCGCCCGTTATATACAAAAAAGTTTATTGAGTAGCGACCTGGTCCGGCTTCACTGTATCTATTTAAAAAACCACCATCAAAGTTGCGTAGTTTTATAGATCTAAGCATTCATAGGGACAGACAGACAGACAGCGGGAAGCGACTTTGTTTTATACTATGTGATACAAACTTTGTATAGTATAGTTATAGTTAAAACACAAACTTGCTATAAGTTTGTGGTAAGCAAATACAAACTTGAGCGTAAATTAGTACGTATAATATATATATTATTAATTTACACAATAATTAATAAATTTTTGCTTTGCAGTGGTTTTTTTGGGTTCTCTGCCTCGAATAGCTAGTTCAACCTATATTTTTAAATCTCAGTCTACCTCTTTCGAACATTACCGTAGAGAGGGCTTGCCAAACGATAGATAACTGTGTCGATAATGACGTTAAAAAAACTATTTAGGTTGTTAAGTACCTCACGAAAGGCTATTAATCATTAAATGACATGTCTTCGTAAGTACATAATGTCTTGCAATATGTATTACTATATACTATAATATAATGTTAATATAATGTGTTAGTAGTAAGGTAGTAGATTATTCTATACTAAGAAACTTATATTTGTGTTAAGTGATTAAAAATCTTTTTTAACAAAGAAAATTACAATTACATAACTTAATTAGAAATAGTATTTACAATTGAGCTACCTGCGGATTGTTGCAAACAAACTATGGTAGCTCAAATAGTTAATTTTAATTTTGTGTATTGTTGGCATTACCTAATAATTAAAAAAGCACTCTAAGTTTTTTTATTTATTTGCATAGTATAGATAGGTATTCGACCTAGTGCTCTTGACTGATATGGTTACTAACTAGAATATACATATATAAGTACAGTGCACTAACCTACTTACTTTATAATAATAGATGATAATAGTAAGTTAATATCTAGATAAATGAGTCAAGTGCTTATGGGAAGCAGCAGTTCGCCTGTACCACAGCTACGGTTTAGCTACCACAGGGAGACAGTGCTCCAAGTCCATTTGTATACAGTTTTTTCGAAATAAACAATTTTGTGTTTGTATAGTGCCACACCTTAGAATCTGTCCTGTCATAGATCTCAAAAATATAATCGCATCGTATAATAGTTTTTTATGCAGCTCTTTAATTAATCCGTAACTTTGTAATGTCAAGCTTACTTGACAGAATTATTGAAGCAATTTCCAATTGTCACTGTTTTTAATTGTAATATCACGTGTACATTATCACTGTACCTAAAATTGATTTTCTGGTTGTTGATTGTCGCGAATATACCAGGAGGGCAACCCCAAATAGAAAAACAGGCCTAAAGCTAAGTGGGCTTGGGTCCAACCACCTGCCTATAAAACTATTGTCTGAAGCCGCGTGAAGACACTAGTTTTATCCTAAAACAGGCATTTAGGTCAACAGTGCCTCCTAGCAAAGACTCAGCTCTTGTAGCGGGAGTCGCCTAAATTTCATATTTCAATAACATTATTTATTTAGTGTTAATGTTATTGATGAGTTGTTCTACGACAATGATGTAGCTATAAACTATAAACCAATTGTGCAAATTGCTAAGTAAATTGAACCTATCGACAGGCACTTTGACGCAACATTATTCTGGAGAAACGCCCTTAGCCGCGGCCTCGGATATTCCGCTTAAGATCCATATTTCACGAGTAAATAACACGATCGATAACGTTAATGTCACGAATGATCTATTTTCCCGAAATATTACCGATCTAAGATAGCGGCCTGGGAATTTACATATTGTGCTAGGAAAATAAAAGATGATGAGTAGAATTTTCCATAATTTTTTGCCAAAAAATTCTGAAAACAAAAGATAGTCGGATTTAGCCGTCCTTCTTTTCGTCGTCATTTAGTTTTATAATTAAAGGATTCCGCATTATTCTACAGTAGTTATATAAACTTACCTGTCGCATTGAGAATCTATCCATCGATTATAATAGTTGGTAGAGTACATAAGTTAACATAGGCAGATAATCATCTGTCTAAGTTTTTCGTATCTATCGGACTTTTTCCAAACAAATGGACGCATTCAATATGTATAAATTATAGCGGGTCAACTCAGAGACTCGTTTTTCTTGGAACAACATACCTAATTAGTCTAGGAACATAATCGTCAAACTACGAAAGTTTTAAAAACTATATAACTATAGAGTTTATATAGTAAACAGAATTTACAAAAGTACGTGTTTGGGATAAAGATTAAATTTGATTCCATTCTTGGTCTATTTCGTTTATATTGCCTTCTGAATATTAAATTCGGCAACTATCAAATACGATTTGCATTTCAGTCCCAATAATAACCATTGTTTGGGCAATAATACGCTATATGAGAAGGAAATAAAAGCAATATTGCAGGCTCCTTGAACTTTCGACAGTCACGGATTTGTTGCTCTCTAGTTTATACCCAGTTAACTTCCAAATAGATTCTACGCGTCGATTGATTCAGAACGACTTTGATTATACTATTTTGCTATTCTCATGATCTTTTGTGGGGCAAATAAATAATCAGTGTTTGTTTGTGCACTGTATAAAGTCTAAAATTGAAGTGGAGATAAAACCAATAACTCTCTATTTCTCTTTTTTATTTAATTAATAAAACCTTGTTTTAACAAACTAAACTAACAAATAAACCATATTCGAACTAGAAGTTACAATTGAAACAATTGAGCTAATTACAGCCTGCTATCAATGCAATTTTATTCTAATATTATTTAATAATATAATTTGACTTGTCTAAGTGCTTATTTTGTAAACCTAGAGAAATAAAGTAAGACAAGTGAAATCTTTGAAAAATGCGTTCAAGGTTTTATACAGGGTGTTTGGTACATCGTTTGCCAAAATGTAATGGGGGGTGGAGGCGGGTTTTTGCTATCTTCTCGACCCTCCCCCCCAAAATTTTGGCCCCACGGAGGACTTTCTGTAATTTTTTTACAATTTTTATGTGTGATTTACAAATATATGCACCTAAACTCGGATTTAATAAAAAAATACGCAGTGTATCCAAATTCGTGATTTATTTTAATTTGTATTCTTGTCCGGTTCGAATAGCTTTGGGTCTGTTTTGTGATTTGAATCCTTAATATCTCAGAAACTACTGCAGCTATTGAGTTGAAATTTGAAATAATAATACATTTTGTGCGCCCGCACATATTTATAGAAAAATAAATGAAAATAAATGAAAAATCAAAATGAAGATTTTCCATACAAATTTTGAAATCAAAATTTTAAATGGAACGTACAAAGTCAAAAGTGGTATCAAATGAAAGGTACGCGTTTGTAGACTTCAAAATAGTTTTTGAAATTTTGGTAGGTTTTATACTTTTTAAAATATTTTGAAACAGGTCAAAAAAATGACCGTCCCCCCCCCTATCTCCGAAGATTGCAGAGCCATCGACGTGATATGTACCAAGTGTTTGTAGATATGGATCTATATTTTACAGGAAAAATGTAGAGAAGTCTGTAAAAATAACAGTTTTTGAAATAAGGTCAAAAAAGGGCGGGAAAATTTTCTAAAGGGGTGACAACCCCACCGAGTTAAGGTATCAAATGAAAGGTATTGGTTTGTACATTTCAATACAGTTTTTGAAATTTCGATAAGGTTTATACTTTTCGAAATATTTTGAAAAGGTCAAAAAATTTACCATTCCCCCCCTCTTATCTCCGAAGATTGCAGAGTGATTGATGTAAAATGTACTAAGCGTTTGTAGATATAGATCTATATTTTACAGGAAAAATATAGAGAAGTCTGTAAATTCTTTTTGAAATATGGTCAAAAAACTAATTTTCATACAATGGGGGCTATTTCATTGAGAGTAATATCAAATCAAAGGTATGGATTTCGACAATTCAAAACAGGTTTTGAAAATCGTCTAAGTTTCATACTTAGTGAAATAGGTTGAAAAAAGCCGAAAAAAAATTGTAGGTACCAACCCACTTACCTACCCACTAATCTCTGTAGTAACTGTAATAGGAGTTCCACAGCGCACCAAAACCGTTGTTCTCTAAATTTTTGAGAAGAGATAGGTATGTATCCTAGATAATCCACGCAGTATCATTTACCCACAAGCTAAGCAAAGCTTGTGTTATTGGTATTACTACGATAGCTGTTATACTTAATAAAGTATAAGTATCACATTAGATGATTTATTTTTGTGTACTGAAAAGGGCTAGAACACCCGAACAAATAATCTGAAGATCCTACAAATATTAGTCCCGAGGCAGGAATCAAACCTCCACCTCCTACGTTACAACGCAGGAGGTGGAGGTTTGATTCCTGCCCACCGCGCCAAGAGGTTGTCATATACGTACCTACCTAAACGACAAAAGTTCAAAACCCTCGGCGCGCGAGTTACACTCGCACTTGTCGTACTTGTTTTTATATCGTCTTACAAAGTTTCTAAAAAATCTAAATGAAATTTAAAGCTCAACTTTGAACGAAATAAAGAAATAAAAAGTATTTTGTGGTTAAGTTCTTCGATTTCTTAGAAACTTCGGCCTTTCTAACGGTATGCAACATGCTATGAAAACCTTTTACTAACTTTACTAATTTTCTTATTTTGTGTATCGAGACACATTTGATAACACAATTTTTTGCATAATAACATAACCACTTGAACGTTCGTGTGTACTACAGTCTGTGCGCGAAGCAAGAAGTAGCTTGTAATTGCCATCTTATTTTAACCTAACTTTGCGAACCACTAAAACTTTCCATAAGCAATAATACTCTTTGAATAAAACCTACTTACACAGTATCAATGACACGTCAAAACCTATGTAATTTTACATACAGTGGTTATATTCTCTTTGTTACATACCTTCCTCGCATTGTTTATTGCTTTGGTTTATTGTTATGTGATAAAAACATAGAATTTTCACGTTTGCAGAGCCAAAATTACAAGAAGAAGAAGAAGAATTTTCGTGTTTTCATCATAAATTATTACTTTTCGAAATGTTAATACCAACCTGTGTCATAAAATTCATGGAACTAGTAAGCTTTACTTTTGCAATCAGCTTTGAGAACGTGTGCTACTGTTTATATTCGAACTCTTCCTCACCGTTCTTCGAAGAGTTCCTCTTGCGGTGCCTGTCAAGTATACTTCTTTTCCAGGTTTTAGCAGTATCATGCCTGACCCTCCATCACTACAGCTACGATCTTACAGATGTTCCCACACTCATGCTTTGCTCGGGTACTTATATCGGATACGTGGTCGTTCTTTCAGGAGAGATTGTCGGTAAGATATTTTAGTACTAATTTATGCAGAAGTTAAGGTCTGTTATAGACCTAAGTGGTATTATCTACGCAGAGTGGTAGGGAAATCTGAGTAGGTATCAGGTATTCCAAATTGCCACTAAAATACTTGACTGAATACCGCCGACCGTGTTTCGCTTCGTGAAATCCTACATTAACTATTGCCGCCTATTGGCGCTCTGAGTAGCAAATACCGCGTGTTGCTGCGAGATTATTTTCTGTGCTTTTAAACTTGTTGCTCCGAGATTAATTTTTTTATGTGCTTTTAATTTTTTTCTAATAGGGATAAAAAATAATGTTAGAGTAATTTGCGCGAATCGTAAACCAGTTACATTTAACTTATGGGAAAACTTACTTTGAAGCTTTTAAGAAAATAGCAAATTTTGAACTCAAAATCAACATTTCCCGAAATGATTCCAAATGTGTCCCCAAATACAATTTAATCGAAATCGTTTTTATCATGAGTTAATAGAAAATTCTCAAAGATTTGCGGTAAATAAATAGTTTTTCCCGTAAATTTTTTAAAACTACAAACAATAATCGCGTTATCGCTCGACAAAGCGTAGACGTATGGCAGCCATCTTCATACTCGCTGACACCAGAACAGTTGATGTAGTTAGTTTCCAAGGAGTATAATGTCAGGGGAGACATTGTCTGGGAGGCTATGACTACGTAACGTAACCCCTCAGATTGTATTTTCAATATTTTATCGGTTGGCTGTAGAAACTGTTTTGACTGTACATTTTGTATGTACAGAAGCTGACGATAATGTCAGTTTCGAATTTTCCCTATATCTCTATTTTTATAATGGTCTAGAAACATAAAACAGTTGCTGAGTAGTTTATTTTACGCTCTGAGTTATGTCAATAGTAGAAGACAAATAGCAATGCTTTAAGTTTGCAGACTATTATGAATAAGGGGGTGTATTAGGTTTCTAGATAGTACTACCTACTATTCTCTTAGTTTAGTTAATCTAGCTGTCGGGAGTAGATAAGCCTTGCATAATAAAACGAAAGATATACTCACACCGCCCACTCCTTAGAAAAAGCCCAAATATAAGTTAGCTTTTTTTTGGTTGATTCTCAAAACAAAAAATCTGAGCCTTTAGGGTTATGTGTATCATAGTACATTATTGGAACAGCTTACTTCCTACTCAGAGCTTTTATTTTCTACATGTTCTTGCTGTATATTTAAAAATGCAATTAACAACTGAAGTCGCTTCAATGATCAAAGAAACCTGCTACATTATTTTATAACTCTATCACTCTTATTCATGACGGTGCTGTGCAATGCTTTAAGTAAGCATTACGAATAAGTGGGTAAAGAAACAGGTACAAAAGCTTAGGTTGCCATACAAAGATACATGTAGATATTCATGTAACTGTACCCTAATGTCCGTTGTTTTCTCCAGGGGAGATGTTATTATCACCAGTGGACCTCGTCCAAGACTTGTACTATGGAGTTCTGGGGATCACCCTGTTTTCTGTGACCGGTGGTATGGTCCTAACATCGCGGTTACGTGGCACATCTCTATACCCCAAAACTGGAGATTACAACGCGGCCCTCATCACCGGCTCTTTGTCGATACTGAACGCTGTGATCATGCTGTTTGATTTGAGCCTCGCTTATTTAGACTCTGAAGAATTTGACGATGAAACCAGTGTTTGAAGGTTGATTTGTGGGCGGTGGTCCTGTAGTTGAGAAACACGTAAATAGTCAATTTTAGATTTGCTTGCTTTAGTAGTTTTATTGTCCAAATATTTATTGATATTTTCGTAGCTTTGTTAACTAAACTATTTTTCGATCTAT